>OZ026579.1:21946701-22546701 GCA_964020215.1 Aurelia sp. 3 sensu Dawson et al. (2005) | reverse complement strand
TACACATGATATCGCGAAGGGAAATGGTAAAAATATTAAAATGTTAAAAGATTGATAAAGTTACTTAATGTCGTCTTTTCATTGTTCATTGATATTCGCAAATAAATGATTCCGCAAGGCTGAACAGAATGCGGAAAGATTCTTAGCGTTTCTTATTTCTGTTGGAAGCTGATTAAAGTATTTGCTTGCTTCATCTTGGAAAGTTCCGTTGATTAATGATGTCTGAAGTTTTATTTCATCGCTGTTTCGTAATGCTCTACCTGTAGTTTTGATCTCCAGTTTATTTATATCTGGCCAGTTGTCAGAGTGAATAGCTTTGTGTGTTAGCTTCAGATAATTGAATTCTCTCCTTTCTCCTCATGCTTAAGTGGTGGGGCATTACTAAGTATCAAACCTTGTTGGCCTGACTGTTTTCACTGCAAAGTTGCAGGATTACACCACTGCACCACAACACCTTCCAAACCTCTTTGATGGTTGATACTGCTAAGAAGTAATCTTTTGGTCATATAAAAGTCAGAGAGTCCTAGCTTAGGCTCCAAATATTTAAATTGGCGAAAAAAGATGGGTGTAAATTCAATGAATTGTCTCTTTAAAATGATTGTTTTGAAACAAACTTCAGCTACTTTTCTGAAATTGAAAATTTTTTCAGAATGGCTTTCCTTTTGTAGAAAAAATTTGGAACATTTTAAAACAATGGTAGGTTCTAAACTTTTTGAGGAATCACAAAATATTTACAAAATAGAGTTATATAGGTTACGAATGCCTGCAATAGGCTATAAAAAAAGTCTGTCACTGTTCAGCTTGATGGTTTAGAAATTTGATGATGTCATTTTCTCAAATGAATCAAAGTATAAGATATGCTGTAATTCCAAAATATATTCAATATATACATATATATCAAAAGTGCAATGGTGTCATGGCATTGATTTCAAAGAAACATGTGATGAAATTTTACGCCCACCTTGTTATGCAAATCAACAATTTTGGAACCTCTGCTTGGAATCCTTGGTTTGTTTTAGGAAATCTTCATTGCCATAACTCATAGATATTTAAGATACCATTTAAAGTCTTTCACATAATTCAGCATAATTGTTAATATTCCTAGATATGATTTGGTCTTTGATTCAACTCGAAAAGAAGGAGCAGTAGAGAAATCTAGCAACATAAAATTGTTTGAATTTTTCAAACGCTGAAGAAATTTTCTTCTAACCCATCCGGTATGATATATGCAAAAACAAGATAATGATGTATTGGCAGGAAACCTCAGTTTCAGAATAAATGGCAATAGTAAAACAGCGACAATGATACTCATTTTTCCTCTTCAAACCAGTAGGAAGACACACAAAAAAGATAGATTATTTCATATCATGATGATCAGCAAAATATTTGCAAGATTGATATCTTGGCTGAAGTTTTTGACAATATCATGCCTATGATAGGTACAGAAGGCTCGTGGTTTGAGCTTCCCATGGAGGACCCCTAAGATTTTAAAGTTAATAAGGACACAGGTTCGAAGGTGTTGTGGTGCAGTGGTATATTCCTCTGATTTTGCAGCCAGAACAATCAAGCGGAGTTGGTTCGATACCCGGTACGGCCCCACCATTTTAGCGTCATGACAAGGGGTCGTGGACTTGATTAACGCTTCGCTACTTCTGCGAAACACCTTTACCTTCAGTAGTGCGATTTGTGTTGCGGTTTTCAGCGCCAAGCGCCAAGCGCCAAGCGCTGGGATAACGGAAGTACCGAAGCGCTACTCAAGTCCGCGACCCCTTTTCATGACGCACAAGTGTTGGGGTCCTACCGGGTATCGAGCCCACTCCGCCTGACTTTTCTGACTGCAAAGTCAGAATTACAACCACTGCGCCACAACACTTACACTGAATCAAGAAAATGAAGATGAAAGAAATATGAAAGATAAAAATTATGAAATTGTGTGGTAAAGGATTAACAAAGAGTATGGTATCAGACGGCATCACCACTGTTTATTTGAGGTCTGAATTGAATAAAAAGGAAAGACTGCGGTAACGTCATGACGTCTAAGGTAACTATAGCGAAATCTTGTGGCAAGAAATCAATAGGTGGCATCACCTGTGTTTATTTCTTGAAGCAGAACGAATGAGTTTAGGTAGTAAGAAATTAGTAAAAAGCGAAATTAGTTTGGTTTAGTTTATTTTGTTACATAACGTATCGTGACGTTATGTAACGAAACTCGCGCGCTTTTCATGCATTGTATAGGAGAGGTTCAACTCTGTGCATGGGCGATAATGCACTGTGTTTGTAGCTCAGAAATCGAAGTTCATAACCTCCATATTACTGCTTTTCTTAGTTGTTTTTTCTTCTGGCCAAGCCTAACCAGTGCCAGGAATCAAATTCAAAAGACTCCTGCCCGTCTGAACATTTAGCTCCTACACAGCGTTCATCCTCGTTTCAAACTTCCTCGTCATATTCTACTAGGAAGTTTGAAACGAGGATGAACGCTGTGTAGGAGCTAACTGTTCTGACGCGCAGGAGCCATCTGAATTTGATTCCTGGTACTGGTTAGGCTTTTTTGGTTAGGCTTGGCGGGGAGAGAAAACAACAAAGAAAAGCAGTAGTATCGAGGTAATGAGCTTTAATTTCTGAGTTACTAACACGGTGCATTATCGCTCAGTGGCGTTAGAGCTTCTATCACTATTGAGGCGAATGGTCTGAAACAAGTAACGCTGCATTTGTTACTTGCTTTGCTCTTTGGAAGACAGAAAAAGAGTTTTAGGTGGTGCAATTGCAAAGAACATTTTTATGGCCTCCCTTAAAGGGAAGCAAATTCACAAGAAAACGCTGAATCAAGAAAATGAAAATGAAAGAAAAAATGTGACAGAAAGAAATTATGAAATTGTGTGGTAGAGTGGAATCAGACGGCATCACCAGTGTTTAATTGAGATCTGGATGGAATAAAAGGAAACACTGAAGTATTTGGTGGTAAGAAATTAAATTTGTTTGTATATATAGGATAGGTTCAACTCAGTGGCGTTGGAGCTTCTGTCACTATTGAAGCCAGTGGTCTGAAACAAGTAACAATGCATTGTAGTTGCTGTTGCTGTTGCTGTTGTCGTTTGGTAGATTCTTTAAGGATAAACACATAAACAATTTAAACCCTTATTATACATCTCACCTATGTTATGCAACCCCTTAACCCAACAAATAAAATTATCAAATAAAATTATTTGGTATTTTGTAACCAACAGATCATTAAACTGTTAAGGACTGGTCAGATTTCAGAAATATTTACTCGCCAATATGACTGTGCCTTTTGGTTAAACAAAATAATTTGGTTTCCAAAAAGAAATATGATGTTTCGCTTTCATTCTTCCCTGTCGGCAACAGATTTCTGTGGGAATTTATCGCCAAGCAACTTGCTTCATGAAGATTTACACCTATACTGACATAAAAGGAACCTTACCTTTATGATTTTAAGATATTTAACTTGATCCCCCCATTCTCGTTTTAAAACAGTGAGGAATTACCATGTCTTCAGCGATTGTTTCAAACCAAAGAAAATCATGTCAGCATAGAGTATCTCCTCTAACCCAAAATTTTCTTGAGCCTGGTTTCCATATGTTTTGAAGTTAGTTTCTTGCGATATAGCATCCCCTAGCGATGCCTTAATTGAATGACCTTGTGTGGAACAGCAGAGGCTTACCCCTTTTCCAGAACACAATCACTTGGAACACAAACAAGAACACACACACACAAACATTTTCCCCTATTACTCGTTGTTTTTTGCCATTTTTTGCCTTTTTGGTACCCTTTGTTACTGCCCCATTTAATGGCCGTTTACGCCCTAATTTACGCCCTTTGCTAAAGCCTAGTTTGCTAAAGTCTGGTTTTTATATAGCCGTAAGGTGCCGTAAGGCTGCCGCATTCATTGCTGGTATTATTGCCGCCGGTATGCCGCAATCATTTCAAGTTATATGGAAATCATAGTTACGGTACCGTAATGACATGGAAAAGTTAGAATCATTTCAACTTTCTTCGATCCTTGCGGCATCTTCACTATTAATTCTTATATGGAAGCAGGCTGCCTGCAGCAAATCATTGTGTTTGTTCTGTTTCTCGTTGTCTTCTTTCTATCCCCTAGTTACCGGCATAGTTACCGGCATCTTATGGCACTTCAGCCACGATAGTTGCGGTGCAGTATTCAGACGTTTTGCCATTTAAATCGTTCGACTGCGGTACCCGGAGCATGGCATATGGAAGATGGCAGAAGACTGCCGCCGGCAACATTACGGCACCCTATTGCAATGCGGAGACCCGGCTTAACTGTAAATCTCATGCCCAACAACAAATGTATTATTTTCATAGCCTAGATGAATGAAAAATGAAAGAGATAAAATGAAAGGTAGAAGTTATGAAATTATGTGGTTAAAGATAAATAAAGAGCGAATTCAGAAAGCATCACCGGTATTTATTTGATGTCTTTAGGGAATAAAAAGAAATACAAAGATACAGTAATAAGTAAAAGTAATGAAATTATGTGGTAAGAAATTAACAAAAAGCGGAATTTGGAGGCATCAACAGTGTTTCTTTCAATTCTGGATGGATATGAAAGAAAGCATGAAACAGATCGAAAGATAAGATAATGAAACAATGTAGCAAATGATAAATAAAGAACGAAATTAGAAGGCATCTCCAACATTGTCATACGTTATGTAACAAAACTCACGTGTTCTTTGTGCATTTTAGGCAGGCACCGCCATCCAGAACATCGTCTCGTATGATACAACCGAGTAGGGTAAGGTGGGGGTAATTTGGGTCTACGGGGTAATTTGGGTCTATTTGCTTTTTCGCTTCTAAAGCGATCGTAAGTTGAAAATTTCGATCCATGATTCCGTGGGTGTTGAAATCTATACTTTCAGGAATTGTTTAAGTGGTGTCAAAGAATTATTTGATAATTTCTAGTGCTTCAGTTTCCTGATTTTCATCGGCCTAAACTTTTATCATGATATGACAGCGTGGAAAACTTTCGATTCACGCCTAATTGCAACTTCCTTTCGTCAACAAATCATTATCAAGCTCATGTCCAATCATTTGGATAGGTGCTAAAAGTTTTTCGGATTTTTTTTGCGATTCGATAGATTTTATTTCGATTATTTTGCAAGGTGGGGTAATTTGGGTCCACTGGGATTTCATAGGATTTTGTTATGAATCGCGTTGTACAAGAATTGGGAATGGCTCCCGAATTAACACAAAAATTGAGGTAATACTGCAAGCAAATGGATGACACATCGAAAACAGCATAAGGTACACGTTTTTGATTATGTTTTAGTGGTTTCAGAACAAGACACAAGGGTTCATTTCTTTTAAATATCATTTCGAAAGAAACTTTGTTTACATTTCCATCTTCAAGAATGGACCTAAATTTGCACCAGTGCTGGTACGATTCATTTTTGATTTTCTCTGAGCAAATTTTCAAGTCTTTGGCTGCTAAACTCTGAAAATTCAATCACAGTAATCCATAAAAGCATTCCAAAATTTTATTTTTGTGAATTTACAATACTCCTGACGAAATAGATACCGTTTTTCTCGAATAGACCCAAATTTCCCGCCTACAGGCTGAAATCACGCGCAAAAGTGAGGAAAGTAAAAAATTCTAAAAAAATATTCAAACTTTAAATTAAAGAACGGGAACACGTTTCCAGGAACGACAGAAGATTCAATGTAGGTAAAACGAAAAAAGATCTTCGATATTTCCAACAAGTTTGTGAGGGTGCTCCATTTATTTCGAAAAATGCCCATTTTAGACCCAAATTACCCCACCTTACCCTATAGTTTCCCACAAGTTACCTGCAAATTCTGCACTCTTGTTTACGTGAGAATGCGTCAATCCGATACGCGTCTTACCACCGTTTTCGCGTGTGAACAGAACCCCAATCCAATATGATATGAAAACGGCGTCGTATCAGCAGAACCCAAATCCGATATGAAATGAAAACGGTGTCGTGTTAACGGGGCCTGAAACGAGGATACATCAAGTGATTTTCCTCATATGACTACAAGATGACTATTCGCTAGCTGCATGTCCCACCCGTTTCTATTAACATTTTATAACAGTCTAACGTGACGAATGGCGTAATAGTAGGCGAATTTCTCATAACATCGCTCCCCTCATCAACAGTGACTCCCCCATTCCTCACTTACATGGAATTTACCAATGAATGAGCTTAGTTAACAATAATGTGTTGAAGCAACATATTTTAGCTGCTTTGCCCATTAAAGACCCATTGCTGAGCGTGATGCATTGCTACCCCAAAGTCCACTTTCTCATGATATGAAGATCGTTTCTAAGCTAGGTTTTGTTTGTCTTGCTTTTCATTCGGTTCGCAAAGGATCCTGGTTAACTATAGGACGTAAAAGTTCAGCGGAAGACCAACGTCACTAACGTTTATGTCATGACCATCGGGGAAGGTTTTCCAAACCACATTTCCTCCGCCCACAGCAGAAAACCATGACAATTAAATTAAATCTAGAAAGCTTAGTTGCTGTAGCCAACGCGGATAATTGGCTTTTTGGTTTGTAAAACCAAATAATTTTGAAATGTGAAAGGTTAAGTTTTTGAAATGTTTTCTCTAAATCATAAATACCGTGGTTCACGCTTGAAGACTAGCTAAATATTCTTGCTGTTTCCTGTGAGAAATATCACTCATTGCTTACAACATTATGAAAAGACATTTCTAGTGTTCAACGTTGAATAAGATAAGTTTTTTATTTTGGGGATAAAAATTGTTCGTAAGGCCAAGAAAAACAAAAACCACGATCATAATTCCATCATCATTATCATCGCCACCATCATCATCATCATTATCATTATAATCGTCATCATCATCATCACCATCATTATCATCATCAACATCATTATCATCATCATCATTATCATCATCAACATCATTATCGTTATCATCATCATCATCAACATCATTATCATCATCATTATCATCATCATCATCATCATCATCATCATCATCATCATCATCATCATCATCATCATCATCATCATCATCATCATCATCATCATCATCATCATCATCATCATCATCATAGTGCGCTATTTCTGTAGGTACGTTGTACCTTTACAGTCTGTACTTTTCTATTGATATGAATTCAGTTTTATTCTGTATCTAATGGTACTAGTTGTCTTCGGTGATGTTTAATTCTTTTCAAATTTTTAGTCCGCGGCCTTGTGCTGATTTCTTTCGACTGACTGCAAAAAGTATTTTTACAAGTAAATCATTTTCCCATCTTGTCATATGCGCAACATTGAAATCGGAACGCTCATGGTGTTATTTTGAGCAAAAACTTAAGTCAGGTACTTACTCAAAATAATGAATACACTTTGTTTTGGAGAATAAATGTTGTCTCTACCAGGAAAAATATGAACAACCATTATTATAACAATTGAAGCTGATGTTACTGGGTTCAAATGGCTTTTTCTGTCATGTAGCCGAAAGACATTGCAACCTTAAAACCTAAGTTCAAGAAACATTTACTCTCAATTGAGAATGAATATTTTATCTTGGAGAATGAGTGGTCTTAGTGTGTCTAAGAAGACATCTTATCCGTGATCATAATAATCCGAAGCCGTGGGCCGTTGTCGTTGGGCTGAATTTAGCAGTGGGAATCTCCATAAAAGACCAATCACGTGATGCATTACGTATTTTGCCCTCAAACGTCTCAACAAATTTATCCAGTGGTTGGCCTTTGTTTTCAGAAAGGATATCTACAGCGTTTTGTAAGTATCGCCACAGTTTACTCTTTGTGATATCAAATGCAGACAAAGCTCAGATTCTCGTCTAGTAATTCTCCAGCAAAGCTAAAGTGAAGTCACGAAAATATTACACAAATGCCTTTAGCAAAGATGGAAAACCTTTGCAATTTGCAAGCAAAAATGCAAACAACGCCAGGATTTGGAAGGGTAATCAAGGCAATTAATGTACATCGTGCTGAAAAAGAAAGAAAGAAATCAAGATCAAAATCTGAAGGGAATTTATTGCGACCAAATCACATCAAAGGCAAATCAAAACAACAACAACTATCTTTGAGAGTGAGTCCAATTCTACAAACAACAAACACCGAAGACTTTGAAATCGAATACTGTCGATGGGATACACAGAATGCAGATCTATACCTCGGTGTTGGAAAACGACTGTTTCCTGTTCATCGTTCTCTTGTTGCGTTAGCATCACCAGTACTGCGTGGCATCATAGTCGCTGTGGGGCATTATGATGAAATGGCTACCGTAATTACAATTGGAGACCAACATGTTGATGATATTCGACTACTTTTGAAGTTTATTTACTTTCCAAGAAAGCCGATTGAAGGTAACGCTTTTCTCTTATCTTCTCTATTGTACTCGCGTGTTACGGTAAAAACTTGCGTCGAATGCCGTCGTTGCTTGCTTGCTTGCTTGCTTGCTTGCTTGCTTGCTTGCTTGCTTGCTTGCTTGCTTGCTTTCGTGCTTGCTTGCTTGCTTGCTTGCTTTCGTGCTTGCTTCCTTGCTTGCTTGATTGATTGATTGATTGAATGATTGACTGATTGATCAATTGCTTGGTTGATCAATTGCTTGATTGCCTGCCTGCTTGCTTTGATGTTAGCATGCTTTCTTGCTTGCTAGTAGACTTGCCCAAGTCTATTTCGTCATCTGTAATAAGTCTATCTGAGTTTTTTGACGAAATGGACTTGGGGCAAGTCACTCTGTGGGCAAGTCTAGCTTGCTAGCAGCTCTGCTTTTGACTGAAATCTGTCTTCATTAGAGGAAGGCGAGGTTCGCATAGGCAATATTGCATATTCAAAGCGCTTCAGTTGTTTGTCTTAGAGGACATTTTCGCTAGGCATTCCATTATCTCAGATCTAATCTGCCAATGCACATGAAAATAACCGCCCGTTGTGTGGGGGTTCGGTTCATTTATTTCCCAAGGTCTCATGTTACCGAGAAAACTAGACGGGGCCTCAGGCGCAGTCTCTCTTGAAATCCAGGCTTCCGCGCTATGCATAATCTCCCGTTGATGGGGATTGCTCGGTATATTTGTCCGATTTGGATGAACCGTTTCGCAGGATATCGTTTCACCTATTTTTCTATTGCCAGGTATCAAGAGAAAGCAATTTTGCGAGAGCCGGTTGCCAATTAGGGACGGGTCATAAATTCTTGCTGGGGAGGGGGTGGAAGACATTTACAAATAGTTAATAGAATTTTCGTAGCCCCTCCCTGCTTTTTTTGAAAATTTTGGTGCCCCCTCCAATATGGCAGAAAATATTTCAGCCCCCCTCCTAGTATGGTAACGGTGTCACTATACAGTCATGATTTCAAGTGTATCAAGATTTACATCGTCACAGTAGCACATGAAAGAAAGTTACTATTTCAGATATGACGAGAAAAGAAAAAGCCGTTGTCCTTAAGAATTACTTTGAGATGTTGAAGACTTACTTGCTGATGTACTAATTTGTTTAAAAAATACAGGATTTATGCCAAACTATTTCCATAACCCCTCCCTGAAATGTGCGTTATTTTTCGCCCCCCTTCCTACTCAGTAGGAAAGATTTTAGTACCCCCTCCCAGATGTCTTCCACCCCCTCCCTGGAAAGAATTAATGACCCGTCCCTTAGATGTCAAAAGGGGATATTTTGTAAGAGTGGGTTGTTGCTCGGTCTAATTGTCATGTTTTGAAGTATATTTTTGACCGATTTTTGCTAGAGTCGGCTATCGTTTGGACGGAAAAATGTTGTAGGTTGCAGCTGGGTAAAAATGGATTTCGGTGGGCACAGCCCAGTACAAACTAATGTAAAGTACCACCCCCCCCCCTCTCCAGGTTTGAATCTTAAAATGATTGTCTTACAGGTATTCATCAAATTTTTATTTCAGACAAACTGTTAGACAAATGTTTGTATCTTGCGGATGAGTTCGAGCTCCCTGATTTGAAAGAAAAATGCGAAGATTTCCTTCTCCTATCATCAAAATTATCTGCTGAGGAGCAATTTTCATTTGCAGTAAAGCATGGACTTCCGAGGTTGATGGAGGATGCTGTATTACGTATTCATAATGGAAACGAGACTGTAAAGAAACAAGACACTTTGAATACAGACAGAGACAGTCGAAGAAAGCTGTCACATTAACGTGCAGTCATCATGACACTGGCCACCAGAAAAAAGCTTCAAAACGTAAAGGGCTTGGCGTTTTAAAGTAATTTTATTTGTTTTTCTGTGAATCTTTTTTAAACTCTAGAAACATAGTCCTCTGCACTTTCATGACAATCAATAAACGAATAAGATGTACATAAAGAAGAAAGATTTTCTATAAACCTTTTTAGGTGTTCTACGAAGGAGTCTAAATTGAGCAATATTTTCATACTTTGTTATACCAAAGGTTCGATACTCGATATAGCGATGGAAGTAGCCTCTACCAGGGTTACGTACATTTCAAAATGATGCAAAACTTCTCAAAATGTCGTTCAATTCACGTTTCTTTTTGAGAATAGATGAAAGGTCTATTGCACTAAAGATTACGTCAAGGAACGTTTCACCATGATCTCAAAGAATTTCGATTGAGTAGGTTAGCTGCTTAACCATTGCATGCAAAGGATCACGGAAAATTCCCTTACGCCATCTTTAGCGCAACTGTCCATTAAAGAGCGTTTGTTACCCAGGGTCCTTTGAGGGCACACTAACATTTCAGACTGTCTAGAAAACGAAATTTTGCATAAGTAGAAAATACCAACGTGAGCGTCATAACAAGGGGTCGCGGACTCGATTCGGTCTGCTCTATGTCAACGCAACTTCACCTTCACTTTCAGAGATGTTTACTGTAGTTAAATGTTATATCAGTTCACTTACTTCACTGTGGATCTATATTTTCCGTTTAGGCCAAATTTTTAGACATTCTAAAATAGTATAGCGTGCCTGCAAAGGACCCTGGGTTACAATGGTTCTTCTATCAAGATTGACGGGGGGAAGCTGGCTTACCCAACTTGACGCAAACTGTAGCAGTGTCTGGCTTTCCTAGCTTGTCAGAAACACACGGTCATGTAGAATAGTGTCTTCTCGAACGTTCACGCGTACACGTATTTTTTTTATAAGAAACTACTTGTAAGAAACTCAACTCTCAGATCGCCAAAAATTTAAGAAACTCCAGTACTGGGAAAATATTACGTAAGAAGCTATTCATTTTTATAAAGGAATCCTTCACATATCTTTACATTATTTCACCTTATTTCCTGCATCGCATTACTTGGAAGGCACTTGATAAATGTCTAAACATTTAAAAGGTTTGAAAAAATTTTGTTTTGAAATGTTCACGTCGGCATCGGCAGTGGACACGGAGACTGTTATGGAAGCTATAAGAAACTCGTAAGAAACTTTGAGTACTGAAAACCTTATGATTTTAAGAAATTCTCAGTACTGACCCGAATTCTTAGTTTCTTTAAAAAAATACGTGCATCGTTATTGTGCCTAGTCCTCTGCAGCCAAGGAGAAATAAATGGCCAATTGCTACCAATGATCCTTCCTGCTACTTAATTTGACTCTCGTACTATCTGAATGAAAGTCATTTTTGGCCCAAAGTTTCTTTGTCCTGCTTTCCTTTCGGCGCACAAAGGATTATGCTTGACAATGGGTCTTTAATGCCTTTGTTGTCCATTCGGTGTAAAGGTCAGTTATTACCAGTCTGAAAACCATCCCAAGTTTAATGTGCAAGAAAATACAAGACATTTTTTCCAACCAAAAATACAAAATTTCTACATTTTACTGTTAGTGAAATCTAAGTGAAGCATGGAATTCAATTCGGCTAGATTCAAAACGACGGGTCCTGTGGTGACACACACGTTGTCTGACCTGCGAATCGATTTTTCGTCCCCTTTCTACCAACCAGAAAAGGAACATTGGAAGGGCCTGTCGCCTGTAGCCTGCGTGCAGACTGGCCTGGGCATATGGAGTAGCCTTTTACCTTGAACATTGTTTGAAGATTGTATATGGGAGGACTTTCCTCTAAATCTTACGGTACGTTGTAAAAAGGCATTTAGTAGTTCCTGTAGCGGCAGAATCCATATATATTGCAATTGTATTGTAATATAAGATTGTATCGACGTTTTAGGTATAAACTAGAATCTTCCTTATTTACTTGAGTAATATAAAGACATTTGTTGTAAATATGACCAGTTTAGAGCTGTAGCGAAATTCCGCTTAAAACTGTGATGCATGCACTCATCTAAATGCTGATTCTCCTTCGTTTAGTAAGCTTTGCTATCTTGCAGTCTGGTACTCTAAAAAGCTCAGAGTTCGGGCCAAAATAGAGTCAGGTCTCTCAGAGTAACGTTATGAGTCTCTGTTGACCGAAGTGCCATTTTTTTTTCTATTCATGTTGCAGAACTTGCTCAGGCTCTGCCAATCGCTGATTCTGCCAGATGTCTTTATCGTAGAGAATTCTAGTTCAATAAGATCACAACTATTTGACGTTTATCAGATATCCTCATGAATTTACCTCCGACTAATACACGTTCTGCTCAACAATATAACTCAACAATCTTCTATCAATCTTGTACTCGTTGTAGACAGTCTAAAACACCACACCAATGGAACACCAATGAACACCAATGAACACCAATGGAACACCAATGAACACCAATGGAACACCAATGAACACCAATGGAACACCAATGAACACCAGTGGAACACCAATGAACACCAATGGAACACCAATGAACACCAATGATTTACCAATGGAATAAATGAAATTTTCGCTTTTTCTGCCAGAAGTTTCTTAATTTGTCCCTCAAATTTTGAGTGAGCGAATTATGATGTCGTTTCCAATGCTCAAACAGAGAATGTTTCCTTGTTTCTGGGCCTAAAGCTAAAAGTAGTTGATTTTACTCCTCAATAAAAACATGATAAATGTCATAAATCTTTCGAAATCTTTGAACCGTTTCTGGGCTCTTTTCGAATCAGCTCAGGGCAGGTACTAGTTATCCGAACAACATCATATCAAAAGAAAATATTTTAATCCATTTTGAAAAGAAATGAAAAGGTTAGAATAGGACAGTCGTATTCCGTTTGTTCCACAGAGATCAATTCCGCATTCAAAATTAAAAAGGAATTTGCAACTGCACTTGATGTGCTCGACCTCGAGCACAACTGTGAAACACGGAACAGAACAAGGAAAGGGAAGGAATGAGACCAATGGCTTGCTGTATTTTAGCGCCGTGCTACTGAAACGCAAAATCATGCTACTGAAAGACAAAATAATACCACTTTGAAGATGACATATTTTCTCATCAGGTGCTGGTTAATTGGTGCACACGCAGCTAATACAGTTACAATATATATCGAAAAGACCAAAAAATTGTTCGCTTATTCCATAAGATTTCCTTGTTGTTTTCATTCTTGAGTTACTTGTAAAATATTCAACATGTAAAAACTACATCATATTTTTGATTGGCGAACGTCAACAAAAGCAGTTTTTAGAGTCCTGTTTCTGTTTTCACAGGCCTATCTTCGCTAAAGAACTACCGGTCATCAAGTGCCGGTACTTCTTTACATCGGTAAAGAAATACCGGTGTAAAACAGAAATATGAACCACACAAATTTTCGAATTGGAGAAGTTCTCCTTGAGAAAAAAAAGCCAAAGGACGATTCCGTGGAAATGTTTGAAATACCAAGCTACGCCTGTACCAAAATAACCCTTTCACTCTTGTTTCATCCGGTTCTGATTTTAATATGCACAGAAATAAGGGTCCCATCCCAAGAAACTGTCACAGATGATTCATGAGTACTGTATGGGCCAAAGAACAAACGTTTTAGATACATTGCAAACCATGGTTGAAAGTTTCCTGCTTCAGCTGAATTCAAAATGGTCAGCCCTGACTCGAATTGTATTTTGTTACACAAGCATAGGGGTTGGTGTCCCAGCGGCGTCTGAAAATTTGCTTGTGTATTTGATGCATGTCCCCTGCAAGACCTTTTTAATCCTCCAGAATTCTTCAAGATTGAACTTGTATTATGCAGAGTTTTAAATTAATCGCATTTTTTTATATACCTACTTCGAGATCTAGTTAGCCACCTGGAAATTAATTTTGACAAAAGATTTAGGTAATATAGATGAGAAAATATAAGAATTTGATTAGATTGTCCACTAAATTTCAGCAACTTGCTAGCAAACTTGGACCCAAGTAGCTACACGTACTACCTTTCAATTTAGCACTCTGTTTAGATTAGTTTTTTTGTAAATCTTAAGGAGGAATTGTCTGTTTTAATTCATATTTATTTTCATTCAAGACTTTCCACATGTTTTCATCAAAAATCTTTTAGTATTCGGTGATTCCTATCCTTTAGCATTGGTGTTCACTCGTTTTCCACTGGTGTTCATTGGTGTTCATTGGTGTTCATTGGTGTTCCATTGGTGTTCATTGGTGTTCATTGGTGTTCCACTGGTGTTCATTGGTGTTCATTGGTGTTCCACTGGTGTTCATTGGTGTTCATTGGTGTTCCATTGGTGTGGTGTTTTAGACTAGATCCTCTTCATCAACAATCTTACAATCCTGCTATCATACGTACAATCTCAACTATCCTACCCTTAGACTGCTGGTCGTCAGTTTTATACTCTAGTCTGTCTATTGTTCTATCTAACCAATAAGATTTCCACTCAGGAAAGGATGTATTTGTTACCTATGCAACAGCATTTTTCCCACGGTGACCCTCTATTCAGCCTCCCCTAAATATATCTCAAATATGTAATAAATCACTCTTATCTAAGGTTAAATGATGTTCTACAATTAGTAAGGTTCTGTAACTTCCTGTGTTCCTAATAAGTAAACAAGGTTGTTACGCAAATGCGTCTTACTTCAATGAGTACAATCATCCAACCACATATCAGTCTTTGTATTCTAACTACTTCAATTATAATACCTGAAAGAAACTTGCGTCATTACATTCTAAATCCATAAATGCTTTGTTTCCTATTCTGCTCTGATTCATTAATCTACTGTCTGTTCTTACAACTACAGCGCACATAGGGATTTTCCCAACAATTCATAATAAATTAAAATTAAACTTAAATACATTAATACTGTACCGCCCTTGGTGTAAGAAGACACAAGGTCATCTGGCCTACACCAAGAACGGCACTTACAATTTTCAAATACAACTTCAAAAGTAACGAAAACTACTGGGAACAGGAAAAGAAAACAGGTAAATGAAGCAAAAATTAAAGGAGAGAGAGAGATTTGCAGTTCCAAACCAAACTCAAACCATGCTATGTGTCTAATCCTTATATCGTAGGTCTAACATCAATTTTGTACCATCACATCGAAACTGATGGTACAATGACAATGGACGTAAAGCACTACGAAGTGCCATCATCAAGTCAAAGGAGCACAGGGAACAAGGCACTCCAGGTCGTAAGTCTAACAATTTGTAATGATAGATCCAAATGGGTTGTTCCTGTTTTCAATGATCTCTGAAAATGAAATGGCTTTTTTGAAGATGTAAATCTCAAAAGCCAGAAAACAGCTTAGATACTAATGTGATTTGAAAATCCGACAGAAAAGTTTCAAGCCGATCTTCACCTTCAATTTTACTATTTTTGGGAGTGGGCCTGAAATTTCCTAGTGTTCATGATAATTTCTAAACAGAAACATGCCGGCAGATTTTGTTTTTAATGCCTTTGAAACCATATCGTCCATAGAAACCACCCTACCAGGATTGCCCAAACTTCAGAATTCTTGGTTGGTCGCTACAACCAACATACAAACTCAGACAAATAATGACGACATTAATTTTGATTATTTTCAATGCAGGTCATTTATTTTATGTTGATTTGATGAAAAATTGTATGCAATTATTTCATTTCGATACATTTAATGTCTTAAACATTATTAAACCTGCAACATATTCTCATTAGTTGTAGATACATGATTAACTAATTTTCTAAATCTGTAGAACTCCTTTGAAAAATTTGTGCTCCCTAAGCAGCGGAACCAGTTCGACTTGCACTGAGAGTAATTTAGAGGGTAGCATTGGGAAGATTGTGTTTATACACTTACCATACCAAAGTGAAGTTTTGCTGTATGAAATATGGCAAGTGTAACATACAGTAAAATCCCGCAAACAAGAACATACTTTTCTACACAACAGACTGACTAGGTTCTTATACATGAGGTACTTACAACATTTTCAAGTTGTGGTTCTTATCGCAAGGACACTTGTTACTATGATGAATACATAGCTATGTGTTAAGTAAACTTGAGGGTAGAACGACTGTATTTAGATATTAAAGGGTATGGTATTTTGTTGTGGACCGAACAATTTACATCATACAGCTTCATAAGATAATTTGCATATCCCTGAAAACTGTTAAAGGTGTTCAGTTATCAATAGGTGGAAGTTTGTTTACATTGACATGATGACATTTCTTAATTAAGTGTACCATCTCTTAAGAACATTGGAGTAAATCAGTCTGTTTTTGGTTCTTATCTTTCGGTGTCTTTTTTCACAAAATCAGTCTGCAGGTTCTTATTTTTCTATGTTCTTGTTTGCCGGGTTTTACTGTAATTAATCATAGGTCCCATTCAGGTAGTTGTGTTATGACAGATTTGCTCAAGAAGAAACATCCTTGTCAAATCTTTGATCCTTTGATTTGAACTGAGTTGATCTCATACAAGGTTGACACTGTTTAATTACTATAGTACAACACGCAACAATTATATTTTTATTAGCTTTTTCACTGTTTCATTGTGACAAGTAGAGTTGTGATGATGGGTCCCTTGTACCTCTGCGGTAGATCTTGCTCAACAGAGACTCATAATGAAACAGTGAAAAAGCTTATAAAAATATGTTTGTTGCGTGTTGTATTACAGTAATTAAACGATAATGCTATCTATAAATGATTTTTAAGTACAAAATGTAGCGTAGTTATTAGATCCAGGGAGGTAAAGAGGTGTATAGCTCCCTGATCAGATCAAACGAGTATACGCTGGAAACGTCGTGTTTTTGAACATTTACGCTACATTCAGTACTTACAGTGAAAGGGGAAGTAGCGTAACATGTAAATTCAAAGATTATTTCAAAATTGATTTTCATGATTTGATGACCATTCGAAGATTGCTTTGTTATTTCCTTACGTCCGATTCGCATGTTGCTTCCGTTAGACGGAGCGTATGAAGGATTACAATAGGAATTCCTTTCCTTGGAAACCACGATGAATGAGAATGTTCAATGATTTCTTTATGAAGAGAAAACAAAATCCAATGAAGATTCGATTCTATTTTGAATATTGACGACATGAGTGGTACGCTTCTACCGCTTTCACTGTAAATCATTCATTTATAGCATTATCATTGAAAAAGCTAACCATATTTTTTGCCCTTATCAATGGAATTAATAATGGAATAACGGCTTCGAATCTCGAATCCCATGGGAATGTTATCAGTTCTTCAATTAGACTTAACTATTTTCGTCCCTTGTTTCCCTGCGTTCTTTGATTTGCTGATATCACTTGGTCAATAGGGACTCATAATATTACGCTTATATAATGGGCCCACTTTTTCAAAATGGCCTAAAAAGGTGGGAGTTCTCGTACACTCAACAAAATCGCTTCAAAATCTTGTTTAAAGAGCTCGAACATTGAAAAGCGAAGTTTGAGTACAAAGAATGATGTTGTGTTGACCTACAAAGCGCAAAATGCCTACCTTTCAGACAGTAATCTTCTTCTGTAGAACAGGGGCGGACTGGCCAGTCGGGCTACCGGGCTGGGGCCCGAAGGGCCCCCCTCAGCAAGGGTCCCCATGGGCCCCTTCTGTGCTGGAAGAAAAATATTTCAAATGGTTAATTTTGGATGAACTTTCTGACAGTGACAAAACAACCTGTTTCAATCAACGAAAAATTGGTTGAAGGGGGCCCTGTAATAATTCTTTCAACAGTTATCTTTGTTTGTCAAACAGTTGAATATGTCAAAAGATTGCAAGTGGGCCCTAGTTCGTAAGATAAGGGTACTGCAAAATTTCAATTGGCATAGTCTCGTTTTCGACTGATAGGTGAACTGATGAATCTGCAAATGTAGAACTTGACAAAACTGGAGCAGCTTTTGCCAAAGGGGCCCAATAAAGACCTGATCGAGGAAGGCGTTTTCTATGCAGGGGCCCCTTCTCACTTTACCTCTTGCCCTTGCCAGTCTGTTAATTTCAAACAATTTTTTTGCCTATATCTACACTCGATTTACAGCGACCTAGGACACCGTGTTAGGGGTATTTAAGATATGAATAAGGTTTTAGAGAAAAGATAGAAGCAGTGGCGTACCCAAGGTGGGAATAGGGGTCCGAACCCCCCACTTGTCAATAAAGATGGTCCTCGAGATTTGCACAAAAATGTAATAAAATTTGTGTTGGGGCTTGTCAAAGTTTCATAGAAAAGCTTTAGGTTTCTAACGAATGCTTGAATGCAGCTGGAAGAGACATTCTCAGTCAAAGTAGAATCGTAGAATACATGTCCTCAAAAATTTTCCTGTGAGCTTGGCCCCCAGACCCACTTCATTATTTCAATATCCCAAGTTATCTCAGCCTGTCCATCATGCCACTAGCTATAGGGATCCTAAGTTGCTGCTACTGTTGAAATTTGCCAAAGCTTCTTGCATAAAAGATGCCACCGACGGACTAAGCAATTATAAAGGAGCGAAAAGAGACACTGATCAAGCTCGAATGACCAGCTCCATGCTGCTGTGATAATTGCCACCATGTTTACGATGCAAAGCATAGCTAAAAAGGGCGTTTCCTTCATTTTCCAAGCGTCTAAAGGGTGTGGTTACTGTGAATTTTTCTGGGGCTACGCCCCAGACCCCCTCCACGTTTAAGTGCTGCGTACGCCCTGGATAGAAGTATTCAACATTTAAGAATTCTGAAATGTGATCTAATGATACTTTTAAGGCATGAAATGAAAATTACACAAGAACAATGATACAAAAGCATGTACAGTAATTGACTTGACAAAAGGACCTTTTGTAGACGATTTTGATGCACTGCTTTCAAGAATTTTCCCAGTAAGGTCTTTCGTCAAACGGACTCCCTTTCGTAAGTAGTTGGATCTTGAAGTTTGAGGAAGGGCAAATGAAAGCATTTCTCGGCAATGAATCAGGCCTTCACCATGAGCGAAGCGGGCGTGGCCCTGAAAGTCACGGTGGCGCTGAGATTTCTGCTCTTGTATTCAACTTATGCTATAAAAAATTGCATTCTCCCAACAGGCCTACTGGAAACGGTCGAGTGCGGCGCTTCAGCCCGTAATACCTTCCTGAAGTTCGTTCATTTTTAAGTAAGAGAGGCTGTGAAAACCAAGCTCATAGAAATGAAATTTTAAAGTTATTTCTATTCCAGGAGGTTGCCAGAATCTATCAAACTATTCCTTTGTATATTGTGCAATTCAATACTAATATATCTACTCGTGAAATTGCAGTCATTTTCATAAATTTTCCAGGAAGGACTCCCATCACTCATGATGCTCTGCTTCTTTAGATGGTAGATTCTCCAAAATGGGGCGTTTTCCAACAATCTAAAGGGTGTGGCAACGAGAATTTTTCCCGGGGGCAAGCCCCCGGACCCCCAGCTTTGCTCGCTACGCTCGCACTTGGTTTCAGCTTCATCAAATATGCATTTACTCCTCATGATGCTGTCAAACATCACTTCAGAAGGTAGATAGCAGAATGCAACTCATCGTATAGACAGCCATTCAAATTGTTAGAAGTGAGTCCAGTATCATTTGAGGCCAATCCAGGGGGTGTGTTCACAAAAAATTTCCCAAGGGAGTGCCCTGCAAACTTTTCGCTCGAGTAGTTGCGGGCCCCCTCGCTGCCGAATCGCCCGGGCCCCAATTCTACTGCCAGTCCGCCCCTGCTGTAGAAGCAAAATAGATCCATCGAAGCTGCGAGAACTCCAGGCTTCTTCAACCGTTCCTTAAGAGCAACAACAACAACATTCTGAATAGCGGCCCCTGATTGGTTAAAAACTGAATTCTAGCGATTTGATTGGTGAATACGGAACCACCCTACGCGGGCCTAAAGTGGGCCCACTATTTCAGAGTAATGTTATTAGTCCCTCTTGACCAAGGAACGCAGGGAAACAAGGGACCAAAAGGCATCAGTCTATTCTTCAATCGGATCGAAAATTCTATCACATTTGCTGTAACCATAGAAATTCACAAATCTCGCAATCTGATTGGTATTCTCAGAGTTTGGCGATCAATTGGGTTCAGGTTGGTCAGATATGTTATGAGTCTCTGTTGACCGAAGAGCCATCATCAAGTCAAGGGAGCACAGGAAAGCAAGGGATTTCAGGTCATAAGTCTTGTTGACATGACAAGATCCTGCCCATCGCTTTGATCTTGCCGATCTCAATCACTGATTTCAGTTCAAAAGAAATATAAGGCTCCTCCGCAAACAAGTCGTAGCGATGGCTGAAGAAAAAGTTCTTTTGATTTGTTCATAGCTTATGACGTACTTTTAAACAAATTGTACGTAAAATCATCGCAAATAAGCAAACAGAACGTCTTGTACAGTCCTTTTATTCATATGCCGATTATTTTTTACATGGTGTTTACATTGTCTTTTATGAAAGAAGTCCCTATTTAGTAATTTGCTTCCCAATCTAGTATTTACCCACAAGAAAGGTGCCGGCCAAGGCAAATTCAGTTTGCAAGTAAATGCAGAAAAACGTTCTCTTTCGAGTGTAAACTAACCTTCAGAATTTCTTTGTGGTAAAAAAATGAATAATGATAAAAAATCTACTGCAAGCGTTGATTGACATATACCTCCCTGCGGGGTGAGTGGCCGGTTGGCTTATACAGTCTTCGTCAGGTGACTGAAGTTAAGCTCAGTCGGGTGAGGTCTAACTCCGGATGTTGACCTCGGAGGCCTGACCTTACAACTCAACTCGTCGTCATTCGGGAAAAGGCGTTAAACTATGGGTCCCATGCCTGGATGCGGAATGCATAGTGAACCTAAATTAGCTTTCAGTAGCTAGAAATCCTGACAAGCCCACTCAAAACTACTTGAAAACAAACAAAAACAACAAAAAACAAAGAAAATTTATTTTCAATGTACCACAAGAAGATATAAAAGTGTATGCTTTCATGAAGGGCTAGATTTATCCTTTCATAATTCATAGGTTGTGTTTATCAGGACTAAAATCAAAATCTACCTCATCAACATTTGACCTGTCCAGCACCGCTTAATTTTGGTGCACTTAACGGTTTTATCCTTGCCGTGCCAAAGATTTCGCAGTTTCAATATGAAGCTGTATTGAAAATCTTCCCGGGGAACCTTCCAATCTTTATATTTGTCGTGCCTAAAATTTCGCTATCTCACTTTATAGGGTCAAAACCGATCAAAATATCATGATAGAAAAGAACGGCTTTCTTTGAGACTGTCTGGCCAACTATTTTATTCCAATCTTTTCTTTGACATTAGTTATCCTGTACTTATAACAACATTTAACTGTGGTTAATTCAGATCAAATTTAGTCTAAAAACAAACTAAATCTACCGTTCCGAAAGACTAACATGGGGCAAAATGGTCTCTCTTATATAGGACCCAAAATTTGGAACAGCCTACAGTCGGACCTCAAATCTTCAAACAATGTCAACAGCTTCAAGCATAAGATCAAGGACAAATTCTTTAATGATCTTCAGAAGCGAGAAAATAGTCCTTATATATATTATTGAATTCCTAAAAGCTGTAACAGAAATTATCCTTCAACAATAACAAAAATGTTTTTCTTTCATTTTCCTTTTGAATAGCACTCCTGGAGGGACCATTATGGAAACAAGGTTGCATTGACCTTTTAATGCTATCCCTGCCATCCTTTACCATGGGGTGTTTTTAAATTAGGTTATTAATAAGATATGTAATTTTTGCCTGTAATTATTTCAAATTGTAGACATTGTAATTAGATTTCTTTTCTTTTATTAATAGTTATATATTTACTTTGATGGCAAAATTATACATACATACATACATACATCAACAACTAAACAAAACCTAAAAATGACACGATGCTAGTAAGCGATAATACCAAAGCCCGTATCAGGTCAGATATCACATGAAAAATGCCCACAAATAAAGCGAATGAGGAGTTTTTTACGAGCAATTTTTGCGTTGTCACAAATCTCACTTGACATCAAATTTGAAACAGACCTCCCTTCACTTTTTCGCATTTTACATAGCCAACACTTTGGATGTATTCCTGTCATAACAGACTGCATGCACAGCCAAAGGATATGAAGATTGCATTGGCAGGCTAAGGGAACCTTTTGGTGACTCTTTGAGAAAAGTTAATGACAATAATTTATTGGCAGGCTTTTGCTTTGCCTTATTTGCTTTTGCAAACAACATCAACAAAATCTCATAGACAAAGCGTATCCTGTCTACCTAGAAGCCCTATACCTTCACGCTGTATGGCATTTCCTGTGCACGAAGTCAGAAGCTTCTCGAGAAATGTCGAAAAAACGTTTAGGTTAAATGTGTCAGATTCTTTCCACAGAAATTCTCAATAGATTCTGTACAAAGGATATGAATATCAGCATATCAGTTTAATTAATACAACTGGTATTTTTGATTGAAGTTTTTTTTTCTTTAAATTCTGTACAAAGGAACACACCTCTGAGTCAAAATGCTGGTTACTACTGGGTCTTTACTAAAAATTCTGGGTGGGTTTTCTAAAATTTGATAAAAGCTTGACTGGATGCTAGTTATGAATAAAGCTTTATCCTCTAATCAGGCTTGAAAGAGCTTAAAAAAACACCAGCTGAGCAACGACATGGCCTTATAACTTGGCCTTTGCTCATATTTCAAAAAAGGATTTTTGCAAGATTTAATAAGGGATTGTCTCGTCATCAATTACAAATCAGGCTTTCATTCCTTTAACAGAGCTTCACCAAACCTTGCTTCATCACAAGTCCATTGAACACACACAAATTTATCTTATTAACCTTGAAAGCTATCCCCTTGTTTTCATCACGAAAATTCGTAGGTCCGAGATACAATTAAGTTCAGAAGGGGCCATGGCCCCCTCAAAAATTTTCAATAGTTGGTGCTATAAATCTTTCTTCTTTCATTATTTTGGTACTTCAGAATATGGTACTTCATGTTTTTATTTATATCTCGTTCAATTTCTACATTTCATTAGTCTAGGAAGCTGGGGCAGGGGTATTTACCAGCTAACAAACTAGAAATATTACTCACACTAGAAATATGATGATATGTTAACTATACAGTAGCCTTTGGGTAAAATAAGGCCTCTTTATTTTGGGGGGATGTGTAAATCCCAACTTAGATTTATTTGTAAAGTCAATCTGTATCCAGGAACAAAAAATTGCGTTGTTTTGAGCCAATCTGGACCGCGTAGTCTCAAATTTGTCCAGGCGAGTGCAGACCCCCTTCAAGGTTTTGGCTCGCTTCGCTCGTCACCTGGTTTGCCCGCCGCCTTCTCAAGTGAAAAATTGTATCTCGGTCCTTGGTATGTTAGAAATTTAGCTTCAATTCTATAGCTTGACAGATAGAGTCTTGAATTAACTAAAGATCTCTACGATCTAAGATAAAGTCTTTGGATCTAAATAAACTCTAAATTTGTCGAGTTTTCGATACATTAAATTCACCTACTATAAATTCAAAGTTCGCTATCAGTCTGATTCAAAGTCCATGTATTTTTTCTATTCTTGCCAGTCTTTCTTCTAAACTTAAATTTTGAGGCAAATTCACAGATCTTGATCTTGTCAGTTTATTTTTCTCATTGATATCATAATCATCATAACAGCTATCAGTTATTTCGACTGAAGGCAAGCCATTTCTCCTTCGCACAACCCCATCACGTGCTCTCTGCCAATCATCACTCCAAGAAAAATCTTCAAAACTACTGGACAGTTGTCTGTTAAATGTCCGTCGCAGATCAGTAACTTGTTCTACACTTAAATCTTGCAATGAACGCGATCTTCTTCTTTCTCCTAGTCGCAACTGCTGCACTCTTGGTAACTTTAACTTCTCTGGTGTTCCTCTTCTAGGAAATTTCCGATTTATCATAGGTGAAATTTCTGCTTTAATAAATCTTTGAGAATTGACAACTTTATCACGATCCAAATTTTGTTGAGTCTTTAAGGTTTGTGCTTCCAATCTATATATATAAGCGATGAAGAGTTTTGTTACGCACATTCCTGTTTGTGACACTTTCCCGCACGCAGCTCCTCACGCCCACTGCTTGCCTCCAAAAATTCCAGAAAAATTATGAAAAATAGCTGACGATAAAGGCTTGCCTGTGGTCCAATACTTTTCTTCGTACAGTATCTTGGGGTAATGTGAGGAGGGGTTTTGTACCCAAATTTTAGCAATTCAATTCAACAATAGGCCTTAACCTTCGACCTTTCTTTGTGGATGCTGATGGTAGCCATAGAAATGTGATGGCAGCGTTCAATCTGAGCTAAAAACAAGTTTTGCAGCTGCCTTTTCCAAACACCAAGGGAGTGAAAGCTTGCAAATAGTTGATATTATGTTAGCTGCAGTATCTATCTGGCTTGTAGTAAAGTATTTTGATGCTCACGTTGGATACAACGAAGTTATTGCCCTATTTTGGAGAGACCTTCCTCTTGCTTCGGTCGCGGTGCCACAAATTCAGAGTCTGCCCTTGTAGTTTTTTAGGTCTTCTGCTCATAAATTTACTGATTACAACGCATAAAACCTTTACTCAATTCTTAGTGAAGATTTAGCCCAAGTTATAAAGTGATTTCTCTTGAAGCTGATTTTTGACGCTTTTATTAAAGGCCATACGCATAGTATGAGTTTCTCTGCTTCGGCCAAAATGGCATGCAGTACAAATCAGACCGGTAACCCTAAGAACACAGAGTCGTCATTTCCAAATGTTGACGGGATGACTAGCTCAAGGCCAAATCCAAAAAAATCCTGTTTACCCGTATAAAGAATGTTGATTGCAACCTGTTCCTTAACCGAGCTTTTAAACCAAAGTAGAGTATGATTAAAGTTTCACAGCGAGGGAGAGTCCTCGGTTATTACAAAAGGGGTGACTTGGAAATAACCTCAATAACAGTTCAGCAATTCAGTCATCGCTGGGGCTAAGCTAAGTAGCATAACTGAGGTATGCAGAGTCTGAATTTGGCAAAACAATTTTCTTACTTGATGACGAAATAGCTATTTCTTCGGTTCTTCTGTTGAATGAAAATAATGCAAGTTTGGTAATGAATTAAGCAAAGCTTACTTTTGAGTCCAGTAACTGCCTTTGGTACTCCCTTGATTCATCGCTTTTCCATGATTTCAAAATTATGCAGATGTCCGTAAATGATGATGAAAGGTCCTTGGTCTATTTTTCAATGAGTTAGTAAATGACCTCATCACTGTTTTCCTTCTATCAGTATCATCTTTTGTACTACTTGTTTACGAACTCTGAAAGAGAATTCAGCACAAAAGGTCCAACAATGGACAGATTTTCTGCTTTCAGATCATTTCTAAAGTCTTTTTACTTGTATCATGCATGCAGCCGTTAGCTTGCCAACTCGCAATACTAAAAATCTGCCCTATCACGTGATGTGTTCATAATTCGCACAAAAAACTGAGACGTTCTTTTGAGCGGACCCGAGGACTCTGCGACCCGGGACTTACAACCCCAGATCATACGACAATACTACCCCAGGCCCAGGCCAAAGTTTTATGCATTTGGTTAACAAGAATTTGTTACGATGTATTGATACTTCCATTATTTTCAATGTCAACAGAGGTGCTCCTGAGTGACAGGGGATCTGGATGAGAATGAAGAGATGTTTGCATTTAAGTTATAACTTTCTTACTTCTTTGTTATTGTTCTAAAAAAATTAGAGAGGCTAGAAAGTCTGGAGAAACCCTAACGGTCGAAATGCTTTATAGCCCTCTATTCTGAGTCTGTTACTTTCATTGCCTATCAATTGAAACATGGAAAATTTGCTTTCCCTGATTAGAATCAAGCAAAGAAGTGGATATTCAACATAGATATTCATCCATTCTAATTGTATTCAGAGGGTCCGGTTTTGTTTACAACAACTCGCTAGCTCACTATGAATACACGGAATTCTACGTGACCAAGAAAACCTTGACACGTACTAATGCCTTACGTGTTCACTAAACCATCGGTGGAGCAAAAATTTAGTAAGCTATATATATATCAAACTTTGGACCGGGGTCGTATGGTAGAGTGGTCGTATGATCGTATGGTCCACACTTCAATAAAATCGCAGTTTATTCATATGAAAAGCTGAATTCTCACATACCATAGTATTTTCTCACAGAGCACCCTTATTTCTAATTCCTTACATATCAATGCACACATCTATTCTATAAATGTACAGCTGTACAAAAAATTTCTTTCGTAAAAAACTGCTTATAAGAAACTCTATTCTTAGATCATCAAAAATTAAGAATCTCCAGTGCTAGGACTTAGCAGCTATTAATTTCATTCAAAGAAAACCTTGGCATAATTTGACTTATTTTCACTTATTTCCTGTATCATACTATACAGGAAATAAGTATTACTACTGCCTTCGCAGTTTCCTGTATTGCTGCGAAGGCACTAGAGCAATTTTAAATATTGGTAGGCTTCGGTAACAGTGGCAGAAATTGTAGGGATTGGGGACATTGCCCCCAAATTCCGAGGGGCATTTCAAACCTCTTCTACATCTTCTACCGTTGAAGAACTCATTGGAAATGAGTCCAAAACAATGGTCTTCAAGTCGCTCAATGATTTGGCTCCTCAATACTTGTGTAATCTCTTTACCAAAAACTCAGCATGCTCCTCCCGCAGTCTCCGGAACACTGAGACTGATTTGAGGTTGCCAAAGAAAAGATCAGCAAATGGACAAAAATGCTTTTCTTTCCGGGGAGCTAAACTATGGAATAGCCTTCCTGCTGAGTCTAGCCAGACTAGCCAGTTCCCAGATTCATGGAAAGTAGCTAGAATTACTCCGATTTTCAAAGAGGGAGATAAGACTGAAAAATCCAATTATCGTCCCATATCAGTCTTGCCTGTCATCTCAAAGCTCTTCGAAAAGCTTGTTTTCAACCAGCTGTACCACTATATGAAAGAAAATAGTCTCTTTACATCTGACCAATCAGGGTTTTTGCGGCTACATTCCACACTAACTTGTTTGCTTAAAATGAGTGATGACTGGTACAACGGGCTTGATCTCAGTAAGCTTGTGGGATTGGTATTTATTGACCTAAAAAAGGCATTTGATACGGTCGACCATGATATTCTCTGCAAAAAGCTCGAACTAGAGGGGTGTCGCCCTGATTGAGGGTATTTTACGTTAGTCGAATATTCCTGCTGAACGAAAAAAGTTTCAGAACGAAACTTACCATGAACACCTTCGTAAACTCTTCACTGTTGTTGATATAAAATATATTTGTGATTGGTGATGTTGTCTTTAAGGGCGAGCTACTCGACAACATAGTTGTCGAGAGGGCCTAAATTTCCAACGTCGCCCTGGTTGAGGGTATCCAAACTTTCACATGGTTTCAGGTAAATTCAAGATAACTTGATGCGAAAATCAGCAGCATATCAACGATTAAAGAGTTTTTATTGTTATCAAATGTTTTCTGGTTGTGTTTGCTGTGTTTCGTTATCCTAAACACTGACCTTTGTTGCCGCTTTCGTTCAAAGACTTTTCAAGCAAGCTGCCATCAAATTTTCCTCCTTTGGTTAACTGAACGATGCATAAATCAATTTATGATCTAGAAAAAATATTTTTTACAGTCCACTGATAGAACAAACCTGTTTTTGCACCATAATATGTCCTTTACAGTAAATAGTTGTCGCCTGTCATGCGTTGGCAGTGCAAATTTCGTTGAAGAACCGGAAGATACCACAGTGCCCTCAACCAGGGCGACTTTAGGCTAATCAGACGGCGTGCAAAAAGAAGCCTGTCGTGGAGGAAGCGGATGTCATATCTTTGAAGTTGCGTGAATTACGTATTCTGGACAAGCGGGGCTTGGCGAGAGGCCATTTATTTGTTGTGAAAGTTTTAACAACGTCGAGAAACAAAGCAAAAAGAAAATTGCGCTACAAATTGTGAAAGGAAAAATGGCGGATGCTTAAAGTTACATCTCAGGTGAGCTTCTTTGTGCACTTGTCCCTCTGTTTGTGGACGGAATTTTAAGAAACACAAACATGAAAAAAATTAGCAAATGGAGTCACCAAAATATTTTTGCGTGCTTTTTGGTTATAACTAGGCTCAGACTCCTGTTATTCAGCAACAAATGCAAGACAGTTAAAATCGGTCAAAACGCGTTTACCCTCAACCAGGGCGATACCCCTCTATATGGAGTTCAGCAGCGAGAGTTGTCTTGGTTTAGGTCTTACCTATCCAACCGCAAACAATTCTGTAGGGTTAATGGTGTTGATTCAAATGTTACGGAAATAGAAGTGGGAGTCCCACAGGGTTCATGCCTGGGCCCTCTTCTATTCCTCATTTATATCAATGACCTTCCCCAGGCCGTCCAAGACTCCTCTGTGACTATGTATGCCGATGACACGAGTCTTTGTCATCAGTCTCACGATTTGACTCAGCTGAATGAGGCTATTAATAGCGATCTCAAGAAACTGGAGACGTGGCTGAATGGCAATAAGCTTTCATTGAATGTGGCAAAAACTCATTCAATGCTCATATCCACCAAGCAGAAAGGCAGCTCTCTTAGAAGTCGAAATGAAGCTTTGGAACTGAAGATACGCGAAAATGAGCTCGAGGTAGTTCAAAAGACAAAGTACCTTGGAGTGCAGATCGACTGCAATTTAGATTGGAAAGAGCAAATCAAGGCTGTTTCTACCAAGGTCTCCAGGGCGATCGGCTTTTTAAGACATGCTAAATCCTTTCTACCTGTGGCAAGTTTGAAAACTCTTTACACAGGTATTGTCGAGCCCCACTTTCGATATTGTTGTTCTGTCTGGGGTTGTGCTGGGTCTACAGACATCAACCAGTTGCAAAAACTTCAAAATCGTGCTGCTAGGATCATAACAAACAGCAGCTTTGATACCCCAAGCAGACCACTTATTACGGGGTTGGGCTGGAAGACCGTTGAAGAACTCATTGGAAATGAGTCCAAAACAATGGTCTTCAAGTCGCTCAATGATTTGGCTCCTCAATACTTGTGTAATCTCTTTACCAAAAACTCAGCATGCTCCTCCCGCAGTCTCCGGAACACTGAGACTGATTTGAGGTTGCCAAAGAAAAGATCAGCAAATGGACAAAAATGCTTTTCTTTCCGGGGAGCTAAACTATGTAATAGCCTTCCTGCTGAGTCTAAGACGGCATCCTCCCTGGGTAGTTTCAAAAAATCAATACAGGGTTGATTATTTCCTTTTTATTGTAAATATCATATAGTTGTAAATAGGTTTTTAACATTATGGGTTCTTATTTTTTGGCATTTTAATTGTATATTGTAATTAGTTTTCTTTTTATATTGTTTTATTGGAGGGCCCCTTGAAAAACAACTTCGGTTGAAGGGCAACCCTCCCTAAACAAATGAAATATGAAATATGAAATATGAAATCTTCTGCAAAAGTCCTTTTGTTTCCACGAATGTTCCACCAAAATCCGTAAAAATTCTTCCGTCCTGAGAAAATCTTGCACGCTTTTTCGAATGAGTGAAATGCCACTTATCAAACTCGAAAAGATTGGGAAACTTTATTGAAAAGTCAGAAATCCTTAGGTAAGATCGAAACTGCAATGAAAAGACGATTCACCGTGGAGAAAAAGAAGAGCTCCTATTTGCAAAAAGCAAATAAAAAGGATATGCTCAAAGCATATTGTTCAGCTTTTATTTACACTCTCATTTCTTTCTAATTTTAGAAGAAAGTGGTCGTGTCTGTTAGCAATCTTACCAAGCGACGTTGGAGCGTGGAAGGGAACTAAAGATAAATAAGCTTTTTATTTGGTTTGGCGCTATGAAAGTTTTAATGTAGTAGTAGTAAGGGAGAGGCTTTCTTCTCAAAATCTGACCATTCATCAAAGATTAACCCTGGGTGCCAACTTTTTTTAGATATTTGAAACGAATCTATGCATGACATGTCTCTATCAATAGGCTCCAGGTTTGAACTAAACTGTATGAAGGGAAACAACCATCCAACCCCCTTTCGAATTCCTGGGTACGTCGCTGGCTCAGAGACAGATGTATCATCTATCTGTAGTAGATTTAGAGCATCAATGGTCGGCAGCAATTAAAGAGCAATTGCCACCCAGGGTCCTTTGCAGGCATGTTGCAACGTCAGACTATTTGAAAATAAAACTTGGCCTACGTAAGCGGAAATATGTATTCACTTTGCAGCAGATGAACTGATGCAAAAGTCATCTAAAGTCAAATTTTCATCATCAGTTCAACTATTACCGTGGAGACTCGTATCTTTTACTAGGCCAAATTTGATTTACAGACTTTCTGAAGATGCAGCCTGTACACAAAAACTCTGGTGACAATAGCTCCTTAGGAACTCAGAGAAAAATTGAGGGGAACAACTTTAACATTTGAATGAAGCTAAGAGACTCGAGGGAACTCTAAAGCATCTGCTACTGGATTCATGTGCTGAAAACGTAACGATTTTGTTGAGGTTTATGTGAGGCTTATTTGGGAGTAAAGGGATGTTATAGAAAGGGGCATGTATGGTTTTCTCATTTTCTGGCGTATAGCATACCATTCTTACTTAGTTATTTGAATTCTTATGAATGACCATCACTGCTCTGATTTCATGCAAGGTTGGTAACATGGCTTTTTTCAGCCAAATTTTGGAAATTTGACTCGTTTCTCTTATTGTTGGCTTCAAAAATTAAGTTTGGCTGTTTGGCTCAATTTTGCCTTCTTTTGAGATTTTTGGTCAATTTTCATTCAATTCTCTTCAAACTGGAGTACAGCAGACCATCACAATCTAGGACATTTTTCGTTGCAAGGCAACATCAAATATCTAGGGTTTTCATCGGAGCTACACAATGTAGTATGTGAAAACAATGAAATGCAAGTGTCCATTGCTAGAAATAACAATGGAACAATAGTTTGTACAACAATAGGTCATTGTTTGGAAAGGTTTGGCTTTATCTGGCCATTTTCCGACCCATGGTTTGGCTTCGGGGCGGTCCGGGGATCTACCAACCCTGATTTCATGCTGAATTTAAATGGTGGTCACTGATGGAGTATGTTAACCATAGAAAGCACTCCGCAGGAGCTAGGAATGTTAAAGCGCGAGCGAAGCGAGCGCTTTTACTTCCTAGTCTATATATATAAGGCAGGTAAACGATTATCCAATTAGCTTTCTTCTTTTGTTTTCCATTGTGAATTTAACAATCAACACAATAGGAAGACAAAGGGGGCATTCGATGTAATGACAAAGGGACCATTCGATGTATGTCCTTGTTTATTCACTTTTTGATTGGTTCTAAAAACTATAGCTTTGGGGCTCACCAGGGCTCAAGCTGTCATGCGCTTCCGCGCTATTGTTTCTTGCACTTGTTCTCAATAGCCATTCTAATTTGCATATTACGTCAGTGAAGTAAATCGTAAATGCGCATGCGATGTGGAGCCTTTTGGGGATTCCTGGAAGGTCACCAAAGGTCACAACTTTCCGTATCGTGTGAAGCAAATGACGAGCAAGATGACGGGGCCAATGGCTGCCAAGTGCTGCCCAGATGATCACTGCTACGTCGGCCTTTTTAGCAGGCCTAATTCAGATGAGAGCATTATCAGATCAGAAGAAATTCATAAACATTGCAGATTAAAGGTGATGTTAGCCAACATTTTCATAGCTTTGAATCCTCATTTGCTTGGCTTATCCTACTAGGCCTAGGCCCATGCTATCTTATTGCTTGGATGGAGTTGGAGCCTCATTTTTGATTGTCCTTATGACATGGTGGAGCCTCAAAGCAGTGGTGGCGTGGCGCCAGGGGAGGGCCAGAGGGAGCTACAGCCCCCTGTCGGAAGCCACTTGCCCCCCTGTGTTGGAGGAAATTTCGGGTTTCTGTTGGAGCCAGTCTGCAGAGTATGGCTTTTTTCGACGAGATCTCCGGTGTGCAAGAAAAAGTTTCTTTTGTTCTCTATTGTCTATTTTGAATAGTCTATTGAAAATCTCCGGTGTGCAAGTGCCATAGTCTGCACACCAGTGTTGGAGGAAATTTGGCAAAATGATGTACAAAAACTGCATTTTTCCCATTTCATTTTTCCCATTTCAGCCCCCCTGTCAGAAGCTCCTGCCCTCCGTCTGAAGATTGCTGGCGCCACCCCTGCCTCAAGGTAGATTTATCCCTAAAATTTCAAGAAGTGTTTACAACACAGGTTGCTCATGGAAATTTCAAACAAAGCTGTAGATGGTATGGTATTCCCCATAAAATTGTTCTAAAATTTTTTACCAAAAAAATGCATATGCAATGGTTGGTGAAAAACAAATTGAAGGTGTAAGCTGCAAGTAAACTTTTAAAGGCTGTAAGAGTAAGCATAGATCCTCTGTTACTAGATGCAAGAGCATATTGTCGTAGTGGCAAGCTGCAAAAAGTTGTACACATTAATGGAAGTTTTCCAACCTGGCCTGAAGTATTGGTTTCATTTTCAAAAGATTAAGATTAGGTTCTTTGATGAAACATAGTCTTTTGATGGCAAAAGTATTATGTGGGGATATTGGAACATTGCAAACATCTTGATTCTACAAGTGGGCTGCAGCTGATAAACAAACAGTTATTATTGAGATGGGATGTGTGGTGGCTATCAGGAGATCATAGGTCCATTGTCATTATCAATTTCTATATGGGATCTTGGCAGTCCAATGTGAAAGCACCATTTGCAGTTTATGCCATATGTAATGTTACAATGTATTGTGCTTCTCAATGATAAAGGAAAATTGGTGTCAAAAGTAACGTTCCATACAGTGCTTCCTTCCATTCATTGTTGAAATTTATGGAACAAATATTTCAAGATCAGTCTAACAAAAACATGTTGCAAAGGTTTACATGCTTTATATCCTGTGTATTTAGGATTTTACTTCTTTTCATTTCCTTTAGGTTCCTGGAGACCAGATTGCAATGCATGCATGATTTGGCCTCAGTGTAGTGGTGAATGAAAGAAAGTGAAAGATGCAAGCGCAATTAAAGTCTAAAGGCGGTGAGGGTAAAAATAGATCCTTAGCAGATGCAAAGAACCTTTTGTTGTAAGCTGCAAGCTGCAAAAGTTGTACACCTTATGAGTACAAGTTTTCTAAGCTGGCAAGCAGAGCAAACTGTTACCAACTTCCCAAACGTTTCATGGCACCCAATCTTGAGACTCTTTGATATAAGAAACTTTAAGGAACATTGGGTTCTATTTTTCAAAAGATTAACATGGGATCATTTAATGCAAAATAAAGTTATTTGGTGACAAAAGCATTATGTGGGGCTTATTGTTATTGAATTAGCAAGATTTTCATCTTAAAAATAAGGTGGAGATGATAAACAAGCTTACGCTAACGAACCTATACGCACTACTGTGGTGGATACGCCATACAGAGGCGGGGTATTATGCTAACGTGGTGGGGTATTATGCTTGTTGTGGTAGATACGCCATACAGAGGCGGGGTATTATGCTAACATGGTGGGGTATTATGCTTGATGTGGTGGATATGCCATACAGAGGCGGAGCATAATACCCCACCACGTTAGCATAATACCCCACCTCTGTATGGCGTATCCACCACAACAAGCATAATACCCCACCACGTTAGCATAATCCCCCGCCTCTGTATGGCGTATCCACCACATCAAGCATAATACCCCACCACGCTAGCATAATACCCCGCCTCCGTATGGCGTATCCACCACATCAAGCATAATACCCCGCCTCTGTATGGCGTATCCACCACAGTAGTGCGTATAGGTTCGCTGGCGTGAAGCTATCATCACTGAGAAGGGGCTTCGTCATATGATCATACTTTGGTGCAGATCTTGGCAATCTGATGGGAGTGCACAACTGCACCGCATATTGATTGCAGTCATGAGTCAAAAACAATGTAATGTACTGTATTTTCCTTTGATCCATTGTTACAATTTATGTAACAATTATTTCAGGATCAGCCTGACAAAAATATGCTGTGAAGAAGTTCTACCATATAAACTGAAACATGATACACAGTCAAGAACTCACTGAATTTCAGCATATTGATCAACTTGATTGTCAAAAATTCTTTGAATTCTTAATATTTTTCAATAATCCTTCACTTTCTGATGGAATTCTTCGGAGGAAATTAAGAGATTCATAAGAATTCTCTCAAGGCAAAAGAATTGTGATACTGCGCACCTGCCTACGGTCTTTCTTTTGTAAAATTTAAAGAACTGGACAGTTCTGGTGTGCATCACAAAGAGGTTTGTTTTATGCCTAATGCAGCAAAATGGTAATCTGTTGTATCAAACTGTTCAGATCCATACAAACACAAAATTCCACTTTAGCACTTTCATGGGTGAATAACAAGAAGTTTTAGCATTCTATCCACAACCACAACTACTTATTGTACATTCAAGGTGGATCATCAGATATTCTTTGAGAGCTCTCCGCAGGAGCTAGGAATGTTGAAGCGCGAGCGAAGCGAGCGCTTAACTTCCTAGTGATTTAAGATCACCAGATGATTTTGATTTCACAATTACTGGAAATCCCAAATGTAATCGCGATGTGTTTGTATTGCTCGTTGCATATTGCGTGGCATCATCTGTCTCGTTTTGCAGTAAATTCTTTCCTCTTTGTTTACCACTTGAAGATTCGATCAGCTTGAAATCGTCAATATTTATTTCATTCCTGCGAGAAACGTAACTGGTTAATTTCGGCCCTGAAGCAGAGCGTACCAAAACATCCTTCTTTGCCGATCTCCGCAATATTTTGTCTTGTATTTTATCGTTCTTTTCTGTGCGATTCGAGCTGCCTGTTTCTTGTGCCATAACTCTCACTCTGTTATTGCCGAATGTCAATCCGAGCTTATTCTTTGTACTCTTCGATAAAGTCATTCTTACCGCAAACTTAATCAGGTTCTATAAACTTGATAGTGATGAAAATTCTTGTTCTTATTGATAGAAATGGTCAAATAATTGATATCAAATTCTCACTGTAGGGTCTTACCTTCCGTCGTTCAAATCTTTATTTATTATGCTCAAGCTTTTGATTAATGATCTGTGTTTTTCTGTCAAATGCTCCTTGTCTTTTCATTCGCTTTGTTAACATTACAGCAACCAACTTTGTCTTTTTTGCCACTTTGTCTTCTATCATCAAATCTGTATTTTATTCTTTTTTACGTTCAAACTTTCAATTAATAATCTCTTCTTTCTTTATACTCTTTGTCTTTGAGTCGAATTCATTAACGTCGCCTCAAATTCATTTTCATTTCAAGTTCTCTAATCTCTGTTTATATTCCAGTAACTAACAAAGCTTCTTCCCTTTCAGGCAACTTTGTATTCTATCAAAGCTCTTTAGCACTTGACACCCACGTTTTTACTCTTTATTTACTCCATACTATTAAATTAAAAGCCATTTTCATACAGCATCATGCAGCAACAACAAACTTCCCCACTTTCGCGCGATTCTCGCAGTGTTACAACCCGCAATATTGTACAGTGAACGTGTTTCCTGTTAAAGTGCGGATCTTATTCAATGTTGAATTATTAATTTACCACCGTCAAAACGCACAAGAATCAAAACGCGTGAAATTAAATTTCTTCATTAATTTCTTGCTTTTAAATACTTGCTCTTCGTTGTCTTGGTCAAATTTTCTGCCAGTGACGTAAGTAACACCTGGGTGCCCTGTGCGTCTATTATGACGCAGCCACGGTATGCAAAGCTATGGATAAACCAATTTGTTTGTTTTCCAACAGATTAGGGTTTGACTTCGTGGACTTCTTACTCTTCGTAATCGATAGTTTGAATGAAAACATGACAAAATTGTCAAGATCTCTTTGTCTTGCAAACATTTCAACCACTTCAGCGTTTCTAATCTGATAGCAAGATGCTGATAGGCTCCTTTTAAAAAATATTCCCTTACCAATTTCTTTGCATCAAGCCAATTCGTACAGCAAGAAGAATTTCTTGTGGAGTCTCTTGACTTCTCATGAACTTGAGTTCTTTTTCACAACACATTATTTTCATACAGTATATGAAGTTAGGTTACTTTTACGAAAAGGACCAGAACCCAACCTCGTCCCCAGGGCCTTTTGTCATATTGGGACGGAGACGAAAAGGTTTACGTCTTCGTCCCAACATGACAAAAGGCCCTTTGGAAGAGGTTGTCACAGGTTTCTTTGAGAAGAAAACAGTTTGCAGTAACGACGTAACTATGACAGACAATTAGATCAAGATCATGGAAAACCAAAATGTTTTGTATCATGACGATGATGATGATGATGGTGATGATGATGATGATGACGATGATGATGATGGTGATAATGATGTGGCTCTACACTGCAAGTTTGCCAAGAGACCCTTGCGCTCGAAAGTAGGAAAATGTATAGAGTAATGACAGGAGGTCATTCTAATCACATTGCAAATAATTCTCTGATCTTTTAATACATCAGTACTCAATCGATCATACTGTCTAGCTCTTGTCAAAAAAGTAGTGTTGCTTTGGTAACAAATTGAAACAGAATCATCTTACATCTTGCTTAACTATGAAGTTAAATCGAATTGACTATGGTTAAATGGAGGAGATGATACTCAAGATGACGTACTTTTGTGTTCTTAAACACATACGATTAATTCTTGTTGACACTTGTCATTGGTTTGCAAGGTAGATTACCGGGAACTATTTTTATTCTCGACATTTTCATTTTATCTTGTTACAAACTATGACCACAGTATAGTGATCATCATTTCTCTTCAGTCCACACTTTGGCCATGATTACTGCGCACTGGCCTTGATATCTTATCCACCGAGCTTAATTGAGGCCATAGTTCATCTAAAGATTATCTCTTTGTCTACTGTGAAGCCCTGTACTCATGTGAGGTTGTGAAACTGTTACATTTCAAACAACTGCAAAACAAACACCGTGAAAGCTCTATTTAGCTACCTCTCTCCCTCTCTATCAAGCTCTCTCTCTCTCCATAAGTGATGAAATCTTTCTCAGTTCTCACTAATATCAAATCAAACAACATTAATTGCGAGAAGTTGTCAAAGATTTCCTATTTGCTTCGCTGAACAAGTTGGCATTTTCTTTAGCGATTAGACTCTTGTTTCTTCGTGAGGTTGTATTTTTCAAAATATTTTCGTCACATTGTGCTCTTTTTAAAATCGCCCAGTTTTAAAGATCTGCTAAATGTTTTATGCTTGACTGGCCACAGTTAAGGAGCCTGTGTTCCAGGCCTCAGTTCCAGCACACAGTCTATGGTTTAAACAAAATTGGATCAAAGCACAGAGCCAAGTTTTTTTTGGAGCCAAGTGACATCTCTCACATTGGCACTTCAGCACTTGGATTGGGAGTCTGGGAACGAAGAACCAGGAACCATACAACCTCGTTCCCAGGGCCGCCATTGTCTTCCTTAGGTCATCGATGTCGGCCCTGGTACCGGTTGCCGCAAAAGTGGCCATTTGGGCGCCATTTTGTTTTGCATAAATTATCACTTGCAGACTCATTACAAACTCTCTTATAATATCTATAGGTAAAATGAGTTGAACAGCATGAAACATATGCCAATAGATTTTGATGCATAACATACTATGTAGTAAGTCCAAACAAAAATGGAGGAAGTATGAAAATGAGACGAAAAATGACTGATCTTCTTCCACCGATGCAGCAGTATATAATGCGAGAAACTAAAAACTAATTCTTTGAGGACCTTTATTTAACCCTTTTTAAGGTATTTAGACAATAATCCAAGGTTAGCAAGTGCATTTAATAGGAAAACGAGCACGATTTCTTTGGAGTGAAAATGGGCCTAAGTCGGAAAATTGAGGAACTTTCACCGCAGCTTCCGAAAAAGAATGGCTCGTTATTCTTCGAATTTTGGAAATAAATGGGAAATTAAAGCAATTATGGGTAAAGAATATGGCTTTACGTCGATTTTTGACATCCCGAAGAAGTTTGCCCGGCGCAAAATGGAGTTAGCGCGCAAAAAGGCGCCGGCAAAAATTTTACCCCATTTTTGAGCCCCCCCCCTCACAAAGCCCCCAGGGGCATTATCGTACCCCAAATGGTGGCAAACGACTCCCAGACAATCGGTCTCTTGAAATCTTTTTTCCGTTTTCAAATCGGTTGAGCAACCATCGAGCATCAACTCCAAACGTAACCTCAGGTCGAAAAAAAACTTTTTTTTTCTTTGACCCCCATTTATGACGTCATAATGACCCTAAACTTTCTTGAAACCCCAAAATTCGAAATCTCCATGGTCCATTACCCCTTTTCAACTCCTCATCAGCCCTACACATAAAGCATATTTTTCTCAATAACCATTTGAAATAGGACCATTTTTGAATGGGAATCAATAGGAATGGTCCCCAAAATGACCAAATATAGCTAATTTCTCCCGCATGTGCTGACGGATAGGGCTCAAACTCCGTCAACTGGGGCACATACATGACATTTAAGTATACCAACAATCCTTTTTTCAATCCTTTGTCCTGTTTTCCCGTGACAGCGATCCAAAGTTGACCAATTTCTTGCCAAAGCCAAGCAATAACTCTTTGGAATAATTAGTGAGCCTTTTGTTATCGAATAGCCAATCAAATGAGAGTCCACCGTAGCGCTAGCCTGTAAATCTGAGGCGCCGGTATATCTGAGGTTTTGCCTGTAAATATGAGGTCGGCAAGATCAGACGTATTATTCATAGGTGACGAGTAGTCATAATCTATTGTAAGACAGACAAAGGTGAAACACAAGGTCTGGCTTCAACAGAAACAATAGGCCTTTCCGGGGGTCAAAATCTCTCACGAATGGACATCTTTCTGAGAGGAAATCGTTAAGAAATCAGTGAGGAAATCCATAGGTTGAAAATTAACCTCGTACGGGAATCCGTGAGAACAAGTATCCAATTTACTTTCGTTTCGTTTTGTTTTCATGTCCTGGATTTGACTGGTATCGGTCGTAAGAAATTACTCATGTTGCTCAAATGCTTTTTCTATTGCCATAAATCTTTTCAACTTTTCAACAAGGAACTTGAAAGTTGTTTCGTAATTAAGAATAAAGATTTTCGCATTTCTAGGACTAAAACGTTGTTATTTTGTTGTGCCTTGTTTTAAATGCTTGAATTATCAACGTATGGTCGTTAACACTGGCCTGGTGAAGATATATATGTTTCTTGACACAGACATGGGAACCCCAGGGTGCTTGGCCTACGACCAAACAGGAAAGTGCCGCTGGAAGGTTTAAAAAGCTACCCTGTCCCGAAGTCAAATTCCTAAAAATGATACCCTGTCCCGGACCAAAATAAACAATTAAAATAAACCGATACTAATATTGGGTTCTTAGGTTAGATATTTCGAGATTTGGGAAAGATGTCGCACACATTTAAAAAAATTAAGAAACTGAGAAATAATATGCGACCAAAATGAAAAATAAACTAAACCGATACGAAGATTGGGTTCTTAGGTTAGATATTTCTAGATTTGCGAAAGATGTCGCACACATTTAAAAAAATTAAGAAACCGAGAAATAATAAGCAACCAAAATGAAAAATAAACTAAACCGATAGGAAGATTGGGTTATTAGGTAAGATATTTCTAGATTTGCGAAAGATGTCGCACACATTTAAAAAAAATTAAGAAACCGAGAAATAATATGCGACCAAAATGAAAAATAAACTAAACCGATAGTAAGATTGGGTAATTAGGTAAGATATTTCTAGATTTGCGAAAGATGTCGCACACATTTAAAAAAATTAAGAAACCAAGAAATAATATGCGACCAAAATGAAAAATAAACTAAACCGATAGTAAAATTGGGTAATTAGGTAAGATATTTCCAGATTTGGGAAAATGTCGCAGACTTTAAAAAAAAATTAAGAAGCCAAGAAATAATATGCGACCAAAATGAAAAATAAACTAAACCGATAGTAAGATTGGGTAATTAGGTAAGATATTTCTAGATTTGGGAAAGATGTCGCAGACTTTTAAAAAAAATTAAGAAACCAAGAAATAATATGCGACCAAAATGAAAAATAAACTAAACCGATAGTAAGATTGGGTTATTAGGTAAGATATTTCTAGATTTGGGAAAGATGTCACAGACTTTTAAAAAAAATTAAGAAAGCGACAAAAAATATGAGACCAAAATGAAAAATAGACTAAACCGATACTAAGATAGGGTTAGATATTTCCATTAGGTTTTTTCTTAATTTCTTAATTTTTCTTACAAGTCTTCGACATCGTTCCCAAATCTCGAAATATCTAACCTAACAACCCTATCTTAGTATCGGTTTAGTTTATTTTTAATTTTGGTCGCTGTTTATTTCTCAGTTACTTAAATTTTTCAAATTCATGCGACATCTTTCCCAAATCTCGAAATATCTAACCTAATAACCCTATCTTAGTATCGGTTAAGGTTATTTCTGATTTTGGTCGCATATTACTGCATGGTTTCTTAATTTTTTCATATTCATGCGACATATTTCCCAAATCTCGAAATATCTAACCTAATAACCCTATCTTAGTATCGGTTTAGTTTATTTTTTAATTTGGTCGCATATTATTTCTCGGTTTCTTATTTTTTTTTTAAATGTGTGCGACATCTTTCCCAAATCTCGAAATATCTAACCTAATAACCCTATCTTAGTATCGGTTTAGTTTATTTTTTAATTTGGTCGCATATTATTTCTCGGTTTCTTATTTTCTTTTTAAATGTGTGCGACATCTTTCCCAAATCTCGAAATATCTAACCTAATAACCCTATCTTAGTATCGGTTAAGGTTATTTCTGATTTTGGTCGCATATTACTGCTTGGTTTCTTAATTTTTTTCATATTCATGCGACATATTTCCCAAATCTCGAAATATCTAACCTAATAACCCTATCTTAGTATCGGTTTAGTTTATTCTTTAATTTGGTCTCATATTATTTCTCGGTTTCTTAATTTTTCTTACAAGTCTTCGACATCGTTCCCAAATCTCGAAATATCTAACCTAATAACCCTATCTTAGTATCGGTTTAGTTTATTTTAATTTTGGTCGCTGTTTATTTCTCAGTTACTTAAATTTTTCAAATTCATGCGACATCTTTCCCAAATCTCGAAATATCTTACCTAATTCCCCAATCTTACTATCGGTTTAGTTTATTTTTCATTTTGGTCGCATATTATTGCTCAGTTTCTTAATTTTTTTTAAATGTGTGCGACATCTTTCCCAAATCTCGAAATATCTAACCTAATAACCCTATCTTAGTATCGGTTTAGTTTATTTTTCATTTTGGTTGCTTATTATTTCTCGGTTTCTTATTTTTTTTAAATGTGTGCGACATCTTTCCCAAATCTCGAAATATCTAACCTAATAACCCTATCTTAGTATCGGTTTTGTTTATTTTTTAATTTGGTCGCATATTATTTCTCGGTTTCTTATTTTTTTTTAATGTGTGCGACATCTTTCCCAAATCTCGAAATATCTAACCTAATAACCCTATCTTAGTATCGGTTAAGGTTATTTCTGATTTTGGTCGCATATTACTGCTTGGTTTCTTAATTTTTTCATATTCATGCGACATATTTCCCAAATCTCGAAATATCTAACCTAATAACCCTATCTTAGTATCGGTTTAGTTTATTCTTTAATTTGGTCGCATATTATTTCTCGGTTTCTTAATTTTTCTTACAAGTCTTCGACATCGTTCCCAAATCTCGAAATATCTAACCTAATAACCCTATCTTAGTATCGGTTTAGTTTATTTTAATTTTGGTCGCTGTTTATTTCTCAGTTACTTAAATTTTTCAAATTCATGCGACATCTTTCCCAAATCTCGAAATATCTTACCTAATTCCCCAATCTTACTATCGGTTTAGTTTATTTTTCATTTTGGTCGCATATTATTGCTCAGTTTCTTAATTTTTTTTAAATGTGTGCGACATCTTTCCCAAATCTCGAAATATCTAACCTAATAACCCTATCTTAGTATCGGTTTAGTTTATTTTTCATTTTGGTTGCTTATTATTTCTCGGTTTCTTATTTTTTTTAAATGTGTGCGACATCTTTCCCAAATCTCGAAATATCTAACCTAATAACCCTATCTTAGTATCGGTTTAGTTTATTTTAATTTTGGTCGCTGTTTATTTCTCAGTTACTTAAATTTTTCAAATTCATGCGACATCTTTCCCAAATCTCGAAATATCTTACCTAATTCCCCAATCTTACTATCGGTTTAGTTTATTTTTCATTTTGGTCGCATATTATTGCTCAGTTTCTTAATTTTTTTTAAATGTGTGCGACATCTTTCCCAAATCTCGAAATATCTAACCTAATAACCCTATCTTAGTATCGGTTTAGTTTATTTTTCATTTTGGTTGCTTATTATTTCTCGGTTTCTTTTTTTTTTAATGTGTGCGACATCTTTCCCAAATCTCGAAATATCTAACCTAATAACCCTATCTTAGTATCGGTTTAGTTTATTTTTTAATTTGGTCGCATATTATTTCTCGGTTTCTTAATTTTTTTTAAATGTATGCGACATCTTTCCCAAATCTCGAAATATCTAACCTAATAACCCTAACTTAGTATCGGTTTAGTTTATTTTTCAATTTGGTCACATATTATTTCTCGGTTTTTTAATTTTTTTCAAATGTGTGCGACAAATTTCCCAAATCTCGAAATATCTAACCTAATAACCCTATCTTAGTATCGGTTTAGTTTATTTTTTAACTTGGTCGCATATTATTTCTCGGTTTGTTAATTTTTTTTAAATGTGTGCGACATCTTTCCCAAATCTCGAAATATCTAACCTAATAACCCTAACTTAGTGTCGGTTTAGTTTATTTTTCAATTTGGTCGCATATTATTTCTTGGTTTCTTAATTTTATTCAAATGTGTGCGACGTCTTTCCCAAATCTCGAAATATCTAAACTAATAACCTTATCTCAGTATCGATTTAGTTTATTTTTCATTTTGGTCGCATATTATTTCTCTGTTTCTTAATTTTTTTTAAATGTGTGTGACATCTCTCTAAAATTTCGAAATATCTAAGCTAATAACCCATTCCTAGTATCGGTTTAGTTATTTTTCATTTTGGTCGCATATTATTTCTCGGTTTCTTAATTTTTGTTAATGTGTGCGACATTTTTCCCAAATCTCGAAATAGTATCGGTTTAGTTTATTTTTTATCTTGGTCGCATTTTATTTCTCGGTTTCCTATTTTTTTCAAATTTATGCGACATCTTTTCCAAATCTAGAAATATCTAACCTAAGAACCCTATCTTAGTATCGGTATAGTTTATTTTTCATTTTGGTCGCATATTATTTCTCGGTTTCTTAATTTTTTTTAAATGTGTGTGACATCTCTCTAAAATTTCGAAATATCTAAGCTAATAACCCATTCCTAGTATCGGTTTAGTTATTTTTCATTTTGGTCGCATATTATTTCTCGGTTTCTTAACTTTTTTTAATGTGTGCGACATTTTTCCCAAATCTCGAAATAGTATCGGCTTAGTTTATTTTTTATCTTGGTCGCATTTTATTTCTCGGTTTCCTATTTTTTTCAAATTTATGCGACATCTTTTCCAAATCTAGAAATATCTAACCTAAGAACCCAATCTTAGTTTCGGTTTTGTTTCATTTTCACTTCTAAAGTGCAACAGACAAAGAACGACTGACTTATGTTGGAAGTACTTCTATTAACAGCGTACCCCCTGTCAAATAGCGGTCGGCAGCTGTGATCACAGAAGAGTAATGTTGTATGTACAATAGGCGGTCTCTGTACAGTATTGTTTAATTTGAAAGGCTCTTGAAACAATAACTCTATGTGTTTGATTACTCCCAGGACACCTCATATTTACAGGCAAGCCCCAGATATACAGGCGCCTCAGATTTACAGGCTCGTGCTATGGTGATATATGAATCAAATAGCGAATTGGACCTGACCGGTACCAGGGTCAGTACTGACGTAGGAAGCTGGCCCTCGGAACCAGGTGGGGGAACCATATTTAAAGATTTGTGCAAACGAGGCTACTTCGTTTTGCAAGAAACAAAATGGCTTCCACACAGCTACTGGTCATTTTGGCGGCAATCCAAACCATCGGCGTGAAAACACATAAAGATTCGTTTGCAGAAGAATTGTTTATCAAAAGATTAAAGACAGGAGGTTTATATGCATGCTCGCAGTTTACAACGCTAACAGATGTGTTTTCAAATGAGACAGGTAACTGTTTTGCCTGCTGCTGGAAAAATCAGCTCAACTGCACGAATTATTTCCTCATGTTTGCAGTGTTGTGTACAAATTTCCAAATCTGATTTATGATCAAAAATCCTCCAAATAATTATTGTAAATTTTTTGACAGGTTCACATTACAATTTATTTCCAAAGTCATTTGGACAAATTGTGCAAAAATATGATGTTGCAGAATTGCATTTGACTCTAACTCATGGCAGATGGAGACACCAATCATGGGGATACCCTATTTCATCAGCTCCTTTTGGTGCAGAACTATGGGTGTGGTTTTCACCTGACTTGGAGAAAGAAAGGTTGCACATTTATCTGTTTATCTGGTGCCCTTTTCCAAAATTAAATGATTCGAGACTGGACCAGCACCAACACTGTATGAGCTATCCTCCTCATTGAGGCAATCTATAGATAAGACCAAGAAATGCCTATGCATGCTATTGTTCCTCTCATTAAAGATGTGCACACATGTGATTATCAAATACAGTAGGCTATTTTAGGCCTGCATATGCAGCTCCTGAGCTTACCATTTATCTCCATCAGCTGACTTTAATCCTAGATCCAGACTAGGCTTTCTGAAACCTAGGGAAGGGAGGGGCACAAAGTGTCCCCTCTTTAGTGTCATAACCAGAAGTGCTAGACACTTGAAACTTGGCACAAAGAATGAACATGATAAAGTATAAAGCATAAAGAATAACGCGAAGGTCTAAGTTTAGACTAAACGTTCCTTTTTGTAAGAGTAGCACAGGCCAAAAATGTCTATCTTACCAGGGGCCAAAAATATGGAACAGTCTCGCATCAGACTTGAAATCTACCAACAATGTCAACACATTTAAACATAAGATCAAAGAAAATTTTTTCAAAGATATCCAAAGGAAGGAAGATGATGTATATGTGTATTATTAACACCTCACACACTCTCTTACTACTGATTTGGTTCAAATAAAAATATTTCAACATCTACTAGAATTTTCTTTTCCTCCATTAAAATTTTCTTTCATTGACACCTTTGGAGGGACCATTATGGAATCAAGGTCGCACTGACCTTTTAATGCTATCCCTGCCATTTTACCTAAGGGTGTTTTTAATTTAGATAGCTGTATATATTTTAATATCACACGCCTGTTATTAGATTTTTCTTTTCTTTTTAAATAGATTTATTGTATTTCAATATTTGATAGTCTTTGTTTTTTTTTGGCAAAATTATACATACATAAGTAAACAAGATGATGAGGTTTGTTTGTTTATGCCATGTGACTAAGCACTGAGTGCATACTCTGTTTGTTTGTTTGTTTGTTTGTTTGGTTGTTTGTTTGCATGAACTTGAGATCCCAAAAATGGATAGTCAGAAGACCACAGCACAGTTTTTTCTGCTGTGAAAATTCTTAAAAGTTCAATCTCAGTTCATTGTATCTTTCACAGTTAAGTTGTGGTTGCTTGTTTTATGATGAGTACGTTAAAGTGCTGACATACTTTCTTTCATTACCACAGAGTAGAAAAACAGTGGTTTGGCCTTGTAAATGCACTTTCTGGTCAATTCTGTGCATCATTGAATTATCTTCAAAAAGATGTCTCTGTGTCTCCAGAATATTCATTCAAACCAATGGGTCTTTGGCCATCAAATAAACTCAATGACACAGATCATTTAAGATATGCTGTTCTGCCAAGAGAAAATGTCTGCACTGAAAATCTTACACCATGGAAGAAGCTGCTCCCTTGTGAAAGCAAAGTAATTCATTAGTTACTTGTCACTTTCTTTTGCTATGACTTTTGAAAATTTTGAATTTTTAATGAGAATCTTACACAGAAGGAATAATACCAGGCAGAAATCTACAGCTCAATGCAAAGTATGTACAGTTCAGACTTTGATTGCATTATGGAACAAGAGATCAAATTCCTTTGTTGTTGAATTTAATCATCAGGGAAGGAATAACATAACACTTTCATGCAAGTTTGAAATAGGTTTTCAGATTTGATATCTTAGCTTCTGATGGAGGATTTCAGTTGAGATCTTAGTTTAAGATTTAATTTCATATCTGAAGAAGGTAGACACTTTAATCAGATCATTTCATCTTTATCAGGCTGGTATTTCAACACTGTTCAATGCACTTCATTTGTATGATGCAAGCTTCCATTCACTCAGCATTCATTTGAGATCAGTTTGCGAGGTATGAAGATATGATAATTTCCTTTGAAGATTTTGGCTTGCTTTTTTAATCTTTTGCCATGTGTATATTGTGTATAAGTTCATTGCAAGTCGGATCATTTGATGTGGAGAAATGAATCTCTGTCACAAATATTTATCTTTTCAGTTTTTGGGTAAAGTTCTGTTCACTTATATTTTGCTAATTTCACAGGATGCAGATTGCATAAGACCAAGACAAGAGCTGAAGCAGACATTATCATCAGTTTATGATCCAGTGATTGCAGATGTCAGAGACGGTTGTTATGATTTTTTTTCTACATAATTTCAGAACAGAACCTGCATTATCATTGATAACTTAATATACTGGAAGTGCAAGCTTCAAACCTGGAAGGGGTATTTGATTGTTGATTGATACTGGAGGTGCTGCTCATATGGGTGGGCTCTTTCAACTGAAATTCCGTACACATGGGGTTTTTTTAACCTTAATTCCGGCAGATGTTTGGCTTTTTCAGAATTTTGATCACAACGGAAGAAATCTGAAAGGAACTTGCATCTTCAAATTGACAAAATTCATACACATGGTTCAGAAATTTTGTGATATTTATGCAAAAGAGTTCAGAATTCTTGAATATACTGTCATGCAAATGGGTTCTTTTTTCACAGTCCCCAGGGCTTCAAAATATATTGCCCTTGAATTAATATGATTTACAGTAGTATTGTAAGAGTGCTGCATATTATGATATGAATGTGCTATTATTTTTCCTTCTTCAGGGTGGTCTTTTGGAAAGATTTTTGGTGAAATTTTGAAATCAAAATGTCCACTTGCTTCAACAAGTAAAATACTTATTGGTTTGCCTTTTGAGGATGTAAGTTTCATCAGCATATTCATCAGTTTATTCAAAAAGTGTACAGTAGCACAGTAAACCACAGTACCAGTAGTTGTATGAGAATATTTTAGATCTAAAAATGCCTCGTTTGAATCCTCATTAGAACTAAATAACTTTTTCCAGTTGTTGTAACATACCCATGAAAACATTTATTCTGGATGTCAGTTTATCCAAACAGAATGTTTACTCTAAAGTGTTTTGCTTCACAGGTTTATCTGTTGTGATTGCAGCTTAACCAAATGAAGTATGTTATTTTCAGTAAAAGGGGAAGAAGTATACCACATTTTGTTCTCAATATTCAAAAATGGAATTGTATCTTTGTCTAAGTTTGCTTTCTTTGCATGAATAAATTCTCAAATATTTGTTGTGGTTTTAGAGGAAACCACTCCTGTTATAAATCATGTGGAAGTTATATTGTGTCCAACAGAAGTGTCTGTGTTTTTTATAAAATGGAAGCAAATAACGACTGCAATGATCCAAGATGGGACTTCTACTGTGTTTGCAAATAACTTTTTAACTCACATAGTACGCTTTTTCTTCTTTGATTTTTTCATTCTAAAAGATTTGCACAATTCCTGATTTGTTACTTTTCTTAAGTCTCTCTATAATTCTTTTGTACCCACAACAGGAAGGTTACAAGGTAGAATTGGATCCTACGCCTTCAGTGGTGGAAGAGAAAGTCATAGATGACACAGAATTTAAATATGCAGTTTATGATCTTGAGAAATTTGGTGAGATATTAATATTTCAATTACATAACATTCGGATTGATTCTTATGAATTATTTAAAGAGACATTTGAACTTAGCTTTTCTAAATTATTTTGAGATGTGTACATAAATGGTGTTTGTTTCTCAGTCTGTTGAAATTTCAAATTGGTATGGATAGATGTTTCTATAGCACAGAAGAGTATCTTCAGTTTTGTGCCATGCGAAATTTGAGCTTCATAAGACTTTTCAAATTTACTTTAGTAGCTAACTGTACTTGCATCTGATTTCTTTATTTTTCAGAACTCATATTACTCTCATATTGGCAAGTAGTATTATTCTGATTTCATGATGAATATTCTTTCTTCATAGATTTCAAACAAGACTTGGACTTGCGAGCAAGGTTCCACAATTTGAGTACAACAGGTAATATGCGTACTTTACAAGCATTCTTTACTTTTAATGAAAGCTAGCGAGCAATATATTACTTCCTGACAATCATTTATATATTTTTAACCATCTTTCTTTTTTAGGAATGATACTTCCACCAACGCTTCATGCTCATCGTTATACAACTGGTAAATCTTTTTTTTATTTGTTGATATGATGCATCATCAAATAATCTGAAACTGTTCAAGTAAAAATCCCCCCCTCGTTGTATTTGCTAGATTAGGGACAGTGCAAAATTTATTATATGACATGGCCGGCAGACAAGAAAACTGTTTGGAAAAAATCTGCTCGCCATGTGTGAAATTATTGCAGAAACAGTAACTGCGCCGTCGCCCTTTCCTTAAGTCCTTAAAAATGTATCTGCCCTGTATTCATGAGCAACAGGTGTTTTTTGAAGATTAAGAGATATGACTGATGCATCGTTCTTGCAAGCAACTGACAAGGAAACTTTGCATCATCTAAAATATATCCTTCCAAGCATTTCTCTGCTTGCATGATTCACAATTTTTTGCCCTCAAAATGAGACATTTTACATTTCAAATTTCATCTTGAGCTGATAAAAAGCTATTGCCCCGTTGATATTTGCTCTTCAAAAAGATGTTGATCAACATGTGATAAGCTCAATAAAAGTGGTTCCCCCTTTACGCTTTGCGCCGGCCGCCATGATAATTGTTTTAATGTGTTTTCTTTTTAGGACATGGTGAAGAAAAAGGAGGAATCGTTTCAATCATCTCAAATGAACATAAAACAAAGAATGTAACAGTGATTTATTTTGATGTAATACCTTGGTACATTCCAGTTTACTTGCACACCCTAGAAGTTGACAACAATGGAAATGTTGTGAAGCCAGGTATGGAAGTCCTATGTCTTATGTTTTGGGGTTGAATGACCCACAAGAAGTCCATTTCTTAGGCATTCAGAGCACTCTTACTGGCAATTCATCCTAAAGCCTGTTTGTTTGAATCGCTGAGATCATGCAGCAAGACCCGAAAGACAAAAGACTCAGAGTTTGAGTCCTTTGTCTTTTGGGTCTTTCTGCACGACTCTAATGACTCGAAAGACCTCGTGTAAACCAGGCTTAAGAGCTTCAAGCTGTTCTCTGAGTAGAGAAGCATGTAGATCTTCTTGTGATGAGTGGTAATACGACCCCACCCCAGGTGACCAGCAAAGAGGGCTGGAGCCCGAATTAGGCTAACCCGGGACCAACCTACCAACTAAATCTTTTCGTTTTTAGCTAGAGAATTCAATCAAGTTTTTCCTGACGTCCATCGCATGGGGCAAATCACTTCTCAAAATAATTTACGTGATTTTTACGATTTTAAGATTACCTGATTTTTACTGTGATTTTCCTTGTGATTTTAGTGATTTTTAGTGATTATTTTTGTGTGATTTTGCAGTAATTTTTCATTGATTTTGTGGTTATTTTTTATTTTCGTACGTGATCTCCGTGTGGTTTTGTGATTGTTGTTTGTGATTTTTTTTTTATTTCAAGGAAGGTGCACGAAGAAAGAATCAGTGATCTCCCTCTCGGTCCATCGCATCCCTGTAAATTGATCTCAGAACTGTACGATCATAGTCCACACAAGTCGCAGAAAAACAATTCGATTGCGGTTTTAAACTAATTCAAGATGACTGCGAATTTTTCAATTCGTTAGGATCTGCAGTCATAATTTTCTTCCTGGAAATCGTTTGTTGTCTGACTGGACAAAGGTTTTGGAAAGATAATGAGATAGCGACCATGGAAATTGATTTACGATAGTGCAAAATAATAGAAAACATTTTTGATCACCAGATTTGAGTTATCATGAAAGATTCAGTGATTCAATGGTGAATATTCAGTAATATACTTACAATTAATTTAATTCCTTGTGGTAGAAACTCATATTTATAAGCCAAATATTTTGTTAGTGATAACTTTGATAAGTTAAACAGCCAGTAAGATTCATACCATGATGATAATTGGACTTTTGTGGTGTTCCTGCCGAAGGAAGAGTATTTCTCAATTAGAACCCACAGTAACTGGTCCTTGGTGGAGAGGACACAGCTCTCAGGAAACGGATGTTAAATTTTAGAATTTGAAAGGTACTTTCAACGCTCTTTCACTGAAGATAGGGTTACTTTGAAGTTAAAAGGGCTCTACGAGATTTTAGTAAGCAAAGGACATGTATCGTGAAATGTCTTGAGCCTGCAGTTGGCTTTCTTGCGTACAGAATAAGCATATCTAAAACTTGTGGCTGGGTATCCAGCTATTTCTCCAAAATTGCTGTTGGTATAAAAATCTGATTGCATTAGACTAATTCGACAGAGTTCAGAAATCCAGAAAATCCCTGGAGGGGCACTCACTAGCTTTCAATACGATGGGACTGTCCACGCTACTATTTCTTTGGTGGACCTCAAATATTGAGTCTGATGTTTGGAGGCCCCATATATTGTAACTCATTTCTTCGGCTCCTGTGCAGGATACTATTTATTGAATGAATCACTTCATTGAATCGCACCAAATTTCATGGTTTTTCCTTCCTTCTGATTGTGGACCCCAAATATTGAGCTTTGTCTATGTTGTTGTTCACAGACCCCAAATATTGATTTTACGTCAGATTTCGGACCCCAAATATTGGCACAGACCCCCTCCTCCATATGGAAGTTAATGAATGCCCCCTAAGCAGAAATTAGATTGATTGACAACGCAGAGTTTTCGTCCTTTGCAGATCGATTGAAGTTCATACCAGCTAAAGACAGAGTTAGGCCCACCACAATAGAAATGGTTCTTTCCATACCTCCAAAATCAACTTTGAAACTCAAATATTTGTTCAGTAGAGCATTTTTGAAATGGACAGAACATCCACCAGACTCACATCATGGTTTTTATATTGGGTAAGTTATGAACCTCTTCAGTGTTCAGCAGTATATATTTGAAACTTAGTATAATTATCTTATTTCGTTGCAATGAATCGTGTAATCAAATTTTGTCATGAGATAGTTTGTTTTTAGTGACAAATTGACATTTTAGGAGGACGGTGTGTTTTGTATTGAGCGTGAAAGCAGTTTGTCGCCGGGCATTTTCTCCAGCACTGTTCATCGAAGATTTGCCAAATTTTTTTCTCAGAGGAGGATTTGAAATAAAACATTGTTTATTTTAGGTCTGCTGTAATAAGTGCTATCCTTCCTGATGCCAGTAATTTGACCGGAGCTAGTGACAGATGTACAACGATGTCAGGGTGAGTACATGTAGTGATGGTGAGGTGAAGTGAAGTGAAGTTGCTGTTTTCAGCACCAAGCGCTGAGATAACAGAACAAGAGCAGACCTAATCGAGTCCGCGATCCCTTGTCATTACACTCAAGTGGTGGGGTCCTAACGGGTATCGAACCCACTCTGCCTGACTGCTCTGGCTGCAAAGTCAGAGGATTACACCACTGTGCCACAACACATTCAATGGTGTGTCAGTGTAAGGAGCTCTATTTAGCCCCGTCTCTAATAATCTCCTCCTTTCTGTGCCAAAATTTAAAGCCCCCTCTCTATGAAGATCCCCTCCACTTACACGAAATGCCCAAGGCTACAAAATATTTTCCATTTATTTAGCTCGACGAATTTGCACGTTAATTTTGACATGGTTTGGATAAAAAGTGTTTCGGCTTTGTGTATTTAACTCGTAAAATTGTCTGTTGATTCCACAAAATGTGGGTTGGGGGGGAACTTGGGGAGCTATCATCCATATCGTTGTCATTTTACTTTTTGAATGAACTGTCCTCTCTAATGAGCCCCCTTTCTTTAACGCCGCCGTCTGGTACCTCCATAATTATATAAGCCCCCCCCCCCCCCACTGGGATAGCTTAATAGAGCTGTTATGGTCGTCGTAAGATTCGGTATGAAATTCTTTCAAGAAAGGAAGAGACAGCTATGGGAATGAAGTAACCCACAAATGGCACAACTATTGCTTTGGGAATTCTATCATTTCGAATTCTAAATATTCTCTTTTGGCCATTTTTTCTACTATTATTTACAAGTTCTAAATCTTCTCTTTGCTCAAATTCGGTATCTTTCAGGAGCTGTATTGGTCAAAGCCCATCATTTATTCGAATACACACAGAATCAAACTTAGTCGTGTTACCGACACCAGACTTCAGTATGCCATATAATGTCATTTGTTTAACATGTACAATTTTTGCCATTGGCTTTGGTTCGATGTATAATTTAGCAACAAGAAGTTTTGTTGTTGTTGGGAGTAAAGATCAGACTTCATTAAAAGATAAATTGAAAATCTTTGTCATGAAATTATTTAAATCCAAAACTAGCTGATATATTATCACAAGTGTTTATAATTTATTTTGAAGCGATTTTTATGCAGCAGCCAGAAAGTTGTAAATTTGAAAGATCATTAGTTTATGTCATATGTTTGCGATAATTTGTATGATTTGTAGCTGTTGAAATCTTTGTAATGATCTTCAAATTTAGAACTGTTTCTAAAAAACAGTGGCCAGTGCCTTCAAATTTCCTAAGACCTGTTTTCCCCAAGAATCTGCTTTGCTGTCACTACCTAAATATTTTGCCAGAATTTCCTTAAACACAATGTGTTTTTCATGTTCCTCGGAATCATCGAATGTATCGTTTAGCCAATGGTAGAGCATTTATCCTCCAACCCTCCAACAACAGTTTACCGAATTATGGAAGGTTGCTTTGCAGAAATTCTGCATCTTTTCATCAAGGGAGGGTGGAAATATTGTTTCAGCTTTGGAAAAACGAAGGCCATATTAATTTCATCTATTTTTCGTGGAGAATGCTCACCAAAAATTGTTCTCCAAATTTCTAAAGATTAATTTTTTTCGCCTCATGTTCTATCTATCATGCAATGAATGCAGGAACGTTGGAGGAACAATGTTAGGATTTGCAAATTCGAAGTTTCAAAAAAATTTCTGGAGGGTTGATTCTACGAGATTAGGATTTGATTATGCCAACCAGCGTTCCGGTATAGTGATGAACGATCCATCAGAATCACAGAATCAATCAACTAATCGCAAATCATTGGTTACCATGGTAGTTGTTTACACAATACAGCCTCGATTCCGGCTGTCTTGCTCTCTTTCTGGATTTGAAATTTGGTAATGGCGGATCGAATGTTACTGCGCGCCATCAAAGGACAAGCAAAGAATTTGAATTTCAGCAACAAAGGACTTGACAATCTTCCAGCTCTAATTGGAAAGGTCACATCATTACAAATACTCACTCTCAAAGGAAACAAGTTGCAAGATCTGCCCAAAGAACTCATTGTTTTGCGCCAGGTTTGTATGAAGTTTTTGGGCCTAAATGGAGAAGCAAATTGAGTCTACTTCTAGCACTTGCATTCCGGATTTTTTCATCGTATGATCAAGACATAAAACGCAAATCTCCTTACCAAGGTTCTCTGAATATTTTCGCGTGAAACATTCAATGACATGAAATTCAGTGGATTTTGAAACGACGTGTCTCTGCAGCAAAGAATGCAATGCTTTTTACAGTTTTCAGCCTACATTTGTTTTCAGTGTAGAAACACAATACAATAATATATTGTGTATGACCTAAACAAAAGAGCTTCCAGCAGCTAAGCGTCCTTGAGCCCTAGATAGCTAATCATGCCCTGAACAATTTCTCCTGCATGGTAGGATGAAATATTGGTGATACAGTGTACAGCTGCAGGATGGCACTTGCACACTGGAAATTTCAGTTGGCTATTCAAATAAACAATAGAGAACAAAAGAAATTTCTTTTTTGCATACTGGAGATCACTTTGAGAATTGCCATACTCTGGAAACTGGGTAATACATGTGCTGTATTCAATAAAGTTATCTATATTTGTTGCTGTGTTTTTGTCATATAATCAAGATCAATGTGACAAAATGTACACTTTAAAGCAAAAAGGTTTTAAGAAAAACTGTGTTTGGAAAACAACTAAAAACCGCTTATGTCCTATTGAATAATGCACTGTATTAAAAAACTATTTAAGAACCAAAGTGTAAGAATAAATTTTCAGTTTTTGTTAAACTGATCTTTGAGTGAGGTCATGCCACACAGAAACACCATTATGACACACTACTTTTGTCTTTCCTTGTGGGAACCATTTTACAGTGAGTTTTCCTAAACAGAAATGTGAAACATGTGGAAGAATGTTTACCCCTGCTCTACAGTCTCATTACGGTGTTCCTGTGTGAGATGACCTCATTTGAAGATCAGTTTGAAATATACTGAAGAATCATTCTCTTTAAAGCTGGAAAGCCTAAATCTTGGAAACAACGAAATTAGAGAGATACCAGCAGTTATTGCATACTTGGTTTCACTGAAGACATTGCATCTATTCAACAATCAAGTCAAGCAGATAATACCTCCAACAATCTTTTGTAAGTGAAATTAGTTTTGTATTTTTATGATTGTTGAATGTATTATTTCATCTGAAAATCCATGTAATGAAACAGAGCACTGATGTGCTGCTAAGAATGCCCCACTTCATATCATAGATATGAGACATAAAGCTTGACATTTGTGAATTCAAATGCCATTATTTTATGATTTGCCCAAAGAAGCTTTTACTGTACTTTCTGTCAATGGGTAAACGTAGAAAATCCAAGCTTTGAAACTGTAAGCAGTGTAACATCATATCATCATAATGGGATTTTGCTGAAGTCCTGTGGGTTTCTGAATCACCATTTTATTTCTTTGTAGCTGGTTTGTCAAATTTGACACTCCTCAATTTGAACAATAACCAAATCAGTGAGCTACCAAGGGAGATAAACAGGTAATGCAAAAAGCTGAAAACAATGATTTTGGTACTGCATGCACCTTGCATACATTAATACTACTTTCTTGCTTTAGAGTTCTTAAGAATTCTTGAGAATATTTTTCTTTCCTAAAAACTTCATGTTCAACACTTAGTCTCTCCAGAATGCTTATCAGAAGGAGAAACATTCTTGAAAATTCCTAAAGATTCTTATGGATTCTTGAGCATTCTTGTCAGATTCATTTGTGCAAGGGATGTTCAGCTCTGTGATGTATGATAGATTTTGAACATGACTGTTATTATAATTTCTTCATCTGAGAGTTTTCGTCTGTCAAGTTTTATTATCAGATGCACAAAAATAGAGTACCAGTTGCAGTTTTATCCATTGGTATAAGTCTCCATATAAGACTGCTAATTTCAAATATATGCAGCTTCTGTGTTATATTTTTCTCTTCCTCAATAGATTATCTTCACTTGAGTATTTGAGTATTGACAACAATGAACTGAATGAGCTTCCTGTAGAAGTTTGCCATCTTTCAAGACTGGTTGAGTTGCATGCGGCTAATAATAATCTGAAGCGGTAAGTCAAATTTTAAAGTAATGCTTGCCATTTTAGATTTTTACGCCATAAAGAAGTGTAAAGCATTGTCCAAAAGATATTTCTGAATCTACATCACATCCACCAGCATAAAACTATGGACTTGCGTCCATACTTGCATACTTGCGCATACTTGCGTCGCATTCTTTGCTGCATTCTATTTTCATTCTACTTATTATATACCTGTTCTATCTATCATTCTTTTTCTATTCTAACGACCTGATCGTTCTCTACTTCATTATTACTGATGAATATATATATGGCAGATGTTTTGTGCAGATATTTGTGCAGATGAAATCTAAATGTTATTTATTACTTTTTTCAGCTTGCCTTCTGCAATTGCATTCCTCAGAGACCTACAAAAATTATATGTTCAGAAAAATAAAATAGATACTGTCCCAGTGGTAAGTTACTTTAATTTTTTTCATATATAACTGAAGAGATGCTATCATTTCCAAAATATGATAGCTTAAAATCATGGTTGTTATATCTTTCTTCAGAGTGAATGGCTTTTGCAAGGAACTCAAAACACACTTTGGTTGTTTCATATCTTGAACATTTTCATAATGACAGTGTTTTCTCTTTTTGAAAAGAATAGAAAGCAAAATCCTGAAAAAAATTTCAAATCTTCATACCTTCCAGATTAATAGGGGGAAAGTGGTAGAATTTTTAAGAAAATGGCAATTCATAAACATACAATAGCAGATATCTTTCACTTTACTGGATTTTGCCTTTTGGTAGTTTATGACATAGCAACCTAAAAAATTTGTTGAAACATAACAGAGGCTATAATTCTGAAACTTAAGACATAAAGAATGTCAAAGGTAAAACTAAATCGTATCATGCTAAAAATACTTGTCAGCTCAAAGAAGGATGTAACAGCCGATTACGCCTGCGCTAAATTGCCTACGTGTCAAAATTTTAACTTCCTTATTTTCTTACAGGGTCTTTCAAAATGTACTAAATTACGAGTTCTGGACATTTCAGCAAACTGTTTATGTTTCTTCCCAAGCGAGGTGAGTTGAAATATTTATGAAAACTAAACATCAGACAATTGATTGAAAATGCTGTAGTCTTGTTCATTATTCCTCGTACACAAACCATATCGATGTGTTTGCAGAAATATGCTAGTCTTAGATCGAGAGAAACGGTTCTATTTCTGTGTTGGAATAGTGTAAAAGGGGCTCATTGTATCGCTTAGTGAGAACATAAAAACAAAGAACAATTTTTTCAAATGTACAAAAATGAAACCACGACGCTAGAGCCCTTTCGTTCAAAATTTATGTGATTTTGACATGTTTGGAAAACAAAGAAAGTTTTATTTTTGAAGCAATCACTTTTTGACGTTTTGTGCCATGTAGCAACCACACAAGTGGGACAGGGCTGAAAGGTTTAGTATATGTATATATAGTCCGGTGATAGCTCTAAAATATTCGGCCGAAAAAGGCCTAGGCCAAAGCGCCATATTTCTATTAATAAGACGTCAAATAAAGCTCGGTATTAAAGCCTCAGATGCTGCCGAGCAAGTCAGTCTCAGGTAACAGGTTGACAGAGGTAGTTCCCTGTCATAAAAGCGCTCACAGCGCCCATTGGCTTTCCTGTTGAGACTGACGTCTATAAATATTTATGAAAAAACATACAAGTCTGCAATAATCAGTGATGCCTGTGCTCAATTTGTATTTCGTTTCGACTTATATTTTTACTTGTGCACTGTACTTTTTCGTTTCGACCTATTTACTTCTTTGCACATAAGACATTTTGAGTTCAGGCAAAAATTAATGTTGTAGGGCCAAAAAGATGGAATGATTGTTCCCTGGCCAAGCAACCCTGATTGCAGCATTTTCTAATGCCAAAAAGGCAAAGCACGCCGAGAAAAGTCCGGTGATAGCTCTAAAATATTCGGCCGAAAAAGGCCTAGGCCAAAGCGCCATATTTCTATTAATAAGACGTCAAATAAAGCTCGGTATTAAAGCCTCAGATGCTGCCGAGCAAGTCAGTCTCAGGTAACAGGTTGACAGAGGTAGTTCCCTGTCATAAAAGCGCTCACAGCGCCCATTGGCTTTCCTGTTGAGACTGACGTCTATAAATATTTATGAAAAAACATACAAGTCTGCATTAATCAGTGATGCCTGTGCTCAATTTGTATTTCGTTTCGACTTATATTTTTACTTGTGCACTGTACTTTTTCGTTTCGACCTATTTACTTCTTTGCACATAAGACATTTTGAGTTCAGGCAAAAATTAATGTTGTAGGGCCAAAAAGATGGAATGATTGTTCCCTGGCCAAGCAACCCTGATTGCAGCATTTTCTAATGCCAAAAAGGCAAAGCACGCCGAGAAAAGTCCGGTGATAGCTCTAAAATATTCGGCCGAAAAAGGCCTAGGCCAAAGCGCCATATTTCTATTAATAAGACGTCAAATAAAGCTCGGTATTAAAGCCTCAGATGCTGCCGAGCAAGTCAGTCTCAGGTAACAGGTTGACAGAGGTAGTTCCCTGTCATAAAAGCGCTCACAGCGCCCATTGGCTTTCCTGTTGAGACTGACGTCTATAAATATTTATGAAAAAACATACAAGTCTGCAATAATCAGTGATGCCTGTGCTCAATTTGTATTTCGTTTCGATTTGCCAATGCAAAATACTTAGGTGTTCAAGTAGATAGTCAACTAAACTGGGACAAACATGTCGATACTATCAAGACCAAGGCTAATCGAGCCCTTGGACTTATTAAGTATTCTAAGAAATATCTTCCATCTGATGTGCTCAACAAAATGTACAGAGGGATTGTCGAGCCCCATTTGAGTTACTGTAGCTCTGTTTGGGGCTGCTGTAGTAATTCAAAAATTAACGTCCTGCAGAAAATTCAAAACAGGGCTGCAAGAATTGTAACAAATAGCCCATACGATGCCTCTGCTGCTCCACTAATTCAGAACCTTGGCTGGCCGACTATCAACAATCTTATAAGAAAAGAGACCGCCATGCTAACATATAAATCTTTGAATTCACTTGCCCCAGTCTACATGAGAAAACTATTTACAAAATATTCAGATGATAGAGAACGGTCTTTGCGCTCAACAGAAACTGATCTAAGGTTACCGTTACTAAAGACTGTCAATGGCCAAAAGGCTTTTTCATATCGCGGTGCAAAACTTTGGAACAGTTTGGAAAAAGAAGCAAAATTGGCACCCTCCCTGAAAACTTTCAAGGAACGACTATGAGGGCGGTGTAACTTTATTTTCTACTTCATTTTTATTATGTTTTATTGTAAATTTGGTATTATAGCATTGTATATTGTAAATTAGGCATATAAATTTCTTTTGTTCTTAGTTTAGCCTATTTTCCTTTATTTTATGTTATTTTTTAACAGGTCAGTTTGAAAAACATGTATAAATATATGAAACTTATACCTGTATAAATATTTTAAAATGAAATGAAATGAAAATGAACTTATATTTTTACTTGTGCACTGTACTTTTTCGTTTCGACCTATATATATATATATATATATATATATATATATATATATATATATATATTCTCATAAGCTCATGCGCAATATGTAATAAAGTAATTATAGAAAATCCGTCGGATTTTGGAAAGTCATACTGATGAAGGCTTTCGCCGAAACGTTTAATGAATGTGTTTTTCTTGAGAATCTATATATATATATATATATATATATATATATATATATGTACTCAGAAAAAACACATTCGTTTAAACGTTTCGGCCAAAGCCTTCATCAGTATGACTTTCCAAAATCCGATGGAGCATACATATAGATTTCGAATTACAAAAACGATACACAACAATAGCCTAAGCGGGTCCTACCTATTACAATGCGTAATATAAATGTGTTAAAGCAGCCGGTAATACAAAGGTGGCGGGAGAAAGATAAAAGAAAGCGCAGAGTTAAGAACTGCTGCAGTCGGTGGCTGTGTCTGTCTCGCCGAAGCTGAAAAAGATAGCACGTTACAACAAAACAAACAATAGAAAGATCCGAGAGCGGATTGGCAGAACAGAAAACCCTAAAAAAACAGCGTGTGTCCCTAACGAAAAGCTACGTGCTAAAGTCAAAACAACACAACAACCAAAATTATAACAAAAATGAAATCTATGTATCAACCTGCCTAGTGTTTAAACCCTTAGGGGCAAAGCAATCTAGCCGATATTGCCAGAAGCTTTCCCGCATCCTATTACCCCCCGTTAGCCTATCAATTATCTTTACGCTAATATCCTTCAGAAACCCCCGGTGGCCTTCTTCAGTGAAATGTCTGAAGAATTCCGCCTGGGGTACTGAGGCCCCCGAATTAAACTTACGACTACACGCCTTGTAATTATTAAACCTAAGCCTAAAAGGCGTGCAGGTGCTACCGACATATTGTACACCACAAACAGTACATTCCAACAAATACACAACATTTGACGAGTCACAATTAAACGAATAATTTATCCTATATTCCCGGCTATCTATGTTCGAATGAAAATGCTCACTATTGCTCATGACATTACACACTTGACAACGAGATTTACCACAACGAGAACATCCCTTCTTATCAGTCCCCCCATTTCCCTCATTATTCAGCCTAGCCCTAACGAGTATGTCCTTAAGGTTCTTACATCTCCTAAATGCTATTAAAGGTGGCTCAGGAAACACCTTCCCATGCTCCTCCGAATTTGTGAGCATAGGATGGAGTCTCCCGGCCACCTTCCCCAAACCATTGAGTGCTGGATGGTATGTCGCAACAAGTGGTACCCTTTCCCCCCTCCCTTGGGTATTGGTCCTATTTCCCGAATTTGCTAGAAGAGTCGTCCTATCACACCTACGTACCCTATCTATTTGCTCATTAACTAAAGACTCTTCGTAGCCCCTATCCTTAAGCCATCCAGCTAACTCGCCTACTCTCTCCTGAAACTGGCGATCCTCCGAACATATCCTACGAAACCTAAGTGCCTGACCATAGGGGATCGCCTTCTTGGTGTGCCAGGGGTGACAAGACTTCTTGTGCAAGTACTGATGTGTATCAGTAGGCTTGCAAAACCTATATTGTGCAAGTACTGATGTGTATCAGTAGGCTTGCAAAATATATATATAAATAGAAACTCAGAAAAAACACATTCGTTTAAACGTTTCGGCCAAAGCCTTCATCAGTATGACTTTCCAAAATCCGATGGAGCATACATATAGATTTCGAATTTCAAAAACGATACACAACAATAGCCTAAGCGGGTCCTACCTATTACAATGCGTAATATAACTGTGTTAAAGCAGCCGGTAATACAAAGGTGGCGGGAGAAAGATAAAAGAAAGCGCAGAGTAAAGATATATTCAATTATCTTTCTTAGCTTGCAGGACTTTCACTAGACGAGCTATACTGTGAACAGAACAATCTTTTACAACATCTGCCAGTTCAATCATGCCAGGATGAAGAAGTCCTTCCGTTAAAGGTATTGCGCCATTTTATACCCGATAAAATATCACCTTCTTACAGTCAGAAAGTCTGCAGAGAACTAACGAAGTTGTACATTAAAGATGAGACAAGTCGATTTGAGTTGCTCGGATAGAAAATTTACTTATTTTCTACTTCAACGCCTTGATATTCTAGAAGTTTGCTTAATAAGGAGTGGCAGGTTTTCTATTCTTCATTAGTTTGCCATGAGTTGAATAGATATGACCAGCTATGTGCCCTTCTGGGAATTTTTTCTACATGAGAAGGCTGTACATGTAAAGTGTTGAGTGTGGAAGGACAAGAGGATCAGAAACAATATCAATTTGTGTTCCAAGCCATGCACTAGTGGTTACTGCATGACTCTAGGGCTCTATGTACTTTACTTTTAAATTCGATATTTTACATTTGTATTTAACATTTATTTCTTTTTTAGGAACTTGCAGCAAGGTTTATAATAATGGAGCTACGAGATACGTAAGATGATTCACTTTATTAACAAATTTACATCGAAATAGTTTCGGGCATTTCAGGCAAAATGTATCCTTCTATCATGTAGTAGTCTTACCGTTGTCTTTCTTCCGTATTACTACCAAATGATTTGGTTGTCAACGAGTTTAGAAAGTCATCTAGATCAACAATCACTCACGGATCAATTTGATTGCCTGACTTCTTGATCAAAGTTTTTACTCATTGATCTTGTCATTGGTTAATTGTTCTGCTAATGGATAATGTGATTAGCTGGTAAGCTGATTGAATTATAAATCGACCGTCCAAATCAATTGAAATATCATTTTATTATTTTAGAGGTCAATAAGATCGTCTGATGATTGCTCTGATTACTGACTGATTTTTGAATGATTAATTGATGTTTGACTGATTAACTGATCAGTCAGTTAATTGAATATTTGATTGATTGATTGATTGATTGGTTGGTTGATTGATTGATTGATTAGTTGATTAGGTGATTGACTGAGTGATTATCTGTTCAGATCAATCCAAATTTGATCACATTTATATTCAATTGTAGTTCCTCTTATATGAGAATCGAAATAAAATACAACCAAACAGCCCAAGAAATCCTTGCTGGTGCTAGCGAATGTGTCGTTTGTGGTAATCCATTTCTAAACACGTGGTTGGAATGTGTGAGATTCGTCGATGCAAGGAAGGTAAGTCTCTTTGTTGATCTCTTCTTTTACATTTAATTCGTATGTTCATGGCATCAAGCAAGGTATATTAGAGCAGGGATTTGGTTACAAATTGATCGTTATTCAAGTCATGATTGCCTGATTTGATGCAACAAAGTATTTGTAGTACTTCTCAGAGATAAATCCCCCAGTTTATCGAGAATTGATGAATAAGAACTTTCTCTCAGGTGAGTTTACAGCGTTTACTGTTTGAAGTTACATTATTAGCTTGTTTTGAGTTGAGAGCGTGACACCTTGCTTATTCTTGATGCTCAGTTATTGAGGCATTGTTCTGTTCACATTAGGACAGGATACCTGATTGCCTGGTTGAGAAGTTCATGTTTTTTCTTTATTCATTAAGGACAAAGTATTTGAAAATGGAAAGATTAATAGGCTACGTCCGATCCATATCGAGAACCGACATATTATAAGCGAGTTCCCACTACGTATGACTCAATTACAGTTAAATAGTAAACTGTCCAGACCATACTTGTAAGAGAGAGAAGTTCATTAGTGCAAGTTCTTGCATGTCATAGTGGATGTAATATCTTGCTGAAAGAAAGTGAATTAAAGTTCTCTTTCCGAAATGTTTCTGTGCTTGCTCAGTGACGCATTTCATGCATCGTTCAGTTGTTGGAACAGCATCTGCTGACAGTGGTCATATGATCAATCACTCCTATCTTTTGAAACCTTTGATTTTGTCTGGGGATGGTATTTTGTAGTTCTAGGCTTTTATTTCTGGTGATATTGCTACAATAACAATACACATGAGTATATTTTGAGACAAAAGCTTCTTTCGTTGTTCCTCCTTTTAGTTTGTTTGTCAGATAGTATTCTTCCTTGAAATATAATATTCAAGGTCATTCTTCGTCGTCATGCCTAATCTTTGCTCTTGTAAGTAGACAGCTAAAGAGCTTTTGAGTTCTGTCGAAGAGGTTTTGATTAATACTGTTTGAGTTTTCATCTGAGAGTTTCTCACACTCGATGAAACTGTTCAACGCACTGTTACTTACAATGCAGTTGATCCTTTTTGTACGAGAATAGTTTTTAGACTAAATGTAGGACTATTGTTAAGTTTGGACATGGCTGACTCATAAAGCTCCCAAAAACTATTTCAGAATCGGTTGGGTAGTCTTTGGATGTTTGCTCATGGATGGTGCAGTTTTCCAGATGCACCCCATGACTTTTACCTTTTCTATGTAACGACCATACCACAGGGCAGTCATAATCATAGCCCTTTGCCCCCTGTGATATCGTCCTTGTAGTCTTTATATTGTAAGCATCGTAAGAAGTAATATATTTTTTAAATTTTAATCGATCATAAAGAGAGAAAGTAAAACAATTTTCAGCTTATAGCTAATAATTTTTAGCATTTACTTTAAAACTGTTTTTAACTCGTAGATACTCGGTGCAAAGAACAACTGTGGGATTATACCACTGAGAGGAATGATTTGTTCTTATAAATGTTTTAATACTGAGGGACATGACTTTTATGGCATAGCACAAATTGACTGTAATGATAATGACTAATTGAAGTCAAATGCATTAGATCATCTCTACTTTGTTTATATTGTATATATGTCATTTGAAAGAAGTTGGATTTCATTTTATAATGGTCATATTTTGATATTTCTGTTCATATTAATTACGGTCTGCTAGAATGATGTTTGCTGTGAAATAGTATCTCCAGCGAAGGTTGAATCAAGGGAAACCGTTTTGATTATTTAAGCTGTGTATTCATTTCAAATTTTCAGTGATAGCTACAATTCTGGATGAACCAAGCGAGGGGTGTATCACTCCACGGAAAGGTGTACGAGATTTTTTCGGATCTAAAAATCCTTCGATTTTGGGACCGGATTTGCGGATTTCTCCAAAGATTTAGCGGATTTTCCGGATTTTTTCATCTTTTCTACCATGACTTTTCCCTCCATCAAAAATCTATAGAAATGACAGTAAGCTTGATAATAAACTCTCAGGCCACCAGAAAGTAAGGAACTCAAGTACTTGGAAATGCAACAGACACAGTCTTTTGACACTTCTCTTTCAACGTTTTGCAGTCGTATTTGCTACACCGTTCCTTGAAATGAATTTGAAAACTCTCCAACTTAATGTAAACAAATTGGACAACTCTCCCTTCCGAGAACTCAAGTTGTCGTCTCCTTTGCAAATGCACAAGGCATCAGTCTATAAAATATGTCACTGACCCGAGATCGGTTGTTGCTAAACATTGGTTGGTCCAACATCAACAACAATTTAGGTTCCTTCGAGCTGGAGAAACAACTACAACAAATACTATAACAACAACAACAAAATGCCTCATCTACATTCATCAGTGGCATTCACATGTCTGTTCCTCCATTTCTAATGATGTTCCTCTGTTCATTCTTCTTCAAAAGCTTAGTTTTTTGCCTGATTTACCACTCATCTGTCTGGAAATTGATGCCATTTCCTGGATTTATTTACGATTTATTTTACTTTTTTGAGGTTGATCGGATTTTAGGATTATCTGATATATGTGTGGATTTGCGGATTTTTGAAAAGATTTTTGCGGATTTTTTCGGATTTTTGGCAAGGTGTACGAGGATTTTAGGAGTGATACACCCCTCGGAACCAAGAAGAACTGCAAATGTTTGAAAATTCTTTATGCGGAAAATACTTGAATTAACTGGCTAAAGGCTGGACTGTCTTTTGTGATTTTGCTTCTATTTTTCCGAGCACTATGAATATTTGAAAAATATGATTTATGAAACTTCCTTCACTTTGAAATGCGTGAAAGAGGAACAAGTCATCTCCTCATTTAGAGCAATGTACATTCCATTATTCTCAGGGTATAAGAGTAATTTTATGAATGTATCAGATTATTTTCGTAACTGCATTTATAAATATTTGATACTTAACTCTTCAAGAGAAAGAAATGTATTTGAGTGGAATGATTGTTTATGATTTTAGCTCGAGGATTTTGGGCCTCTTTCAGGCGTGTCCGAGATACGGCTTTTTTATGAATTAAATCTTACCTAGATATATTTCCAGCTTTCAGGAAAATTAGAAAACACTTCCAAAAAGCTTCAGCCTTTTGAGTGTTAGCCAAAATCTGAGTAATAACGAATTTTTTCAACATGTGCAGTTCTCTTTGGGCCGCTGAGAACAAATAGGTGCCATTTACATGTAACCTCAGAAGAATACGGCAACAAAGTATCCAAAAATACGTTAGAATTCCATTGTTTTCGTCCGCCAATCAGTTGTATGACAGCACTATTTTTAAATCCATTGTTTAAATAATGATTTCTGCAAAATTTTAGTTTTAATCAACACCGTTTTTTATATTAACAAAAGGCTAATTAACCACCTATTACCAGTCGTAATAGAAAAGAGAAGTCTGGAGAAAATAAATTAATGAGTGGACACGAAAAATGAGCTGATGTTCTTCAAAACTGCTGGATTTCGACAATCTGTTTATTATGTCACTTTTAAAACAAAGATCTACGGTGATCTTTTTAGTTGAAAACAAATATTGAATAATCTTCTGGTTGTATAAGACTTGCTTCGAAAACAACAAGCATGATTTAACGTGCTGAACGTAGTTCGTTACACCATACTCACAATAAATTCATAGATCAGCAATTGACCTTTAAGCCATCCTCTTAAAACAATGGTACGATCGATATTTATTCCAGTTTCTGTACGGAAGGCTCGATTGAGTGGCGTTAGAGCTTCTATCACTATTGTACACATTCGAAATTTTTACATATGTAGCAAATTGTTTGATTCGGAATCTTTTCAAGATAGCTTGAAGTTCTTTTTGTCTATTGGTGGCTATATCCTGAGTATCAAGCCAAACCAAAATAATTTTGAGGGTCTGGTGCCTAGGGTATGGTGACTGAAGATCAAACACCACTCAATGGAGCTTTTCTTATAGCAATGTATTACGCTCAATCCAAACTATTTTGTAGAATTGCTAAAAAGTCTATTCAAAACTTCACAATTGCTGCCTATCAAATCTTTTAGAGATAATTGACAATGCTTGCAAAGTGTGCTGCCACTGCCAGCCAATCAGCAGTGAGCTCTAATCTGTTTGTACAGCAACAAAAACAAACCGCTTGCCGTTAACTACAAAAGCATTTCATTTCTCATTAGCGATTAGCACAAAGCTCTGCCTTATCTGTCATTGCGTGCAGCAGTGCAGCAGATAATCCCTAGTTTATTCATACCGAAATCATTTCCTGCTGTAATACATCAAAGAGTGCTCGAGAGGAAAGATGGCCGATGCATTAACAATAGGCTATTATATAACGCAAACTGCAACGATACTTCTAAATTCTGTTGGACTTCACTTGCTGATGAAGAATTGCAGATATCTTCGAAATCATGATTTGACAATCGCCAATTTAAGCATCGCTGAAATTCTTACGTCATTGGTTTATTTTACTACCACAATTATGGAAATTCATTTTACAGACTTCAGAATCATTTATGACAGAGCATTGAATGTCGTATTTTACTCAGTAAACCTTGCATGGATATTCGCAATGTTCCTGATAACTCTGGACCGATTTTTCGCCATTAATTTTCCGTTTAGATACAAGGTCAAAGCTACTGGCTACAGGATGCGTTTGGTTGTCATCGGTTTATGGACATCATCTGTAGTGATTTGTATTGTGCTCTATTTTGTGGAGACTACCAAAAAATACTTTATGGAGCAAAAGTTTGTGTGGTTCACAATTGATGTAATATTTGTACTTACATTTGTTATTACCTACGGAACAATTTATGCCAAGTTTCAAAAAAGTGCCAGGCGTTTTGCTTCGAGTTCTGCATCGAACCATGTATCGAACGATACTGCGAACGCTGCATCGAACCCAACTTCGAATTCCGCATCGAACCCAGCTTCGAACCCTGCTTCCAGGAGAAATCCTAATTTGAATAGAAAATTTCTTCTGATCGTTGGTTTGATATTTATGACTTATGTTTTACTCGTGATCATTCCAGAAATTATTTTTTCAATCATTGGTCTCCAAGATATTGGATTATTGTTATTTCAGATAAATTACATAATCGATCCTCTTATTTACGTCTTTGTGAGAGAAGATTTAAGGAAAAAATTGAACATGTCATTTTGCTGTTTGAAAAAGGCGGGACGTCATGCTATTGGCAATAACGTATATGCGATTGCTGGTACAAGTATTTGTGAAAACAGAAGTGAACGAGAAAGACGAATGGACGTAATGAACACAAAAATATGAACTTAGACATCGAGTATCCAAGCTAAAGTACTTCTTTTTGAACAATCACCAATATTTTATCACAAGATGGACCTTCAAATTTCTTTTAGCAAGGAAATCAATCCGATCAATCAATCATTGAATCAATCGATCAATCAATGTTTTTATCAAATCAGATCTGAATTGGTTTAAAGATTAGCTCTTTAGCTCTTTTTAAGACTACCTGGGTTTGAATTATACTGAAAAATTGACTGTTGAGTATGCAGTCTTCAATTTGTCTTTTAAATAAAGGAATCGAACATGGAATATGTGCCGGCATTTTGCTCGCTGAACGGCTCGGGAGATATCCTGCACGCTATTTCTCGCGGGATGAATATGCCCTTGCGCGGGATGAATATTCACCTGTACTTCCCGGCATCGGAGTTAATCTTGTGTTGTATACAGGATTCTATTTCTACAGCAGCGCTGTTCTTAACGTATTTCAAGAGAATAAAGTTTTCCAGCGAGAAATTCACCCATATGTCTAAATTAATGTCAACATAGTACTCTACGAAGTGATCTGTTATTCCAAGAACATCTAAACGCTTTCCTTTTGAGATTCATTGTAGACCATCATCTTTTGCGCGGTGAATGAACAGTAAGACAGTGTGAATTTAGGCCAAAAATTACTTTCAGATAGTACGAAAGTCAAATTTGGTGCGGCAAAGGATCATGGTTAGCAAAAGAACCTTAAAGGGGATCGACATCGTTAAAAGCTGACCTGGGCCAGGTTAAAGATATAATCTATTGAATTTGATAACTTCGACACGTACGGCTTCATTGTGGAGCCAAAGAAACAATGAATGCGTAGGCATTTTCTGTAGCCTATTTATAGCGGCTACGAGAAAAAGCTATATCTATTCCCTTTAAGTGATTTCTTCCTGTTGAAAATTTAGATTAAGCTTGAAGTTCTCTATATACTTGTCTCTTAGACTGCAACATCTAAACACTTTCTTTCAGCCATTTCTTGGGCCTTTTCTCGTAAAGATTTAGATTAAAACTTCGAGTCATCCATAGATATGACTCTTAATTGCAACATCTAAACTGATCCTCAAAACGTCATTTTTTAGATTTTACCTTGTGAAAATTAGATTAAAGGGCATATGTCATGAAGCTGGTTGGTTCATGCAATACAATTCTTTCTATTGTTTATTACAAAGCACAGGATCGAGGCTGAATTTTCATTGCAATGATAATTCATGAAAGAGAAACAAATAACCACGAAACAATGGAATTCCACTCAAACCTCTTTGTTTTGCTGACCAATTGCTAACGTGACATATGTCCTTGAAGCTTAAAGTTCTGTATATACTTGTCGCTGAAACAACAACATCTAAACACTTTGTTTCAATCATTTTTGAGGTCCATTCTCGTGATAATTTAGATTAAGCTTGAAATTCTCGATAAACCTGTCTCTTAATCGCAACATTTGAACAATTTCTTCAGTTCACTTCTCAGATCTCTTCGCATGAATATATAGATAATTGGATCCACAAGAAACCCAACAGAATACATTAAGACTCCGATATTTGTACTTCCTAACAGCAGAATGAGATGCGGGGTGATGACAAATACACAGAATGTCAACGTAATTAGGCCCACCACTCCATAAAAAGTTTTGTTTCCTGTTGCTCTGTTTGGATAGTTACTTTGTTGCGAAGAGTTGCTGCTTTGCGTTTGAAGTCGTTTGCTTTTTATGATCCTGTGAAAAATAGTTCCATAAGTTAGCAGGGACAGGAACATAAAGATGCCATCGAGAATAAACCATATTATGCTGTGTGTTCTAAATGTGAACACTGCCCCTGTGCCAACCTTTGCAATAATAAATGCGAAGGTAACAAACAGCCATAACGAGACACAGAGTATGAAAATACGACGTTTTGTTACGAGGATTCTATGCCTCAAAGGGTATTTACACGCAAGGTAACGATCAATTATCATGACATACATTGCAAAATACCATTTCATGTTCATAAAGGCAGTCAAATCTTTTAGCCCATGGAATGCTTGATTCATCAATTTGTTGTCTTGCTTTATCCTGAACAGCACTGCAAACCCCAACAGCAATATTGCATTTATGATTTCAGAAATGCTTAAATTAGCCAAGATCATTCCATTTCGTGTCCAAACAGGATCCTTTTTCTTTAGAAGATATATTCCAAGCGAATTGAAGCATATCGAGGAACAGTGCAAGATGTTTGCTGTTATTGTTAATGTTAGTGATGACGACATTTTTAAATTTCTTTTCGATGTTCTTGTCTTGTTGTTCTGGGTAGATCAGATTCTTTTCTTGTGTGTTATCGTTAAGAGCTCTACCCTAATTTTGAAAACATGGTTTCAAGCACTGCATTTTTCTTCAGTTCGTATCTCAACGTTCTTTCGTTTAGCGTGCGGAGATAACAAATTACTCTTATGTTTGACCAAAGAATATTGGTTATCACGTTGCTTTGACCATCTTTCTACCAAACATTGTCTTTCATAGTTTTGTAGCCTTGCAATAACTAATTGTGGCTTGATGCTGCAGGAGAGCAAATTCTCCTCATAAGAGCATGGTGTAATACTTTGAATGTCTTTTTGAGTTTATCTTCCCGTGTATGAAAGTCCTTTTATCCTTTCTCTCTTCAGACTACGCTCAATTCATCACATTTTTTATCATTAATTTAGGCATGGTGGTAAATCAGTCCATTTTAGTTTATGATTTGAAAATTTTACTTGCCCATTCTGCATTGCTCCTTTACAACTGGCCATGTGAAAGGATGTTCCGCTGCATTTTAGAAACATGAACATTCAAGTCAAAGCAACGAACTGACTGTTCTTACCACCTTGCATGTATTATTTATAGTATCTGATTATCTTATGTTTCGGTCATAGTGGAGAGATAAGCGTTTTCAAATGCAAAAGCTAGGAGATAGTTATGTCGCCATAAAGCTATTTGCTACTGTAACAGAACATCGTTTGAACAGATTATGCATACATTTTGAGATACATATCGCAGTTCTGTCAACTTTGAAGATGTTGAATCAATAAAGCACATGATAAGTATTGCAATAAACATTAAAATAAGTGCTTAAATTCAATCGTCATATCTTTCCACTTAAAGACATACGTAGGTTATTATTAGATAGCATTCGGTTTTTAATTGATTTTCCTGCAGGTAAGCCAAGGTTATTAGTTGCAAGATTGCAAAAATGGTCCCTTTATATCAATCCTTGATTTCTGGTCACTTATGCTTCAAAACATCAAGAAATCCCCGATGACTGAAACAACTAATCCTTGGTGAAGGTCAAATCTTTCTGATCACAGAAAACATTCAAATAATTTCCTCAACTCTCTCCTTGAACTTCTCCTGTAGATGTATGATGCGTTGTTCTATATGATCTTCAGACCATCAAGCACTTTTGACATAAAGTGGGACAAAGTTCCTGGTTATTCTCACCTCTCTTTAATTGGAGCAGATGCAAGTCACTTATGCTTGAAAACATCAAGAAATTTCCGATGAAATGGGAAATTAGTCCTTGGTAAATGCCACGTCTTATCGATTGCAAAAAAACATTCAAATAGATTCCTTAACTCTCTCCTTTAATTTCTTCTGTTGATAGATGTCGCTTTCTTTCACGCGTGATCTTCATACCGTGCATAATCTATCTCAAAGAGGTGATTATGTATCTCAAACCTCAAAGATAAAGCACTTGGTGAATGTCACTTGTCTTTAAGTAGAAGAACATTTACAAAGTTTCTTTCTTGGTCTCATTCCTCTGATTTTTCTTCGTAAATTGATGGAACTTTGCATTTTGCCGTCTATCATCTATACGATGCTTCCACATGTCAAGAGACTGTCAGATCTTTATGAACAATTATGAAAAATGAGTTCAACTTATATTTGTCCAAGGCATTTTATCTTCAAATCCCCATATGCTCTAAATTTGCAAAAGAAAACAGCAGGGGTCTGTTTCAAAGAGTTTCTTTTCAGGAAACATGTTGTCTTTTTAAGCCGCAAAACTTGTTTTTTTCACATCTTCTATTCCTTTTATCCAAACTGATTGAAATTTCCTCTAAAAGTGTTAAGATGTGATTGACAGTTATATTTTTAAGTATATATGTAGAAAGTAGAGAGTTTTAATGAAATTTTGTGGTGGCACTGTGATAATGTGACTGTTAACAAATTACATTTTGCAGATGTTCTGGTTATCAAGATCGAAATGTTTAAGCTGTATTAAAATCTCATTTTTTAAATTCAATAAATTTAAGGCAATTACCTATCTCACAAAGTAGATCTCAATACGAGGCATCGAACATAGCAGTTCATTTTAGAGTTACGCTTTAGTAAAAATTTAGAATTATGCATGTGGAGGACGCAACAAAAAAATTTTGCGTATTTTTGTGGCTGCTGCGAAAGAGCTGTGCAATCTCTTTTTTCATGGTACAGTTGTGCAGGAGGGGCTACAACTTAGAGTTTGATACTTTGTTTTAGTCAATTGGACAAGTGGTTTGTGATTCCTAGAACAAGAAAGGCAAGATATGTGGCTGCTTCAAAAATATCATTTTGTTTGTTCACCATGAATAATGTCCAAATCATTTCAAATTTGAAAATATGCGTTGTATTTTCGCATTTTTCCTACATATGAAAATGGCTCAGTGTTATTGTTTTATCAGTGAAAAATACAATGAACCCTTTGAAACTGTAGAAAAACTTCCAACACAGCAATAGAACACTTATTCAATATCTACTTTGTTTTTGGCATTTTTAGAGAACTAAGAGAGAGAAAGAAAGTGCTGTTTTTGAAGCGATCAATGTTTTGACTTTCGTGTGCCGTAAATCAGCAACCACATATCCGATTGGCTAAAACAAAGTCTAAAACTCTAAGCTGTAGTCTAGTGCGGCTTAATTGTGAAGCCAAGGAAACAATGAATGTGTAGGCGCTTTCTATAGCCTATTTATAGCGACTACGAGATATAGCTATGTCTATTTCCTTTAAACATTCCGTGTAAAGGCAATACAAAAAATTATATTTATGAATCAAGGACATCGTTTTATGCTAGTAATGCCTTGTTCGTACTAGAGGGAACGAGCGACTCAAAGGCCGAAAAGATTGAATGTGAAGGGAAACTCAATGACCCTACGATGCTAACGACTGACTGGCAGGGATAGAAGCAGTTTCGATAAATTAGAAATATCAATACGATGGTTTGGTTTCTGACATTAAAACAGTCATCAAAATAGACAGTTCTTGCAAGTTCCCTTTTAAAGCAGATGAATTGCCATAAAAATGCACTGCAGAGATGTATAGCAATAGCAAAATTTTTTGGCACAAAATGGGGCCCGGGCGCTGGACCTTTTACCCCCTCTACCTCCCTTCTCGACGGTCCTGATGTACACTATCCACCTAACCTTTTTTCGTAATTTGAAGGGGATTAAGATCAACGGCACTATACCTTTCATAGCACCCTTGTCATATCAGCGGTTTAGTATTCCTAGCAACGCCAAACTACTGCATACAAATAAACACACAAACATAATTTGATACATAGACCTCGTGGAGGTCAATTGTTCTTTCTTTCTTTCTTTCTTTCTTTCTTTTTCGTGTCAATGTTGCATTTCAAAATATTTCCAGTTTTGCTTCTTTTCAAATTTGTCTTCATTTGAAGATCCATCCTTTGACATTAACTGGCATTTGACAAAGTTAACTAGAAAAGAGAATGAATTCAAGACTTTTATCAAGTTTTGCCTCTCCTTGTTTGATATCCGTCAGCGAATAAAGATTATTGAAACACTTTGTGGCATAGTGGCTGATGATCACATCATTGTGTGACGCGTAGTGCTCGCAAATGGCACTCGATGTATCAAGAATGAAATAATGAACTAAGAAGATTCGATAATATACGTTAATTTTATTTTTGATTCCATATTTCATAGTGCCCGTGCACTAACCAGTTTTTTAGTTGTACACGACAATGCAAATCTCTATGTTTTTAACGTCCTGAGGAATATGAGAGCATGTTTAACCCCTTGATAAGAATAGACTTGCAAAGACAAAAGACCTTTATGGGTGCCGAACCATATTTGGGCAACTGATCTATGTCAACAGGAATTCTGATACCTTATTGGTTAGAATCGAATTTGAGTGGATTTTGCCACTATGCTTATAATGTAACTGATTATGATACACGATGTCCGAAAAATACTGTGCGCCGTTTCTGTGGCTGCTGTGGAGGAGCTGTAGATTCAATTGTCATGGTATTTACACAGTTGCATGGGCCAGGCCTCGACCTAAAGTTTTAGACCTTGTTTGAGTCAATCTGACAAGTGGTCGCTGATTATGACAGAATAAAGGCAAAATAAGTGGTTGCTGCCAAAGCCGCACTTATATTCTCCAGCAATTTCAAAATCAAGCAACGTCTGAAGAAAGATTCAATTTTTTCTGTAATGTTTAAGGGTTGACATTATTGATTTTCATATAAACAACAATATCACTTGATGAGTGCAGAACAAATTAAGTACAAAGCAATGTTAGAAGCCTTTCTTGCACAATATACTTGATTTTGAGACTGTTTGCGAACAATAGAAGTTCTGTGTTTTAGGCAATCACTTATTTTGCGTTTCCTCTTCCATAAATCGGCAAACAATCAGCAGATTCACTCGAGCAAGGTCTCAAACTCTAAGTTAAAACCTGACCTATGCAGCTGTGTAAAAACCGAGACAATTAAAGCTACGGTTCCTCTACACTTGCCACAAACACAGAGAAACCAGTTTTCTCCTTTCTATTTATTGCTTCTTATCTTTTGGACGCTGCGTACCTTCTTTGGCACTGCGGCGGTGGAATTGTACATGTATTGTGGAATGCGAAGGAGGAAAGATGTGAATGAGAGGAAATGCGAAAGAAAGAAAATGTGAAGGGGGGGAGAAAAGAAAAGAAATAAAAGAAAGTATCTGTTCTTTCCTTTCTTCTCTTTTCACCCCTCCTTCGCAGCTCCTCTCCTTCTCATTTCACAACGCATGTACAGTGCCACTACCGCAGTGCTGAAGAAGCTATGCAGCGTCCAAAAGATAAAAAGCAATGAACAAAAAGGAGAATACTGGTTTCCCTGTGCACAAAACGGAGCATAATGTTTTTGAACACCCTGTACTAATTACTAACCTTGCTCAAATGGAAACAATTTTCCATTCCTTCCACAAGTTTGATAAAGAATGATGGACCACCTCTCTACGGGATTTGCGATTCCATCTCGAGGGTGTACGCATTTATCGAATAGAATATGATACAATGAATTGTCTTTCAACGAAACCCATTGGGTCCAGTCATTGCATTTGTGAGTGACAGTTATGTACACATTTGGAACATTTGTATATGGCTTGACACATCTTTTAGTAGGGACATGGAACAATTTTGAGGACTGTGTCAACGCAAAGAGATCGGTGCATGCAGATGTCAGGACAAATTTTGCTCTGTCTCGTGTCAGAGTGACACATTTGCCAGCTTGATGGTGTATGTAAAATAAACTTGTCAATGATTCGCCAGTTATTGATGCATCAATCAAATCCAGTTCTACAAAAATAACAGATTTCGACAATTGATGCACCTGCTGATAATTAATGTAACAAGCATAGATTCCAAATCTTTAAACATGTTCTTTAGAAGTCTTTAACAATCATAAAAATAATTGTTGAAAATCTCTATAAAATTCATGCAAGACGATAAGATGCTACAAATTTCCAAGCTCCTGTTCAGTGTCTCTTTTGGCACTGAAATTAGAAATTTCATTAGTTTCATGGTATTAACATGAGTGCTGAAAGCTGCTTTCTTCGTAACTTTGGTGTGCAAGCAAGCAAGCAAGCAAGCAAGCAAGCAAGCAAGCAAGCAAGCAAGCAAGCAAGCAAGCAAGCAAGCAAAGAAGCAAACAATGATCATTTGTTAAGGGGTTATAGGCACACAGGACCTGTGTCACTATCATGCAGCGTCAAGTCTTCGGCTTAGAGGTACCTCCGGGTACTCATTCACCGACCTCAGAAAGATAAGATACTTGAGTTCGCTAATTTCTTGTAGTTTGTTCCATAGCAACTTGCTCCAGCTTGCTTGCAACCTTGTTTGTTCCATAGCAACTTGCTTGTTCCATAGCAAGCAACTTGGCCACACTACCTCTATTGTTTCGTATTGTTTTGGTATGAAGTAATTTTCTCAGAAAGAAACAAATGTTTTAAATAAACTCACCGTTCAAGATATTAACACCATTACACTCACTGTTTCGTAAACATTTCAAACAACATTGCACCTCTGACTGTATGTAATCCTCTTCCAAAATTCTTCCTTTCAAAACATGATTTTCTTTCATCGATGTGAAGCTAGAGCCTTCAGCTCCTATCAAAGCTACAATTGCAAGGATTATCAAGAAGTTGAAACAAATATGAAGTTCAGACATGTTTGATGCCAGATGATAGAAACTAATTGTCAGTGAAAACGTTTTTCATTCAATCTTATAACATTTCAACTATTCCTGTTAATAATTAATGAAATACCGTATTTGGTAGATTCAGTGATAAGTTGAAGCAAATCAGCGATAATTTGGTTTTATGCTGTTACTGTAACCGGGTTGAATTGTCATTTATTGATGATACCTATTCATTAAACGAGATATCCACAACTAGGAACCACTAAGGGAAAGTATCATCCAATGTAAGTTACCCAAATACGCGTTCTTTGATCTGAAATATCATTCGTGTGACTATTTTGTCATTTCTATCATCCATTCGTACAAGAAAACTATCATTTATTCAAAGCAATTGTTGTCGTCATGTTTATATTGTAATTATTTGTTAATTGCAGCAAACTTGATATGATATGTATTTCCACTCTCCTTTAAGTTTCATTTTGTTGTATTTTTATAAGATCATATGCACGTATTTTTATAAGGAACAACGAATTTTGGCCAGTTCTGAAAATATCTTGAAAATATCAGATTTTCTGTATGCTTGTTTCAAGAGATTTTGTTCTTGAAACTGGTATTTCATTTCTCAATTTGAGATTCAGAAATTTGCTGTGTTATGTCTTTTTCTGTTTCTCATTTGCAAGCTATAAGCCTGTCGACAGGCTGCAATATAATTGTGTCTAGAGTTATATATCTTTATAATTATCCCTTGAGAATATAGTTAGCAGCAACAGCAGTGTTTGCAAAATATTGTGTTAGGTGATACGTGGAATAAAGTAAATATTTTAATCTTTCATTAACACTAGCATTTAAGATAAAAGCCTGAGAACTAAAGTGTTTTTATTTCTTTTTGAGTCATTTGAACTAAATTGTTATTGATTGAAATTGTAAGATGTAAAAAGACGATGTTAACTCAGTGCTTGCTGTAAAGCCTTCTCTCACAACAAATTTATGAATAAGATGATTGAACTTGTTTTTGTTTTTGTGTGAAACGAATCGCATCATGCTACACCAAGAAGATGATTGAACTTGTTTTTGTTTTTGTGTGAAACGAATCGCATCATGCTACACCAAGAAGATGATTGAACTTGTTTTTGTTTTTGTGTGAAACGAATCGCATCATGCTACACCAAGAAGATGATTGAACTTGTTTTTGTTTTTGTGTGAAACGAATTGCATCATGCTACACCAAGAAGATGATTGAACTTGTTTTTGTTTTTGTGTGAAACGAATCGCATCATGCTACACCAAGAAGATGATTGAACTTGTTTTTGTTTTTGTGTGAAACGAATCGCATCATGCTACACCAAGAAGATGATTGAACTTGTTTTTGTTTTTGTGTGAAACGAATTGCATCATGCTACACCAAGAAGATGATTGAACTTGTTTTTGTTTTTGTGTGAAACGAATTGCATCATGCTACACCAAGAAGATGATTGAACTTGTTTTTGTTTTTGTGTGAAACGAATCGCATCATGCTACACCAAGAAGATGATTGAACTTGTTTTTGTTTTTGTGTGAAACGAATCGCATCATGCTACACCAAGAAGATGATTGAACTTGTTTTTGTTTTTGTGTGAAACGAATTGCATCATGCTACACCAAGAAGATGATTGAACTTGTTTTTGTTTTTGTGTGAAACGAATTGCATCATGCTACACCAAGAAGATGATTGAACTTGTTTTTGTTTTTGTGTGAAACGAATCGCATCATGCTACACCAAGAAGATGATTGAACTTGTTTTTGTTTTTGTGTGAAACGAATCGCATCATGCTACACCAAGAAGATGATTGAACTTGTTTTTGTTTTTGTGTGAAACAAATCGCATCATGCTACACCAAGAAGATGATTGAACTTGTTTTTGTTTTTGTGTGAAACGAATCGCATCATGCTACACCAAGAAGATGATTGAACTTGTTTTTGTTTTTGTGTGAAACGAATCGCATCATGCTACACCAAGAAGATGATTGAACTTGTTTTTGTTTTTGTGTGAAACAAATCGCATCATGCTACACCAAGAAGATGATTGAACTTGTTTTTGTTTTTGTGTGAAACGAATCGCATCATGCTACACCAAGAAGATGATTGAACTTGTTTTTGTTTTTGTGTGAAACAAATCGCATCATGCTACACCAAGAAGATGATTGAACTTGTTTTTGTTTTTGTGTGAAACGAATCGCATCATGCTACACCAAGAAGATGATTGAGCTTCAAGAGCTCATATTTTAGTCGCCTTGTTTTCGTTAGTCAGAAAATGTTGACATGTTTGATAACCTACATCTCTCGAACCGTTTATCAGATTTCTATGCGCTAATAGTATATTCGTAGCTAACTGTTCAACTTAGTTCAGAAAATTTAGTTTGTTAAAATCGGTCATCTGGTTCTCAAGCTACAAGCGATCTTGTAAACATGCTTCATCTCAAAATCATTGAAACGGGCGTAAAATTCCTTAGTCAAATTTGCTAGCAACCAGCCTCGTGATAATAGAAGATAGCCACAAAATGGTTGGGGTACAGTCCTGAGTCCCAATGGTACACAATCGTACAGTAGCTGCTCTGCATAGCAAGTAAAGTTTTGTTTGATGCCATAAACCAAAAGAGTTTGATTGTGGTTACAAGAAACATATTTTTAACCTCAGGCGGAGTGAGTTCGATGACCGACCAAAAATTGAAATTCCATCAAATTGCTTCAAAACTGATGCAAAGCCTTAATTCAAGCATGGTGATTAGCAATATGAACAGAAAATTTGAAATAGTTTGAACAATGTGATGTTTTAAGGCCTCAGTGCTTATAAAATTGCATTTCAAGTCTTCAGGAAGTTCAACATTCACTGTCCTGTGTACTGTTTCTTCAATTATTATTTCATGTTTCTGTTTTTGTACTCTCCACGTGTTCCATATCTTTTTTACAATCTTTTACATCTTTGCCAAGATATGGCCTTATGTTGATAAGCAAAAACACCTCTTGATTCAAACTTTATATGCAAGTGTCAAGCTTCAAATGTGTGATTTTAAAACGTGGGTACCTTTATATACTTTTGATGTTTACAATCTTGCAAATTGCGTTTCCTTTTAACTTTATTTGTTAGCTTTTCAGTGACACTTCATTTAGTGAGAAATCAAATCCGGAGATGTGAAGAATAGAATCTTGTGAACACAGGAATCGAGATCTGTTTGTTGTGTCCTGTTGAACGAATCTGAGCCTAGAAGGGTTTACAGAGGTATAATTCTTGCTGAAAGCAAATATTTAGATGAGAAAGAGCACTGTAATGAGAATATTTACTTCTTAGTCTTAAAACACTGGACACTGCAAGTAATCAGATAACAGGGAATACCTTTCTAGAATTCTCTTCTCTCCTAAAGGCAGATTTACACAAAGCGAATAAATTCTCTCGAAGCGAATTCCTCGATTGGAATTTTTCGCCTCCAATTTTTCTTTTCATTTCCATCAAAGAGCAATGTTAGTACCAAAACAAAGAAAAGCATGGCGGATTTACGTAGAACATTGCTACTGCAAAAAACTTGCAATTTTGATGGTTACTTTATCCATTGACTGGTTTTGCTGCTTGTAAAAATTCGCCGCGAAGAAGTAGGAATGGATTCTATTTTTCCGCGAAGCGAAAATTCGCTGCGATTTCGAGGAGAGTTGTCTGAAGTAATACTCTGCGCAAATTTTCTGCGCATTTACATCGAAAAATTCGATTCGCGCAATTTTTTCGCCCAGTGTAAATCGGCCTTAAATGATTGCTTTTGAAAGTGTACTTCCTTTTCCTTTGTGATGGCATGGTGTTGTGGCACCGTGGTGTAATCCTCTGACATTGCAGCCAGAACAGTCAGGCGGAGTGGGTTCCAATCCCGGTAGGTCCCCACCACTTGAGCGTCATGACAAGGGGTCGCGGACTCGTTTATGTCTGCTCTATTTCTGCGATCCCAGCTCTTGGCGCTGAAAAACGCAACTTCACCTTCACCTTCACCATGGTGAGGAGGAGAGAGTAGTGCAAAGGAGAAAGAGTGGGGTAAATATGTTTGAAATTATCCAATCATGAATGGTTGTAAATTGATCGGTTGTGTGTTATTCAGTATGCAGCTTTTCATTGATTAACTTCAATTTCTTTCTTTTAAGATTTTCATAGCATGTCTTTTGTATTTCACTGCACAACAAGGCAGCCAGCATCAAACTTTGCTATCTGTTAGATTGGTTGAGGACTCCAAACTTTGAATCGCTTGGTCATATGGGATACCTTAAAATTTGTGTTTTACGACCCTTTACTTTGCTATAATATGGTATTTTGCGTAGTGTTGTAATAAAATAGTATTCGAAATGGTTCAATTGAAAATTGTTTAATACATATGTCAACTTGACCCAAAGGCAAGTGTGAAGGTCAAATATATTGTAAACCACTTTCAGATTGAAGTAAAATAGGTCAACCATCACATAGAACTTTTGTCCCTTAAGTTCAGCTCTAATTGGGAGAATCCAAGTTTGAATTTGGTTTTAATAATGGCGTAGCAGGAATCCCCTCGAAGCCATGTTTCCTGCTTTGCCATTTATAGGGTTCATTAAGGGAACGGTGGAAGTTTTCCTTCAAAGAAGGTCAACTTTTGTTTCAAATATAAACAGGAGGTTATGCATTCTACCAACTGAATTTATGTCTTAATGTCAAATCAGTTGAAGAGGCACTGTTTTAAAACGACAAATTAACACATTGGGACGGATTTAAGTCTATTCTAATTTATACTCAGTAATAAACTGTTTATTTGTCAGGATTTATAAATTGTACTCATGAATATCGATATCAAATCAATCAACAGCCCACACATTCGTTAAGGGATTCGGTGAAATTTTGTTACCTTTGAAACTGTGTCAAGGGGCAAATTGATTACGTTTACAAGGGTTTTTCATTTGCAAGAAACATTTTTATTGAGCTTCATACCGGACTAGTCAGAAAAAATGCACGCTGTTTTAGAGGTTACCGCTCCCTAAATATTAAACAATGGTTTCTTGCTATATCTGCCGATTGACTAGCCAACAAGTTCAATCATTTTTAGAATTTTTCTTTATTGAAATGGGTCACTCCGGTCAGATCTTACAAGGGATTTTCTTGAGAAAGTCTGTTTGAGAAGCCTTCAAAAACTGTTAAGCACATGCAATCCTCGTGAGGATGAGACTCTTCCTACATTGTATGAAAAACTTACTTTGGGGGATTCTTTTCTCCCTAGAGGACACAATATATGCTAATCCATGCTAGTGTCATTATGCTAGGAACGGAAAACCAAGGAAATTTTGATCGTCGTTTTCACTTGTTTTGCAGGTTTTTGATAGGGGTTTTCTGGAGAAAATCTCTTAAATTAAAAGGAAGTATGCAAACTCTAATTGAAATGAACAGAACAGTCAGGCTGACAGTTTTCAATCCGAGATAGAGCCCAGCCACTTGAGCGTCATGACATTGGGTTGCGGACTCGATTTTTTCACCTTCACCTTCACCTTGGAGGCAGTACATTAGAAATGAGGAAACAAAAAGAACATGATTTAAACTTGAAAAATATATCGATAATTTAATTTATCAAGACAACATAATGAAAATGATTTTAAAGTATCATATTGATTCATATTTATACACGAAGCCATCAAAGACCGGCATTAATGGCCTAAATAAGTGAAATCAACCTAAATCAATGATATCACTCCAAGCGATTAACTATTCTAATCAGTGAAATCAGTCTCATCGATTGAATCACTCTAAATAATTAAATCAATTTGCAGTATTCCAACAAGTTTAAATAGACAAATAGAATTTTCTTCAATTTTGTATTTCTTTTCTGAGGTAACTATTTGTGCTTCTATAGGGTGTCCCAGAAAAATTGTCCCTCGTTTGCGTGGCTGCTGTGGAGGAGCTGTAGGCTCAATCATCTCCGTTTTTACACAGTGACATTAGTTAGACTTCAACTTAGAAGTTGAAACCTTGTTTGGGTCAATCTAACATTTGGCCGCTGATTTATGGGAGAGAAACGACAAAATAAGTGGTTACTTCAAAAACAGCACTTCTATTGTTCTCCAGCAATGTCAAATAAAGTAAGCCTTCAAACAAAGGGTTCTAGCGTCGTATTAAGATTTTTCCAAAATTTTGTAAAGGGTTAGCAGTGTTGTCTATTCATAAGAGAGCACTTTCTGCGTTTTAAAAGATGCAGTGAAAATTTTAATACGATGCGAGAACACTTGCTAGACTTATGCCTTTTCGTCCCTTGTTTCCCTGCGTTCTTTGATTTGCTGATATCACTTGGTCAATAGGGACTCATAATATTACGCTTATATAATGGGCCCACTTTTTCAAAAGGGCCTAAATAGGTGGGAGTTCTCGTACACTCAACAAAATCGCTTCAAACTCTGGTTTAAAGAGCTCGAACATTGAAAAGGAAACTTTCAGTACAAAGAATGATGTTGTCTTGACGTACAAAATGCAAAATGCCTACCTTTCAGACAGTAATCTTCCTCTGTAGAAGCAAAATAGATCCATCGAAGCTGCGAGAACTCCAGGCTGCTTCAACCGTTCTTTAAGAGCAACAACAACAACATTCTGAATAGCGGCCCCTGATTGGTTAAAAACTGAATCCTAGCGATTTGATTGGTGAATACGGAACCACCCTACGCGGGCCTAAAGTGGGCCCACTATTTCAGGGTAATGTTATTAGTCCCTCTTGACCAAGGAACGCAGGGAAACAAGGGACGAAAAGGCATCAGTCTAAACACTTGCTTTAAAAACTTGCTTTATTTTGACATTTCTGGAGAACAATAGAAGTGCTGTTTTTAAAGCAACCACTAATGTTGCCTTTTCTCTGCCATAAATCAGCAACCACATGTCAGATTGACGCAAACAAGGTCTCAAACTATAAGTTGAAGCTTGACCAATACAACTTTGCAAAAACTGAGATAATTGAATCTACAGCTCCTCCACAGTAGCTACAAACGGGGTACAAAATTTTTAGGACAGTCTGTACTTTTGGGAATACTGTAATCAGTGAAATCATCCTAATCAACGAGTACACTGCAATAAATAAAATCAACTGAACAAATGTAAATCATTCTCTAATCACTTAATCATTCTACGTTTATGCCTGTAGAATGGCCTAGTTCTCTAAAGTTGATATGCACAAGCGCCGTATCCAGTTTTCGAACATCGTTGTTCATGATTGGAGCAGCCTCTAATATAATTGCGTGTACAGAATAAGTAAAAAGAAAGTAAGCGTCTTTGATGGGCCATGGAATGAAGAGTATGTAGCTGATATGCAAAACTAATATTGTAATTTATCATTCAAAGACTAATTAACTTAGCTGCAAAAGTTTTGTTTGGTCAAGTAAGTCATCGTTAAGATCCAAAATGAGGAAATGGTTCTGAGATGTTTGTTTGAGAACGAGGATTTCACATTTGATTCTGGTCAATAATTTACTTGCCATAATTTCTGAACAGACAATTGCATTGAATTTAAGTAAATCAACAAAGTAATTCAATAACAAGTAAATCATGGGCCAGAATCGAATGTGGAATCCTCGATTCCATACAAACCCTACCCTGGGTACCAGAGCCTCAAAATTTAAATGAAAGGAAATTGGTTTCTTTTTATTATTTTTTGGCTCTGGTACCCAGGGTATACAAACCCCTGGGGAGACGAGATATTCTTTGTCCGAGGAAACTTATGTGTCCTCCCGTGCAGTGGGTAAAAGCTCATGCGCAGTAGCGTTTTGGAGTTGAAGCTCTGATGGGCGCATGAGCTTTAACCCTCTGCACGGGGGACACACATTAGTTTCCTAGGACAAAGCGATTTCGTCTCCCCAACAAGAATTTTCCTAATTTTGGGTCTAAACGATCAATGACTTTACTAAACATACTTTTCACAATTAAGTTAATTATTTATTGATAGATTAACACTTTAGTTTTGAATATCGGCAACACATATGTTATCCCACAGCTTTCCAAAGACTGAAACATTCTTGTTGATTTAACCGGTAGATTTTTCATAAATTTATTTCTTGATTGATGACATTGGTAGAGATGTTTGGGGTTTCTTGGCAAAATATCAAATTTTTGCGTAGTAAATATGAAGTTTTTATTCCATTTTGGCTCCAAGTATTCAGTCTTTCAAACTGTGGTTCGTTTCACAAGATGTTCGTTGTTGGAGGGAGCCATGCTTATCACATATTTAAGCTACAGCAGGACTGGATACGAATTTAAGCAGTACCAAACTACATGTGAACGCTTAAAGTTGTTTGAGGGAGTCATTTTCTGATTAAGCAGGAATAAGATCCCTTAGGTGTTATCAAGAATGGAGAAAAATCCTATGCTCTTTTGGGGCAGAAAAGGTCTGAAAAATTGTAGATGAAATCTCGTAGGGGATGCAAATAATGCTAGGCCATTTGCGCAGAGAGGTCCGGAAAATCAGGGATAAGATCTAAGAGGGGGAACTGAGGAGAGGAGAATTTCTAAGATCTGTTGTAAACTTCATAGTGAAGAGTATCAGGGAATAATAGAAAATGGGAAGTAAGATGTAAATATGACTGAAATATTTTGGAAAGAAAGAAATTGCAAAATGACAAAATGATAATTAGTATGAGGAGACGTTTCTGTTCATACAATATTTGAAATTAGAGCTTTGCTCCGAAACTTTTCTGAATTACGATTTATGGTGGGGAATCCAGGAATATGTTTATATGTGGTTTATATTCCTGACAATGACTTGTTCCTGTGTACTGTAGGCACAAATTCACCATGTTGTTTCGTACTGCTGGTCGTTCATTTTCCTGACTATACTTTAAAAGCGTCTACAAGCATTAAACTCTAAAATTCACTTTTTATTTATCTAATATTTTAAAGTTAAATATACAAATGTCGATTATATTCTTGGATACAATTTTGACTCAACTTTCTCTCAAGAGCATTTAAAATGAGCTGGATCGTACGAATGGGTACATACAATATATTTATAACGGGAACCAGTGGAACTATGTGATAGCAGGCAAATTTCTTGTCTTACTGCGTACTTAGTGATTGGATTTTGTCATGGTACTAGGGGAGTCGCTATACACGTATTTTTTTATAAAAGACTAAGAAATTGGGCCACTACTGAAACTTTCTTAAAATTATCAGATTTTCATTACTCAAAGTTTCTTACGAGTTTCTTAAAGGTTCGTAACAATCTTCAGGTGTACTACCTGTTCACTCATGGAAATTTCAAAACAAGGCTTTTTGATGCATTTCCATTTAATTTCATTCGACATGCAGATAAGTTTGTTTTGGGAAGTTATGGAGATGTTTTCATTGGTACTTTTCAATCGAGTGACAAAAAACAAACTGATTATGAAGCGCGCGACCAAAAATTTTCCAAAACAAGAGAAATATTTTATATTTATTTTTATTTCTAGATTGATTGTCAAGAGCAGAACGCTAATTGGGGGCAGGTTTTGCATTCAGGTATTCTTGAATCTCACGACGTAAATCGAAACGGTTCATGATTTCGATTCAAAACGGAACAATGTGATCACGGAGTTTCCAAAAATAAGGAAAATATTCGCTGCTTGCCGCAAACTGATCGAGAAGAATTAGAATGTTGCGATATCTTTCAATCTTTCTGTCTGTGGAATATGATGCTGTCGTCACACAAGGCGGTGTCAACAAAGCCTTCTTAATGTGTCTCTTCTTTTATGGAATACATTGGAGTACGCGGGCATTGATTTTGCGATGTACTTCCAGCAGAACTGAACTGACTGCAAGAATGAGCGGTCGCGAGACGGGTTTGGGTAGCGAAGGCATCTTTTAATGTCTACAGAACTGAACTGACTGCAAGAATGAGCGGTCGCGAGACGGGTTTGGGCAGCGAAGGCATCTTGTAATGTCTACAGAACTGACTGCAAGAATGAGCGGTCGCGAGACGGGCTGGGGTAGCAAAGGCATCTTGTAATGTCTACAGAACTAGAAATGCATAATTTAGTTTCATTCCACTTTATGTTTCTTCCATTTTCGAAAACGCTGCACTGCTAGTTCTAGATGTTATTATGATTTTCAAATTGATAAATTTCAACGCCAAAGATGGTGATAAGGAGCTTTTTATCAAGATGCGTTAGGCTCTAATCAAAGGCTGTTTGAGAGCCAGCATTCATTGCGACCCCATTTGCGAAGGTTGCCTAATTTATGCTGCATGAAACTGATTTTGTGATGTCGCGCAAGTTAGCAGCGTATCTCTGCAGCTCCACATGTGACTATCTTTTTATGTGTTTGTTGCCTGAGAGACCTATTCGTGCGTGTTTGTTGTTGTAAGGCAGGATGCAAATGAAATTGCAGCTTTTCGAATTTAGGTAGCTTTGCGTCGAATCATGAAAAACGAAACAGTTTCACGATTTTGACTTGAAAAAATCATGAAAACAATAGATTTATGAAAAACTGATTTGTCAACAACAGAGTTTTGAGCAATAACTTTTGATGAATGCAGCCTAGATACTTGTTCATTGATCAATTGATTTTACTTCATGCTTCTTCGCTTTTTCTGTTATTGGCAGGTATTTCAAAATCATTGTACCTTGGGCCATGAATATATTCAACGGTGTCCGGTTGCCCTATAACATGTTGTTTGAACACACCAGTTTTTCTTTTAACAATATTCAAAAGGTATGTCAACAAAATTGAAACCAATTACCTGTTTACAGAAAATGAAATCAACCATCAGAATGCAAGAAGAGCTACGCTTTTAGGTCAAAGACTTGGGAAATTTCACATTTCCCCTTTGCAATAAGATGAAATACATTCACTAAGCTGTTAGGGCATCGAAAACTATGCATACTATGTACAATAAGATTTTACAAGTCAATCGTTTTCATATTTCAGAAGTTTCTGATGAAAATCAATCTCCCTCTTCCTTTTCCTTTTCACACTCTGATGATAATATAGGTTTGAAGGCCTCAATGTGCCAATAACATTGATAAATCACTTTCATTTCTTTCATCTACCATTTTAAAATCATCTGTTTTACCAGTTTTATCAACTATGTCCAAGCTAAGCTTGAGACAAGTTTCCTCTGAAAACTATGAATTTACTTTTGGAGGGCCTAAAGCTGTTAATTTGGGTCATTAGCTTCTTATCATCAAGCAAGCTTTTCATATTGTAAATGACACAATCTAGACTTGACTCTTTATAGAAATACTAACTGTTACGCATCTTTGATTTTAACTCGACCAGGTGATCGTGATGTAAGTTCCGAATCTAGGCACTACCTTTATCTGCCTCGAGGCAAAAATGCTCTTTGTGTTGAACGCTTGAATAAATTCCTTGAAAGGTACCATGATAAAATACAACAAGTTAATCTGTGAACACCTGTTTCATTTGGTTTCCTAACTGTGCTTTTTGTTTGACGATAATTATAAACAGGAAACTGCATTTTTAGCTGTTCCTGGCTGTTGCATCACCCTAAAAGAATGCTTTGCTCCAGGTTTAAAAAATGAAAATCTAAGGGCACCAGTGTCTTGTGATAACCTGTTTAATTTAATTGCCAAACTGTGCTTTGTTTGAAGATGATTATGGGAAACTGGAAAGTTACATTTTTAGCTGTGTCTGGTTGTTGCATAACTCTAAAAAGTTGCTTTTCTCTCTCCAGGTTCGAAAATGAAAATATGAGGGAAACAGTCCCTTTTAGAATCCTGTTTGATTTCGTTGCCTAACTGTGCTTTGTTAGAACATGATCATTTGCATGTTTGAGTATTCCCTTCGCCTGGTGATCATGGGCCTATCAAACTGTTTGTTGCTTAAAATGGCGGACTGTCAAAGAGCAAAAAGGTTATAGATGTCGAACTTAGAGCTGGGTAACTTTGCTTTATCTTAGAATAAAATGATTTATGATTCATTGAATTTGGTAGATGATTCATGATTACAAAGGGTGTCCCAAAAACATCTTGACAAGTTGATGGGGCTGTTGTAGACGAGCTGTAATTTCTAAAGTTCCCTTCTTATACAGCTGCATTGGGTAGGCTTCAACTTTGAGTTCGAGACCACGAGAAAAGCAGAATGAATGGTTGCTTCACAACAGCACTTCATTTGCTCTCCAGCAATGTCAGATCAAGTAAGTTTATAAGTTTTTATTAAAAGAAAGGGTTCTAGCATGAGCGATAGGACACCCAGTGTGTAGTTTAAATTTATATCAGTAGCGAGCAACCTTAACTTATTCTTTTTGTATCTTGAACTTGTTTTAACTCCGTACGCAACCACCTTTCAATGTTTCGTAATTTTGAAATTTTCAGTAGTGAGCCACCTTAAGTGAAGATCCACCTTAACACTTAAAGCTTTTAAGACTTTAAATATGTTTAAATAGAAGCTTTTAATATGTTATTTTAAGCTATATACAGTTAATCTCATGAATCAACTTCAATTTGATCTAGGCTAGCTAGTTAAAAAATTAAAGCGGCTTATTGCCATCCATATTTATGAATATCGAAGCTCACAATTCGTGACGTTAAAATTGCTCAACCTGCTAAAAAGCTTAAATTTGTAGGGAGACTGAATTACGTTTGGAATTACGTTACGATGCATTGCCCTGAATAGCCGACAATCACGCTTATTGGTTTTCAACGTGTTTTTATAGGGATGCGTTTTGAATAGTCTCTACAACTCATTCAGGGTATCTTTTGAGGAACCTGGACTAGGGGAAATCAAATGTTTCTTTTGATCTGAAGGGACAATCGGCCTATCGTTTCAGTAGGCTAAAGAAGGGACTTTGGGGCAATGGCCCACTCAGCTATCATGTTAAAAGAGGCCTTGAGTACGTGAGTCTTAACAATCGTTTGAGCTTCCGCTTTCGACCACAATGCACTGCTTTTATTGAAAGTCTTTGTTATCGCCATTGTATTCCATTTTCGACTACAATGCAATGCACACAATTTTGACATCAAAATCAGGGATGGCCATTCTGAGAAGGGTATTTCTTTTGTGATACTTGTCACTTTTGTGTTCTTTTCGTTGTTCTCACACCAACCGACTGCAGTCAACCAACTTATTTGCCACTCAATGGAAACAGTTTCAATAAGTTTCGAGCTACGAACATATCAGCAAGTTTTCTGTTGCATGAGGTAAGTTGTGATGTAAATTTAACTTGGTGAACAATTGTTAGAAGATTTATCATCGCTGCAGTTTAACTTGCATTTGATACAGATCAGTTATAGAGCCATTATTACCCAGGGTCCTTTGCGGGAACACTGAATTTTCAGACTGTCTTATGCCCCATTCACACTGCAAGTTAAACCAACTTGAATTAAACCAGGTTTTTGAATAGGGCCTTCTAATTGGTCAGTCAAACAAATCCAGTGATCTTATTGGTTGAAATTTAAACTGGTTTAGATAAAGCCAAGTTTAACTTGCCAGTGTGAATGGGGTATTAAAATCAAATTTGGCCTAAACGGAAAGCACTATGGATTTATAGTTCCCGTTTAGACCAAATTTTATTTCAGACTATCTCAGGCCCTGTTTATATGAGGGAAAACACCTCACCTGCCAGACCCGGGGCTGAGAAGTAAGGTAAATAGAGGATTGCGCTAAAGATGGCGGCAAGGAATTTTCTACCGAGATGTACTGCGTTCTTTAATCGAATTCCTATAGAATCTGTAAAGATTTGTAATTCGAACGCAATGCATCTCGGTAAAAAATTCCTCGCCGCCGTATTTAGCGCAATCCTCTATTTCAGTCACTGTTTATATGAGATTTTTTACCTCACCTGTCAGCACCGCGCCTGAGAGGCGAGGTGAAGTAAAGTCTTTCTTCGGTGAAATCAGAACGAACTGACCAATAAGAATCAACGAATCTCATTTCGCCTCATTATACTGCTGGTTTTCGTCACGTTTTCGTTTATATAGAAAAATTTCACCTCGCCCAGTTGAGATCCCACTTCTGGTGAGGTGGGATTTCACAATACCGGTAGTGTTTCGTTTGTCATGTAAACGCGAAATGAAAATACAAAGGATTCTATCGGAAGGTGGAATCTCACCTCTCAGCCCCGGGTCTGGCAGGGGAGGTGTTTTTCCTCATATAAAAAGGCCCTTAAATTTGTAGCATGCCCGCAAAGGACTCTTGGTAACAATGCGCTTTAACTAAGAGATTAATTTACCTCCCGGAGGGTCACTTGAGTTTCCAATATACGGAGTTGTGCCGTTCTAATCGTGAAAGTACAACCCATAAATCTGGAGAGATTACTGAAAGGATACCCATAAACCGGGAAAATTTTCTGAAAATCGCACCCATAAATCCGGAAATGCCGAAAAAGCTCGCCAATAAATGAACTTTACAAATAACCATACCCATAAATCCAGAAAAATGTAAAGAATTGTTGAAATCTGTACCCATAAATCCGGATTCTATCATGAGAAAGGTACCTTTAAAAAGGCACAACGCCGTACCATAGAGAATTTAAGTCACCCTCCAGGGTCTTGCATCTAGATTTGGTTGACAAACCTGAAAGTTCCTTAGTTTAAATCTAATCTTGCTTAATTGTCATGGTACAGAATGGATGGCTGACTAAAGTTCCGAACCTGTCAAAGAATATTAAGTCTTACTTCAGCCGAATATCTCAAATTGAAAGCGAAGAATTTCGAACAAATTCAGCCATGAGTAACTCTTGGGAAATATAGACTAGAGGGGAAAGACCATGGTCTTCTTAAAATACTAGCTGAGTAGGGAATTGCCCCTGGCCCCTTCTTCAGATCTGTTGTCTTAACCTTTCAAACAATGGGCTTATGGTCACTATTAATCAAGAAAACAATTGATTGCCTTCCTCCCGAGTTCTTGTCCCTTAAAAAGAACTATGTGTTCTCTTGATAAAAGAACAAGTTTCGCAAGGATTTTCCCGTGACGATCGAACGACTTGCTCAGTGGTTGTTTAAAAAGACTTCAGCGACCCGTAAATGTTGCCACTTTTAAAAAGTAAATGATGAGGCCTTTTTATTTCATATCTTACTTTCTGATAGTTTGATTAGTTTGAGCCAGGTTTAAACCATTTGTTGCCCATAAACAGTCAACAGGAAGCAACTTCTTCAATGAATAACCTTTGACATGGGATGACTTCAATGTCGTGTTAATGTCAAACAAATTCAGAGTTGCTTGTGGTGGTAGAGAAACATACCCTGAGGGTGGTGGTGTGGCCAAGTGTTCTGGCATTGTGTTTCGAATCCTGTGGCGTCTACCCGCGTGGGTTCGAATCTCGTCGCTGCCACTTCTTACCACAAGCCAGCTGCAAACTCCGCTGTTAATTTTTCCGAGGTCCGTAAATGAGTACCCAGAATCAACTCTGAGGGCACAATCTGCAGTGCCACAGGCCTACATCACCTGTATAGTTGCCATATATCTAGCCTACGTTAACAAATAAATATTGCTTGCTTGCTTGGGATAACACATACTCTAAGTTACAGATCAATATTGTTTCTTTCTACAATAAAAACTCACATTTATGAATCACCCTCGAATAAGAACCTACTCTGAAAGGTACATTTCACTCTTTCTACGGATCGATATTTCGATCAATTTTATGCATACAAACTGGACTGATTTGATCAAGGCAGTTAAACCTTATAACATGATGCCTATGTCACCTTTCCTAAGTTTGCTCTCCGTGGTACATGCATGTTCAACCCCCTTTAGGGGTACATGACTTGCGGATGGAATGGGCCTGCCGCCCGGTTTTCAGAGAGCTACCCTCTTCTAATTACTGAAACTAGCCATTATACCCTTACTTTTGTGATGGATTTTGGCGGAAAACTACCCATTTTGACTATTTTTGCCAATTTCTGGAAACCCAACCATGTTTAAGGAAAATTTGCCCAGAAAGGGATCCTTGTTTAGAGCCTTTTGGGCCCAAAAGCCCACCCATGTGGGCGGCACATAGCCGAACCCTTAACATGTTATGTACCCCCCCTGGGTTCAACCCTACTTCGATAAAAAACTCAGACTACTGGATGCTCCAAAATGTCATATCAGTATTTTTCAAGCCGCTCAATCGTGAGTTATGCACCGAATTCGATAACTTACATATGATTTTGAAGCAAAAAGACTAACTTAAAATGGAAATTCATTTCACGAAAATCGATCAATTGGTTCTAGAGTTGTGAACCATTGTACTTGGAAGCGGTTGTTGAAAAGCTTTGTCAAGAGTTAAAAGTTGCAGTCCTAATTAATCCCATTTTTAGCTTTGGCAAGATTGAAATTGCACAAGCTTTTACCAGTTCTGCCAGAACGTCAGCGGCCATGGTTCTCCATGATTTCTGCTCCTTCGTTGTTTTCGTTATTTCATTCCTGCTGATCTTTAACCAATGGAATTGATTTGAGATGGACGTGAGTCTGTGTCTTCATCTAACTGTTTTTCCTTCAATTCTTATTTTCTGAGGAATTTAGATAAGCAATTCATGTACATTGCTACGTAAGAAACACATATTTATCACTAGCTTTTTCTCTTTGAATAAGCAGCATGCTCGCTTTCATGTTTTGAAGCAGAAATTTTCGAAAGCACTACTGAGAAGGTTTTCGTTCTCTTTGAGGTATCTTAAAAACATCTGCCAGGCAAAATAGCCCATAACTTTATAATGGCTTGACTGATTTTATAAAAATAGATTTCTAAATCTAAGTTAGGCTTTCTGCTACACAATGATATGCATTTCATCCAGATCGGTCCATAATTCTTGATACAACATTCTAGCAAACGACGATATATCATTTGACAACACGTGGCACTTTTTTAACAAGAGAGCTTCTTTCAAATTCTATCTGCTATGCCGAATTCAATTACCACATAGATTTTCTTACAGTATTCTGGAGCTTTTGAAATACATGGGTTTTTAACCTCTATTTTTTAACATGGCAAATTACTTCTTTCTACCTAGAGAACTCGTTTCAAAAGTCGTATCTGTTAGTCAGGAACCCCATCAATTTTAATGATGCATTTTAAAGCTTTTGAAACCAATTAGCTTGGATTGTAACTGCAAGACCTTTGCTTTTCACCATGCCAAGGAAACAGACCAACTTCAAATGGGTTCAGTTCGAGAATTTGTGCCTGCAGCGTAAGGTCATATCAAAACGATCTAAACGATCTCTTAAGTCCGTTCTCATATGTCCTACCAATTATGCTTCATGTTAAAAGAACATACGTAAATTTATTTCATTTGAAATATGCCTTACTTCTCATCGAATGATTGATGCAAAGAAATCTTAAGTCTGAGAAAACTGTGGCCGTCAATTTTAAGTTAGTCTTTCCAGGAACGTTGGATCAGTTTGTACAAAAGTTTCCCAATTAGCAAAGCAAGACTTCTGAAGAATGCTTCAGGGGACTTCAGTTGACTTTGAGATTGAAGAATGATTGTTCGAACAATGATTGCATGTCCAAATCACCAAACTCACCAACGGGAAATATCATTCTGAGATTATTTGGCAACTGGAATTTTTTTATGCAAACTCAATTTTTTGGCGTAGAATTTGATCAGAACACTTCACTGTGATTCATGATACAAAATTCTAGTTTCACTTCTCTGTAAACTTACATCTGAGTAAAATTCTTTACGGCAACCTTGACAAAATTCCGATAGTTAAGATCATCGCATTCTGCAAAGGACTGTTATTGAGGGTGTGTTTGATTGGCACTAATCCTGAAAACGATAGGTTTGGTAGACTTGTAATTTGTGTTTGATTGATTCTTAATGTTCAAGATAGCAAGTTTGTAAGTGTTGAAGGCCTTCTGAACCTTCTGCTCCAATGTTTAGCTGGTTTTGGAGAGAAAGATTTTATTTTGATTGGGAGATATATTTTTGATTCTTTGCAAAGTTTACTGTTTTCAGAGCTACAGGGTTGGAATGATGTAGGCCTTGTTTTTGCTTTGTGATTATGAAGCTGTCCTTCAATCCAAACTAACCTGGAGGGTTCCTTCCTCAGTTTTGCAACCTGTGTTAACTATTTCATAACACGTGCCTCGTTTATCATACTCATTATAATTTATAATTTGAAAATATCCTAATTGATAAAAGTCCTATGCACGTTGCCATCTGTCTAAAAATTATGATTTGTGAACTCACCTTTAAAAGGCTCAAAATCAATTAAACTTTCAAACATACAAGCTGATGATACCCTTGCTGATGCTTCCTCTTTTTTGACGACATGCATATCAGATGGTATTACCATGGTTGGTGCTTTCGAGCAGCTGCTAGTGTCTCCTTGCCTGCTTTCCCTTCTCCATGTTGATGACATCCGATGTCCCCCTAAGTCATGTGAATACAGACTAGTTGATGGAGACACATCACAGTTATGAGGATATTCCCAGAGAAGATGCTCACTCAAACTTTGATAACCACTTGTAATTGGTGTAAGTTCCTCATTTGTATCAACATTCGCTTCTGGCTTTGGCATCATTTCAGAATCTTTATAAAACGAGGCTTTTGAATATCCTTCGCAAGGATCAGGCGGAAACATGTCTGATAAATCCCTTTCTAATGAAAGCCGGCGTTGTTTCTCGTGCTGCGGCTCTGAATTGTCGGATCCGTTGTTCTTCAGTCGTAAGCTTGACGGATAATGGAATACAGCTGGAGCTGACGAAGTCGGGTAATGCTTTGTTGACCCGCCTGATGCAAGATGGTCCATATCTTGTTTATCTTGATCTGAAGATAAGATTTCAGCGGATGATAAACTCAAAATTTCTTGTAAACTTCTTTCATTGTTTCCTTTTGCTTTAACTTTAGTTTGCATCTGACGAACTTTCTTCCTAGCAAGCACTTGAATGTGGCTAGCAACTTGTTTGCGAGTCCTGATTTTGCCAGTTTTCAAATAGATATATCGAGCAATGAGTTCATTTCTTCCATACATTTTATCTCGTGCTGACAACATGATCTTCTGTCTTCCGCACGGTGGATACAAGGCTAAGGCCTCTTGAAAACTCTTTTCAATCTCGCCAGCCCAAAGTCCTTCAACTTCATTGGACATGATCAGTCGTCCTCTTGATTAGCTTAAACCTATCAATGTATTTTCGAGACTGTCAGCGAATAGGCGAGCGCAAAGATTTGCTTTGCCGGTTTGTTTTGAGGTAGCTTTCGCCGTTGTGTGCGAATATCAATTTTGTTTACTAGTTAAAGAATAGAAAGTAAATTAAATTTGAAGACCTTTATAAACGAATTATAGGGCTCGAAAGATCATTCTCAGGGTACCCGTTCCTTCACATGAGCAAGAAACGCTACAATGATTTTGTGATCATGAACTGCAAATCACGTGACCTGGTCACACAATGATGCGCCTGCTCATTCTTTTATTCGGGCTTCACCCTTTGTCTTTTTGCACCATTTATCCATGTGTCCAATTGTCTCATTTACAGACCAATGCACCTAAAATGCGTCGCTTATATCGCACATTACCCCTACAAAAGTTTACATAGTTGGAACGATTTCAAGGTGAATGTATGGAAAGCCAATAGACTTTTAGCAATTCTACAAAAGAGCCTGGATTGAGCGATATCTTTATGCATTTGAGAGGCTCCATCTAGTGACGTTGGAGCTTGTGCACAGCCGAAAATTCTTCAAGATGTACAAAAATATCGTTAAGTCCAGGTTCTTTTTGGTATAGCTACAAAAAGGTCTATTTCCGAATAATAAGGAAATCGAAAAGCGTGTATTTCTCAATGCATACTTGAAGAATGCCAAAAGAGAAGATACCTTATGAAACGCAATTCATATATTTGCTCTTGACTAGATTATTACTTTACTGAAATATATCTTTTTTCTTACTTTGTAAGCACATTGAAGCATTTTTGTCGAAGAAATTCCAAGCACTACCCAGTTTTAATGCACCGCTCAAAATTTTACTCAAGCTCCGGAGGGGAAGGAGATAATTCTGTTAGGGGATACAAACTGTGATCTTTCGGTAAATCCTAACTTAACTGATGGCTCAGCACCTACATTTTCAGGTAATGCTAGACACATCAAAGATATGTACGAATCTTTCGGCCTGACGCAGCTGATATCCGAACCCACACGTGAAACTGAACAAACTTCCACTCTGATAGATCATATTGCTGTCAGTAATGTAAGAAACATTTCTAAATCCGGTGTTGTCAGGACTGCCATTAGCGATCACTATTTAGTGTATGCAGTAAGGAAGCACCTAGGTGGTATTGAACGAAAACACAAACAAATATATACTAGGCAGATGAAAAACTTCAATGAGGAAGCCTTCCTTCGGGATCTCTCAGCCTATAACTGGTCAAGTATCCTGTATTGCTCTGAAGATATTAATGTAGTAGTTGAAAAATGGATTAGTATGCTTTCGTTAATCATAGAAACTCATGCCCCCATGATGCAAAAGCGAGTTTCTGAAAGATATAGCCCTTGGATGTCTTCCAGTCTGAAGGACTTGCTTAGGAGTAGGGACAAACTGAAGGTTGCTGCAGTCAAAGCAAAATCTGAAATCCTGATGGCTGCATATAGGCAAGTAAGAAATAAAGCAAATAGGATGAATGCCGATCTTAAAAAGACGTATTTCACAAACAAAATTCATGAAGCGGAAGGCAATGTGAAGGAAACATGGTCTACTATCAACAAACTCATTAATAAACGATCGAAAACGACGACAATCCAGTCTTTAAGGGTCGATGGTATTACCATTTTCGATTCAAAGGAAATTGCTAACTCAATGAATCAGTTCTTTTGCACTGTTGGAGAAAAACTGAGCAATGATATACCTGAGACTGGAAATCCCCTTTTGAATGATGAATATATTGTAAATCCTCAAAATGCTACATTTAGCTTTGCACCTGTTACACCTAAGCAGCTAATTGAGACCATGGGAAAGTTCAAGACCTCTCGGGGGTCCGGCCTTGACTGTATCTCAAGCTTTTTTCTTAAGGTTGGGATGCCTGTTTTGGCCGGGTCTCTGAGTCGGCTCTTTAACATGTCTATGTCTCTCGGCATTTTTCCAGACGATTGGAAGATAGCTAGGGTTGCACCTATCTACAAGGATGGCTCAGAAGATGAAAATTCAAACTATCGCCCGATATCTGTTTTACCGGTCATCTCTCGCCTTTTTGAAAAACTGGTTTATGATCAATTTTACGGCTTTCTAAATGTGAATAAACTTCTATTCTCACAACAATCTAGTTTCAGGTTACTACATTCTGTACTGACCTGTCTCTTAAAATGTACCAATGACTGGTATCTCAATTTAGAGAACAGTGAATATACAGCCGTCACCTTTATTGATTTAAAGAAGGCTTTTGATACTGTGAATCATGACATCCTTATACAGAAACTGGAGCATTATGGGGTTCAAAACAAAGAGATACGCTGGTTCCGCTCGTATCTAACTAATAGAAAGCAGTGCTGTAAGGTAAATGGGCAACTTTCAGATCTTGAATCAATAACGACAGGAGTTCCTCAGGGCTCTTGCCTAGGACCTCTACTTTTCATAATATACGTAAATGATCTTCATTTCTCTCTGAGACACTCAGATGTTAACATGTACGCGGATGATACAAGCCTTTCTTTCTCTTCAAAGTCCATTCAATTGATAAATGAATGCGTCAATGAGGATCTTGGATACCTTAAATCCTGGCTTAATGCAAACAAATTGTCCCTCAATGTGACCAAGACACAAAGTCTCGTGATAGGTGGTAGCAAGCGTTTGAACGACTTAGAAAAGGTAGGGGGTGTAAAGCCTCAATTTAATGTAGGGGAAGAAACAGTTTCTATCATAAGGAAGGCAAAATATCTGGGAGTTATGGTCGATCAACACTTGAACTGGAAAGAACAAATTACTACCATCAAGAAAAAAGTTTCTAGAGGAATAGGGATGTTGAAATACTCCAAAAAGTTTCTCCCTCTTCTCACAATACAAAGCATGTATAAAAGTCTTGTGGAACCATATCTTAGATATTGCTGCCCTGTATGGGGAAGCTGTGGCTCCACAGCAATAAACGAACTACAAAAACTTCAAAATCGGGCTGCAAGAATAGTTACTAATAGTAGATATGATGCTTCTGCAAAGCCTATCATCAAGAAACTTGGATGGCACACTGTTAGTGAAATGATTCAAATGGAGACTTTGAGTATGGTATACAAATCTATCAATGATCTGGCTCCCACTTACCTTACAGAAATGTTCTCCAGACTCTCGGATTCAAGTAAGAGAGAATTACGCAATACTAGATCTGATTTAGAAATTCCCATGCGAAAATCTGCAAATGGCCAAAAATGCTTCTCATATAAAGGTGCGACAATGTGGAATAGGCTAAGCCAAGAATCAAAATTGTCCCCGACATTGAAAACTTTCAAAAAAAGCATAGCAAACCATGCATTTAACTAATTCTCTCTTACATCATATCTACTAGATGCATGATCATACCTAAATTTTTATACACTTTGTTAATAGCTGTATAGATCTTATTTCTTTTTCGATTTACGTGTAAAATTATATATTTTCTTTTGTAAGTTATTTTAACAGGGTACATTGTAAAACAGTGTAACTGAATGTTTTACCCTGTATAAATATTATAAAATCAAATCAAAATCAAAATCATTCAGCTGCTCTAAACATCGAAGCACGCGGTATTGATCCGAGAGGAAGGCGAGGATTCTCTGTTTGAGTGGCGTGATTTCTAAAGGGCCCTTGAGGTGATGTCAATCTGCCGCCACACGCTGGGGTCAAAATGGCGCCCTCACAGGAGAAACGAAAGGAAAGAGGTCGATATATTACGGATGAACAGATAATGTAGGATTGAAAAACTCCATGTATAACGAGTTAATTTTTTCAAATTTAGCGTTTCCTGTAGATGGTAGGGTGACACTAGGGGCCTGCTTTTACTGGTGTCTTGCTCATAAACAGCTGTTGAAAGAAATCGCATAGCTTTTTGTTTCCAGATGTTTTCAATCTTTGTTAACACCGTATTGTAATGTTAAACCTGTAGCAATCTCCCTAAGGAAAATATTCGTACACTTCTTGCGGAGTAAGCAGGTGCAGATATTCTGCGAAAAACGAAAGATTTTAGTGGTCTAAAGCCCCGTTTACACTATACCGTTTTCAAATGAAAACGGTACGAAATCATGCCGTTTTGGCCTTCCGTTTACACTAAAACATTTTCGTAACCGGCATCAAATGAAGACGATTTTGAAAACGGCACGATTTGAAAACGGCATGAAACGTTTCAGTGTAAACGCTTGAAAACGGAACGATTTCGTTCCTGATTGAAAGGGAGGTAAATTATTCCTTTGTCTCTTTTTGAATCCGTAACGAAATCGTTCCGTTTTCAAGCGTTTACACTGAAACGTTTCATGCCGTTTTCAAATCGTGCCGTTTTCAAAATCGTCTTCATTTGATGCCGGTTACGAAAACGTTTTAGTGTAAACGGAAGGTCAAAACGGCATGATTTCGTACCGTTTTCATTTGAAAACGGTATAGTGTAAACGGGGCCTAAAACAGAACTGGATGCTTTTCAGACGGAATGTTTCCAAGGAGCTCTTGCATCCTGGGGCAACAAAGCGTAGAACTGATGGGGTTTAGAAAAGTAGGCCTTTCTCGCACTTTTTAGATTCGAAGCTGCCTGCAGCATCTTTAGCTATAGCCTGAAATGTTTGTATGACGTAAACAGGTCTTGGCAATCAAAATTTTTTTAGTTCGGAGATACTCTATTTCAATAGTACTTCGGCAAATGAAAATAGCAGGGAGACAGTTTTATCTCAACAGTTTGCACTGGAGAATGGAATTTCCATCAAAGCAAACATTTTCCGAAAAGTAAACGCTCCCTCTAAATAAAACTGTTTATTTGCTTTTTCTAGCTCCTGTATGCTATTGATATATGCAAACTATACAAACTATTAACTTTACTTTCCTTAATTTCATGTGTTCTTACTAAATCTTTTTTTATCCATATATGAAATTACAATCTGTGCTACATCTACATTCTACTATACTTTCTAATTACTATACAACTATACAACACTACAGGGACGGGACCACAAGGAGCAAGAGACAATGACTACCCTGTGGCCATTAACATAAAGACATTCAAATAGATTACATACTGGGATCTGTTCCCCATTGGATATCAGGCCAGTAGCAACATAGGCGTATGATGCCCAACAATAGGAACTCTAGACGGGAGAACAACAGCAACAGCAACAGCAGCTGCTGCTGCAATCTATCCCCCTCCAAAGTCCCCACCACTCTTCATGTTGTACGTATACTGTCAGGTCAAGGTTGGTTCACGATGTCATTGGTCAGAAATACTGTCGATCGATTGGTGGATGAATGTTCGTTGACTATCATGTGCCTAACATCAAATGTGAAACAGACTTACAAAGGAAACGGGGAAAAACGTACATAGTGGCTGTGTGGCGTAAAGCGAAAGTATGAAGTCATCCAAGCCGACCTGTTTTGTGAACAAAATTTAGAGTCAGTTCGAGTAACTTTTTATTTACTTACTAAATTTCTATAACTATGAATATTCGGCCTTTGGTATTTCTACCAATAGAGCTGGACCTCTGCATTCTGAATACCCAGTCGGTCGAAAACATGCTACAATCATCAGTTTGAAGATTACAGTTTTCTTTTACTTCTACAGCTCCTTTCTCCCGACATTGGCAATGAATACGTTTGCTTGTTGCCTTAAAATGAACCATGGATCTGAAAGTAGCTTGGCTAGGGCGACTGGGGCAATCTAAATATAGTATTTGTATACGATGTTGTCTGTTGATGAAAGCAATAGAAACACAAGTGATACTATGTCCTCATTTTATCCTTTGCTTAGACTATTTACATTGATGGCTACTTTTTCAACTGATGTTTCTTGTGAACATTTTTATTCTTTGATTCTTAAAAAATCTACTTAATTCATATTTTGTTAAAGGGCTTCTATCTCCGAGCTGGATTTCGAAACAATTTCCCTTAGATCAGTAAAAGCAATAATTTTTAGTAGTGCTTGAAAATGTCTGCTGTGTAATTTGCAAATCAAAGCCGCCAACCCCCCCCCCCCCAGTCTGCAAAAATATTGAAACATAGTTTAATATTCGAAAGTTTCATGTATCTATTAATGCAATGCAATATACTTTTCTATTGATGCTTTAAATCTTGTGAAAGATATCAAACGAAGTCATGTGCGAACCTGTCAGTTGAAGTGAATCGTCTGTATTGAATTGCATTGCCATTAATTAGCTCGCGTGAGTGAAGCCTGCAGCAGGAAATCTTGTTGCCATAGTAATTCCATCTTCTTCAGGTACCCCATTTGTGTAACATAGCAATGAGCATTTACCCTGAAGCCGACCATGAAAACGGGTCATGATTTTCTATAGCTACATACAATAAGAGGACAAAGATCTCCATCGATTTTTTTACATACCCCATAACGTTGTTCAGTCTACATTGAATGCAAGAAACTGTGGACATTAATATTTTCGGACATTTAAGACGTCCGAAATTTTTCTTAGTGAGGAAGTCACCAAACAGCACTTTTGCTGTTCAATAAACGTCGTCTGTCCGCAGTGAACGCAAACAATTTTGGATGTTGATATTTCTGGACATTTAGGACGCGGAAATTTGTTATTTCCGAAATTTCGTATGAAAGGAAATCACAGGAATGCGTTTTGACTGTTTGATAATATAACGTCTTGCTAATGAAACATTATCCTTTTTCAAATTTACTTAGAAGTCATTCTCCTCTTCCTCAACAATAATCATTGAATTGATATTCCTAAGTACGATCCCTTGGAAAACTTAAAATGAAGCAAAATCAAGAAAGATCATAGCATTTTAATCAATAAGAAACACGTAAAACACAATAAATTGACCACTGTTGTCTGAAATTTTCAATAGAATATCGGAAAATGTTTTGTTCGAAGATATTTTGTCTAAAGTTTATTCGTGCTAATCTTGTCAACTTTTAACGTATAAAGCAACAAATTTAAAACTGTGGTGAACGCATGAGCTCCATCCCTTTCCAAGGAGAAAACAAAGTATTTCCCAGTGATAGGCCCATTTGATAAGAAGCCCGCTAACACTCTATTCTTTTCAGGGGCAAACAGATTTGGAAGGGGGTATCGTTTGTTCTTGAGGAAACTGGACCGAAGCATGCTATTAATTTTTCTTTTAATCAATACATATTCATAATTTGTCTTTCATTCTTTGGTCTTGCTCATTTTCATTCATTTAAAAGTTGACTATTTGACAAAATCTCATCCGATTTTGATAAGTCATTTTAAGCAATCTCAGAAGAAACTCCTGAGCAAAATCACATGTAACTTTGCAAAGGTAGAACCGATTTGAATGCAACGAAGCTTCACATTAGATTTGACTCTTAAATTTAAGATAATCATCACTTCATTACAGCTGATTGATACTTCCTCATCATGCATCGCGGCAAACGTAACAACCTTTTTTTTAATTCATCTAGTACAAGTTTGATTGAATGTGACGAAAAAGACATCGCCCGCCTTAACACAGTCAAATTATAGCTTACTTGATTCTCTAATAGCTAACTTAAATTTAGATGCATAGTAATTGGATATGAACGAGTGCAATAACTTTGGATTGGAATTAAACACAGGAGGCTATTTGTGGGAAAACTTGGTCTCTGTGTCGGGGTTTCCTTTGAGTTACAAGTCCACTGTTGAAAGATTGTTGTTAGTGAAATGATGCATTGAACAAGAATTCACTAACTTCCTAGGATAAAGGCTGTCGGAAATTATTGAATCTTGTTACAGGATATTTTAGCTTAATATTCACTTATTTTGTAGCCTACAAGGTTGGCTATTTGGCATCTTAATCACTAAATGATTATCTTACTGGTATCATGCATAACTGTAACAACGTTCTGATTACCATAGCTGCATTTGCTGTTGTTCTTATTTGTTCTACCTTTGGAGGATTTGTTTCCCTGCTCCCCTTCAAATTCACGGCTATGGCTAGCCCTGTTGATTGAAAAGCTGATATTGATTGAAAGGGAGGCTGTGGATGATCGAAGAGAGGTTGTTGCTGTTGTTGATCTTCTGGTGATTCTTGAGCAATGCGCAATTTGCAACACAAACAAATTGCTTTGGTCAGAATAACCGAGCCCTTTTATAGTGACGTTCGCTGATTTTAGTGGACTTTGCTTATCTTTGTTATTGAATAAGGGCCGCCTTGAAGATCAAATGCCTTTGGTATTCTTACAGTTCTACAAAGATAAGAAAAGATAAGATTGAACGAGACTAGCAACATGTTTTCACCTTTCAGCTTGATTGAATTCAATGATTAAGCATTAGAGAAACCTACCTGCTTAAAGGCAGCGTTGAATAAGGATACATACAGGTTACAAAGATAAGTTTTACTTTAAAACTGGCCGACTCCAACCTCATAAATCATGTTTTTATTACTACAGCTACTATTCCTAAAGCTATTTTATCTTCTTGGCGTAGAAAACAAAGGGAACTGGCATCGTTGTTATAGACTATCAATGGTCTGATAACATACAGGTTTAAAAATCCACGATATTGCAAATGAATGTTCCGTTGAAAACTTTTAAACACGAGCATCTTGGTTTTGTGTTTCCAATCATAGGCGTAGGGGGAGATAAAATCTAGGGTGGCTGCCCGATAAAAAATCCATTGTTTGCGAAAATGTTGCCCGACTTTATGCTGATTTTCTGCCCGATTATGCCTGATTTTTGCAAATTTTCCAGCGTTGGGGGAGCTGCAGCCCCCAGTCCCCCCTTTTTCGTACGCCTTTGTTTCTAATTAGCTGCACATTGGAAGATGGCTTTGACCTTCAACTGTGCTGTGAAATAGTCTGGGTTCTGACCCAACGATTAGAAACATGCCTGTAAGGGGTTTACATGGGAATCGAACATTCCACGTTTCATTCTGGTCCATGATTTATGTGGCATTGAAAATTGCATTGCCAGTTTCAGAAATAGAATTCAATTTCAATAGGAAGTAAATGATGGACCAGAATAGAATGTGGAATCATTGTTCCCAAACATACCCCTTACCTGTATTTTCCTGATTTCTGTGGCCAAATGATGAGTGATTTTACCAAAAAAAATTTCTTCATATTAGTTAGCCTTTGACTAATAGAATAACATTTTAGTTTTGAATATCGGCTGCATACTTTTTATTCCATAGCCGGCCAAAAAGCGTAAATTTTTATTTTCACTCACCCGGTATTTTCACTTCATAAATATCATCAAGAAAAATTTATAAAGCAGGGAAGTAGTTCAAAGGTATTAGAGAGTGCCAGAGTGCTTCGTCGACTCTACATTATCGCGTTGCGTTTTACTTTAGAAGCAATTTTACACACCAGCAGAATGAAACTTTTACAATTGATATGAGAAGGAGGGAGAAATCTTTTCCGATGAACAGGTTTTCGAGAATTGCTTCATTTGTTTCCGTCCTACACGACAGAGCTGAAAATGCGCGTGCATGCTCAGCAGTTCCTAACTTTGAGCCCCCCCCCCCAATTTCCCCGCAACAGATCCCATGATTATGCTGCAATTGATATTTTCTTCCCAGTGCCTTAAACTCTTTGGCATGATTACGTCATTTCACGCAGTTTCTGCTCTGTCATCCTACATTAGACCAAACAAGATAAGACTAGACTAACCAAAGAGACTTTCGTGAAGCTACATAGCGTATTTGAAGAAGACATTTTTCAAAACCAGTAAAATTAAACAGAACATTCTTTTGTTTACTACATTTCAATTGATGAAGCAGCTATTGCAATCAGGGGACCTGTCAGAAATATTTAATCGTTAGGTTTCATTCATGAAAATCTCCTCAATGCTCAAATCAGTATTAAAACTTGAAAAATTGTCTGAATTGGCAATGATAAAAGGCACATTGTCAATCAAAATTAATCAAGGGTTGTAAAAGCAATAAAAACATAATGTCTAGCCTTAAGTGGAGTTTTTAAAATGTAATCGCAACATTACCATTTCAGCCTTCCAATTTTTAATGCATTGCGATTCAGTTAAACTTTATTCTTCCTAGGAAACGCTGAATCAAAGCCAGAGGACCCCAACCAAATCCCATTTTCCCTCGAATGAGGGCCTGCTTAGAAGCTGTAGTTGTTGGGAGACGAGAAATGCTTTTTCTGAGGAAACGTATGTGTCCCCCCGTGCAGTAGGTTAAAGCTCATGCGCAGTAGCGTTTTGGGGTTGAAGCTCTGACGGGTGTATGAGCCTTATCCCACTGCACGTGGGGACACATTAGTTTCCTCATACAAAGCGTATCTGATGTGTACTACAGTGAAACTTGTAGTACAAAGAATGATCCTGTCTTGACCTAATTGACCTACAAATCGCAAAATGCATATCTTTCAGGGCGTAATCTTCCTCTGTAGAAACAAAATAGATCCATTGAATCTGTGAGAACTCTAGACCTTATCAACGGCTTTTTTATGCAGCAACAACAGCTGTCTAGATAGCGCCTGCTAATTGGTTGCAAGGTAAATTCTAGCAATTTGATCAATGAATACGGAATCGTACGGAATCACTCTGCGCTGGCCTTTGGGCCCATTTTTTGAAGAGCAATGTTGTGAGTCCCTGTTGACGTAGTGATATCAGCAAATCAAAGAACGCAAGGAAAAAATGGAATGAATAGGCATAAGTCTGATTCGAGCCGACAACTTAGGCCCATTCGCCATTGCCTGGAGAACTCAGCTTCTCGTAAAATGTTGCTATATTTTCCAAATCAGTCACGAAATCGAGGGGGGAAAAACTTCGACTTGTGCTCGACAATTTCAACGCATCTGGTTTCATTTTGTGGCTAAAGAAACAATAGATTTGTGGGCTTTTCTCTAGCCTTTTTACTTTTTACTTTTTACTACGAGAGATAGCTTTGTCTGTTCCCTGAAAGAAACTGGATTATCAGAAACTCAGGCTTGATCTCGCTGAACGAAATACCTCTCTACAAGAAACTATTCAGGCTTTTTCAAGCTCAGAGTTTCGTTTACAATGGTACATAGTGATATTATAATGGTATAGTTGAATATGTCTCCAATATGTCTCGGTTCTCTAGGATTGAGAATGAAAATCTTAAAAACAAAATTATTCTAATTTCAAGAAACTTTTAGTACTGGCTAAAACTACTAGTTTCTTGTACAACTGTTCATGTTTTCTTAACAATTTGACAGATGTTTAGAATATGCAAGTATTGCCTATGCTATGGTATACACACCCTGTGTTGAAAGAGTATATTTTTGCAGATAGTTAGGCTGTTTTTGTGAAATGAGTTTCTTACAGGCGGGACTTTACTATAATCATTTCCATGATATCCAGGGAGCAGTTGGCTTTCTAACGGCCATTCTTATGAGGGTCATAGGGGCTGACGGTTTGCGGTTCCTAGCTGTGTTTGGAACGGTTTAACGGTTTTTGGCCGTAAGAATGACGGTTTTACGGTTCCTGTCTTTTTCAACAATTTCCAGATTTCTACACAAAATCTGATTCGAGAAATCAAATTATCACAAAATTGAAGATGAAAGCAGCGAATAATTGTCCAGTACGATATAATTTTGTGAACATTCTTCTTGTTTCCACCCTTTCCCTTTTTTGGGTCATGAAAATGATAACGAGGCAGTCCTCGTCTGCAGCACAGAGCCGAGGCGGTACATGCAAAGCGTGGAAAAATGTTGTGACGGTTTTAGCCGAATTTTGAGGCGGTTCTACGGTTTTTCTGAAATATCTTTGGCTGTTTTACGGTTTTCAGTGACCCCCATGCGACCCCCACATTCCTTTTCCTCACTCGATAACGCCAGGAATACGCACTGACTGACTCCTTACTGACTGACTGGAAGGCCTGGTTTAGTTATGAGCGGTAGGAGACTGCTGTGTTAGCCTAAAAATACTTGAATCGCCTCATAAAAAACATATTCATTCAAACTTACGACGATGTGGTTGTCTCTTTCTTCTTCATTGTCTTTGGCCATACATTGATGCTACGCATGCGAGCGTAGAATCAATTCAACATGGCAGCATGACAACGCCTACTAGGCCACAGTATACTTGCATATTGGTAGAAATATTTGGCAAAAGACAATAAAGAAGAAAGAGACAACCACAGCATCGTAAGGATGAATGAATATAACTCTTTATGAGGCAATTTAAGCATTTTTAGGTTAACACAGTAGTCTCCTACAGCCCATGGTTAAGTGGTGTTACGAGAGATAGATTACCATTTGGAAAAGACGTTATTCGTTTGACTAATTGGCGTGGTAACCACCATAGTTCTTTATGATATCTTGCCACCATAGATTATGAATGGGATTAGGGCATGAACCGTCTCATTATTTGGATAACATAACATGTGTCGACATCAATCATATTTCTTGGAAGTTATACAGTATCGCAAAGAAGGTGGACTTGCCCAAGTCGTATGACGACTTGGGCAAGTCCACAAAGAAGGTTGGTAACGACATTTCGAAACCTGCCAAGTCAAATACAAGGTGGATATGTTGACAGAAAATTACTTGTTTGCTCATAATTTTTCTGGCAAATGCTACAGTTTTGATTTCGTGAACAAGTAAACTGATTCATGTTCTAAATAAAACGTTTCTGGTTATTTGTAAATATCATTGTTAGCAAAATTTGATTGCGAACCTCCCTAATTGAAGCTGACCATGAGATGTCTGGAAAATGCTACAGTTATGATTTCTCGAACAAGTAAAATTATTCATGTTCTAAACAGATGTGTTTGTTTATTTGCAAATATCGTTGTTAGCAAAATTTTGATTGTAGACCTCCAAGAGGGGTTGGCATGTCACACTGGGCACGATGATTCTCCTACCTTTTTCCAACAACCGGTAGTTCATGAGAAATTTTGCACCACCGTTGTTCCAAACACGATCGTTTTTGATGTGGCACCTTTCCGTTGTTACTTTTCTTCAATTTGCCGCACAGTTTTAACATTACATATTACTGACAATTTTGTCCCAAAAACTGGCCGACAAAGGTAGAACTGCTTTGGTGAAATATTTGAAATCCTGGTATTTTTTTCGGAAATTTGCCGGACAAAGGTAGAGCCGCTATGAATGTGTTGAAAGTGTTGTGGTTCAGTGGTGCAATCCTCTGACTTTGCTGTCAGAACAGTCAGGCGAAGTGGGTTCAATACCTGGTAGAACCCCACCACTTAAGCGTCATGACAAGGGGTCGTGCACTCGATTAGCGCTTAGCTACTTCTGCGATCCCAGCGCTTGGTGCTAAAAACCGCAACTTCACCTTCGCTATAGAGAAAAATCGGAATTTCCGGTCTTTTTCGTAACTTTGGCGGAAAAAGGTAGAACTGCCTGTGTGAAAGTTAAGATATTGGTCTTTTGTGCTTAAATTTGGCCAACAAAGATAGAGCCAGCTGAAAGGTAAACTTCAGGATTTTGATTAAACAGGAGGTCAGAAAACTTGACGTTTATGACAGACTGATGGAATAGGAAATAACTTATTAACATTTCATCTTTGTCTCAAACCTGGTTGTTTTAGGCAGGAAAGGCGTACTGCACCTTGCGATAACAGAACCGGCTATTTTGTCCAATTCCTTCGGACAAGCATTTGGTCAAATATGTTGTAGAACGTGCCCGCTCCTGGACTTCCCTAAATAAACCTGAGCGAACCTGACCATGAGATGCTACGACTATGGATTCTTGGACAAATAAAATGATTGGCGTTTCTATTATTATTCTCTTGTTAATATCGTTGTTGGAAACCTTTATCCCAACATGTTAAAAGGATCTAGAGCGTGCCTAATCTTCAAATTTTGAAATTTTAGTTGCAGATCTTTGAAGCAAATTCTTATCAATTGTCTTATTAACTTCGGGTACCAGTGATTCGGATTGTTTCACAAAGGCGCTTAATCCATGGGCCATCACAACATGGCCATCATGGTATTAAAATCTGATTACTTTACAGGTATAGAAATATGCGAAATATGTAGGTAATTAATGATTCCATGTCTTCACTCTTCAATCAACTGGATCAGGGGGACTATGAGCATGAACAAAGACTTTTAGACGCATGAATAATTGCATATGAATGAACAAATGAATCAGTGAATTTATCAATGAGTGACTGAATCAATGAATAAATGAATGAATGATTGAATGAATGTATGAATGAGTCATCATAATTTCTAACAATTAGCAATAAAAATACGTCCTTCATAATCTTCAGAGCCGCCAATTACTGCAAGAAATCTTGTCACGCAATAATTCTGGAGAAGAGCAACGAAATTCCATCCAATTTAGAAACAGTTCCTATAGATTACTTTTCTTTTGCCCATCTGCCACAGTTCAGTTGGTAGCCCAGGGCGTTAATGTTACTTTTTGGCCGAAAATGAAGAATCTGAAATATTGCAAGTTTAATTAAAAACGTAAGCCTATCGCCTTACTTTTTGACTGAAAATGAAGGATCTGAAATATTGTCAATTTTTATGAAAAAGGTAAGCCTATAGCCTTTCTTTTTGACGGAAAATGAACAATCTGAATATTGCCAATTTTTATGAAAAAGGTAAGCCTATAGCCTTACTTTTTGGCCAAAAATGAAGAATCTGAAATATTGCCAAATTTTATGAAAAAGGTAAGCCTATAGCCTTTCTTTTTGACTGAAAATGAACAATCTGAAATATTGCCAATTTTTATGAAAAAGGTAAGCCTATAGCCTTTCTTTTTGACTGAAAATGAAGAATCTGAAATATTGCCAAATTTTATGAAAAAGGTAAGCCTATAGCCTTTCTTTTTGACTGAAAATGAAGAATCTGAAATATTGCCAAATTTTATGAAAAAGGTAAGCCTGTAGCCTTACTTTTTGACCGAAAATGAAGAATCGCAAATATTGCCAATTTGTATGAAAAAGGTAAGCCTATAGCCTTACTTTTTGGTCGAAAAAGAAGAATCTGAAATATTGCCAAATTTTATGAAAAAGGTAAGCCTATAGCCTTACTTTTTGACTGAAAATGAAGAATTTGAAATATTGCCAAATTTTATGAAAAAGGTAAGCCTATAGCCTTACTTTTTGACCAAAAATGAAGAAGGTGAAATATTGCCAAATTTGATGAAAAAGGTAAGCCTATAGCCTTACTTTTTGACCGAAAATGAAGTCGCAAATATTGCCAATTTGTATGAAAAAGGTAAGTCTATAGCCTTACTTTTTGGTCTAAAAAGAAGAATCTGAAATATTGCCAAATTTTATGAAAAAGGTAAGCCAAATTTTATGAAAAAGGTAAGCCTGCAGCCTTACTTTGTTGGTTGAAAAGAAGAATCTGAAATATTGGCAATTTTTACGAAAAAGGTAAGCGTATGGCCTTACTTTTTGGTCGAAAAAGAAGAATCTGAAATATTGCCAAATTTTATGAAAAAGGTAAGCCTATAGCCTTACTTTTTGACCGAAAATGAAGTCGCAAATATTGCCAATTTGTATGAAAAAGGTAAGCCTATAGCCTTACTTTTTGACTGAAAATGAAGAATCTGAAATATTGCCAAATTTTATGAAAAAGGTAAGCCAAATTTTATGAAAAAGGTAAGCCTGCAGCCTTACTTTGTTGGTTGAAAAGAAGAATCTGAAATATTGGCAATTTTTACGAAAAAGGTAAGCGTATGGCCTTACTTTTTGGTCGAAAAAGAAGAATCTGAAATATTGCCAAGTTTTATGAAAAAGGTAAGCCTATAGCCTTATTTTTTGACCAAAAATGAAGAAGGTGAAATATTGCCAAATTTGATGAAAAAGGTAAGCCTATAGCCTTACTTTTTGACCGAAAATGAAGAATCGCAAATATTGCCAATTTGTATGAAAAAGGTAAGTCTATAGCCTTACTTTTTGACTGAAAATGAAGAATTTGAAATATTGCCAAATTTTATGAAAGAGGTAAGCCTATAACCTTACTTTTTAACTGAAAAAGAAGAATCTGAAATATTGCTAATTTTTATGAAAAAGGTAAGCCTATAACCTTACTTTTTAACTGAAAATGAAGAATTTGAAATATTGGCAATTTTCATGAAAAAGGTAAGCCTATAGCCTTACTTTTTGACTGAAAATGAAGAATCTGAAGTATCGCCAATTTTAAAGGAAAAATGTAAGCTTTGCTTTTTGGCCGAAAATGAAGAATCTCAGATAAGGTCAATTTTGAAGAAAATATAAGCCTATAGCCTTACTTTTTGCTGAAACATTGCCAATTTTGATGAGAAAGGTAAGCCTAATTGATTCAAAATGAAGAGTCTGAAATACTGCCAATTTTGATAAAAAAGTTTAAGCCTATGGCTCTACTGTTTGGCCAGACATGAAGATGCTTATCGTGCACCGAAAGGTATGCTGCAGGCAGGCTTACCTTTTTCGCTAAAATCGGCTGATTTTTAAATCTTCATTTTTGACCAAGCAACGATAGAAATGCCTATCTATTCCCTGAAATCAATTGTTCTGATATAGATAATTGTCAGGAGAGCAAGAGGACAAAACAGAAACAGAGGAATCATGAAGAATTAAGAAATCATTCTTGTCAGCAGATCGATCAGCGATTTGATTTAAAATCTTGTGTTCTTACAAAATTACATTAAACGTCAAAATGTAACTACAACTAATCAAAGTCGTTTGATTTTATTTTGGAAGTTAAATCATACAAAAATGAATACTGAATAAGTTCGGAAATTCTTTTTGTTTATGTATAACGATAAGTCTACTGTTTAAAAAGTTTCAGGGATGAAGAAAAATGCACAACGCTTAAAAGTCACACACCTAGTTTTCCACAGTTTAGGCTGTCGCCCATTCTAGCTAGACTGATTGCAAATTCGTAGTTATCGCTATTGGTATAATGATTGACGCTCAAACTACGACTCATGGACTTTCACATGGAAAATTGGGACGAAGCTTTCCCTTATCGATTTCATAACTAGATATAGAAACCATAGCAACAATGTACGAACTCCCGGCAATGACGGATGGGCCTAAGTTGTTGGCTCGAGCCTCCAATGCTAAAACACCCCAAAGTGCAAGTTTAAAGTGATATTAGCGACGAAAAACAGCCGCAAGTACCTAGATAAATGTTTGCTCAATCCAAGAATCAACAGACCTTTCACTGTGAACCAGGAGTTCAATATTTCTACGGCCAATTAACTTCCACTAAATTCACCGCAACAATGAGAATTTCCAACCGTCGAAAGTGGCTTGCCTCGCTTTTGAGGCTACACCTTAGCCTCATTTCAGAGTGCACACCTAAACGTATTCACTTCCTTCTCAAATTTTCATATGAAAGTCCATAAATCCCAGTTTGCGCAGAAGAAAAAGCATTGTTGTTGTTGTCATTGTTGTTTTCATTGTTGTTGCTGCTGTTGCGAAAACTGGGGCTATGACGTGAATCTATAATCTAGCCTCTTAGCACTGAAGCAATAAAAGTAGATATTTCAAAAGGAGCTGGGGGTCATTTTAGTGAAATACTCTCGAAGCAATTTTGGTTTGTCAGAGCTGCCCCCAAAAAATTGCAACACAAACAAGGATTCAATTTTTGTACCTTTACACTACGAAACGAATCTTTAAACAGCGTAAGTACCTGCTTCAAATCCAAGTCAAACCTTGAATGAGAGGGACATGTAACGGAAAAATCACAAGTGGAAATTTTCACTTCTACAAAAAAGGAAGCCCAGAAACAAGTTTCAATGATCCAAGAAACACAATTGTACCACTTAAGGTCATAACATCCTTCACCATTCACCCTTCATTTCACATTTTCTTTCGACATGATGCAAAAGCAGGCCAAAGAAAAATGCTTAGGCCATTTGTGCATATTTACTTTACATTTGCGTAAATCGGCACATCGGCAAGAAAGTAAACGCCTGCATGGAGACTAAAGCCAGTCTCAAATTAGATATCAAAGGAGATTGCAATGAAACAAATTTCTTACACATAACACTTCGGAAATTGTCATTTGAAGGGATTTTTCACGAGACATCCAATTTAAGGTAGTCAAGCAATGGGTTCTTCAAACAATGGCTTCTTCAAACAATGGCTTCTTCAAACAATGGGTTCTTCAACAATGACAAAGAGTGTTGACTATGCTGTCTGCTCACTAAATGGCGGGGGGGCTAGTACTTAAATGCATATTTTTTTCAAAACAATCAGCAATAGACCTTTTAGCTATTCCACAATCTTTCACAAAAAACTAGACTGATTTTATGGTCGCAGTTATCGCTATTGAAAGGCTGCCGGACGCCCCGAGCTTCGACTCATAATCAAACGCCATTATTTTGAAATGATTATATCTGCCTCGTTTCGATGAAGGCCTAGGGGCCTACGCACGAAAACTAAAACACACGTATTTTTCAAATGAAACACGTTGATCTGAAAACTTCATAGTAAGTGCTTAACGAAAGCTACAAAATGATACCTATGTACATGGTTTGACACTGTCACCAACTGTTTTCATGGTATTCTTGTTCACATGTTCTGTCCGGCTAAGTTCCTTGAAACTCTGCTTTGAGCTCTGAGTTTCCGTTGGATGACATCAATCAATCGAATTTGCAAGCAGACTCGCTCCGAAGGTCAGTGAAAAAGTCAGTCCAAAAAATTGCCAGAATATTGAGTTTTGAATAGCGATTACTGGGACCTATTGTAATCAGTCTAAAAAGAACCTGGATTGAGCGATACTTTTATAAATTCTTATACAAAATAAATCATTTATCGTTCGATCAGACTCTTTTTTAGAATAGCCACTAAGTCTATTGTTCTTTTGTTACACAGACCAATTGCGCATAAGCAAATATGAATGCTGTTTGTTAAGTATACAACGGGAAATCCTATCTGTACAAACCAACAAGAGACGATAACAAAGTCAAGTGAAATTATTACGATGATGACATCCATCTCGTGTTTGATGACGAACCTCTCTTTCATGAGTGAGTTGTGACAGATGGGACTGGTAACGAGCGATTTGCTCTTGGAATGTCGATTCTTGTTCGTCTCCTTCATTTAGGCCTTGTCTTTCCATCAAATTTTGCATCTGGTTTCGAAGTTCTTGAATTGAAGCGTATTCTTCATCGTCCTGAAATTAAAGTTTTGAAATTCAAGTCTGCAAATAAAGTCTGGAAACGACAATTGGCAACAGCAGGAAGTAAGGGGAGTGCCTCCTTGCGGTCCGGTTGCCTTTCCTCCAAACTTGAGTTGCTTTCGAGTTATTTGCAACCTTCAAACATCACACAATAGTTTCTTGGACCGGTAAGTGTTTTCTCCGGATTACTTAGCTATGTGGTCATCCTTTCACCGATTGATGATTGTATTTTGAGCCATTTTATTGCAGGTATTCGACCTCGTCTTTGAAGCAGCTCAGCTTAGGCCCAAATGATCAACAGGTCTAATTTCAAACTTGAGTGAACAGAAGCAATAAAATGCCTAAATATAAACTCACAAATGGCTGGAGGGATGGCAAGACGCCTTAATAATCTGGAGGAAACACTGATAATACCAAGCAAGTATCATGCAACTCTTGACAGGCGCAAATAAATCGAGAATAACTCGAGTTTGCAGGGAAATGCGACAGAGACGCAAGCCAAACGTTTATCACTGAAGTGCAGGGGATTTCCCGATTCCTGCTGTTGCCAAGGCCGTCAAAATGGGCCCCGCTCTCCCTAGTCCCTTTCCCCAAAAGCGAAAAGGTCTACTACGTCTTTTCACAATCACATACACTTTGAAGACAACATCTCCAAGGATTTTGTAAACCCGACTCAAGCAATTCGATCATTTCCCAGTAGCGTCTTTTCCATGCATGATAAAATTTGGTAAACTCGAAAGAATGAACCGAGATCTAGTGACATCAACAGATCTTTGTATATGTTAAAGTTTAACCTTCAGCTTTGGAACAAACTATATTGGACAAATTTGATTTGATAAATTTCCAGATTAACCATCTGTCTCCTATGACAACTTTTACCTCTGCGGGTATCTTGTCTCATCATATGCCGGGGATGTGCCATTTGGCCCGAAGAATTATAACCTTTAATTCTGCACATTTTAAGAGATTTTAGAGCCATCTGGGCCATAACTCTCCAAATTATGAAAAACATAACTCCGCAGCTTATTAGCAAAGTATACCTAAAATAGCACGTCTCCCAGCACCAACGTACTAAGATACTCCCCCAGAATGTCTTAACAACTAATTATGTTGACGGAAACTTACCTTTGCATTTCGAATTTCCAAATGAATCAACAGAGATGACAACGGAATTTCTTCGCTGTATGCATTCCTCAGCGCCACAGAGCGATAACCTATACGAAAAGACATGAAAATTTTTGTATGAAACTTTTATTTTGTAAAAGCATAAAGCAACCAAATCTTTTTCATTGAGGTTTGCAGACTAAGAGATGCAGAAGATGCTGCATCAATAATTTTGGAAAAGACGTCTTTCAGGGGCATTTCATCAATTTTTACAGTCATTGCCAGAGTCTAATTGTGAAAACGGACAGTTTTATAGTAGAATGAGATTGTGTTCACAGGATACCGGCACAATCTGAAAACGATGAAAATATGTGACGGATAGGCCTCTCGCTCGCACAAAAACAGCACACTTTTGCTGGCAGATTTTTAAAACGGTAGATTTGAAAATAGAACTCTAGCCAGCACATTTTGAAAACGGTGAAAATATGTTACGGATAGGCCTATCGCGCGCACAAAAAACAGCACACTTTGAAAACGGTGAAAATATGTTACGGATAGGGATATCGCGCGCACAAAAACAGCACACTTTTGCTGGCAGATTTTTGAAACGGTAGATTTGAAAATAGAACTCTAGCCAGCACACTTTGAAAACGGCATTGTGAAAAAATACGAAAACAATGAAAACCGAACATTTTTACCGCTTTCATAATGAGCCCGATCGATTCTTACGGTATGTGTACATTTCTTCGGCCTCAAAGTTTTAAGGCAATTGCGAAGAGTTTGTTGCCGTCAAACTTTCTGCCATTCAGCCATTTTTAAATTGTCTCGGTATCACACAAACAGTTGCTAATGGTTTGCTACCGTCATATTTTTCACCATTACCAAATTGTGGCAGTATCTTTTGAACGCAGTCTAAATTTGAAGAAGCATATATTTTCAAAATTACCTGGTTTTAAACTGGTCAGTGGGAAGACAGCTTGTCCAACAAAATTTGCATCGCCGAACATATCCTCATCTTGAACATGAAATCTGATTTTTGCCACTGGTGGGCAAATAACATCAAAATCGAATGTTTGGTTCCAGGAAGGGTTCAAACCATTGTCTCCTGAAGAAAGAAAATCTCAGAGGTATAACTGATTCCACGTAACATTGCAGGAGGATTCAAGAGACAAAACAACATGCATTTCATACTTTGCGATGCCATTCTTGTATCGGGGGTCACCTCTGGAAAAGCTTTAGTAAACAAGGGCAGATTTTGTAATACAATAGCATCAGTTGCTTTGGTTCACACCTCAATTCAAAGCGATTAGTGAATGCAGACAAAAGAAATTCTCTCAAGCAGAAATTCCAAAACAAACGAAGACGCAACGTTGCCCTGAAACCAGTACGGCAAACTCTCGTTTGGTGCGGGCGAAGGGAGGTTTTTAAGAGATGTAATGTGCTCATAATGAAAGAAGAAGGGTAAATCTAAAGTTCTGTCTTGGGCATTTTGTTTACTTGATTCAGGAGCTGAGCAGTGACTGCGTATATCTGAGCAATAAATGTGCTAAAATTGTAATGCCCTCTGCTCGGTTTTTGAGTCAAATAAACAAAATGCCCCAGACAGAACTTTAGATTTACCCTTCTTCTTTCATTATGAGCACATTACATCTCTTAAAAACCTCCCTTCGCCCGCACCAAACGAGAGTTCGCTGTATTGGTTTCAGGGCAACTTTGCGTCTTCGTTTGTTTTCAATTTCTGCTTGAGAGAATTTCTTTTGTCTGCATTCGCTAATCGCTTTGAATTGAGGTGTGAACCAAAGCAACTGATGCTATTGTATTACAAAATCTGCCCTTGTTGCTTTAGTAGGAAAACGAAAGTGGCCCCCCTCCCTCAGTGCCTACAAACGGCTATAAAATAACAACACTTTGGGCCAGAGGTTTTTTCTTTTGCTTCGTTTTCTCTCCCTTGTTTAACTAGAAGGACTGTCATTAAGTTTTTATTAGCACCTTTTTGTTATATTCTATTACAACTATTAATTTGTTTTTAACACATTTGTTTGAAAAACAGCAATTGTGTTAAACATCATAATGTCTCTAAGGTCTTATTTTCGAAGATAAAACATATACTAAAAATTCCCAAATAAATAAAATGAGTATGAACTTGTTCTTACGTTTCATTCTCGTTCTAAATTTGTTCGAGTTGTCATACGAATTGCCAATAATCTCGACTTCAACAAAAGGTGACGTAATGCTTCTGCCTGATTTCTGAAGATGCCTCGCTGCTAATATCTACGACAAAATAATTAATCAAAAATTAAAATCATTGATCACAAACCATTAATCATCAATCATATTTGATGTATCAAAAAGCGCCACTGCTCACCGATTAAAAGTCAAGATCCTTCCTCAATCGCAGCTCATAGATCGCTATTAGATCAAGAGGCAGTGAAGTCTGTTCTGTAGAAATAATTCACAAGGAAGAACCAAGGTAAATTACCTCTCCAGTCTTCAATACTAGCTAAACGTTTAGCAAAAAAAGAACGACACTTTACGAATTATACCCAATGAACGTTGGAAACGAACAGCCAAAAGTGTATAAGATTAACGAAGAAAGAGCTGTAAAAAGGGTAGAGCAAATAACAACCAAAAGAAAGCTGTGGTATGAAATAAAAAATCTCCTGTACTGCAGTATTTAACTCAGATCAAAACCGTACGTGGAACTTGTGAGAAAGCACTTTTTAAATTCTCGGCATATGCCCTTCTTTCTTCAATCTTAACATCGCTTGCTTTGGGATAGAGACAGCCTCTAATAAAGCTGTATGTCTGTGTATCTCTGTGTATCTCTGGGTAGGCTACCACTGTCATCTGACTTACAAAACACATATGTTTTACAGACCCCAGGCCTTCTTTAGTAATTAACGTAGATAATGCTTACCGTTAACCTAAGATTCCATGGTTCAACTCCAATTAACGAATCTTTATTGTGAGGATCGTAACCATCTGCTCGCATGAAATCAGGTTGCAGAACAAATCCACACCTGAGAAAAATGTGAAATATAACTGTGATTTAATTCATTCAAGACACAAGTGTTATGCATAACTAACTTGCTTTTCTCTTAAGGGTATCCGTGATTGATAGTTCCAAAACTATCGAATTCTCAAAACAGTAGGTCTCACTGAGAAGGAAATGTTTTTCTTCAATCAAGACAGCAAGCTTTTAAACAGCAGGGTTTATATTTACCATGGCAATTCGCCAATGAAAACGAGAATCTCTCCAAAATCTGCAGAAACATCTACCCTTTGGAGCAGAAATTTCAGAGGGACTGCAGACTGCGGAGTCAATTTTTTATTTTGACAACCACTCTCCTACCACATGTTGGGTTTCAGGGCAACTCTGCGGTTATGTTTGTTTTGAATTACCGGTTGAAAGAATTTCTTTTGTATGTATTAATTAATCACTTTGAATTGAGGTGTGAACCAAAGCAACTGATGCTATTGTATTACAAAATCGACCCTTGTTATCAAACACACACTAAATGTCATACATAAGCAGATTGTTTTCTCGTTATGTTGTTCGATTACATAGTTATTAATAATAGAATTACTACTCACCCTCCGTTATCCATGAACATTCCATGATTAACTTGCATTGAACGATCTACGCGAGAAATATGACATATTAATTAATTTAAAAATTCGTATGATAAATTCGATGCGTGTTAAATGAAACGGTACCCCTCAATTTCTGAAAGCAATTGGTGAAATTCACAGGATTCTAACTGCCGTCACGAAAGTATCCAAAAAGCCGAAACCAAATGGCGTCGAAATATGACCATTGCCCTTCTTCAGTTCAGTTCAGATTCATTTTATTTAAATTCACCACATACAATTTATGCTAACAATACAAAAAAACAACGAAACTACAAAGATAAAAAATAGTGTCACTGAAAATTGATACAATGATACAGAAAATTAATACAATATACAAATACAAGGAAGTCTAAATAAATTGTATGCAGGGAATTACTTAAAGGAGGAGCTCTCTCAATAGGTAAACTAATCGAGAAACTAATTGCCCTTTCGACTCCAAAACGCTTCAACCATTATGCCGCTACTTCTGGGACTGGGAACAAATAATTTCACCACCAAATAATTGTTTATCGATAATGCAAGCAAGGCAGGAATAAAAGAATAAAACTACCAAAGTAACGGTGTCTTGATAACAAATGTTAAGTTACCTGTGAGGATGAAAAGCAATGCGAGGAATGTAGATATCTGACCATATAATAGAAATCTTTAAATAAATTATTTGTGGTAGAAAAGTCTAAAATAGCCTTAAATTAACTCCTGCAAAAGAACAACAACCAAAATAAACTGGCAACTAGAGAGAGAACTGTTGAAATCTGCAAGAGAAAAACAAATTAATCTTAATATCTGAAGAGAAAGAAACAAATTTGCAACTCACCAGTATCTGTAATAAAAACAACAAATGCATTTACTGACGAGTTACTAACTAATTTCTTTCCTTTAAGATATAAGATTAATTCGTTCATCTCTTGCAGGTTTCAACACTTTTCTCTCTACTTGCATGTTTATTTTGGTTGCTCTTCTTTTACAGGAGTTAACAGTCTTCTTTCTACAGAGTATGGTGTGTTCATTGATCTGGTATGATGAGTCCGTAATTGAAGGCAATTTTAAAGAAATCTTTACACACCTGGTGTTTGATAATTTAATGCACAAATTTGAACTCCAAAACTCCACATTGGTTGAGGATCGTAATTTGAAGAATCGAATCTTGCTCCCTTGGGATAAACTCGGCTAAGCTGTCGTCGATGGTATCTTTAAAAATGGTTAAGGATAAATCATAAAAGGGTCCGAAAAGACATCAAGATTCTCTCTAAATTTCTTTGCGGACACCTGGAATGACTGTTGAAAGTATGAGCAGGACAAGGCCTGAAATATTTTCAGCAGTCACTTTTCAGACAAACGTTAGTTGCTGCATAAAGCAAGTCAACTATTGAGAAACAGTTGTCTTTTCAAAACTTTGGGAAGAGAGATCATCGAAACTTTTGACAACAAATTCTTTTATATTTTTTAGCATTCTTATCAAACAGTTGGCTTATGAAAGTCATGCTTCGTTGACATGACAGATACTACAACTAATTTCAACATATGTTCTCGTCAGGGTACAAAGACTTTGTTTTTGGCTTGTCCAGGAGTAACAGAGAATCACCATACAAACATACACACGCACATACATGCACAAAAGTGCTCATGTGGGCCTTCAAAGAAAAGTTGTCTAAATGAATAAAATAAAACAACCTAATAACATTTGATAAAATATGTTCCTAAAAAATAAATCATTTTGTTGTTTGTTAGAATCGATGCTCCTTTTTCATAAAACATTTTCTCAAATTCACAAAATCTTAATTTTTTCATGGTTAAATATCCAAGATAAAAATAAACTCTTTTATTGTATTTGATAACATTTACACGCGCCGTTTTATTGTGCAGCTGAGAAACATGGGTTTTAAGGCATTTTATTTGCAATTTATATCGACGATGAATAAAAGAATTTTGTTGTTGAAAGGATACTTGAGTAACCGAAGATCACTATTCTTCTTGTTAATATATCTTTCTACCTTGTGTTCTGGAATTGATGACATCTCATAAAACTTCCCTTTATCGTACTCTGTAAAAGCAAAGAAATTTATATAATTTTCAGTTAGTAATACTATATTTGTCTACTTATCAATGAAACATTGTGCAACACGTAAAAAAGAAGATTGTCCATTTATTTATCTAGCCTGCATGCAATTTGTGAGCGGGCTACTGTTAATCATTAAAAAGTTAATAAAGACAGGAACTTACGGTCAGCATCAAATGGAACAGTAACACAATAGATGACTAAATCAGACAATTCCTTTGAAATGTTTTTCTGTTCAACTAGTTCTCTAATTCGACTAAGTGATTCTTCTGCTTGTGTTGATGCTTCTCGAATACTTGAAAACCATTCTTCTACATCCTGCCAAGAAAGACAAGTTCAATTAGTGAGACAACGTTTTTGGACAGTCATTAAGAGGGTATACTCAGAATAAATGGCATCAAGCTGGAATGCATACTAATCGATGCAGATTTTTATCTCTAAAATTTCAGAAACAGCATTGCATTGTTTGCTATGTTTAGACCACAAAGTGTCAACATATGAAAGCTTTTTTCAGAAATGATGGGTATTGTTGTTAGGATAGGTTAGAGTTTAAGCCTGCCCCACAAAATCAGTTATTTCCTAATTTTGTTGATGTTGAGTAAAAGACTTAATCGATCGGTGTGAATTCCAACTTTGTATCACTTTTCATTTCTGGTATGATTGTTTTTCCCATCCAGCAAGGACTATGCAACAACGCGTTGCAATAAACTTCGCAGAATTTTCATTACTTGATTCATCACCTTTCCATATACATCGTATAATAAGCATACCTCGTTTTATAAACTGATCCAAAGAATAAAGTCTCTCTAAAATTAGATGTCACGTGAGATTTGCGATGACGCAAAATCACTTATACAACACATATTAATCGTTCTTATTCGCGGGAATTTTCACGTGAGATAAACTTTGACACTCACTATCTTCGAGTTAACTGTAAGAACACTCTGAAGTCTCTTAGGAATATCTGCAATCAGATAAACAGCTGTTGGCATTTCTAGTTCAATGAGAAAAAAGAGAAATAACACCAATAACCGATAGAAAGATAAAACTAACCTCTTCTGACTCTGCAGCACATTCTAGCGTTTCGGTTCGCGATTTGATGCAGAATAAATGGTTGAGATTTCCACGAGATGGCAGCCTCTCTAAGATGAGAGAAAATCTTTTATTAGCTTGACAATTTAAAGTTACTTCAAATTTTTCCCGACTTCAAACTTAATTTTGAATTTCTCCTTAAATCTTCTTCCATTTTTGCGATCGACTGCAATCAATTTACCGACATAGGGCATCAAACTAGATAAAAACGGAAGAGTTATGTGTTTATCTATCGTTAAGAATCGCAGACTCATGAAGTATCTGGTTACATGGTGTGGAAGCAACACCACACTGCTTCAATAATCTTTGCTTTTTAATGTCCTAAAACTTCCCTCGGATGCTACGCAGAAACAAAGAAATTATTATGTAAATTTGAATCCTTTTTATGCCTCACTGTACGAAAGAAGTATCTAAAAACTGACATTAGATTTATGCCAAGATAAACTCACCCACAATGCATCCATTAAGGTCTAATTCTCCTTTCTGCATTGCTCCAAGTACCGATTCATTTTTCTTATCCTGAAGAGACAAAAAAATTTCTTGAAAAATCAGATGGTGACAAGGGGGACGTTTCACTGGTAATGAAACTGTGGGGCCATCGTTTCACTGTCCATAAGAAACAAAAATCTTTTTGCCTACGATATTAAATAGGCTGGCCTATAAACAGAACTAAGAGAAACTCGGACACTGCATTGTTTCTTTGGTTATCCATTGTTCGCGGCATGCGTGTTGAGCGGCTTCAATTTGAATGGAATATTTTGCAAATGCAAGCCTTTAACCGCGGACAAACTCTTTAAAGTTCCACAACCGAATTTGAGGAAATACACTTACATCACTTTCAAACATATTTTCTGGTGCTTCTGGAGTTTGTCGAACGCCATTTGCAATATTTATTTCTTCGCAAAATGTAGCTGGAAACCATTTCTCAACTTGCCCACCATAATCGCCTCGCCACCTATGACAAAAACCTCACTCTTTCAACACCTGTAAAGCATTCGAACAATTAAAATATTCTTTAACTAGCATGACGAAAATCCAGGAAACCAGAAATTGGTTATTTGTAGCATGTTACTGTCGACTGAAACGTCAAAATGAAATGTATGACGCAAATGTTTACATGCATCTTTTCAGGGTCACATTGTGGCAATTTTTTTTCATAGATCTAAAAAGAACGTTAAAAATGCAAAATAGATACATTTCTATGTACCAGCCACAGCGGGGAAGGACACTTGGTCATCTGGTGCTGCGGCTGCATCTCCACTGCGGCTGGAACTTACAATTCAACTATACCAGCTGTACAATAAGAAAACAAAACAAACAAAGGATAAACAGGTAAAGGGAAGGGATTGCTGCTTTGTGTTGTAATATGATATACCGGCCGAGTCAAAAATGTCCGCCGATGTGTAGTACTTTGTGGCAATGTTATGACGTTATAACTGGAAACTGTTTGAACACAGAAAACGCTGTTTTTCTGAAAATAATCAAGATATCACAGATTGATAATGAACACTTATAAGCAAATACCTAAAGTTCCTTTACGTAAATAAAGTAAATGATGCATCAACTAATCGTGCAATTATTGTTAAAGATTTTATTCCTGCACTGAATCAAACAAAAAAGCTGAATCAAGCTTAGCAACAATAAACTCACCATTCCCCATCATATTTCATGACATTTGTAATAAAAGCTCCTTTGCAAAATGTTAATTCATCATCTTTTTGTGCATTGTAATCCCATAATGCTCTACAAGCGGGCTAAAGTGAAAACAAATGAAAGTACCAGGTGAGTCCAAAAAAAGTTTACGCGTTAGCGATCTATTGAATAAAAAATATGTGACAGATATTCAAAACTAAAGTGCTAATCTATCAGTCAAAGGCTAACTTAGATGACAAAATTTTGTTTGGTAAAATCACACACCTTTAAGATCCAACAGTTGGAAAAATGCCTCTAAGGGGCTTGTATGGGAATCGAGAATTCCATGTTCCATGATTTATGTGGCATTGAAGTTTACATTGCAAGTTTGAGATACAGAATCCAAATGTCAATAGAAGTTAAATCATGGACCAGAATGGAATGCGGAATTCACAACGAAGAGTATGACTAAGATTCAAGTTGGAGGCAACTAACATCTCAAAATAATACTTAGAAAGAAAATAAATTTCTCATAAACACAAGAGGCAAGGAAATATGGGATTACCTTAGTTTGGAAGATGTTCGGCCTTGTGTAACACTCTCTGTAATTGTCATCATCTGCATCTGATGGAGCCTACAAGATAATACAAAATAATTTAACACAAGAAGAGTTTTGTGCTAATTCTTAATAAAACAAATAATGTGCACACTTGTGATACCTGATATCACCATCCTTGTGCTATAACTTACATTACTTCAAAATAATAAGTTTCAAGCACTTCTGACTGCTTAGAACTTTTAACACAACCTTTTGACTTCTCTATATTCAAAACTAAGACTTAATAATTTACGCTCTCTGTGATTTTTCAATCTGTAGCCCAACACTATCTTGTTGGCAAAATTGAAAATGGCAGCTTATTTTGTAAGTTAAAAACATAGCTCTATTTCAAATTTGCAGCAAAGAAACCTTAGTGATTCCTACCTGGCCTTTTTTCTCAACAACCTGTAAAAGAGAAAGTATGACTTGTAGATTACATTATGTGAGGGTATTCATCAATCTTGTGCAGAATTGCGAGGAGTCATTTACAGTGCGATGGAATACTCTGGTTTTTAGATACATTTGAACAAAGGATGGAACCAAAACACATCACTGCAAGGAAAACTGACGCTATGCGTTATAAAGTGCTGGAAGTAATTTCCTTCTCGTGCCAACCAGCATCAAAGAGATATCACATCCTTCTGACAGTATTTAACACTTAAATGCAAAGATATTTCAGATCTGTAGAAACTTGAGTATCCATGCGTTCCTATGACAATCAAAACAATCATGATTATATTTTTTAAGATTTTAATATCATTTCATTTCAAAGCATTTAGATCTGACTTGTTAAATTTGACTGAAATCTTGATTGCTTTGATTGCCAAAGAAACGCAAAGTTGATAAATCGAAAAGTTGTGAAACTCGCCTCTTGGTTGCACGGATACCGCAGCCTCGTTTTTCTGTACAATGCATATTTCTCATAATAGCTAACGAGTTCGACCAAACTTTCAAATTGTGCAGTGCCAATTGTAAACAACCTTCCTTCTCTTATGATACAACAATGTTTCACTCGGCCGCCAGTCCTGAAAACCAAATACGAATATAAATAAGGGAAAGAATCTAAAACAGTGCTTGCTTTTGTTAAGCTGCACAGTGGCGTATTCTGTAAAGGCTCCATCCAGTCACCAGACTGTAAGCAAATTCTACGAGTACCGTTGTTTTAGGCATGCGAAACAAATTCCACAAATACAGTTTTAGGCATTTTTTTATATTCATCTAAAATTTTACAATACATGTTACATCTACATCCTACTATACTTCCTAATTACTATACAAACTATACAAACACTACAGGGATAGGACCACAAGGAGCAAAGGACAATGACTACCCTGTGGCCATTAACATAAAGCCATTTGAAGCAGAGGGAACGGAGTCTACAAGTACCGTTGTTTTAGGCATGCGTCCAATGTTTTCTGCAGTTTTGTTGGTGGCTTAAGCCACGCCAGCAAAAGTGACCATCAAAAATCCACCATTATTACCCGAGCAATCGTAAGGGATATGACTGGTCTGTTCCTATGTGGAGCACAAAAATGTATCTTCACGATTACGCTTTCATTTTGAAAAAGATTAAGTCCTCACCTGAAAGAAATAGCGTAAGATTCTTTATCGTCATTTTCTCTTTTTCTCACAAGAAAGTAGCCATCTTTAGGTAGCCTCTTTAGCATGTCTTCTGCTTGCTGTCTTGTTAAGTTTTCATGATACCAGCTGCAAATGACGAAAGTAATTTTAAATTTCGAAATCGTGTTTATTTCTTTCTAATCAAAACTTACCATTTCTCATTGGATTCACATCATGGTAACTTCTGGCTTTTTTCTGCAAGATCCTCCTGTAGAAGGTCCTATAGTTTGTTGGAACAAGGATTTAACTCTTAATAAAATCAAAGCAAATTATTACTAAAGTTGTTCTTATGCCGATTATCATCAACGATGGAAAACAAAGCTTGATTTATAAGTATATTTTATAAGAAATTGCTTGTAAGAAACTCAATATTCAGATTGCAGAAAATTTAAGAAACTTCAGTATTAGGAAACTGTGTCTCGAGAAATTAGTCATTTTAGTCAACAAAATCCTCGAAATATTTTACTGATCTTCACCTTTCCTGTATCATATTCCTCGTTAGTATCTGAATGATGTTTAAACATTGGAAATTGTTCAAAACATCGTTTCCAAACTGTCATGAGGGCACAAGAAGTAAACTTGACGATTTTTATGAAGCCTCTGAGAAACTCGCAAGAAACACTGACCACTCAAAATCTGATGATTTCAAGAAACTGTAAGCACTCGCTCACATTCTTAGTTTCCATAGAAACAATACTTATTTTTACAATATGGAACTTTAATGAAATGAAGCCCTTACACATGATTGTCGTGGCTTGCTTTATTCTCTGTATCATAGAAAAGGGTGATTAAAAGATGAAGGATACTCACTCTTTCTCCAAATGTGCATTTGGCTGCAGGGGAATATGAAACAATCATGTTAAAAAAGTGGAGAAATTTATAGCTATTCAAACATGAAGAATTAGGCGTACTCTGCTCTTTTGTAACCACAAAATCAACGCCCTGTAATTAATACCGGTAACAATATATGAAAAACGCATCTAACAATAATCTATCAAGCATTAAAGTTTCATGAACTCCAGGAGTCCCAAATTTTGAACATTCTTCACCCCTAAACCCAACACTGAATAATAAATATATAAAGAAAAAGTTTGTGAACCAACACTTTACAGAGTAAGTGTGTTTACGATTGTGGTTTTTGAAACTTAAATATCGGTATGAAGCTACCTAAATACAACTTTAAATAAATAATTTTGTACTTTACCACCGCAGGGACTTCAAAGATGATCTAGTGACCCAAGTGATTTTATTTTCAAATAGCGATTTAATTTAATTCTAAGAGGGAACCAAAGCCACCAAAAACAATAAATTTTTCACCTGTGGTATTGGTTCTCCAAGAACAAGTTCAAATCTTTCACTCTTCAATGGATGTCCTTGATAATACGTTATCAAACTATAAAGACTGTCAAAGGTCAATTGCTCAACAAGAAAGTATTTTGATAGGCCATTTTCCTGCCTTGATTTGATATGACAATGCTGCACTTTATTTTGGTAGACGAAAGACAGGGAATAATCTCCAACGAACATGTTACTTTCACGAACAAGAAATGACCCATCTCCCCTTTGATAATCCATCAACAGTTGCTCTGCAGTTCGACGAACGATTTTGCCATGGAACCATCTACAATTAGATGAAAGATAACCAAAATTAAGTTTGTTGGTTTGTCGAAGCTGAAAGTTTATGGGCCACAACGACAAACAATCGACCTCGTCAAGAGACTGTACAATTACCTGGTTTGATATGACAAAGGACATGCGATGCAACTTAGGGCAAATCATCTATGGGGCTAGATCTGTAGTTTATACGCAAATATAGCAAGCCTCATTAAAAATGTTCTGTACCTGCGAGATAATAATTAGCAAAACATGCCTGCACCCAAAGCACTGTGAATACGGTAACGGTGCCTACAACTAGGGTTGATGACATTTTGGGCCTACAAGCGGTACTCGCATGATCGTGCACATTAATGAGGCCTGCAATAGGGCCGAAACGAATATATTGAGCAGATGTAACAATGAAAACATTTTAGGATTTGTTTTTTTTTGCAAAAGCTTTCAAACTCGTTACTTCTTTCAGCATTGCAACTAACTGATCAAAACAGTGCGCTCTCCTCACATTCGTTGGAAGAAAGACGGAGAAACAGATGATGCACATATTCGCCTGATTATGGTTGGAATGGTACAATGTAATCTCGACAAATTTACATCGGGTATCACACATTACGATTTGGCTGTCGTAGTTGGAACTCGCTGATATCATGTCCTTTCCAGCAGCCATAGAAAACTTACATAAGTTAATTGTAGTTTTGTATTTTATGTGGTAAAAAACGTTAGAAATAAATGCAACTTACTTTTCGTCAAAATGCAAGTCTTCTTGTGAAACCTGAAAAAAGATCATTTAAACTATTCAGATCAATGTTTAATGCGGTTACTGGATTCTTGGAAGCTACCTTCTGATTTGCTGATATAACAAGGGCAAATATTTTCAAACTTATGTACACACCTTGTCTGGGACAGGTACTTTCCATGTATCTTTCAGGAACATTTCCAATTTGTGCAATGTTGAAATACAGCGGGCAAGGATTGACATTCTCACATAACGGAGAAAGAAACATAGGTTATTGGAGAATATTGTATAAAATTGAAAGTAAGACACAGAAACCTGAGACAGGAATCGTGCACTCACATCAAGCCTATTTTGTTTATCTTCAGAACTTTCATCATAATCATCATCATCGTCACGTGGTGTTTCTTGTTCTTCGCTGTAGTATAATTTGTTTGGTGTCAACACGAATAAATGACGATTCCATTTCTGCAAGGAATAACATCCAATCATCAAGAAATGTCAGACTTAACATTCTTTCACTTGAAAGAAAATATAAACGGATTTGGATTCCATTTCTGCAGGGTCCAGAAAAAGTCACGGCTCTACGGATGTTAAATAGAGGAAAGATTTGGTTTTCAAATTCATATTTTGAGGATGATTTAGAAATCCTTAAAGAAACATGAGAAAATTGTGGGTTATTCTGGGAAGAAACAGATTTATACATTAAAGGGTTCGCAAGGAGTGCGAAAAATCTGGCTCTCTTGACTTGATAAAATGGGAAGACTTGACTAATGAAAGTGGTATCTAATATGATGTTTCTGTTTTCAGTTTCGTAGAGAAATTTCTTCAAGAGAATTCTAAGTTATCGTAACATTTATTTCAGAAAAAGAACTTACACGATCTGCGTCATCCTCCAAATATAATGCTCCACATTTAAGTCTGTTTATGTTGTCTTCTGGAGCTGAAAAAAGATACATGAAGAGATTAATGGATCATCAATGAAGGCAAATCAGTGAATCACTTCTTAATCAATCTATCAATCAATCACTCAATCGATCAATAAATCAATCAATCAATCACTCAAAGAGTTATCAACGACCAGAAATGAAAAAAGAATACACGATTAACGAGAATGGCATGAACCGATCTCGTGTATGTCAAATGTCAAAGATCAGAGGTCACGAATCACAAGTCATCGGTGACACATTACGAAACAGGTACTCACCAAGTTCTCCTGTTGCACTCAGCCTGCTACTTCCCCCGTCAGCTTTTAATTTCTTGTACTATGATATAAACAGAAACAATTGTAAACTGAGAAAGAATTGTTGATGAAAAAAGAGGTAAACACGAAAATAAAGAGTATATCTAGAAAACGAAATAGCTTGTTGGCTGCTGGGACGAGCATATCCTAAACACGAGAAAGAATGTGGTCATGAAGCGATCAATTTATTTCAAAGTTAAAATACTGTTTTTGAAATTCCAAATAAAATTTTTTGGCAGCTGATACCCCCTGGGACGAAACAAATTTGCAAGAAGTGCTCAAGAAAAACTTACCTTTAGAATTATTTTATTCTTTAGCTGTTCAGGAGACGGAAGCATTGTACCATTTGGGTCCAAGAATGATGTGACCAATTTGTCTGAAATGAAAATGATTTCTGTTTAGGATAAAGGCATGTGAATTGAATGCTGCGGTTTGCCTGGTACATAATTCAAATATTTATCTATGCTACATATAAACTTTTGCTTTGTTCACTTATGCTAGCGGGACAAGAAAATTTAATAAACTGAATTCAATTAAATCGATGTATGGAAACTCAAAAGCTTGATTTTCCTCACGCGGGAGACAAAACGTAACTCTAGAGGACGAAAAGCTTGCAAGAGGCAGAGGCTGGTTCACGATATCTTTATTCATCGACACATTGTGTAAAGTAAATCCCCGCATATAAGAACCTACCAAAATAAGAACCTAGAGGCTGTTTTTCTTGAATTATGTACCTTGCAATTAAGAACCAGTTTTAGTTTGATGAAAAGTAGGTTCTTATAGCAGGGGTTGGGAAGTTGATCTTTGATTGCTGCTATTAAGGTCATTGTGGTCCCACCTGGCTTTGAAAGTTTTATTCTCCTCCCAAGTTACTTATTAGGTCCATAAGAACGCTTCCAACGCAAATAATAGGGCTGAACATCTTTGTGAGACTCTCAAGGGAACTACATGAGGCACCCTTCAAATAAGAACCTCTATACCCTGAAATTAGTCTTAATACCTTTGAAATAAGAACCAATTTCAGCCTGGCTCTCGAAAAAGTAGGTTCTTATATGTGGGGATTTACTGTATTCCAGCTGCAAAGAAGGATTTTACTAAAAGTTTCCCGACAATGAGCGGTTTGAGGGAAAATACAACTTTTTCGAGTTAGTAACGTCCAACTGGATTCCTTGAAAAGAGAGTCAGACTATTCCCCTGGATTAACAGCCAATGTTTACTCGCGGTTGATCCAAGGTAACTGGATTAATCAAGTTTTGGTTGCTAAATTTGAAGGCAAATTAGGCTAAGATATGCAATGATTAAAATTATGTTTTTACTTACTTCCGAAATAATCTTTAAAGTATCTTGCGATAATTTGTTGTTGTGGCAAAGAACAATGGTTCTCTAATGATAATATCAAGGGAAAACTGAAATAAAAGAAGAAACATTACATTTGAAATAATATTTGTAAACCTGTGAGCCAAAGATTGGAAATTTCTCGGCAACGTCAATGCATGTAGAGCAAAGTGCTATACAGCTCAAATGCACATTCTTTTCATAAAGAAACTGGAATCAGGCCATAGAACGATAATTTTCATAAGTCAATAATTCAATTCTCGCCTTTTACTGTTACAAAATTCTTAATTTGTTTCTTATTTGTCAAATGCATGAATTGTCAAATGCATGAATTGTCAATGTCGTCTCTAACACTGCTACAGATATATTTCTTGACATTCAAAACATCATACAAGGATAAAAAGGGTTCTATTATGTTCAATCCATAAAAGGTCAGTCAATATTACTCAAGACTGAACGTTCAGCGACGTATTCGCTATAATATCCTTGCATTTAACTTCCAAAAAGGACTTTTAATACTCCTCAGACATAGCACAAGGTTTGTTTTACCCATTTCAAGTCATGTGACCATGTTCTTGGGAAGCTCTTGTATTATTACCTGTTTTGTCTTCATGTTTCCATGGCGCGAACCATGATAAAGAATTGAAAAGATGTTTTATCAAGACACTGATCACTGGACTTGAAGTGGTTGTAAATAAACCGTAGCCGATTTCCTCATTTCTGCTGATTTGAACTTGCGATTTGCGTTTGTTTGTTTGTTTTAAATTTGTTTTGAGTGGGCTTGTCAGGATTTCTTGTTACTGAAAGCTAATTTAGGCCCACTGTGCATGCCGCTCCAGGCATGGGACCCCTAGTTTAACGTCCCTTCCGAAGGACAACGAGGTGAGTTGTGAGGTCAGGCCTCCCAGGTCACCCATCCGGAGTTTGACCTGACTCGACCGAGCTTAACTTCAGTAACCTGACGAAGACTGTATAAGCCACTCGGCCACTCACCCAGCATGTGTTAAAACCATATTTTAAGTCATAGCACGGGTAGAATGCAGGGACTACCAATGAATAATGAATATAATTCTCACTCTGTTTTCCAGAATGCATTCTTCGCAATGACTTGAACAACATCAAGAAGTTTGAGTTTCGTAGTTAAAGTCAATCCATGATACACAACTGGCTTTCCATTACCATCCCAAGAATCAACTGCAAAATCAAAATAAATTTCATCATCGGCAAGGCCAGGAGAACAACGACCAACATTTTCTCTTTAGATTTTCATTAAAGAAATAGACGTATTCTTTGGGGACATGGAACCAATGAAATATAATAATAATATAATAATATAACGAATCTTTATACAGGATGTATATTTCAACATAAAAATGCTATTACTGATATGTATCCTATAAAGGAATAGAAAGAAAGTAAAACCTACAGCAACTCTAATAAAACCTAAAACATCACACGAATTGCGCTCGTGACATTTTTAAAAATCATCGCAACCTGACACCTAATGTAGGACAGAATCTAGTACAGTATCCGTTAGTTTTTAATCGTTCGTAGTTTGTTATGTGTAAGGTAGATTAACTTGCTTGTCTTTATATGTTGGCCATGGGGTAGTCATTGTCTTTCGCTCCCCATGGTGTCGTCCCTGTAGTGTTGTAAAGTAATTAGGGAAGTTTTGTAGAATGTAAGATACATTGTAAAATTTTTATATGAATAAAAAAATAAATAAATAAAACCTAGCAGTAATTACAATAATCATTAAAAGTTTCATACATATCACAGTACAATTTTCAACCGATCTTTGTTTTAGAGTATCACCGATCATCACCGATGCTGTAAGACGATGATCGGCGATGAATTACGATCTAATGAAAACCAGGCTTAACGGCCAGATAACAGGGAATCAGATCATGTTTTATGTTTTATTGAAAATTGACAGTCCAGAACTTCTCGAATCGTACATGATTTATTTTCAATACAATTGAATTATTCTGTCATTACTGTGAAATATCTACTTCATTTCAAACCAAGCAATTTATAAACTCATTGACGAGGCTGCCACAGGGTAGCAGGTACAAAATTACCAAAACTTACTCAAATGAATAACATATCGTGGGACAGCATTCTCAGTGTATGAATGGGGTGAAAATGGGAAAAGAGATAATCACTTGGAAAAAAATTAAGTACTTTAATAACAAAAATTAATTTCATTAATACCAGGACACCGGTAATAGCAGTAAATTACTACTGCTGATAACTTCTAAAACAGAATCTCAATTAAGGCTGACTTTTAAAAAATAATGCGCTTCAATTCATAATGTTATTTTTTCAATCGCGATCAAATAAATTTTTAATCGAAAAACTGGCAAGGAGGATTCGCAATGACATTCGAACTCATTATAAAAGTCATGAACTTTGAAAAAAACTGGTGCTAAACTGGTGCTAAAATGCAAGGCTGTGTGTACATTTCATGTAAATAATTGAAAAATAACCTGTCGGAATAAACATCGAATAAAAAGGTGATTTTCGTAGATATTATTACTAAAGGGCTTGGATTTACACAAATTAAAATATGTACTGAGTTAATTTTGAGTATGTTGGCTGATTAATAAAGAAAGCGAAAAAATAAGGATTTTAGGTCTCCGTTGAATAAATTGATTAAATCCAAAGTCAACACTAAAATTTCAGTGAAAATACCATAAATGCTCTAAGCACCCCATCCATATCAAGCTCCTCCCTTTTAATCGAAAATTAGGAACCTCCCATGAAGCCCCCTCCCCCACTTATATCAAATAACAGAAGTTACCAAAGACTTTCCACTTATCTAGCCAAACAAGTATGTATGGCAATTTCGATATGGTTTGGGCTAAAAACTGTGTCGAATTTATGTATTTAGCAAGTTAAATTACATGTTGATTCCACAAAATATGGAGGGAAAACTAACAAGCCCATCCGATTTATATCCTCGTCATTTGACTTTTGAATAATCTCTAACAAGCCCCTCTCTGGAGCCTCTGAAATTAAATAAGGCCTCTTGGGGGGGGGGGGGGGCTTAATAGAGCCTTTACGGTATTGCAAGTCCTTTATTCCCTGAAATCCGTAAAAATTACTGAGATTTCTCACATAACCTTAACCCTATAGTAGTTGGGTTATCTGACATGTCCTATTTTGGTTCGTTGGCGGGCAAAGAAGCTCTCCCTTCTTCACTCTTGACTGGTAATAGGTAGGAGCAACCAAATTTGGTGTACCAATAGCCTAATGCATCTACATTATCAAAATATAAAAATTTACCCTAAATTAGCCACTATTATCGCTTACATCAGCATTTTTCTTTGTGTGATCAACACAAGCACCCAAATTTGCCAAAATCAGAAAAACTGTGATAAAATTAAATTTTGAGCAAAATTTCCATCTATACATGCGAATTATAATTGGTAACATCAAATAAAACTACTCTGCAAAAGAAATTTGCAAAACACTGCAATTTTTTGCTACTTTTTGCGAAAACTGAGATTTGAGAATCTGGGATTTTGATAAGGTCAGTCGCAGAAAATTGTCTCCCTCCCCCTCATTCATAAAGATATTTTAATGAAACTTTATGAGTAGCTGCAAAACAGGTGGCAGTAAAAAGTAAAAAAGTTTCATGGCCATAAAAAGTCTAATTAGGGGAGGGCAAATTTACCAAATTTAACACCCCTCCAACCAAAATCAGGTTGATTACGCAATCGTAGCCATCTTTAATAAAAATCTGATATGAGTGGTACTTAAAAGATTATAAATTAATCAATGGTTTTGCGTTTATCTTATTAACTACTATGAAAACTTACGTTCGATACATCTGCAACCCATTCGCAAAGATCTGGTATAAGCTTCGACAGAAGATTCCGATTGCAGTTGATCACCAGTTAGATATCTGGAATGAGATTCATAATTCAAATATTCAAATCTACGATCTTGTGAACAAGGAACCCTAACCTGATAGCATGGGCGCAGCGTCTTGAGCAATAGGGTTATTCGAGAGAGAGAGCAGTTGTTGTTATTGTTGTTGCTGCTCTCTTATCATCTATGCTCGCCGAATCCCTGACGTGAAACAGGCTCTAGTATTTATAAGTACTTGATCGTTTATGTGTAGCTATTTGTGTTTCCATATATATTTAGTTAAATCACTAAAAACAAACAAACGGACCATAGTGAACTGGGTCTAAGAAAAGCTCACATTAATTAACCCGATATGGACATTCTTTGCCTTAACTGGCTGGATAATCCTCTATACAAGCATTTACATTTAAAAGATTTATCAGTTGCTCAGATGATGGCCTGGTGGCCGATACTAGATATCAGATAACTGAACAAATGAAAAAAGCGCGCAAGATTAACTCGATGCCTGCTCTTTGAGGATGTTGTCCATATTCTTCAACATTCATTATATACTTTAATCACTAAATATACAGACAAAATATCCAGTTTCACGTTCTATATATGTTAATAGCCATGGGGTTATCATTGCCATTCGCTCTCCTAAATAGTATGGTCTCGTTCTTGTGATGTCCTAAGTGGTTCATACGTACCGTCTTCAAGTGGCTTATTATTGTTGAATTTTTAATTGAAAAAGAGATTCATTAACCCACCAGTCTGATTTATCTATACAACACTTACGCCTTATTCACACTGCAAGTTAAACCAGCTTTAACTAAACCAGGTTTTCGAATAAGGCTTTCTGATTGGTCAATCCAACAAATTCAGTCATTTGATTGGTTGAAATTTAAACTGGTTTAGATAAAGCTGGTTTAACCGTGTCGGTGTGAATGCAGTATAACAAGAGAAGTGTGGTTGATTTAATCATGTTGCATGCGTGCCAGAAACTACAAGATTTTGTTTCTAAAACATCTGCTGTGTACCCACGAGGCCTATTTTGGTCCTTCTTGTTAAAACTGTTCAAATCACTTAAAATGTTACAGATGATAATATTTTTCTAAGCTGATTTTCAAAGCTGTTGAAGCCGTTTCAAAACGAAAAAACCCCTCAAATAACTTCTGTCCTCTATACAAAACAAAGCTCGTTACGAGTTAAAACAAACATAAGCAAAATGCATTCCTGTTCAAATCAAATCACTCAAAAGGACTTACGTATTGTGAGATGAGGCAATCCAATAATAATTCAATGGTTTGGTCATGTCTTGATAAACTTTGTTATGTTCCTCGTTGAAAATTGAATTGCATGAGCTGAACAGATAATCCAAAAACTACAGGGAAGAAGATACGAAACTTTCTGAAAATCTCAGTGAACGTATTTTTATCAAAAACCACAGGCTATAAAAGAGGAAGAAAAACCATAGATAACCTAGAATAGAAAACCAGGCAAACGTTTTGGGCAACGACAGTCTTACGACAAAGTCTGCGATGTTGATAATGCACCTTTTATTACAGTATATTTTCCTGTCATGGCAAGAAAGATTTCTTTGCCTTCAAACATGGTGTCTCGCATCATAGTTCAAAAAGTACTCTTGATGGTAATAGACCTTTTAGCTATTCTGAAAAAGAATCTCAATCGAACGACGTTTATTTACATATTAAAGAATTTTCGAATGTGCATAATAGAGATAGAAGCCCTAACGCCACTTGATCGAACTTCACGTATAAATATACATAAAACTATCACTCGATCCAGACTCTTTTGTAGAATAGCTAAAATATTTATTGCTGCCTTACAAGAAATTGCCGACAATCCTGGCCAAAACAAGATGGGTCACACAGAAAAACTGCACTTTCCATTCCCCCTTATTTGCTTATGCGAAGGTCAAAAGGCATTTAAATCAAGCAATACTGAAACAGCGACAGCGAGGAAATCAAATACAGAAGTAGTAAAACTTTGTGACTTGTCCCAAGTATTTTGACCAAGACTGTAGGTGAATCGTTCGATTGCTCCTGAGCCTTACAGTGCCATCGAGCCTCCCTAATATTGGTAAATATTTGGCGATGAAAAAGGTTAGAAGTGCACCAGTAAAGCAAGTCAAAAATCAAATTTACCTGATATGTAGTGAAATAAGGCATGGTTGTGTCTCGAACATCATCAGGGAAAAAGCTGATCATCATTTCATGTACGTAATTTATGTCATGTGCATTTTGATCCTGCAAATTAAACCAAAAATAATGAAAATAATCATAACAAAAGCTTGCAAATTCGGGAACAAATTTACTGAACTTAAAGGGTTTGCAAGCACATAGAAGGGGAACTGTGATAGTATCAAGTCGATTCAAATGATCGGAAACTTTCGCTTAAATGCTCAAAAATCGGAATATAAGAAGTTATTAAGATATTATTGAATAAGCTTGCTTTATATCTTGAAACACTTTAGACGTGCAGTTGGGCACTTTTGGCCACCTGGTGTACAGGACCTGAATTTGGACATATTTAGACGAGAATCTGGACACAACAATATGTCCATTGGGACACTTTCGGAAACCAAAACAAAACATGTTACCAATGTATCTTATATTTGATTTTAGAACTTATCATTGTCTGAAAACGGCAACCAGAATTCAATATCATATTTACCAGCAATGTGGGATGACAAAATAACAAAATTTTGTGTAAACTCAGGTTAGATTGTGATCTAAGGCATAAATTCTATTAATAATTAATGAGAGTTTTAATAATCATACATAAGATATCTTTTAAGTAAAAAGTATTAGTGGCAGAAATATTGTTTTTGCAAACAATTTGCAGTTCTTTGCTGCTTTCAGTTGCAAATATGGACAGGTTGATTTCAAGTTTCAGATACTATTAGTAGGCATTCTAACATGTGTGAATACTGTAAATTCTACAATCTTATTTTACACCTCACAAAAACATTAAACAGGCAACATTTCTAAATAAAACTGATGAGAAGCAGAGAAATGGAATAATAATGACAGAATATAAACAAACTTTTCCTTACCTGTTGTTCATCAATCAAAAATCTTTGAAATTGTGTTGCTGTCATGTATGGCCTGAAAAATTAATGTATAATTTGTATACTTGATAAACTTACCGTGTGACAAAATTTTAGCTGTATGCAAAATTTGAATAAGAAGAAGGAACTCAACAACAAAGCAGTAAATTTAGAACTTTTTGAAGGACTGAATCCTTACCCTTCATCACTTCGTAAAAAGTAGTCTTGGAATCGATCAGCAATCTGCAAAAGAAAATATTTGCAACAACATGATGTGAAAACAGCATTGCAAGACACTGAATTATTGCAAATTATTTTGGAATGATTACAAAAAGTAGTAATGAATATTTCCTTGGGCAAGCATTACATTAAAGAGTTGTTGAACTAAAGTACAAGTATTTCCTGGCATGCATCTTTCTAAATGAATTCTGACATGACTCAATTCAAACTAAACTTACACTACGACAGAACATCAATGCTTTGTATGCTTTATAAAAGCCAACAGCATCCATTGAGCCTTTCTTATCTTCAATTGATTCCTAAAAAATGCAGAAAATAAAAATCACACAAAGTGTTTCAGTTCCTATTAATATTTTTAAATTAAGATTTGCACATATTAGTAGCATTAAAAACTTGATAATACTTACTTGATAGTACTCTCTGACTTTGTTGTTTTGTAAACGGATGTTTGCTCTTTGGAGAAATACTTTGAAATCTTTCAAGTTCATTCTGTTGAAACATTGAGAGATACATAAAATTGGAGTACTGTACAGTTTATCATGATATGATGCATAACATCCATGTGAAGTGTCAATAAGTTAGGTGGAATGTGATTGTTCCAGTCACAATCAAAAGAATGAATGTTGATTTGATATGTAATTGTTCTTTACATCTAAACAATGATACAATTCAAATTTCTTTCATACTGTACCCTAAAACCAAACTCATATATTTGGAAACATATCCTTTACAGAATTCCATAAAAAGCAATTAGGAAATGCTGATACTTGCTTTTCCATATCTGAACGAGGGATACTGCGCCATTCTCTATGAAGCCATCTAAAATGGAAATAAAAATATGAGGCAAATCTGCAGTTAACTTAACCAATGATAAGAGTAAAAATCTAAACTCAAGTGAATATTGTTCAATTAGGGCCTGTTTTCACAAGCCCAAGTTGTGTCAACCCTTCTCCATCAAATCTCTTCAAAAGTTTAACACAAACCCATAGCCTGCCCACGTCAGCTGGCCTAAGTGGGTACCCCTTCTCAAGGGTAAGGTTGACCCGTTGAGGCGGGTTGGCTTTTCGTAGAATTTTTCCATGAGAAGGTGGGTCATTTCAACCCAGGGCCATTTGAACAAAAAATATTATCATGAAAACAAAATGTAAACAAAAAGCCAACTCACCATGTGTCAACTAATGCAACTCACAAAGCCAGGCTGGCTATTACGCCACAAGCTGCTCTGGGCTTTTGTAAACAGCAAGCAATTTTTTTCCTGAGGCAGTTTGAGCTGACCTGGGTTGAACACTAACCTGGGTTCATGTAAACGGGACCTTAGATTTCAAAACTTTAAATACCTTGATATAAGCACAGTTGGTGGTTCAAACTGGTTTCTCCATTTCAAAATGATTAATCCTTTGACCCAACATTCTTTTTCATTTGTATTTTGAGCTGAAAAAGGAACAAAGATCACAAAAAACAATAACAATTAACAATTTATGACTTTTGACAGAGAATATTGTAAGTCCTTTAAAAATGAACAGTTGGAAGGACCTTCAGAATACAAAAAGAGAGGCACTATTAGCTTCATTACACATTCTAAGAAGTCTTAAGAAAATAATGTAAAGTACATCCATACTGTAATAGTTAGCAAAGTGTTTCACTTACCCATACAGGACAATGTTTTCAATTTGAACCCATTTCCATAAACAACAACAAAACAGCAATTTGGATCAATTCTTTTCAATAAATCTGGTTGTCGTTGAAAATCTCTGGATGAACAGCCTCTTCTAATTTCCTTCATCTCTTCTATATTGACTGCAGAAAGATGAGTGATATTATTTGCGACGGTTTTGAAAGATTTTGTTGTGGAAGGTGCATTCCCCTTATGAAATAGATGCATACAGTAGAAAATCATTGAATAAGTACAGGGCCTTGTGCACATTAACATTGTTTTTCTGCCAAAATGGTTCTCAAAAACTCTTAACTGTAGAATTCTTGTTTGAAAAAAATTAGGGTCTTTTATATTACTAAGGATTTGTATCAGAATAGCAAGAATTTTTGAAAATTTTTGAGAATGACATTTCCTGAGAATTCTTGTCTCGTGAATGTGCCCAAGGCCCATTATTTTTCTTTACTCTGTACAAGGCCTGTGGCCAAGCTCATCACTTAATCCAAGCAAGCATGAAAACCTACTAGCTTTGTGAGATTTTTGATATGAAGAACTTCATATATTTAAAACAGAAATTTTCCAAAAAACCGAAATTTAAGACCTGATTAGTTTTCACATAAAAGATTAAAAAAATCTAAGACTAAAATTGCCAGACAGATTCAGCAGCAATGTGTTCACTTTGATTATCACAGCTTTGAAAAGGGCAATGACGTTGATCTTAATTAGCACATACAGCTGGTTTTGCTTTCTTGCAAATTAAGCTTTTGATTGAATATTTCTGTAATTCTAAATGTTTAACGCAGCCTAATTGAACAGAAAGTTTTGAATGATGCTTTGTCAACTTTGGTAATTACAAATGAACTGGTCATCCATATGATAATTCACTTCTGCTTTTGCTAATTTACATAGTACATACTAAATTACTCAATTTTTATAAATATTACAGGTAACACATCATGGCATGCGCAATAACTGGTCATCATTTAGAACTTCATGAAGTTTAGCCAATAAAAACAAATTGAAAAATGTGATAATCTACAACCAAAAGTAACAACTTTTTTAAAAATACAGTTGAACATTTGTTATGAAAACTAAATACATTTTGATATCACCAAAAGAAGACAATCTTGACATTGTTTTGATAAGCAGTCCAAGATATTTTCTCTATATTTGGCGAGGAGATTTATCTGAGAAGAACTTTCTATTTTTCTAAAGACTTGATTTGATGATATATCTAATGCCGTGAACTACAGACAATAATGAACGTACGTTCATAGATCTGGGAAAACCATGCATGCATATTTGGACAATGTATTTGGCTAAAAGTTGTGCATGATGACAACCTGTGAAACTGCGAACTGACGCAATTGTAAACATCAAATGGTCAGACAGAAAATGTTTGTAAAATAGACATAGAATGTGTTGCTGTATTTTATTTTGAAACAATGACTCTACCATTCTTCTTTTATGCTTGAAATTGTGCTGGGAGTATCTTCCATGCACACAACACAAAATGCAGTCTGACAGAGTGGCAGGTGTCACCTTCTGCTCTTGTTGTGCTCACAAGGTGTACCCTCTAGGGACTTTGTTTGGTGTGAAATTGTTTTAGAACTGCCTTACACTGCGAAAGATGATCTGGAAATAATGGTCAAATAACTGGTAAAATCTGCAATGTAAATTTTTGGGCTCAAAACTAACCACAGTACTAAGGCAGAAAGTTTGTTTTTGCTTGGCCAAAGTTTTATATCATGCTAACTGTTTAGAGACAACAGACCAACTGTTTACCAATTGTTCTTTTGGTTACTCCATATCATTTATATTTGGCGTTCTTGCATAACCAATGTACATGACTGCAACTTTTTCAGCAAATGCTACACTTAACTGGATGGACAGAACAGCTAATCTGAACTTCAATTTGTTTCAGACAAAAAATGCTCTTCCTGCTCTGCTACTCTTGGCAGGCTGCAATCATATTAAGAACAATAAAAGGAACACAATAAGAACAACAAATAAAATAAGGGCACAATAAACGTCTAATATATACTAATATATAATAAAAGACAGAAGAAGAGCATTTCATTAATTGAACAAGGAACTTTTAGGGAAGACTCACAAATCGATTTTGGTACGCCAAACGTCAATCTGACGTATGGGGGGGGGAGGGGGTTTCAACCAAGGACGTTTAGAAATAGATCGAAAATTCCATGAAAATCGAGGCCTAACTATTACCTGTTCCATCTCTTCATTTTTACCACATTCTAATCATAGCTGTTCAATACCAGGAATTATGTCTGACCCCAGTAAATTAGAACTTCTTGACGAGAAAAAAGGCAAAGTAACAGGTAATATATATCAGTTATATAATCACAAACTATTCTTGAAGACTTGACTCAAAGAGCAACAGCAATTGCTACTTGAAAAATGAAAGAAAACTAAGTCATGAGTCACGCTGTGAACCTAGCATTCAAGTAGGCCTAGGCTATGTCCTTATTCTGAAGAAGAAACTGATACAAGTCAAAGCCGTAAAAAACTTATTTAGGCTATCGAAAAACGATATGAAAAGTTGACCTGACGTTTAGGAGAGGGGGGGAGGGGGTTGAATTCCAAACGTCAGATTGACGTTTGGCGTACCAAAATCAATTTGTGAGTCTTCCCTTATTCTGAGAATGTTTTGGATATGGGTAATATTATGGGATATTAGGATCTGTCAAATTTTGTCTGGCAATCGAGGTAATGAACAATTAGTGCACATGACATATGACTGCCGACATCAATCAAGCAGGAAATTAAAATCAGCGAACTTCGTGCAGTGGAAAATCGGTTCACCATCACCACAGTTCTCGGGTGTTCTGCGTTTGATAAAACAATGCCGTTGCAGTTGAAGGAGAAAGGCTTGAAGCAGAAGGTGCCTTAGCCATTGAAATTTGTGGAAAGGCAAAGGGCAGGAAATTACAATTAAATGAAATGGGAAAAATAAAATCTACAGTCATGTCACTCACTGAAACCTTCCTCCTTGCTTCCTGCACCTCGAAACCAGGAAATCTTAAATTCATCCAAATTGAGTTGGAACGTCTTCTGCTCTGGTCTTTGTTTGGCTCTTAATGGTAATTTAGTCATGGTTGTCCCCATCTTTAAGGCAGCCATGATCGCTCCCATTTCAGACATATCCAGACCTGAATCTGAGACAATGTTGATTTCATCTGCATGACTGCCATCGTGATAGGCCTGTTCATTCGTGGGAGGAGGAACGTATCGTGCCATGATCAGATCTTGAGATGTCGCAGCTCGTTATGATTAGACTGCTTTGGATTGAAGCGATGTCTTCATCATGCCTGCATTGGTTTTACACTGCATCGATCAGCCAAGGTTATATAAGGGGGTATTTGATCAACTCCCAAAAATCAGAAGCAATGAGTTTCTTTCCGGGCCATGAACATAAGATGACCATGTACATTCTAAATAACATCCTTGATATCGATCGCTATTTGATAACCACAGGGACACGAGAAACATAGATTAAAGTAATAACGGGGGTACGGGGTTGTTGAAACAAGGCCGTTGAAACTGTCTCTCAGGTAAACAAAGACAAAAATTGGCCGAGGAAGGTCTGCTGGACTGCTGGTCTACTTTACCACTTTCAAGTCATTTGACCTTCAGTATTATCACGACATCTTCGTATTTTCTCAGTCTAAAGGTATACCCAACTAATTTCATGCCACTTTTCTTTGACAATTATATAGGGAAAGAAGAGGAAGGTGTGTAACAAGAAACGAAAGTGCTTGGTTTGCTTCCAGTACTAGGAAAGAAAAATTTTTTGAGCCCTGGTATTCCCTGTTAAGGCTGATATCCACTCAGTAGAATTTTCTGAGAGGACTGAAATTGACACAATAAATTGGTGGTCATGCGTAACATTCTATTCAAATTTAAAGAAACATCTTCACACGTAAACAAAGAATTTCCTGTCCAATCGGAAAATTCTACCGAGTGGAAACCAGCCTCTATACGAATTTTCAAAAGTTGAATTTCTTGTTGGTCAACCCCGCTGGTCATATCATCCAACAAGCAGCTATTGCAACCCCCTGCAAATGCCTTCTTGCTCCGCCGCAGCAGCGATCGTTGCTGTTGATTTTAGTCGACCTCGTGGATGATATTTCACAGTGACAATTATTGTTGCACTTTTATCCAAACTATCAATTTTTTATTGGCAACCCCCGTGACTTCGTAAATAAAAGGGTCACTGCAATTGTTTGAAATCATGAAGTAAATTTGTAATCATGAAACACAAACAGAGCAAAATCTTTAATGTTTTGTTTCAGTCTTTCATGCAAAAGTTTAGCTTGCTCGCAGTTTTCGCTTGAATTTTCGGAGACTTTCACGGAAAAATCATGCCCTTTTTCGTCCATACTTTGAAAGAAGCAAAACGATATTTTTATGACAAAAATAATGTGCTATGCAAGAAATCATTACTTCTCCATAGTCCAGGACATTGTTGCCTTCCCAAAATGAATGTCGCAACTTTTCACATAACATCTTAGCCAGCTGCGCCTTTTCAAAAATCTGCAATTCCGCTTTTTCTAAAAATTATTTTTGTTCTAAACAAACAATACTTGAAGAAAATTGTGTGCCATTTCATTATACATGTTGTAACTCCTCTATGCTTGCCTCATTCTGTACCACATTCTCAGCTTTTAAAACACAGGTTAGTTAACGTTTTAACGTAGAACATCCCATCAAGTTCTCGTGGTGCCAACTCGTAGTTTATCTAGCCTGGTAATTTACTAAGCTGCTATGCCACAGGCCTACATCAGTTGCATAGCTGCCAGAAACCTAGCCTGCATTACAAATGAACATTGCTTGCTTGCTTGGAATTGGCTAAGATGAAAGATTCTATCAGAAAATGCTTACATGGATGATTAAATGGAAGAATCACACACCCTTTCAAAAATAATGAATTAATTCCTGCATTTTCTTGATACATTTCAGAAACTTTCTCCCTTGGGTATGAATCTTAATTAGCAATGTATTACAGGGAAGAAATGACAGTATTCTGGGATGAAGTATTATCAAGAACAATTTTCAACGCAGTACAAGATTCAGCCTACAAATAGACCCATTATTGCAGAAGAAGGAAGGGTCTACAAAGAAAGAGCAAAAGCTTGCAACTGCAGTTTCTACATTTCTATAAACTTAATCTATGAACATTTTGCTTTGATGTATTCCTGAAATACATTCACACATTATTTGTGAAGAGAATTAAAATGTTAGAAATATCTAATTGGGCAGCCATAGGAAGCTTTTGCTCTTTGCTGCATAGACCCTTTCTTCTAATACATCTATGAGTAGGATATAGTACAAGATTTCAAATAATCACAAAAGCTACATTTTGTCAAAAAGCACACAATAATCACTTCAAATGTCTTCAACTGATAAGTAACAAAGAGACATAACATATATATCCTAGAAATTTTGTTCCAGCCTATTTTTGCATTTCATCTACATTTTTTTCCTTCACATAGTTCATCGCTAACTCTGCCTCTTTCAACTCCATGTGCAGAAAATAATTCTTTCCTTGTGCATTAAATGTTGAAAATGCTCTTTCTGCAATTGGATATTGAATATGTTCAACAGGAAAATATGTTGTGCGTCTTCGTGCAATGAGATTCATTGTTTCCACAGCAAAAGACTTTTGGTATGGATTATAGAACATTCTGTGAACGTAAACACGAGTGAACCAATGCAGAATTAACGTTGTTGTTGTTCCCATGATTATAACAGTGGCTCCAACAGCGATTTTGCCAGCCAGTGGGACACTCTTTTTCCCATACACCATCAAAATGGGAGCACCAATCAAGGATGCTACGCATGTCGCCAAGGAAAATGTTTTAATGTACTTGACAGTGTTGGACAACGGTCCTTCATACACAAGCCTGTAATCTTTATGAATGTTACGCGTGAAGAACTTTCCAACAGATTTGTGTGCAACCTGCCCCAATAAAGGTAGGGCCTCTCCAGATTGTGCGGTCGTTCGTTGCCATTTTGCCCTAGCTTGACGGAAAATTGTCGAAGAAAGCTGCCTGATAGGAACTCTGGTACAAAGAGTAATAGTTGGCATTGTCATTTGGTCGAAATCGAAGCTCTTTATTCCTTTTAAAACCAAATGATTGCAGTGATGTTCCTGCCTGTTACATCTTGGTCTTTCGAAGACCGAAAAACGGGGCCTTTTTGATTCAGCCTCGTTGCTGGTCTTGGGCTGCCAAAGAAATTTTGCATGGAACATGGAATCACGGACCATGGAAAACATGGAGCGAAACTCGATAATCAGACCTCCATGAATTTAAGAGTACTGGGAAAAGTAGCTTATGAGACTGTCGACCTTAATGAAGAAACTTCTCCGGGGGGGGGGGGTACATGACTTGCGGATGGACGGGGGTCTGCCGCCCGGTTTTCAGAAAGGTACCCTCTTCTAATTACCGAAACTTGCGGACATACCCACTTTTATGATGAAATTTGGCGGAAAACCACCCATTTTTTTGCTATTTTTCGCCAATTTCTGGATAACCCACCCTTGTTTAAGGAAAATCTGCCGAGAAAGGGACCCTTGTTTAGAGAATTTGGGGCCCAAAAACCCACCCATATGGGCGGCACATACCCGTACCCTTAACATGTCATGTACCCCCCTCCCCCCGGGGAAACTTCTCAGCATAGTTTACTTTATTTTCATTAAAAAGGCTTCAGAAAACTTTGTTTTGAAATGCCCAAGAAGGGGGGCAGAAGAGAAGACATGAAGATCGTTGTTGAACTTTGAAGGAACACATAAGAAACCCTGAGTACTGCTGTGTTTCGCATGAAAATATTACGTGTGGTGTAAATGTAAGCATGTTGCACCCAGAGATGGCAACAGAGATAAAATGTTGGGAGGACTTACTTTGTCAGAGTGTTGACAGTGAATGAAAAGGGGAAATTTTCACGTATCATGCCTTTCAGATTGGCTTAAACTCTCTAAACTCTCTAAAACCTGCCGACAGTGCTTAGAAATTTTCAGAAATTTAAGTGCCGGTGGAGGGCATCATTGACGATAGTACAGATAGTACGAAAACGCCTGATAATATTTTGAAAGAAGTATCATAAACTTGCCTCATCTGGGTTTTGAAGTGAGCAATTGTCATAACAATTCACTTATACATGAAAGAAGTCAACAGAGCTCTTTTGCAAAATTTTGTTTGTTGGTCGGGAAACGAAATCTTAACGAAGGTAAAATCTACTTACATTCTACTTAAATACAACCAAAATGTGAAAATTTTCTTTCGACCTGAATGACACTTTAACGGGAGTTTAACGGGATGTTCCAAGTTTTTATGAAAGAGTATAAATTTTGTTTGTACAAGAAAGAAATACAAGAAGAAAAAAGTCAACTAAAGGTTTATTTCTTTTTAAAATTATATTCCAATTCTATTGTCATGTACGTAATAAAAGCATTAGGAATGTTAAAACAGTTCAAATGTATCAGTTCAAACTTATCTATATCCAATGAAATTGAGCAGCCTGAAAGATACGCTCATCTTACGAACGATATTACATACTTTACATAAAAGACTATTACAAAACAGCTGCAATGTAAAACAGGTTTATTAACTCGTTTAAACTGGTTTATACATTCCATTTATTTTATACCGCATTCAGACTGACATAGCTAAACCAAGCTTTATCTAAACTACGCTAGATTTCAACCAATCAAATGCATTTGATTTGCAGGATTGACCAATAGGAAAGCAAGACCTGCTGGATTAACTAATAGAAAGCACTGTTCGATAATTTGGTTTAGTTTAGGATGATTCAACTTGCAAGTGTGAATGGGGTATCATTCTTATCCAGATATTTGTTAAATCATTGTCAAAGTTTGTTAATTATATAATTCCAAGTGGCAGCTCTCTCGGTGGTTTCACCAATAAATCGGAGACCACAATGGATTGCAAAGCTTGTTTATAGCCCCCGGGGGCTTATTTAATTTCGGACCTTTCAGAGGGGGGCTTAATAGAGAGGGGAGCTTATTAGATAGGGGGGCTTATTCACAAAACCAAGTGACACGGATACATTTGGTAGCTTTTCAGTTCTTTTATCCCATATTCTGTGCAATCAACATACAATTTTACGGCTCAAATTCATAAATTCGACACAGTTTTTATCCCAAAACATACTAAAATTAACATGCAAGGTTGTGTAGCTAAATAAATGGCAAATATTTGGTAAATTCAAGAATTTTTCATAAGTGGGGAGGGGGGGGGGGGGTTAATAGAGAGAGGGGGCATATTTCAAACTTTGACTCAGAGGAAAGGGGCTTATTAGAGAGGGGGCTTAATAGAGCTTTTAAGGTAGTCCTTCCTTAGTTTCCAAATGAGGTTGATTGCCAAAAAGCGAGCACTGCTTCAGTTTTATACTACAATACCTTACTGCTTCAATAAACCATATTCACAATGACGTCAGTTCTTTTGAAACTCATTCTGGAACATCAAAATCTGAAAAGCGTGCATTGCTCTCAGCAAAGAAATAGTTTTGTACGTGTTTTACCAACATAATATAGATCTGGTGTAGATTTCTTGCTGTGCAAGGAACCTCATCATTTGCCTCGACTTGATTTTAATTGTGAAACAGGTCTATTCTACGTTGAAGAATATGTAGCTGTTACGGCAAAAAGAATTTGGCTTTTTTTCTTGGTATTCTCGGTATCATTATCATTATCAGTATCATAAGACCCACTATTCTTGCAACGGATACCTAACAACAAACACATAAAAACCTTTTGCTGGGCTGTGTAACCAGGTTTACAGGGCACCTTAAATATTTGATGTTCACAGAAGGAGACCATTCTTGGGAGCATTTTGTGGGTGATTTTATTCATGCTTAATTGAAACGATTGAAGAAATTTGATCTTGTTTTCTTACATTTTTGGAAGCACGTTCCCCTTGAACTTGACCTTGACTTGAACTTGACCTTGAACTTGTTTACTGTTTAGTTTTTGATGATATACTAAAACAAGGATGGTTATGAACTGGAAAGTCCCACTCCATAAAGCAGTGCTCTCAGACAAACTAACTACAGCTACGCCACCCCTCCCGTAACTTGGTTCAATGCTCTTAGCAAGATATTGAAAAGCAAATAGCCCGTTCAAGTGCTGCTTCAAAGTACCCTATCTCTGCATAAGTAGTTTTGCTCCTACGCTCCTTGGTTAGTGTTACCTAGATCCCTGGGGGCACTCCCCATCAGTCGGGGGGTGGGGGTCAGACAGTTTTTGGGTTGGTGAAACGCTGTCTAAAATACCTCACAGCTCTGAAGGCTTGGAACGAGATTCCTATGAATATTAGGGAGCTCCCTATCTTGTATCAATATAAAAAACAGTTAAAAAGTCATTTGATGAGCTGAAACCAATGCAAACACGGCCCCCTGGAAGATCAGAAGTAGTTTTCTTTTTTTGTTTTAAAAATGATTGTAATTAGATTTATGTTTTTTTTAGCTAAAGTTATTTTGTTGCTGAAGGGTCTCAGTGTATAAAGAATTAGAAATAGAAAATAGAAACCTCTCGGTCCGCTATTTGGTGATAAAACCGGTATATTTTTGGGGTTACTGATGAGAAAATTTTACAAGGTAACTGTTAGGCTGAGTTTTTCACCAAAATATTGCAGCGCAATTGCCGAAAAGCCATGAAACCTTTAGTTTTTATGTAGCATGAAGAAATGAGTAAATTTCTAGGGCCTAAAACTTCCCAAATTTAGCATATTTTGTGCTATTCAAAAATATACTGTGTCTGACCCCCATCACATACGAACAGAAGTTCACCTCCTGGGACCTGGATAGGGAAAATCCATCAAATGAATTACGCATCCGCTGGGTCTTTCAGTGATTTTTTTCTTTCAGACGTAAATCCCATATTTTCTTATTAAATTTAGAAGCTCTATCATTCCGCCGTGAAAACATATCTCTACGAAATTCCGACTTAAACAGCGGAATCTGAGACTGTCTCAACCTGTTGGGGCAGGCTCCGCATATTTTCACCTGGTTCTTTGAAAAGGCGGAAATATTTTAAATGGATTCACTTACAGTTTAAGAAATAAATTCTTGCAACAAAATTATTCGTTTTTGTAATAGAAATTAAGATCATCTGGTTCACTAGGCAAAACCGGGGGTGTTTCCGGGATAGGAACATCCTCAACGTCCAAAAGTAAAAGCTTCATTTCCATGTTTAGCAATGTTTCAATATCTTCTTTTGCTTTGTCCGATATCATCTACAAAAAAAATATATATAAATCATAAAGTTTCTTAACCGACTGTGAGATAAAATCTCGGGAAACTTCTCACCCCAGTTTGGATGCACAAAACTGAAATCCTGGTAGTCTGGAAAAATCTATGCAGTTCCGATGGCAGAGTAACCGTTGTTCACAGGACATATTCCTTGGTAGCGTGTTCAAATCACGCTCTGGTTGCTCTAATTATTCTCAGTAACCTCGATTTCCTTAATCTTGCCTTCACACAGATTTATCAGATGGTATGAAATAAGTATTGATGCCACAAGGGCGATAGGTTTACTTTGAAACCACTCTCTGATAAATCTTTGACAAAGCAAAATAAAGGGAAGCCTTCGCACGACTCACAAATTAAAGGCGCTTAGCAATCATCATTTTGGGCTGTAGGACGGTCAATCTCGTGGCTATCATACAGAAGAGCCTGGATACAGCGACATTTTCCACATTTTATGGAAAGTTTTCTAATTTTCGAATGTTCATAATAGTGTTAGAAGCTATTTATCTACATCGACAGATAACAGTCACAGGTTTGGAAAACAGCTGTTGAATTCTTAGGATATCTCCCATGGAGTTGTGGTCTTACAGAAATATTTTTGTTTCCAGCTTTGAACCAAAAAAGTCCTATCAGTTAACTGAAAATCCTTTCAAGACCATTCTTTTATGTCCTAGAGGTAGGCCTTTAAAAACTCGCCTTTTGTAACCAATGTTTTAAGTTTAGCTAAGTTGCACAATGAAAGTTCATTTGCATACATGGATTTCTTTCCAAAGGAATGCTAATAAAGAAGCGATTATAATTTCAATGACGAAAGAATTAGATTGGACTGGAAGATGACTTTAAAAATGAACTTACATCCTTTGAAAGTAACGATCTTAGTCCATCTGTCCAAAGCGAATACTACAAAAACAAAGTAAAAACAAACTGAATTAAAATCAGTTAAAAATTAGAAAAATATAAAATGGTAAGCCATCTCTTTATTCGGATCCACTATTGTCAAAATTAAACTAGAAATAGCAGAAACTAAGTGCATCACTACTTGAAACCAGTTTAAAGTTTTCTTGACTTGAAACAAATAGCAAATAGTTTTCTAATGGGCCTAAACGTGTACATGCATTGGCCATTTTCAATGTGTAAAAAGACACTAAAACAGAGAAGGCAAGTAAAACATGGGGCAATGAAAGTCAGGCCTAAGTTCCCCTAAACAATTGTGCTTAGAACGGGTTTTGTTTTCATTGATTCCGTTTCTGTACACAAAACTTCTTCAACATCTCATCTATCCTACCCGTCATAAGAGGAATTCAAGTCTGTTTTAAACTAGCCGTCAATCACCGACAATAAGACACAAAGAGAATTGCCATTTAATCACGTGATAAGTGTGGACGAAAATCTTTTGATGTGATCCCACTTGATAAAGCAGCAACAACTACAACGCGGTCGCGCAAGGCAAGGAGGCCCCACTTCGTGAGGCAATGAAAATGACGAGAGTAAAATAAATTATATTGGTACTTACAACTTGTGCATTTGGTGCGATAAAATCCAAGTGATCTTCTTGATCGTATAAAAGCGAGAATGCTAATTGCAAATGACCCTGTGAAGAAAATATTGCGTGAGCACTTTCGTAAAAGGAAGCCATGACACGTCACATTATGCATACAAAATACAGAAAAAGCCACGTTTCCACAGAAGGTTTTGATTGTCAGTGCCATATTCGAGAAAAGTTTGGTAATTTCACAAGAAAACTAGGAAATTTGTGCGCTATTTAGGCAACAGCGACTGGTTTTTACCATTAATTTTTGTAACTTTGTAAATTTTTTTTAACGCACAACGAAAAACCATGTGAATGGAATTCTGTTTAATATCATATCATATCGCTTTTATATCATACGGTTTTAAAAACCACTAGGAGTTAGAACAATCTATTATTTTGACATGATAAAGGAGGTAGGTTTAACGAAGTTGCTATTTGAAAGAAGGTTAGATCTTCTTCTGGACTTCTTCTGTACGATAAAAAAATTAAAGGAGAATAAGCCAAACGTCATGATATAATATAATTCGCCTCAATCACTAAACAAGCTGACAAATTCAGACATTTTAGTATCATAAGCCCAAAATATGACGCACGCCGTAGGACATGTCAGCTGACTTTAATCACAAGATCTCTAGCGAAAATGCATTCACTGGATACAAATCGTACTGCAAAGGAATCCAATTGAAGCGACGATGATTAATTCCCTTTTTTGGCTGGGAGGGTAACTTACAATGCCCCGCTACCTCTACAGCTGAAGAACGCAACATTAAGAATAAGTAAACAAAGGTGGGTATACATAAGGCAAAGCAGAAACCTTAGACGATAACTTTTTACCTTTTTAAATTTTGCTTCTTTACCAAGGGGCGAATCTTTCCCAAAGACAATATCTGTCACTTCTGAGATTGGAACTACAACGAAAAGAGTATCACACCGCATCACAATTTGCTAAAATTGCTTCATTGTTGCAAAAATGCAAAATTATTACAATGCGTCATTAAAACTATGACTTATGATCTTATAGTGGGCTAATGAAGTCAGCTGTATGTAGTTGTTGGCTCACCAATCACAGAGCTATATTTACCACTAAGCAACTTTTGATTTTTTTCAATTTGTTTTGAGTGGGCTTGTCAGGCTTTCTACCTACTGAAGCTAATTAAGGCCCACTGTGCATGCCGCATCCAGGCATGGGACCCCTAGTTTAACGTTCCTTCCGAGGGACAACCAGGTGAAGTGTGAGGTCAGGCCTTCGACGTCACCCATCCGGAGTTTGACCTCACTCGACCGAGCTTAACTTCAGTCACCTGATGAAGACTGCATAAGCCACTCGGTCACTCACCCCGCAATTGGCTGAGACAAATTGAGCCAACTGAGGCCGACAGACATTGAATCTCAAATCTTCTACTAAATCTGCTGGTCCTACTTTTTTTGTCAAGATTAAAAACTAAAGTGTATAATCTAATATTACACTGTACCATCCATAGTGAAAAAAGATTAAGTCACCGGGTCTTCGTTATGGATGGCACTTACAAATCAAATAAATATTCTATACAAAAAAAAACAAAACAACAAAACCAAGACACACGCAAAAAGACCTACGCAAAACTTGGAGGTCCTACTTCATCCCCATGTAGAAAGATTACCGCACAATCCTTCGTGTTTAAAAAATCTTTATTTCAACAAACACTCTCCTATTCGAATAACTTATATCTGCCTTGCACAGAGCATATAAAAAAATTATTATGACTAATACGCTACAAACTCACGTTTATTTGGTAAGGCTTCTAAAGGTGGTGCTGATCTTTCTTCTGCGTCACCATAATGTAGAAATCTATTATTCGGTGAAAGTCGACAATACCAGAATTTTTCTATCAAGAGAAAATGAAAAATTGTCATTATCGAGTGCTTTATTCATAATACCATCATGACATTTTTAACGGGGCTCCTTCTCTGAATTTTGTCAAAAAGATAATTTTTCGTTTTCAAAGGCGATATCACACAGGTATCTCCTCGTTTTTCAAGAGGAAATCATTATTTTTATAATACATTGTGTACTTCACGGAGTAACACACCAAACATTCATATCATTTATGATTGCCTGAATATAAGCAGATTTTTGACGGTCACTTTTGGAAGCTTGAACGAAGCCATCAAGCAAGCTGTAGAAAATAAAGGACACATGCTGAAAACAATTTTTTTAAACGATTGGTTTAGAATCTGGCAACGGAGCACTTTAAAATGCACGATACAGATGACAAAGACAAAATAGTATAATGCGTTCCTTCAGTAGCAAAATTCTCAGTTAAAAGAATTGGATGAAACTAAGAAAATTTTGGGACCACTTTTTGGTCCAATGCAAACAGATACTGGACTAAAATAACGTTACTTTTTTGTAATACTGACAGATTTAAAGCGCAATTGCTTCAAAGTTGAAATAAAAAATCGAACTTCTCAGTTTCTTTGCATTTTGATAGCTTCATTCAACACAATCTTTGAACGAATAATTTGTAATTTTGTTGTTAAAGTTTAAAATAAATTGAATACAGAAATATACCTTTTTGTTTTCCTCTGCTCATCACTTTATTAAATAGCTGCCCTTCAACTAACTGTGCAAGTCTTTGTTGTCTCACAAGGCCTTTTATATCTGGTAAAACTTTCTCTCGTAGCTCCCTAAAATGAAAATTGGAATCAAAATCAACCCATCTCTACATACTGAAAAAAACAAAGCTTAATCATGTCTGGCGGTATAAAAATTCTGCCGTTTTCACATTCTACCGGCATCGTGTAAACGGGACCTTATTTTTCAAGGCGGCATAAAATTCTGCCGTTTTCAATTTCTACCGGCATCGTGTAAGCGGGACGGGGTCTTAGTAATACTGGTCTCAGTAAAGTCATCAGATACGTTGAAGAGGGCGGGGGAAGGGGGGAGGGTACGGAGAAATGAACTTTTGGTGTCCATTATGCAAATGGTGTTTTCCAAATGCAATTTCCAACTAGCTTCGTAATCTTATTAAAATTGAAATGAAATTAATCAAATCAATAGTTAATAATAACTATGAGTAACTCACACGACAGGTCTTGATTGTGAATCGAGAATATTTCTTTCTTGAAATTCTTGCTGCATTAACTTTAATATTTGTTGATAACTGAGACTGAATACTTTATTCTGCCAAAAAGAAAAAACATCGTCATCTTAATAGCTATGCTTGAAACAACGCCTTTCTCATTTCGAAACCAACACGCTTTCCTCTTTTAGGCTGTCTTTAACAGTCCTTAAAGCTAGACAGTGCAATCTCAAAGAAATATGTATCTGCTAAGTTAATTGACGAGAAAGCATATAGTAAAGCATCGTAATGCATCACCAGGAATATGACCTAGAGATCCTTGTTTCCCTGTCTCTTTGACTTGATGATGGCGCTTCAATCAACTGAGACTCCTGAAAACCTGATCTTATTTAGGTCTGAACTGTCAGCTTCATAGAGTACCAATGCAAAAACAATGCTGTCGACTTTGCAATTTGATAGAGGCTTTTAACTAGATTTGGAGGAAGCTGCCGTATCATGTAGTTGAGGTTTTCTCTGGTATCTTTTGGTCTTAAAAACATTGAAATCGTAGCCTTGAAAGACTCATTTTGCACTCACCTAATAAAGTGAATTTCCTTCTTCAGATTCATACCAAGCTTCGTTGATTAAATGTCTGTTTAAGGTGGTTTATATCACATTTCCTTTTCGAGGACTGATCGCTGAACAGAGCCGAAGCAGTCGTGCCATCCAAATTCGATGGATCGAATGTAGAAAAAAGGGTCAGCTTTTCTACAGTTTTTTTATCAGTTCCTGTTGACCAAGGTCTATCGCTGGGATACAAGGGGCTCATTCCAATCAGTCTACGAGTCTAGGTCCCTACTAGAGAAATACAAAATTGCTCATATACCTAGCACGCCAAGCAACATTATATCTGAAGCAATCGGAATCTGGTGTGTGGACCTATCAGGACCTTTTTCTTTCAAGAAACAAAGACGTAGTAATCCTACCTTGAATTGTTCGATAGTTTCTGGTTTCCCATTCAAAACGCGAACAATCTGCTCTTTTACAACACTGATTACCTGAAAAATCAAACAATCCTGAATAAAAATTTGATTGAAAATCTTTCATTAATCAATCTCGTCCCCAGAGTGAGTTTGTTGCTCTACCTCCACTCTGGGATTCAGGAGGACGCTCTACAATTTGATTGGCTATTCGAAAACAATAGTAAACATAAACTATTAATTTCTCGAAAATTCTCTAATCATTGGAATAAAACCGACGGAGTCTTGTCATCAAGCAACAACCTTTACAGTGCTGCTTTATTGTTTGGAATCGAGGTCGCATAATTAGCGTTACCTAGCCAACCGTCAAATCCATAATGGCCGCTAAGGAACCCATTTTCTGGGCGCATTTGCTTTCGGTGATTCGGCTTCGGGATCGTCTGACGTAAGAACACCCTGGGAACGAGGTTGCTAATTAGTAGATCTTGTTAAAACCCGTGATTCAGCTACAATTTTTCACTTACGGCCAAAAAATTTCGTTTTAATCACCATTCAAAACTCTGTGAAACTTTGTATTTACAATTCATTCCCGTTGGCTTACAATAAAGTAAAAGATTAAAAGCATTCACTCAATTTCCAATTTTCAGCTGGAAGATGCCATTCATCGCAGTGTTATCTTGTATTTCATCATTAATCATATCGATCGCGGATTTGTCCTTTAAAGGACATATGTCACGTTAGCAATTGGTTAATATAACAAAGAAGTGTGGAGTGGAATTCCATTGTTTTGTGACCTTTCATTTCTGTTTCATGAATTTTCATTGCAATGAAAATTCAGCCTCGATCCTGTGCTTTGTAATAAACAATAGAAAGAATTGTATCGTGTGAACCAATCAGGTTCATGACATATGTGCTTTAACGAGGCCTAAAAGAAAGTAAATTTTCCTGCAGGAAAAAAGGAACTTAACTACAACTGAATGAAAGGAATAAAAAAGGATCATACCCTTGAAAAATCTCGAGAAGTTGCTCTCATTTCTTTCCATGTTTTATTTACAAGTTGAATACAAACACAATACATTTCTTCAAGCATTGAATCCGTTGAGAATAACATTGGATAGTAGCTTTCACTTGTATCCGAAGCTAAAATAAAATAACAAGATGCAGAATTAAATTCTTTGCTATTCTTATTTATCACTTGTTACATTAGTATTAAATCATTTCTAGGATATAACAATAGACCTTTCAGTTCTTCCAGAAAAGGGCCTGGATCTAACATAGCAAAAGAAAGACTTAGGTAACAGAGGAAATTCACCGGGGGGGGAGGCGGGGGTAACTACCATATATGCTGGTACAAGATGTGCCATTTTTTGCGGTGCCTCTTTTCGGGCAGAAAATAAACTTTAGGGTTGTCAATTTTAGAAAATCACAAGTAGACATAAATTCTGGGTTGTCATTCTTGAAAAAATTACTCTTTAGGGTATTGATTTTGATCAAACTTCACATACCTGGTTAAAATTTTGGATTGCTGTAGCAGTTTTAGGGTATATATTTTGATTGGCCTTTAAATTTTAGGAGATCGTTTCCGCAAACGTTTACAAATTTTAGGGTGTGATTTCAGACGTCAAAATGGCATACCCCGTCATCCGCCTATTGAAGTTACCCCCGGAGAAAGTCACCAAAATTAACATTGCAGTCATTGGGTAATTTCTATAAAAGAAATAACATATAAAAAGTTTTGTTTAAAAGATATTGCAAAAGGAATTCGCCCACTAGTCTAGAGAAGAAATTGTAACCATTCTATAAAAGAGCTGGGATCAAGCAACATTTTATGCAATTAATGCATGACGTTTCATAGAGTGGAGTTAGCGCTTTAACCATTATTGTGCACATGTGAAAATCTTCAGATTGCATTAAACTACCGATCGCTTCAGATTCTTTTCTGAATAGCTAAAATGCCTATTTCAGAAACAAGGACCTTCCGGGGAAGCCTCCTAGCTCCATCCCTAGCTTAATGTGAACTTAGACCATATCAATTTAATCAACTCTTGATAAATCCAAAATGAAATGTCTTACCTCTGTAATAATTTTACTTCCTCAACTCTCATGCGTAAATATGGAATTTTCATACTTTTCGATAAAATTTTTTTCTACTTACGTGTTTTTCCAATTTCCAATAGTTCACAAAGCATTTTTGTTAAAGTTTTCGTGCACCTTGCAAAAGGACAACCATATTCTTCATCTCGACCAAATGTCTCTAAAATTATCTACAAGCAAAATAAGAATTCTTAATTCCTTTGCATTGCCACCATAAATTCGTCTTTGTACTGTTTTGAAGAGCAATTGGTAGGTAGCGCAATAAGTAACTTGTCTTGTAACAATTTGGGTGGAATACAATAAAATACGTAAAACTTGGAAAACGCACAGGTTTCTGAACCCAATCTCGTAGATGTAAATTGAAAATTACATTATAAGACAGAGCAGAAACTGCGCACGCATGCGCAAAAACTCGTAACTTTGAACCCCCTTAGCTCCCTGCAATAGATCCCAAAATTAGGCAACACTTGATATTTTCTTTCTAGGGCCTTGAACTCTTGATTTACCATTTCAAAGAGCTTTTCTGTCCAAACATTTACTTATCTCAGATTTGTTGATGACTTCATTTACGCAGTTTCTGTTCGGTCACATTAAAATGGAAGATGATTATATATAAGGACAGAACATTTATAAGTTACCTTAATGTACATATCTTGATGTTTCTTGGCAAAATAAACCATCATATCAAATGCTAAGACCCCAGGAGGCAGTTCTGTAAATTCTTCTAAAGGATTTTGAGTATTCTATAAAATAAAAACAGAAATATGAATAAGACCAGCCGTTAAAATTCAAGCGTAATAGATCAAAGGATTAGTTAAATATGACACCATGTCTCAGTTACTTCTGAAAAGATGCGTTGCAAGGGAGTCGATTCAACAGATAGGACAAAGAACAACCTAAATTTGTCTTTTTTTCTTTCGCCTTGTTTTCTTAAGGCAGGCGCTGGAATATCATATACTATCTCATTTTTAACTGTGGTTATTCACTTTAAGACGGCATAGAAATTGGACGGCATAGAAATCCAGCAAATGTTCCGTTCACGCAGTGACGGACTTTTTGCTTAATATCAGGGGGGCGAAGCTATCATTTCAGGAAAATGGATTATTTATTTCTAATGTTTTCGAACAAAGATCTTTGTTCTAGCCAACAGTGGGGAGGCGATCGCACCCCCTCCTCCACAGAAAGTCCGCCACTGCGTTCACGGCAAATTCAATATTCAATCAAACATATAAAAATAACAAGACAGCCAGCAGCTACATCTTATGCAAATGAAATAAAAATTTGAGAGAACTTGAAAGCAAGAAAAATTTCCCAAAATAAAAACTACCTCGAATCCTAATCTTTTAAAATCTGGTGCTCTATTTGCAGCGCCATGTGATCTGTTGGACCCAGCTGAAGAATCAAATGCTGTGTTGTAAAGTAAGCTTAGAGATTCTTTTAGTTCCTAAAATAAAAAAATTATTGAGCTCAATTGGTATGACATGAAACTTCTTACTTACAACATGTTCATCAGTTTAAATGAAGAACAGAAATAGTAAATTACCGGGAGAGGCAGAAGAAAAGTTCTTCCCACTTTTAAAAAATTCACGGAACAATGAGTAATTGATGGATTTGAAAGATTTAAATTCAAGTTACACGCTAGAAGACCGAAGTATTTTTGTGATTTTCACGCGTCTTTATGAGAATTGAAAATATACCGGGTGAGTCAGAAAAAATGTGGGGCGTTTGGCGAACTGTGACATCGCATTAAGCCATCCGATTGTTGTGAGCTAAATTTCTACGTGCAGCCAAGATTCTGGACCTGCCACAAGTTTCTCTTGTCAGCACAAGACGCTGAGTAGAAAGAGGGAGAAAAGAAAGGCAGGGAGGGAGAGACTTGTAAGACTAAGAAACTGAAAATGAGACTCTTGTCCACAGACCGACGGTGAACAAGATGTTGTCCACCGGCAAATCCTTTCATCCAGGTAGAAAGCCAATCAAATGAGCGACATGTGTTGCTACGTAATGATGATGAAATCTAATTATGCACTTCTTTATATTAAGGTTTCGATTTTGATTTCCTAACAAGGCTACGGGAAACCCGCGGGAAATGTGCGATTAACCACTAGAAGTGGCGGGGGTTCTGTCTTGCCTCGTTTTTGAAACTTCATTCAGGTAATAACAGTGCTTATAAAACACGAGGAAAAGCACAAAATACTTCCATCTCTTGGCTATCAAATCAAGCAGAACTCAGTTCAATCCAGTCCATTAAATACTCTTGTTTCCATTAATTTTCAAAGATGGGAACTTTTCTGGATCACCAATTAGTGGCAAACAACTTTTTTTGTATATAAAGGCATTAAAATGGTACGTACTGGATCATTTAGGTCTGGAGGTGAACTCATTCTGTCTGCATGAAGATTCAAAATTAATGCTTGATAAATGTATAATTGATGAGCCATTTCACTCTTTACATCACCAGACTGAACAACTCTCTATAAACAAAACAAACTATGACTTTGAGAGAATGCTTTGATAAATTTTATAAACAGACAGAATCCAAATCTTTTGACAATGAACTGTTTTAGCAAAAGGATGCTGGTGAAGAAGTTTGGAATCAGATCCGCAGAGATCAATCAATGACTAAGTTATCTCACCAACTAAAAAAGAAAACATCAGAGAGGGTTTACTTTTACGTATTAAACTCATCATGCTGATTTAGACGATCTTGAAGATGAGGATTAAACAGGCATTTTCTTCGAATGTCGCCCGTTATGGCCGACAGGCAAACAAGTTACACCACTCCGAAGTGAGAACTTATGATAAGGAATACAGTCTTTGAACCGCTATTTGTTTTTCATTGAGTCCTTAAAACAGAAGATCTTTAATTAAACAGAACCTAAACTTCGAGTATATACTTGATATGTACTCGTAGAAAGGTCGTAATATAGAAACGACTAAAATACTTAGCATGAAGTAAAAACTGGTAACATTAAACTTACGCTCATAAGGACTTCCCGAAGCAACTTCGCCTTTAAAAGATCATTTGTTGCTTTCTAAAAAAGAAAAAAAGCTCCTTTGGAGAAAAGTACGAAGCTGTGCAGAAGTAGATAACAACAGCATGAAGAAATATCAGATCATGTGACCAGCCAGTTTTGGTCAGAGGACCTATCACGAAGTTTGTTATGTAAGAACCCTTTGGAATAGCACAGATGTAATCCTTTTAAAAAAATTGGTGTAAAATTTTATGACCAACTTCTTTGAATTGAATGATTTGAAAGAAACTTTAGCTACTGCGCTACGTTGGATTTTTTCTGAAAAATATATTCAATATTTTTTAAAATTACAGTGCATTTCATATTCCAACATATTTTAAAGAGTGACGTCACGGAATTTCTAACTCGTAAACAAGAACAAGTGAAAGATTTGTGATTGATGCCATACTGCAGATATTTATAAATCATGACCTTACTTGAAATAGCCTATGATTTCTCAAAAACTTAGAAACTGTGATCGTTAATTCTCAGCAAAGGAGGAAACTCCTCAAATTCTGACAGCATTAGGGACTACTGAAAGTCCAAAGGTAGACTTATAGCAAAGTCGCTGAGGTCTATTTCAAGTAGGGAGATATAAAGGGAGATACGCAGGGAGCTACGGTATGCAGGGAGTATACAGTTCGCTGATTTCAAGCCATTCAGTTTACAGTTTTTGGTCATACTGTCAAAGATACTCACCCGTTTACTTTCGTGGTGGGTCTTCATAAACATACTGTTACAAAGAGCGATTGAAGCAAGCTGGATATTTGAATGTGTACTGAAATAAATGTAACATGCAGATTTGTACCATCATCAATGAAATAATTTAATTCAAACAAAGCTCTCTTCACGGAAAATATCAGTATGAAACCAATTAGCAAAGCCCAAGAAAAGACCAAAATGTAAAGACCCAAAAAATAGAACATATCTGCTCCGACGCAGGGTCTTGAAAAGTTCCCAATCTTCCCCAGACAAAATATGTATCTGATGCAGCGGAGGAAAAAATCTTTTGATTTCTAAGACCAACACGAATCCTGGAAGAAGTTTCTGTTAAAACCTCTCTAAAAAGATATCCACTTTGATTTCTTATCTTTAATTATGGTCTTAAATTTTATATACTGTTGGGCGAACTTTGTTGATTTTCGGCTGATCTCTTTCCAAATTATAAACAGCATCTTTCTTATGAAATTCATTGGTCTTGTAACAGCCTAAATTCATCGAATAATAGCCATCCATAAAGAGAAACTTTAGAATTTTTACGTAACATTAGCTTTCCTTGTTTCGCCTTTCGTTTTCGTCCATGTTCCTTTCTTCTTTTCCTTTCTCCTTTCTTTGGAGGCCTGAAAATGTCTGGGACCATCGGTGCAGTGGTCCCCTATTTTTGTCCACCCTTATCTAATACAGCCTTCATCAATCTTTAATAAAACAAGGTGTGTTCAGAGTGTGGCAGAATTATTCCGTATGGTCAGGGTCAGTGACCGTTTCACCGTAATATTTTCCTGACTCTGCTCCAAGCTTTACACATCCCTCTCAAACTATGCTTTCTGATCTTGAAAGCAGACTTTTGCAGTCTTTAAGAAAGAAAACATTGCAAATGAAATTCCAAGCGATGAGCTTTGAGGTGTTGAAAACATGAAAAATTATATACCTTTGAACATGCTGAATCAAATTTTCTATAGTTATTTCTTGAGACACTGTTGCATGCATGTCCGTGCTACAACGAAAAATGTAATTTAGGAAGCACTATGATATTCAACTGCATATCAACTACATAATTAACACAATTTTGCAATGATTATGAAAGTTCATGTTCCCACGTGAACATTGCTAAAATTCAATCATGTACACGAGTAACAATCTTTGCATAAATTAACGGTAAAAGTTTTCTTTCCACTACTAGTCATGAACATTTTAAGATCTACTCTGACAGCATTCTGTACACCTATTGTATCAAAACTTTCACAAGGACTTATATTTATGTAAAAACTTAACAACTTAGAAGCGAGAAAATTCTTCTGTATTCAGATCACAGTCAAATTTTCAATGTTCTCTTTTATCATTATTCTATAATCTTGTTTCTGTATAATACTTAGCTACCACTCAATAACGGGTATATACCTGGTATGATAAATGAGTATATAGTTTGTTAATACTGAACAAACTCTAACTCATTAGAAGGAGGGACTCTGATAAAAAATCTTGAAAAATCTTCAAAACTTCCTGTCTCCACAAAGATTTTTCAAAATCACTAAAGAAGAATTTCTAATAAAAGTATATATCTGTATGATTTACTGCTTACCCATTTGTGACCATGTTTTCTAACAGTAACAAAGCTCGGTGTGTTAGACGTACATCTGTGACTGTCATTTTATTAACATGACCAGTTACCTACCAGAAAATGTGAAAAGATGTATGTACAAAAATTCAATCAACAGAATTTATGAAATGATAGAAGCAAATAGTTTCATTTTCAAGATGGTAAAAAAAATGGCGATTTTGAATCAATATGTTATTTTGCCCATAGCTGAGTGAAGAGAGATGTGTAATTTGTTCTTCAGAACAAAAGTTGTTTTATCTTAGCAGATATCTGATTATTTTGTTTGAAAAAGGACCTCTCTTAATAGCTTGATGAAAACAAGCAAATACTAAAAGAATAAAGAAACCCAAACCTGCAAAAGAAGTCAATCTAATTTCAAACCTTTTTAATAAACTTATTTGATGCCAGATTATCCCACGGCACAAATCCATGTTCCATCAATTCTTGAAAAGCAGCTAAACAGTAACTCAACATCTCCATGTCCCTGAAATTGCAATTATCTCAAATTTAACCATTCTTATCAAAAGACATGTCTCTTCTTGAAACTAACAAAAGTTGCTGTTTTACTCCTGATTTCTTAAACTTCTTTGAATAGCAGTTACAGCATATCAATATAAGTAATCAAAAGATGTAATATATCAAATATTGTTTCTTGTTTTCTTTCAGGCAAAAGAAGCAAAGTAATACCAAATGCTGTAATATTTTATGAAAAAGCTCAACTTTCCTTGTCAAACAAAATGATTTTAAAGTTGGGACCCAAAGACTTTATCAATTTGTTGAAATCTAAAAAGATTTAATTCAAGAGAGCTGAAGAAAGCACCAGATTTCAAAAAGAACAAATGCAATATTAAACTTACTGAGTTTCTGTTTCTACAACCTTCACCAAAAAGTCAGTGCCATTTCTTCTTATAAATTCTTTTGCAAATGTTGGATCCTTGAATTGAAAAATTGACAGAGAGTATATATATGGCATTCCATATTGGCTTTCTTAGAACCAACAATTACATTTCTTAATCTTTGATATACGTAACAAACAATTTTCCTTACCAGTTCAAAAGAAAATTGCTGGAAACTATTTCCGTGTAATTTTTCTATTCTTAACAATGGACTTTTGTGATAAATTTCCTCTCTTGAAGACTCTTGAACAAGTTTAATGCCCTGCACACAAATGCAGAGGTTCTACTGTCCAAAAACCTGCTTGGGCCAGAGATTTGCATGCAAAAACTCCTAATAAATCGACAAAGCATCAACTTTGTTCTGGAATCTTTGGTAATGTAGCAAGGAACTTTTTATTATAAATGATGGTAATAAACAAAAACATTTACCTCTGCCAATCCTGTAACTTCTGAATGACCTTGAGTATCTGATGGGCCTGCCAGTTGTTTTAATGTTTGTCTTCTTTCTTCTGCATCAGTAGAGTTCAATGATTTCATAACCTTCTCAACCAATTTATCCTGAAAAAAAAGCTGAGCGATTGATGCAACTCAAAGATGCATGGCTTAGAACACAGCATTCAGTAAACTATTCCAAGTTATTTCATGATATAAATTTTGCATACAGTACAGACCTTGTGCGCATTAACATGACAAGAATTCCTTACATCATTATGTTCTTGAGCCATATGAGGGACAATGTAAATTTTTCTAAATATGAATTTCTAAGCAAAAACAGCCATTTACTGTGTGCAAGGCCTTTACCATATGTGGTATAAATTATGAAACTTATGCTTGGCAACTTTGATAGCTAATGCAAGAAAATCGTAAAATTTTCCTCTCTCAGATGGAATGAAATGCCGTGATTTTTTGTCCTTAACAACTGGAGAGCAAATAGATAATTAAAAGATACATCAAGGGATATATGTTGTAAAGATATACAAATGATGATAAGTCATTAAAACTCACAGGTGACAAACTCAGGGTAAGAATTGCTCCATCTTGAATGTCAAATCTTGTCTAAAAAGATAAACAAAAGAATGACATGTGTTATGCTAGATGTTATAAAATTCTTGCAATGAAACCTTTTCCGATTTTCATTGAGCCTATACAATGATCAAATCTGTTCTCTGCCAATACCCTTTGTCCAAATGATTAAACAAGACCTGAAAAAAACTGCTTTCAAAAATTAGCAAAGATAGCAAAAATAAAAATCATCTACTGTGCAAATCAAAAAGAAAGACATTGATCACAAATATATAAGTGTTGACAAGAAATAAAGACAATACGAACCTCTTGTGTGATGTATGTCATAGTATCTGTATGCTGCAATGCATACTGCTCTGGGTTTGTGATATTCCACCTGTCAAAGACAAAGATCAAAATTACAAATGACAATAAGCTCTAATGTTTTACTTTGACAACAATTATGAAAGAGTTTAACTTAGGAACATCAAACTTTTCTATTGACTTTAAAATTCAAATGAGAGCTGATTTAAAAATTTATATACTAAGCATTTAGCTGATTTTCACCAACCTGAGGCAGATATCTTGAATAATTTCTTTGAGATCATTGTTCTGAAAAAGACAAACGGAACTTCACTTGAAAAATGATATTTAAAATGGCAAAAAGGCAACATGTCTTGTACAATAAAACATGGTTTTCCTGCCAAATAATTCCTTGTTTAGAAAACTTTCTTTCATATTGTTCAAGAATTCTCATCTTTATGTAATAAATTCTTGTCATGGTTATGTGTACAAGGCCAGTATATACTGTAAGGAATCATGTATCATTTCTTAAATCATACAAATTGAGAGATTGCTTTGCCTACTTAGAATGATGGGCTGATATAATGGGAAACAACTTGAATTTCACAACCTGGTACCTAGATTCTATGTTAGCAAGTTTTTTGGCACATGAACTGAACATTGTGTTACATAATTGCTACCAAGAGATCTCAAGGGTCATGATTTATCCAAATCTTAAAGGATATTAATTGTCTTTACTGGATTAATTCAAAGGATCAGGGTTCAATGAGTTTCTGATTCAATAAGGAATAAATTTACATATTTGGTTATGTTGCAAAATCAAATCCAGCCAGACCACAATGAAAAAACCCACACTGATTTTCTCTTTCTTCTTTCTTTCAGTCATTCAAAATGAAACTTTTGTCCTTTCGCATATTGTGGTCAGGAACAAGGCTCAGATTATTGTTTATTTCTGAACCAGACAAGTACACAGTTGCAAAAGAACAACAAAAACAGTGTTCTTTACAAACAATTTACAAACGGTACATGTGTCTCAAAACAATCGCACATCAAAACTTCTATAACCAAAATATCAATCAAGCCAGGCGTGGACCAGGGCAATGGGAGACATCTCAAATTTGGGGGCATGAAACTGAATGGGCACTTTTAGTCATTAAGCTACAGGGACACATCCAGGGACACAGGACGCACCGGCGGGCACGACACTTTGAGGGTACTTTATGCTTAAGAAAAAGAGGGCATTTTCTCTAAGTAAAAGGGCACTTCTTTGTTTATTGCAAAATCTTGGGGGCATGTGCCCCCAGTGCCCCCTGGCTCCTATGTCTATGGACATATCCTTAAACAAAAAGGGACTTTTGCAGCTGTTGAAAAAACTTGGGGCCAACTTCCTCAAGTGCTCCCTCGCTCCTTTGTCTTTGGTACATTTAGAGCTTGCTATGCTTTTTGAACATCAGCTTTACACTGGAAACAACAATATACCAAGGGGTCACAGACTTGATTAGATCTTTTCTACTTTTTACAATCCAACCAATTGCCACTACAAACTGTGACTTCACCTTCACCTTCTAAACAGGGTTTGATTATGCACAATTCTTGATCCTGTTAAAAATGTGTCACAATCAGCCACTGAGTTTCAATATCGTCACTACATTTCACAATAACTATCCTTATCCTAAAATTAGTAGGTACAATACAAGCACATATTTCTTACTCATTCACTCAGATCTGATTTATTTCTTTGTTAGTTTTACTTCATATATTAATGATCTAAACTTCAAAATATAATTAGCTCTCCTGAAAGACAAGAAATAAATGGCTGAGTTACTCAAATTACAGTAGAATCACTACAATCTTTTTCCCTGTTGTTGGCCTTCCTGGTTAAAATGATTCAGGCCTTTATTCACCCACCTAAAAATACACTCTCTTCACATCCGTCTTCAAGTATGATCAATTCATTTTACCTTGTTATGAGGAATCAGTGCACTTTTTCGTTTATCTGCAATTCTTTTATCAACTTTCACTCGTAAAGCCATGTTGTTGCCATTAGTAAATGAATAGTTCGTTGATTTAGGCTGTACCGGACCAGGAAGCCAGCGCCGTAAACATCACACCTCTGCTAAAGTGAGTCCTGGACAATCTCAAAATTTGCTAAACTAACAGGCTGATTAAGCGGGGGGTGATGACGGAATATTAGCCCAAATTTGCGTCATCGAAAGGGTTGGAAGGGTTAACCTTCCAAATAAGTATTTTCACTGTCGAATTTCAGGTTGGTATATTTGAAAATAAAAGAGCAACAGATAAGGAAAACTCTCCTCAATTACCTAGGACACGAACCACAAAGTGCTGATGATACAAACCTGATGAAACTCGTAGAAAATAGCGAGATATCCTTCCTTCTGTATCGCAACTTTTTTCACCATAACCTTCTCTTTTGATTCTTCAGACATATTTGCGATGATATATCCTCAATCTGCTATCATATCAACTTTAAAAGTTTCTTTTCTTCTCTCCAAAGTATCACACTTCGCTCAGCACTTCCCTCTTAGGCCGAGCTTGATTTTCTTCCGCAACTGCGACGCGTTCTTGATAAAATTCTTTTCTGTTCAAACATGTCTTTGGTCAGCAAAATGAAAATGGTGGCAAATGATAGAATGATTCTTTAGCTTTCGATTGATATAGTTTGTGCTATCTTCTTGTATTCCAGATCGTTTTTAAAGTAAAATAACTTCGAAGTATCCAAATAAATGAAGACTTCAGCAGTGACCGCCCTCTCCAATCCACAAAAGTAGCCTAGGCCCCAAAGCATAGATCCACAATCACTTTGCACAGCGGATTGATTGTCCGTTCTGCTGCTGATAAATTTGTCCCATTTTTGGCACTTCCCTGCAAACATTGACAATAGTATCCCATGCCAAACGCATCACAGAATCAAATAATTTGTCAATATCCGGCAATCAGTAAGATGTAATTCGTTTAATTTCGGGGATTTTAAATTTAATTTGGTCTTGTCTGTAGCTTTTCAGAAGTTTTCTGCAGACGTCTTTACTTTTGCATTCGCATTGGGTGTTCCTGCCATCCCAAAGTATCTTTTTACTATCTTTTGTCCCTTCTTGATCGAACGATGTTGCCCAAAGACAGTTTCAACTTCTGCGAGATAAAATTTCTTTAGCGCATCTGTTTTCTGCTTTCTACCCAGGGTACCAGCACTGATCAGTGGGTACCAGAGCCTAATATAGGATCTGTCACTTAGGGTATCTGTTCTCTTCTCGTGCTTTTTGGGCTTTTTGCAAAAACAAGTCCGGCAAATGCCTTTCATTGTCAGATCAAAACAGCGTTTTCCGATTTACTGATTGCTTGATTGTGATTCGTTGATTACTTCACAATAAATACAGCAACAACAACAGCGTCGTCATAAATATTTAAATTTAATCTTTCAAAATGTCGGAAATTTTGGGAGGCTGCAGTAGCGATCAGGGCATGTTGCTACAACTCACCTGGATCCTTCGATGACGCTTATATGAAAGATGTGGCCAGATAAAGAGATGAATTATGGCGTCCTTCTTGCAGTAGCAGTTGTCTTGACATATGTACAAGTATGTAAACTTCACAATTTAGCAGCCTTTTTTGGGCGAGGCTAAAATTCAACAGGGAAGCAGTTTTGAGTCGATCCTAGTAAGGAGCCTTCGGATCAGTGAATCCGAGTTTTGCTGCGCAAATCTAAGAAATGTTTACGCCACAGCTACGAATGTAAGTTTGCTTGATAATTTGCGAACAATTAATTTACATTATTGGGTAGTATTCTGTTAATGGAAAGGAAAAGAAAGTATCGAAAGTGAAATTTTTGTGCGCCAGAGCCAGGGTGTGCCCATAAAACAATGGGAACAATAGAAAATAAGTGCTCTGTGTGCCGGACATGTACTGGACATGTCCAGCGCACTGCTCTTTCTTTCCATGTAAAGTCATACTAATGTTTTTGCTGTGTTTTCAGGAATGCAAATGCATGCTACCTGTCAAAATGTTAAAGATGATGAAATCTCAACAAAGGAACATAAGAAGCAAGAACTGTTCAATTCATCGCTCTGCAATCATCAGAAAAATTTTAGTAACTGTGAGAAGTTTATTTATTAGTTTTCAATGAGACCTTAATCATCTGGACTCTCCCTTTCTTCTGCCAGAATGTTAAGTTTTATTTTCCCATGATGGGGACTTTGTGCCAATTCTTTTGTTTTTGAACAGTAGGATTTTAACCACAGGTAATGGAGGAAAATTGATAAAAGCAACAAGTACCTCTCTTTTTACTTTAGTGTTTGCCAAATTTGCCAACTTTGTCTGGGTAAGGCCAATGACGACGATGTTTATCATACAAAGATTTCCGGTATGATAAACATTGTTGTCGTAGGTCTTATCTAGACAAAGTTGGCAAATTTGGCAAACACTAAAGTAAAAAGAGAGGTACTTGTTGTTTTATCAATTTTTCCCCGTTATCTGTGTTTTAACAAATATTGTGTAGGGAGGATGTTTTCTTTGCAAAAGAAACTTTCCAGCCTTGCCATTCTTTCTCAAAGCTTCCTTAACATTTTAGGTTCATTACATTGGCAACATCAGATCAGGTGACCCAAGATTATCCACCAAAGCTCATGGACATAAAATTTCACATTCTTTGTGAACAGTTTCAATACTTCCATTTTTAGGGCATTAGCAACTTTATTATTTGCTTTTCATTGCAGGATTTCTTTCCAATTTATGATAAATATGCTGTTGATGTGCCAACAAAATGTCCACTTCATAAGGATAGAGACATTTTCACATGGATTGAAAGAAATAAATCAGAAACAGAAACAATCAGCTTGCAATGTGAACTTTGTGGAAAACAATTCTATGAACAATATCATTTCTATGAGCATGCAAAAAGAAAACATTCATATGTTTTTCTAAAGGTATGAATAATGTCAGATGCTACAACAAAATTTGGTGTTTAACTGATTAGCTAACTGATTACCATAATTTAGGTACCACTTGAGATGTCTTGAAATCTAGTTATTTGAATCAAATCTTCATTTCCCTTGTCATTGATCATTGGATATTGCCAGATTCAACTGTAAACTGTTCAATATTTTATGCAAGAGCATCTTTCCTGTTACATGAAGTGAACTTTGAAGGACTTTCATCCCAGGGACTACTTGATTTTAAATTGCATGGGGGTGTGGACTCCAAGAAATTATTTTTTCACCCTAGTTTTCCCCTCAGAGTTATAGCCTACTTTAGAAAACATCAGTGAAGAGTATAGTCCAACACATAGGAAAGCCCTAGGAAAAATTGCCTACTTTTGATACCTATTGTTAGAAAAAGAGGTAAAAGCGATACCCTGGAACAAGTGCACATCACATCAGCAAAATATGTCCAGTACCCAAACCCCTGGGCTTTTACTATTTTATTTACATAATTATCTTTTAGGGAGCAAGAGCAGTTTGCCTACCTGATTATTGCGACATATTTAGATGTGATTTGCATGAAAAATATCCATATCATATCCCTGAATCCATTGACTGTGATGAGAAAAAAACTAAGAACCTTAGAAGGAGATGTGAGGTGAGCGCTGCTTAACCCATTTTTGTAGCATTTGTTAAATGAATTGGAACCATATTCAGTGAAAAGAGGAACATCAGAAATTGATTGTTTTTTAAATATCTACAATTATTTTATGGACTACCAATGATACCTATATTCTAAGAATTTTAGACACAAAGCCATACAGTAAGAATTAAGACTTGCACAATGATGGATCAACCATTTGTTGCATTTCAGGGATTGCTACGGTCCTGTCTTCCAGACAAGATGTTCCACTATGTTTATGGTAACAACGCTATTCATGTAACTTTTTTCATGAATTTAACAATTTCATCACCATATTACAGTAATTGGTGCCATTCAAAGAGGAAACCCAATGACCTGTGTCGTTTTCCGCTATGATTGGCACAGCTGAATTGAATTGTGACATATGCTTGTAAAAATTTTTTAGATTTGATAGAAAAACGTTAATTTACAAGAGCGAGAGGTCCAAATTTACTGACTGGCATGGCAATGGTCACAAAGTATCTGCTAGAATTGCCATTTTACCTTTGATAGAGGCCCCCTATGTTTGTATATGAAGCATTATTTGGCTAATTTAAGAGCGTGATTTTGTGACTTTTGATATTTTTGACTCATGACTTGGTGATCAAAGAATCCTCCGTGCTGCGTGATCTGTCAAAAATTTGCTCTCTATTTCATGGACTGAACTTTTAAAGCACATGATTGTGCCTTGAAATTTCACAAAAATGCTGTTTTCCAACATAGTGAAGGGGGTAGTCTCAAAAATTTTGGGGGGGGGCAGGCCCCCGGACCCCTATTTATCTCGTTTCACTTGCAGCCTGACCTTACCACTGAAACTTTTAATATTGATTTCAAAATCATCCAGTGCTCCCTGTTGTGTGTTTATTTACATTAGAAATATATTTCTGGAGCATTCTTAAGATTTTAGCAATGTGATCATGAAAATGCTGTTTTATGGGCAGTGATGGCATGAACAATGAAAAATCAATGTGTGAATCCATTATCCAGGGGTACTGTGGGGGCACCTTTATAATGAGCCCCAAGATCATTAATGATGAAGTCTGTCAGCCATCAAGAAATTTGACCAAATTCTAAAAATCATCACATCGTTTGTAGTAACTGGTCTGTTTTTTGCAGACAAACTCTACATGGCAATTTGTTCCACATTGACTTGTGAGAAGTTTCTGCATCCTTTCCAAGATTCTGTAAGTTTCCAAATGATGTGCAAAATTTGCACAAATAGCAAATTTCTTATTCAAATTATTTGATAAAATGAAATAAGTTTGCAGATTGTTGAATAATAATTGTGAATGCCTTGAAGACATTCGCTTCCATTTAAAAGTCCATTTCAGTCATAAAATTTTGTTTAATTGGCATACGGGAAAAGCCTCTAAAGAAAACAAGTCTAGAAGAAAACTATGAACTCTATTGAGATGAGAATCATTAGACAACATCAATTAAATTTTTCTTCAGTCAGCTTTTTAAGGACTTCTTTGTTTGTATATGTGGCTGTATCAAGCAATGAACACATAAAATAACTTTAAAAAAGCAGTATATTTAGGCTAGAGCTTATAAAACTAAACATTCAGGCTTAACCCTTCATGAGCAGTCAACTTGACAGATTTTAAAATGTCGGAGACTGTGTTCACATGATTCCAGGACATTTTGAAAACGGTAAAAAATGTAACAAATAGGCCTCCTGTTCACACATAAACAGCACAGTTTTTGCCGACAGATTTTGAAAACGTTAGATTTTGAAAACGGAACTCTAACTGGCACATTTTGGGAATGGCATTATGTGAACACTCAAAAATGATAAGAGAAGAACATTTTTCAACATTTTTGGAACAAGACTGATTGATTCTTAGGGTTTAGGTGTATTTATTTGGCACCAAAGTCTTGCAACGGGTTTCTCGCCATCAAATTTCGTACCATTTTCAACCTGTTCTGGCATTGTGTGAACGCTAGCTCTAATTTTGCTACTGTCACAATTTTCAGCGTTTTCAAAATGTACCGGCATCATATGAACGTAATCTTAGTCTATTGAAAAATTTTCCAGAATCAGTTTTCAATTATTTCCTTGTGTTCCAGATGTCAGTATTTACAGTTGTTACATTGTCTATAACTGTTCCAGTCTCATTGTTCATATTGGCACATATTTGCTTGCTCTTTCTAGAAAAAATGTAAGTATTTTTTGACATATAAGTAGTTTTTGACATATAAGTCTGATAAATCATTTACTTCAAGGTAATTTATGCAATGAACAATGTAGGCTGTGTAACTTTCCTTGAACTGAGACTTTTATCTTTAAAGATAGTTTGCTTAGGTTAATTTAAAAACAAAGTTCTAAACAGATTGGATGTAAATAGTGTCCCCAATTAGTGGAAATGCTAAATGAATTAGACACTGTAATAAAGTTATTAAGTTATGTACACTGTAATAAAGTTATTAGTATCACAACAAATATGTGTAAACTTAAAATTATTGCCAATGTTTTGTCCTTCCATGCAAAATTTCTGCAGGACGTTTAGTGTACTACAACTTTGAGAAACGCACTGGTAATTATCAGGGAATGTTTTCAACTCAAACGTTTTTGTTTTATTGCAAATACGTTCAGTTGCTTTCACTCAAAATTTTCAGCCCGTCTATTTCCTCTAAATTGAAAGTGTGTTCACCACAAACAACGTATTTTATGGCATGTATAAGATGTGAGTTTATTGAATTTGTAAAGTATCGAGTATTGAATTTATTTTGTTTATGAACAGGGAAGATCCTGAAGCTGAAGAAATATTTCGTCAAAAGAAACGAGCAGAATATGCAGCGAGGAATGCGGATCTAGATTCTAGATTCTATGCTGCAAAGGACAGAGGCTTCCAAATCAGGCAGCGTTCAGCGTACAGACATTATAGAGTTGGAAATGGTCGTCCACGGTATCATCGATGAGGCTCCATTGGTTATTCGAAGATTCCTTTCGAGGACCCATCGATAAATATGATCCTTTGAGCACTGAATGAAAAACAAACAAACAGAACCTTGACGGGAAGTGGCTTTCATTACATACTAACGTCAACTTTGGTGCAGCAAACAGGAGCGGATCCAGACAGGGTTCACAGGTTTCAAAAACCCGGTCAGATAATTCGAGAAAAGCTACCCTCAACGAACACGTGATTCACTGCCATAGAACCGCAAAGAAATGTTCGCTTGAAAGCAATTACTGCGATTGCCTTCCCGATGATTGCTTGGGCTATTGCGGTGGCGCTTCTTATCGATGTGAACCTGTTGTGTTTTGAACAAGGAAGCAAATATCTGTTTCCTGATGAACAAATGGTAGTGAACAGGCTTTTGTTTTGCCCTTTGATACAAAGCATGGAAACAAAAGCACCGGGAAAATATCAGTTATCTCTTCAACAAAGGAGGATTGAGGATTTATCTGTCTGCGTCATAATCTGTGCAGGATTGGATGGCACCACTATTATTGCACAACTGAATCCATTCATAAAAAGTCTGAAACCTCTTGTTGACGAGTCCGAAACCAGTCACCACATTGTTCTCTCTGTCGTAAGGGAGTCCGAAACCTGTCATAAAAAGTCGCAACCCGGTCAGAAAAAGTCGGAAACCTGTGTAAATTGCGTAATACTCTCAACCAGTTGGTTTGGTTGTGATGGTTGTGATGCGTGATGTGATATCTTCGATGTTTCCTCGCCAAACACAGTGGAATAAAAGGGACGGCGAGGAAGTACGATCTGATCTTGCCACGTGATGTTGAAAATCATTGAAAATCAGGGAGCTTCTTGAACCAAAAGTTGCGGGGAAGGAAAGAGAGAAAGATGGGGAGATGGGGAAAGATGGTGCAGGCCAAGCTAACAGTCCTTGACCTTGAATGCTTGTTCCATGTGCAGCGATGGAAATCGCATCACGATATCATTCGATTTGAATGAATATATTGAGATAGGTGTTTCCGGTTTCCATATTGAAAAGGGCGCTTCCTTAGGGAAAAAGGGCGTGGCCCAAAAGAAAAGGGCGTGGCCCGAAAAATTTTCCGGGGCTTCGCCCCCAGACCCCCAGTGAACCCTGTCACGAAACTTCCTGGATCCGCGCCTGGCAAAGGATCACGGTTTGTTATGAGTCGAGATGTTGAAGCCCTACGTTTACTTGCACTTCTTCCGCGAATCAATAGACCTTTTAGCTATTCTACGAAAGAGCCTGGATCGGGCGGAATTTTTACACATTTTTATGCGCGAGGTTCGATTGAGTGGCGTCAGAGCTTCGATTGCAGTTGCGCATATTCGAAAATTCTTCAAAATGTACGAAAACATTGTTCGATTCAGATTCTCTTTTAGAAAGCATAGGTTCCAAATCTTAAAGGGTGGGTGTAAAATTCAACGAAGTATTTCTTTCAGCTGAATGGCTTCAAATAAAATTCAGCTATTTTGCTATAATTCTGCCGCTGGACTTTTCAAAAATCTTCAATATTGTCGGAATTAGAGTGTTTTCTTCTTTTTCGTGAGTTCAAGAAAAATTTTCAAAAAAACTGTCTGATTCAACATCAAATAATTTCCAAGAAATCCATAGTTAATGGATGTCTAAATATGGTAGAAAGCAATAGTCCTTCACTGCTGTTTATGACTTAGAAATTTGATGACGTCACATCAATTTCTGAGAATTCCAATGGTAGAATTATGAGTAGGTAGCTAAAGTTTCTTTCAAGCCATTCAATTCGAAGAAATATGTCATACAGTTTTACAGCCGGCCTTTTTTTCGCCAGCTTAAAGGTTTGGAACCTATGCTCTTTTAGAATAGCCGAAACGTCTTTTTGTTCAGAAATATTAAGAGATGATTGTACGGAGCAAAGGACGACCCAACAGGTATGGAAAGAAATACTTCACCATTCTAAGAGATATCAAACTTGTGAATGCCCAGGCCATAGAGTGTGAAATCTATTTTGTAAAATGTTACTGAGTGTTTGATGTGACAAAATTATTTAAATGTTTAACTAAGGTGAAATGCATGCAGTAGAAGACACATGTACACATGATCAGTTTCATAGGAATATCAATTCTTTAAGTCACCTTCTCATTTCCCATAAAATGCTTTCAAATATTACGAGTCAAAGATCTTCAATGTCAAACATCTCCGCATTTGGTTTCTTGTGGCTAATCGACGATGGTTGAGATCCTCTAGCTCACAAGTGTGCAGGCCACACAAGAATCAAATTTTGGACAACCATAAAACAGCAATAATCAGCTGTGGATAGCAACGGAAATATGACGACATAGAACAACTGAATACATCAAGAAATGAAAGATATTCAAAACATTTGCATAATGTTTGAATTGCAATTTTGTTTTGTGCAAAAATGTCAGTTTAGGCATTTTGCAACTGCATTACAAGCTAGAATTTATCTAATTTGAGGGTTGGTTCTCGACTCTTGGCAGTCCAATAGCTTTGTGAGTTAATGAATTAGATAAAGTGAGATTCAAAAGAAGCCACGTTGTAAGGAATCATCAAGCAACAATTTCAAATCAACTGTCGGTAGCAACCGAAACGTGATGACACAGAACAACTGAATACATCACGAAATGAAAGATACTCAAAACATTTGCATAATGTTTGAACTGTATTTTTGTTTTGTGCAAAAATGTCAGTTTAGGCATTTTGCAACTGCATTACAAGCTAGAATTTATCTAATTTGAGGGTTGGTTCTCGACTCTTGACAGTCCAATAGATTTGTGAGTTAATGAATTAGATAAATTGAGATTCAAAAGAAGCCATGTTGTAAGGAATCATCAAGCAACAATTTCAAATCAACTGTCGGTAGCAACCGAAACGTGATGACACAGAACAACTGAATATATCAAGAAATGAATGATATTCGAAACATTTGCATAATGCTTGAATTGTATTTTTGTTTTGTGCAAAATGTCAGTTTAGGCATTTTGCAACTGCATTACAGACTGGAATTTATCTAATTTGAGGGTTGCTTCTCGACTCTTGGCAGTCCAATAGATTTGTGAGTTAATGAATTAGATAAAGTGAGATTCAAAACAACCATGTTGTAAGGAATCATCAAGCAACAATTTCAAATCAACTGTCGATAGCAACCGAAACGTGATGACACAGAACAACTGAATACATCACGAAATGAAAGATACTCAAAACATTTGCATAATGTTTGAATTGTATTTTTGTTTTATGCAAAAATGTCAGTTTAGGCATTTTGCAACTGCATTACAAGCTAGAATTTATCTAATTTGAGGGTTACTTCTCGACTCTTGGCAGTCCAATCGATTTGAATGAATTAGATAAAGTGCGATTCAAAACAAGCCATGTTGTAAGGAATCATCAAGCAACAATTTCAAATCAACTGTCGATAGCAACCGAAACATGATGACACAGAGCAACTGAATACATCAAGAAATGAAAGATATTCGAAACATTTGCATAATGCTTGAATTGTATTTTTGTTTTGTGCAAAATGTCGGTTTAGGCATTTTGCAACTGCATTACAGGCTAGAATTTATCTAATTTGAAGTTTGCTTCTCGACTCTTGGCAGTCCAATCGATTTGAATGAATTAGATAAAGTGAGATTCAAAAGAAGCCATGTTGTAAGGAATAATCAAGCAACAATTTCAAATCAACTGTCGATAGCAACCGAAACATGATGACACAGAGCAACTGAATACATCAAGAAATGAAAGATATTCGAAACATTTGCATAATGCTTGAATTGTATTTTTGTTTTGTGCAAAATGTCGGTTTAGGCATTTTGCAACTGCATTACAAGCTAGAATTTATCTAATTTGAAGTTTACTTCTCGACTCTTGGCAGTCCAATAGATTTGTGAGTTAATGAATTAGATAAAGTGAGATTCAAAACAAGCCATGTTGTAAGGAATCATCAAGTAACAATGTCAAATCAACTGTCAATAGCAACGGAAATATGACGACACAGAACAACTGAATACATCACGAGATGAAAGATATTCAAAACATTTGCATAGTGTTTGAATAAGTATGTTTGTTTTGTACACAGTAACAATTCTTGCATTTTGTAAGTGCATTAAAGATCAGAGCCTCGTCTACTTCATAGTGCTTGCTTCTGGACTGTTTGTACTCAGATAAATTTATGAGCGGAATAAATTTTTGTGTTAAATATATTGGATTGGATAAAATGAGATTCGACGAGAGCCACGTTGTAAAAATTCATTGAACAACAATTTCAAATCAACCCAATGGTGGATAGCAACAGAAATATGATGGCATGTAAACAGAAGAAAAATATTTAAACATTTGCTAGATGGAGAAATTGATATCGTGGTTTTACACGAGGTATCAGTTTTTGCATCTTGTAAGTGCATTACAGATTAGGATTTCAACTGATTGAAATTTTGCGTTCCCACTCTTTGCAGTCAGATGAGTTAGTGAGGTGAAGAAACCAGAAACGTGTGAGTTTAAAACATTGGATAAAATGAGAATCCGATATTCAACAAGAGCCATGCTGTAAATAGTCATCAAAAACAATTTCAAATCAGCCGTGGTGGAGTTAGACCGAAGTATGACGACACAAATCACATGAGTACATCAACAGGAGAAATGTTTTCAAAACATTTGCTAGACGAAGCTGGCTGTAGGTTTCAAGCCCAAACATGAACTCCACCATCAAAGTATCGTGATAAAGAGTCGTCGACGTGATTAAGCACTTTGTACTGAGGCCACAAGTTCGCCGCCTTCCAAAGCCTGCGTGCAGATAATACGTATAGTCTGCGTTCAGTATCCGTTCAGTAACGAGTATTGTATGTGTCAGCAAATGGCCCTTTCTACTTAGCGTCTGTGTATTGTCTGCTGTAAGGTACTTAAAATTCCAGGACATTGTGTTATTAATTTGACTTGCTCAGAGAGCAAACCGAAACCTGAAATTGAATCACATGATTACCGTTCTCAATTCTGCTTGCTTCTTCCTCGTTTCATAGGAAAGCGATATCATTGGCTGATTGATACAACAAAACGTTTTCTTCGTTATCAAATAAACGCTGAAGCACCTACCACACAAAAGTGAGCAGCATTGCACACACCACACATTTTTCTTAGGTATATGCTGCACGCAGGCTACTTAAGGGCTCAAAAGATTAGAGCAACGAACTCAAAATCCAGTAGATATAATGCCAAATCAGCAGAGAACGTTTCCCGGTGTTCTTGGAGAAAAACGAATTTGCAAGTCATATCATACTTACGATTTCATTAGCTTCAGTACAGACAACTGAATTAATTTTTGAATCACATTAAACTACTTAAAATTATTGATTATCTTCCAATTAACAATTAATCGCATACATCTTGGTTCAACAAGGAAATAAATAAATAAACGATCTTTGTCGTGAACTAAAATAAATGTTCTTATCCTGAAACATACCTCCACCTAATATTTCTGGAGCGACTTTTTCTTTGAAATGAAAGGTGGACTAGATCAAGTTTGCAGTGTTTTAAGAACGGAGATAACGCCTACCAATGCTATTGTTCCTCTAGCTAAACGACAAGGCAGGAACGTGTCATCATAAAACGATTGTACAGTAATACTGAGAAATAACTTGACAGCAACATAAACCAAACAAGATCTAGAAGTACCAATGTTAAAAAATAATATTTCAGGCTCTTCATCTACCCTATGCATAAACGAAGAGCTTCGGAAATCTCCTTATCATAAACTGTAACCAGAATTAACGGCAATACTAGATTCCAGGTGGACTTATGACGATGAGTCCTTTGTTTCCCTGCGGTAAACCTTGCTCAACATGGATGCATAATGAAACAGTGAAAAACCTGACCCTATTTTCTGCAGTCATCAATGGAATTATGATGGAATCACGCCTCTGAATCTCGATCCCGTGGGAGTGTTTTCAATCCTTCAATCGAATCGAAAATTCTATCACATTTACGCTGTAACAATAGTAATTCACAAATCTCGCGATCTTATTTGTAATCAAGGAATCGCGGAGTTTGGGCCTAAATAGGGCCAGTTTTTTCAGAGTAATATTATGAGTATCTGTTGACCAAGGCGCCATCATCAAGTCAAAGAGCACAGGGAAACAAGAAACTATAGGTCATAAGTCAAGATTCCAGGTTCAATAAACCATTTAGCTATTCTACCACGTAGCCTGGATCGATCGATGTTTCTATGAATTTTTTTCGAGAGGTTTGATGAAGTGGAGTTAGAGATTCTATCACTATTGTGCACATTCGAAAATTTTACAAACTGCATTAAAATATCGTTCGATTCAGATTCTTTTTTTGAACATCTATAAGGTCTATTAATCTTCTAACACTTCAATACATGAAACTGAATGAATTGTAATTTACCAGTCATGTAAATAAATTTCATACCTTAATTGTTCAATATTTTGTCCAACAGATTACGATAATTTCGAGTAGCTTGGAGGAGCAAATTTTCTTCTCAGAAATTTAAGGATATATAATGGAAGACAACTGACCAAAGTTATTACAGTTACTTTCCAATAAAATGCTCCTGATGTGAAGAAGACCTCATCTGAAACGAGGAGGGAACAAATATACATGAAAAAAGTATGCGTGGCTTTCTTTCATGGGACCCCAGGAGGAGGGTACTCCCGTACTTGACTAGACGGGATGTGCCGCTCAACAGGGTGTCCTTTATGGTAGAAATAATGCGACAGGGTGTCTTTTTCTGATGAAACTTCAGCAACAGGGTGCTACAATTGATAAGAAAATTATGCGACAGGGTGTCTTGTGGAAGGACATTTTTTTCAGAGTTCTCTTGAAACAATGGATAATGCATACTTTTGGCAACATTTTTACGCGCCAGGGTAGTTTTATGCGACAGGGTACAGGGTATGGAGAGATTTGCCACACACCCCGTCACTTCCCTAGTCAAGTACCCCTCCCCCAAGGCGTGGGACTTAATGGGTAGGGACCGTGATTTAAATTTTTTCTGTAGAGGTCTGATCTGCATGATACTATACGTCATAGACATCAACGGTTAACGTGAAACGGAAAAAGTCCATCTTTTATTAGGCTATTCTGCAACAGAATCTAGATTGAACGATATCTTCAGATACTTTCATTTGAAAGGTTCGATGCTTGCTCTTTTCGAGGGAAGTAACAACAGCGTAAAGTAACTACAGCTAACTCCTGTGGCATCTCTTAAAATTATCAGAGAACATTTGCCAAACTTGGTAGAAACAGCGTTTTAAGGGATGAAGGAAATTGGGGGTGATGAAGGAAATTGAATGAAAATTCAACAGAATCTTCGTTCGTTTCGATTCTCATGGCTCGATCATTTCAGCTTGACCCTGAAAGTTTGAACCTATCATGCTTTCATTGATCATTGGAGCCAATAGGAGTTGATACGGGACTTGAATATCTGTAAAGATACTTCACAAAAACAAAGTCAGTTGTTTGTTAAATTCTATGGTCACAAGGGAAACAATAAATGAACTTAAGTTCAAACTTACCGAAATATTTTCGCAGGATGACGACAGATGCAATATAAATAGCCAATGAACAAACTTCTGCGACAGCCATTAACCAATGCCATGTTCGTATTGTTAATGCAACCATCAATAATTCAGTTAGGATCAGTGATGTAAATGAGATAGATACAACATGAATGAAGTCATCTTCAAATAGAAGTAATGCTCCAAACATTATTATACCACCTAGAATGAAAATGATAACAATCTTTATCATATCTTATGTTTACCATGATCACAGGTTCTGTGAAGACCTTATATTAACTTATATTATTATTTGAAAGTGAAAAAACCATACCAGAATGTTCCTTCGTTATTTCTTTGTTAATTATTCTCTTGACTTTGCTTTTCAGATGATACAAATCCCACGTTTGCTCCTCTTCTAATTCAACGAATCTGTTTGGCAGTCATTTTTAATTTCGAAAACTACAGAAGCGAAACTAGGGGGTATATTTATGACGACGAGTCCCTCGTATCCTTGTATCGACGAGTCCCTAAGAATCACTGAGTTTGGGCCTAAATAAGGCCAAGTTTTTCAGAGTAATATTACGAGTCTCTGTTGAACGAAGCGCCATCATCAAACCAAAGAGCACAGGGAAGCAATAAGAGACTTTAGGTGATAAGTTTGTTGTGGAGGCAAGGCTCAGATTTTATTTTGGTTTTAGTAAAATGAACAACAAATCTTGCAATCTGAACTGAAGTCTAAATTAAAACAACAGAATCTAGTTTTAAAGAACAGAAGAATTATTATCACCTCTCAGATTTAAACAGAGACAAGAGAGCTCAGAGCAGTGGTGGCGCCACGGGGATGGGGGGGGGGCGGTCCAAAAGTCGGCAAAAATTGTCAAAGAAAACTAACATGAAATTAGTTGGGTGTACCTTCAGACTGAAAATTATGTCAGAATCCCCCCTCCCACATCCTTCGAATTGTTAGAGCTGGCCCCGCCACTGCCAGACGATATAGAACAAGTATGCCAAATAAGAGAGAGAGAGAAGATTGTGCCTCGTAACTTTCATCTCAAATTTTCTGCTGAAAATCAAATCCACTAACCTTGATAAATACTTATCAGCAACCACAGAAAGAATGTTTTATAGGATAGAATACGACCCTGAAAATAAGAAAATAGTAACATCAAATTGTGATTTCTACTAAGTAACATTAACTCCTAAAAGTAATCTTTCATTTAAGATTCAACCAAAACATACACATTCTGTGGATTTTTGTTTTTCTTTGAAGAAAGACGAAGTTGTAAAGGCTGATTACCTTGACAAGGTCTTTGTATAACTCCGGATATCTCAAAGCAATTTCATCACTAACATCTTCGTCAAGAACCAGTGAAAACACAGGACCCATCGTATACACTGTTGCATATCTGGAAGAAAGAAAATAAGGTTAGAATCGCAAAGGATTAAGACATATCTTTAATTTCCATACTGTTAAAGCTCTAAAGCTCTATTGAGCCCCCCCCCCTCTATTAAGCCTTGTCTCTAATAAGCCCTCCCCTCTGAGCCGAGATTTAAATAAGTCTCTATTCAGCCCCGCCCAGCTTATATCAAATTCCAGAAATTACCAACGATTTTCCACATCTCTTGCTAGAAAAGCTTGTGTGTTAGTTTTGATAATGTTTGGGTTGGAGAATGTGTCGAATATGTATTTGAAATATGGAGTAAAGAACTGAAAAGCTATCATTCGTATCAATGTTATTTGATTTTGTGAATAAGCCTCCCCCCGTCTGCATTGTCCGAAATTAAATAAGCCCCCGGTGGCTTGATAGAACTTCAAAATTTTGGCTGCAATAGATATCTGAAGAAAGACTGGATTAAACGACGTGCTAAGTGACAAGGTAAAAATGTAAATTTTTAAGTTCACGTTTCATTATGATTAGATTATCAGTGCATCGCTAAGTATTCACTTGGATCGCAACACAAAGTGGATATCTATTGGTTTTTTATTCAAATATAAATATTTACAATAAATCTTACCTATAACTATACCTATTCCAATTACTATACAACACTACAAGTATGATACCATGGGGAGCGAAAGACAATGACTACGCCATGGCCAATCGATTCTGTTCTACACCAGATGTCAGGCCAGGGTTGTGATGAATTGGATGATGTCACAAGTGCAAATGATTCGATGAGGTAGATAAAATGCCTGACATCTGACGTGGATATCTAGTGGTCCGTAGTAATTAAAAAATTTGCTCAATAATTCAATAGAAAATTAACATGAAAATTCAAAATAGATAAAACGGATGTCTTACCCGACCATCAAAAATCCTTGATACAATGACACAGATATGAAGAAGAACGTCAATGAGAACACAGCCTGAAACAACAAAATAAATGAATGAACAAAAACAAGGCCTCTCTAGTTTGTTTACGGAACGCAGTCTGCATCATAAAAGATCACTTCTTATAAAGTAAGCAATCTGCGCTGCGAAAAATTAGAAGCAACGTTTTGGTAATCTCAAAGTAGCTGTCTTAAAAGCGAATCATCTGCTTACCTGCATTACAGATATAATCAAGCCTCTGTGAATGACAAACTGGCTGAGAGAAGCAGATCTTTTGTAGCTACAAATGAGGAAGGAAAGAATATTCTATGGTAACGACTTTCCAGCTATCAAGCAAGCATCGTAGTATCTTTCATGCCTACATAAAGATGCGGAATATCAGGAGCAGCGTTTTGTTTATCTCAAAGTGGAAAGAGCCAGGTTTTCAACAAGACGACTTTTTATGAATGACGAAAACTAATGCGCTGGTTACAAGAACTAGGTCTGAAAATGGGTGAAATATAGAAGCTGGATATGCTTGAGACAGTTTGGGCATTAAATTAAGGCCTAACAAGAATTTTGAGTTTATAACAAGGGAATTTTAGAACGTGGTTGCAGCAGAAGGACTGGATAGATTTGATAAAGAGAAATACCCCACCACTTGCCCGAATCAATAACCAAAATTTAATCCCATAAGTTCCATTGGTTGCAGGATTCAGATTTGTAGGTGTTTACCTTAAATAATGAAGTTGAATATCAAATCTTACCTATTCCTACCATGCCAAACTAGCAATCTTCCAAGATGGCTAAACTGAGTTATTGAAAAATCTGCAGCCAGGGATGCTTGTTTTCCTTCCTAAAATAAAATTTGGATTGATCAAATCTAAATTCGTAAACTAATATAATGGCAAAACAAGAAATTTAGATCATTGAATATGATTATATAATTACATCACTCTTACAAAATAATTCTAATTTTTCCACAAAATAACGTAAAACCAGGAAATCATAACAATTTTTCTGCATTAGAATCAATTCTTTGACTGTTATGTTTGTATCACGAAAGCAAACTCAAGATACACAGAAGAGACCACCGTCTTTAGCAGTCATCCAATTGAATTTTCTGCTAATTGTTTACAACAGCAAATCACATTGTTTTAATTGTTAATTATTTCAATTGTCTTTCAATGTATTACCTTTCCAACAATACCAACTCCAGCATCCGCCATTTGTATCATACTGACATCATTTCCGCCATCCCCAATTGCACAAGTGCGTTTTCCTGTATGTACTTTGAGAAGTCGAACAATTTCTGCTTTTTGGGTTGGTGTACATCGACAAACGACAACTGCCGGACACTGGACAGCAAGCTCCATAAATTCATGTTCATAATGCCGGAGAACGACCTAAAATGATGGAAGATGTTGAAATTACGAATGGATATCATAATCTGACGGTAAGCCTGTCATTTGTTTTTTAGAGTGAGCTTGATTGGTACAAACCCTGAAAACGGTAGACTTGCTAGACTTGGAATTCGTATTTCTTTTATGAAGATTAAAAACTACAATATTTATTCTTACATTACACTGTATCATCCATAGTGAAAAAAGACGAAGTAACCGGGAATTCGTTTAAATCATTCAAAAGTTTCCAAAACAGTAGCTTCGGGTAAGTTTAGAAGGCCTCCTGAACATTCTGTTTTGTTCAGGAGGCAGAAGGCTTCGCAGAGTTTTGAGAGATTTTCATCCCAGCTATGGTGAATCCAAAATTAGCTTTACCGTTGCCCCTGCTGGAAATAAGTCTCTCTCGGACTTTCGCAGGCTAGCTACGTTAAACATGCTTACCTACCTGCCTTAAAGATTTTTGTGTTTGATCGGGAAATATATTTCCGCCTTCGCGAATTCTACCGCTTTCAGAATTTGGTAAGTTTGGAGACGTTAGGTGCATCAGCCTTAACATGGTTTGCCCTTATGACCAAGTTACTAACATTCCTCGTAAAATTACAATGGTTTAAACTGATCTTTACGTAATTTACTTGCAAAATTAATACAATTACCAGGGTTTCCTGGAACATAAACCAACATTTAGTCAAAAGAGGATTCGACCACGAATAAGACAATATTATACTTACATCAAGAGAATCTCCTTTGATCACTAATGCATGGTCACCTTTTCTTCGGAATGAATTTAGTTCAAGATGAGCTTCAGATCTATTGCTTACCTACATGAAAACATTAACTTTTATTCAAAATGCAAAGACAAAACTTTCTGTCCAAAAGCTGCTTAAGTAAGAAGCCATGGATACCGAACATAAACTCAAATTATTGACTACCACCACAAAAAATACATCAGAACATTCCATGAAATTTCTCAGAATTTTTCTAGCAAGACAATTTTTCTAGCTACGATTTTCTGCTACAATTTTCCCACATATATATTACACCTGTCGCAGTGTATCATCTACTGAAGAAAGCTCGAGGACACAAAAAGCTCAAAATTATTCCATTGAGGTTTTTGCTGATGAAAAGAATTACCAAACATTTGGCAGTTAATTAGGTTTCTGTTGTTAGTTGATTTGTAGATAATTGTTCAAATTCATTGTGAGAGCCATTCATAGTGGGGAATAGATGACCATGTGTCTTTTCCCGCTATGATTGGCTCAGATTATTGTATTGTAGTTTTTTTAAATGTTATATTTATAAAAAAAGTTTCTCGCGAAGCAAAAATGGTTGAAATGTGCAACGAAGTTAAGAAAATAACTGGCCAGTGTGGGTCTCGAACCCACGACCTTAGCGTTATTAGCACCACGCTCTACCGACTGAGCTAACCGGCCATGCCACAACATCAAAAAGTTTGTGAAAATATTGTAGGGGACTGCCCAACACCAAAATTTTGCTGCTCTTGACTGGCAGTGTTCGCAAACAAAACGCCGATTACTCAAACCGAGTGGTGTGAACAGCGTAGAAAGCAAAGACGGGCCTAGACCGAACCTAGATTTTTTATTACCGAACGAACGAACGGACCTAGATTTAGAACCTAGATAGAACCAAGAACGAACCTATAGATTTGGAATTTAATTCTTGAATGCACACAAAAACTATGAGTGTGAAATTCTCATACCAGCTCTCCCACCCCAAAGAGTTATTCTTTTTCCGCCTGCAAATTAATCATTTTCACAAAAGATGTGAAATAAAAACAGATAAAGTTAACTCGCAACCATACCGCTTTGAAGGGATAGATATTTTGAGTTCTTGATACCAATCTTGAACTCTGAGCAATGCAAATTGCTGTCTCCATTTTGTCTCCAGTCAACATCCATATCTGAAGGGTACAAGAAGATTTTATACATTTATATAAATGATTGCAGTCAAGCAGTCACGGCATGACAGTTTCATGCAGTTTCCCCTCCTGCTGCTACACTCGTAAATCTTAATAAAAAGTTTTGAAAAAAACAATACAGCTTCTCAGATACTTTTCTCTGGTATTAAAGTTTCGTATGTTCTAACATTTCGTAATTTTTGGAATCATACAGTTTCGTTTGTAACAAAGACTCTTTAACCAAAAAATACAAGGAATACAAACCCTAATTGCTGCATTACGTAGAAGTTCCAATGTCGGCCTGACATCAACTTGAAGTTTGTCTTCAACTCCAGTTAGACAAAGAAGTTCCATGTCATATTCTAAACTTTCTTGAACAGCAAGAACCTGAAGCGGAACATTGTTCCATTAACAAACAAATTTTGAAACAAATATAGCATAAACAGTATTATTTTCTACAATTTCTTGGCATAAAGTTTGCAAAAGAGACCAAGGCATGAGAAAAAGTTTCCAACAGAAAATAACTGCCTGCGATGCTGAGAGGATGAAAGATGGCAGAAAGCAACCACAGGCAACCTTGCGGCACCTAACAGTTATGGAAACCAGGCTTACAGAACTTTACTCTTCGACACTAGAAATTGGCCTGCATAAGAAAATATCAGCTTTCCTACAAAGACAATTTGAGAATATTTACCTTACTATTTCTATCTTCAATTGAAAGCTTAGCTTGCGAGTAGCGGTACTGGAAAAAGAAAGACAAAATGATGAGGCAATGAAAAAGTATAGTTATAAATGACAATGCTTCTAACGTCTTCGATTAAAAGAAAATTTATAACAATAATCATCATTATCACCATCATCGCTGCACATGAGGCTCAAAGAGGGACATAGCTGAAATTATCGATAATTCAGGCCTACTGTACAGTGCTTTACAACTTTTGTTAGTAAACACAATAGACCTTTTAGCTATTCTGAAAGAATCACAATCAAACATTATTTTGCAACATTTTTTATGAAAATAATACTCGAGCCAGGTTCTTTTATAGAACAACTAAAAAGGTCAATTACAAAATAATGATCACAGAATAGGCTATTAAACCTTCCCTTTCAAAACTGAAACATTTGCAATTGCTCGAAAAATCGACGAGAAATATTTGAATACCTCGAAATCATCGTACTGCTCCTGAGACAGAGATTTCTTCGCAACAACAAGAGTTCTCAATCCTTCACGCGCCATGTTTCCACACTGAAAAGCGAAATCAACTATTTCTCAAAAGAGATTTACTTTGGTTTGTAAGTGCCACCAGTGCCATCCATAGTGAAGACTCGGTGACGTTGAATCTATTTTCACTATGGATGGTACAGTGTAATATAAAGTTACATATTGTAGCTTTTTAATCTTGACAAAAAAATCATCTATTTCTCAAAAAAGATTTACATATAATTAACTTTCATGTATCGTTTCAGAGCTAAAACATCTGTCATCGAAAGAAAGGGCAAATGATCAACATCTTTTTCTTACATTATCTCTTTGCATATGCGACTGCTCAAGACCTTCGCTTTACCACACTCAGTTTAACGTAAGTTAAAACTAAGCGATACCCATACTTCCTGTTCAAAGAGCCCGAGCTCATATGGCTGAATAACATTTTTGTGTTATTTCTTTCCACGGTACATAGCTTTTCCAAGTAAAAATTTAAGACCTCCAAACAGAAAATAAACGTACCTCTTCTTCTAGCCAATCATTATACTGGACCCTTGAGTTCATGACAGTATCTGCACCTTTCATGTAAAATATGATTTCTCCAGTTTTGTCCTCCTGTAGGAAGATAAACAAGCATTTGATTTATTGATTGACTACTCAATCGATCGATTGATTGATTGACTGATTGATCGATTGATTGATTGCTTCATTGGCTGACCGATAGATTGATTGATGGGATGAAACTTCTAAAAATCAGAATGGGGGAGAAGTAGCAAAGGATGGTTTATTAACGAGCATTCTTTGGATCTCCCTCTACAATCTCCCTGAAAGGCATCACCAGCTCATAAAACCCATCTCCTGAAGTGTACGTTTATACAGTTTCAAACAGTAATGATGTCTACAAACAAAGGACAGAAGTCAATTTCATTGAATAAGGATCATCTAGCTTCACACGTTGAAGACATTCGCTTGATATCGAAGACATTCACTTGATATTCCCAAAGCAAAGAAAAAGAATGAATACGTACCCTTATTATGATTCCCATCCTTTTGGTTTCTGATGTAAATGGAAACGTTTGAAGAATAGTAAAAGTAATAATGATTCCACTTGGAAGTCGAATATGCATTGTATTTAAATCACGATAAAATAATAAGACTCCAACACTTTCACTCCACTGCACCAAAGCAACCTAAGAATATAAGGAGCAACAACGATGATATTAATTCATTTGTTGCAAATATTTTCTACAAAATAACCATCTGTAAAAATCATCCTGCTTGGAGAGAGTACCAAAAGAGATCACTGCTCTTATATTAGAGTTAAAAATGTTGCAGTACTGTCCACTGGTACCATTAACGTCCTTAGAGTACTTCGACTGCAGGCACATTTTTCCCAACCATTTACTCGCAGGCACAGAGTATCTTTAATATGAAGGATCAAGCCCGAAACGTTTAGTAATACAAGCTCTAGGCTATATTCTCTATTTAACGAAATTCATGCATTTACAGGTTATTATAGCCGCACGTATGAACAAACACTTTATATCTTTAATATGGGACCAGTTTTGTGAACCTCTTCTTCAAACCGACTATACAAACCCTCTTCAAAATGTGGGGAGCTCTGACTATATTTCAAGAACTTGGTAATATAATAACTTTCTAATAAGGTAAACGGACGCAGGGGCAGTAACTGACTGTCTTAAATTACATGTCACGTGAAAATGCACGCGAATAATAACGACCGAAGGGTTTTGAAGGAGTAAATTTGTGTTATCGCAAATCTCACACTAACCTCATCAGGGCTAGCAGCCTGGAAATTGACCTTCCCTTTGTCTCCTTTGACAGCCAATTCGATGTCACCATTGATAACATTTGGATCTACTTCCGGTTCTTCTGTTACTGGTGTTACATTGTGACAAATGGAAAGCGCTTTCACAGCTTCTTGGACTCTTGTGACAACATTTCTTCGAATCTACGAAGAATTTGATAGTTACAGAAAGCAGGTTTAATGAAAGAGTGTTTATGATCCTGACAACATTTGACATTAATATGATATGAAAGAAATTTCTTGACATGATTTAAACGGATGGTGCAAGAATAAAAGCTTCCCTTTGCGAAATTTGAAAACATCTCATTGAAGTAGAAGCTTGCTCCGTGCAACCTTGTGGACAGGCTTGAAGGCTTCAAAGTGATAAGAAAAGGAATGAAAGCGTGGAGGAATAGGCTAAATTTTTGAATTCCATTCACCTCATCTGAAGTGCTTAAGATTATTGAGAAGAATTCACCCAATGCACTCGGAAAAACATCAGATTTCAGTCATAAAGTTGACTTGTTGGTTACTATTCCTGATTTATTGTTGTCCTAACAAAATTAGATCATAAAATTTAGAGTTTTTCAGTGGCAAAATGTCGACTGAAAAGACTTTCTTTGAAAAGAATTCAATGGATTTCTGACGGACTCATATTTGCAAAGTGCTGTCACACGATGGATTTCTGAAATCCTTTGAAGGGAATACTGTTACAACATTAGTAAAATAGGCATCCTTTCGAAGCATGAATTAACCTACCTTGGATCCAGATTTTTTAGCAGTTGCAGAATCACCGGACTGATCATACATTGATCTTAAATATGTTCTAACTTCTTCCATCGAATCTGATCCAAATGAAACTGTACCAAGATGCAACCGTTTGAATACCTGCAGCAAAAATTTTATGATAAAACCTCTTGAAAAGAGTAACAAAATCTTGACTAAAGTTTAGAATATCGAAGCGGCTTCATCTACGACTTCTTTATATTCACTAAAAAAATTACAACATAAATTTACAAACTTCACTACTTTACAAAAGTACTATAAAACCATACAATACTACTAGAATGATAGCCCGAGGAGGAAAAAGGCTATGACTACCCCGAGGCCAATTTAAGAAAGAGATAAAACCTACTGTCTGTCTCAAATTAGCTACATGCCACCACGAGAAATCTACGATTTGTAGCGGCCTGTCAAAATTAGATCGTATTTTTAGCACAACATGTACTTCAGAATCACAACGCATAGTGAAATTGAACTGCAACCAACTTTGTGGGATTTCTCCATGAAGAAAACGGTCGCAGCACTCTCTTGTCGATGGTAGCGGCAAGTACAAAGGACAAATTCTCTCATGAGCTAATCTATGTATTTCTACCACAGAAGATGACTTCAAATTCAAAAGTTTTAACTGCTTCCTTATGTTTAGAACACACTATTGTTTCGTGAACTCTTTGATGTTGTTTCGTGACCTCTTTGATGTTGCTAATAAAGACGCGGTCATCATTAATAAAACCTCTAAAATTCATACCATTTCATTCTGAGTAAGCGTTCCAGTTTTATCTGACAATAAATAACTAATTCTTCCAAGCTCTTCAGGTATTGTGCTACTTCTTACAACAGTTTTAGGAATTTTCTTGTCTTGTTCTATCACCCATGAATATACCAGTTTTGCCATATCTAAATTCACTCGTAGACTAAAAAAGATGACATTCTTTAGTCAGTAAAACATAATATTTTGAAGAGTGGAATATGTAGAAGTCCCAAAAAACGTGGATTTGCGAACGTCGTGTATATTTTTTAATAAACAAACAAACAAACAAACATCGAAATTCAAAACGGTAGAGCATCGAAATCTAGCAACAAAGCGATTTCTGTTTTAACAGTAATTCTTGTCTAGAATGAGGATCAAGACAATCATGTTTTTGTTCAACCTTATTCATTTGACAAGTCATAAGTGAAGACAGCTCGATATGATCAGTGTGTTAGTGGCTCCAGGCCAAATATACGACTCAAATCATATGTGGTGTCATTAAGACTGAAGCAAGTCATGCAATTCAATTTTCATCTCAATTCATCCGAAGTTTCAACTGTTATTAATCGTAGGGTGACAAATATTTTGAAAACAACTGTAACTGTTAAAAAGTTCATAAAGTATAAGAAAGAACGAGTAGTCATTAAACGTGAAAAAATTTACCTGATTGGAATGATGTATGAGAATAAGAGAATGAATCTGAAAAAATATCTCCACCATGGACCTGTGAATCCCTGTAGAAAAATGAGAAATATTATCAACAACGATGTATCTTTGAATCAATCTCGGCAGATTGAAACCTTAAAGGGAATCATCCACATAGCTAAATTGACTAGCTGCAATAACTAGGCTACAGAAATGCCCACACACCCGCTGGAGAGCGCGTGGCCGAGTGGTTAAGGCGTCTGACTCGTAAGCCAAAGGTCTGAACGGCCGTAGGTTCAAATCCTGCGCTGGACAGTTTGGTCGCTGTCCGTAACTCTAGCCCGGGTCAACCAGAGCCATGTGAGGGAAATCTGGTAGCTGCGGCGGGTAGCTGCGGCGGACTGACGGTAAAACATCCGTGGCCCCTGCTGGAAATAAATCTCTCAGACTTTCGCAGGCTAGCTACGTTAAACATATATACCTACCTACCTACCTTTCGCTAAAAATAAAAGGGCACGTGTCAAAGCCACCAAATACAATAGACTATATTTCTAACTTGACCAGGGCATGCTTTTAACTTAGGATCCATAAACTCCATGATTAAAGCTGAGATAACACACTCCTATTATAACAGAGGTTTGAAAGGCCTCAATGTGCGAATTACTTTGATACTTTTTTCGTTTCGTGCATCTGCCACTGCAAAACGATATTTTAAGCTGAGTGTCGAATTTCCATACAATTTTCAACACCACGGTCAGTTTAAGCTTTCCATGATAGCTTCAGATTAGTGAAGACGATTTCTCAGATATACTACTCTTTTCCCAATCACATTTTTATTTAGAATGCCGACTTTCTTTTAACCAGTAAGTACCTATATCTTCGGTAAATGAATTGAACCAAAATCGCTCAATATGCAATTATTCTTTCAATTTCTAAAAAGTAAAATTACCTTCAAACCCATGATAGCTAAAGATAAGGCCACTGTCAGTACAAACAGCAATTTTGTGAAATTATTTATTTCCACATCCACAAGACCAAACTAAAAAAGAACGAGAAATAAAAGGAACATCGTGTCTGAAAGACATCATAAACTCTGTAGCAACTAACCGCTACACGCTACTCCATGTTCAAGGAAGGTAAAGAGATAGAGTTAGTTTAATTGAACAGGAGCATGGTCTGGACTTTAAACTCACGACATGCTGACACAAATTTCCAATATCTGTAGCATACCTTAGATTGTGGAGTTGATGTGTTCATGACGCTCCTTGTTTCACGGCCAGTATAAATGACAACACCCAGTGCCGTGCCTGTAACAATTTTAGAGAAAAGATTAGAAGTTGTAGGAGGACCCATCATCGATAACAAAGATCAATTACAGTTTGGCAGTGATGATACTGGGCCATGTTGCAAGTAGTCCCAGAAAACGTTGGGACATGATGGCTTAAAAAAAGATTTTTTGGATTCCTTTTACAAGTAACTGGTCCTAATTTGCAGATTCTAAGTTGTGGGAAAGTTTAAACTATCATGTTTCTTTATTCCAAAACATCAAACTTATCAAAATAACATTCTTTCAGGCTTTTAAAAATACTTTTTCAAAGACTGCTGGTCTTTTAAGTGAGTCTTTCTCCCTGTTACTTGCTACATAAGTTACCAAGCAACTGGAAACAGATCCTAAAACTGATGTCTTAGTCTCCAATTTGATGATCAATATTTGAAAGTTAAGACGTTTAACTTACCTGATGCAACAACAGTATTACTCCAAAGCGTATTTTCAACACTCAGTGAATCCTCTGATCGATCACCATCTCTCTAAAAATTAAGCACTTGGGTAAGTTTCTGATAGGCAATTTAAAGTTTTTAGAGGCTCTTAGAAACAGCAAACTTCATTTGAATATAATCAAACATTGTGCTATATTAAGTTATAAATTTGTAAATTGTAATTTGGGTAGGACTGACTACTTCAGGGATGGCTTGATGATAAAAGGAATCCAGCATTCAAAATGACCAGATCCAGATTCAGAACAAAGACTCCCTGATTCTGGGATAATTTGTTAACCCTTTCACCCCCGGAAGGGCCATATAGCCCGACATTATTCATTGAGAATTGCGAATTTTTCAGGGGGTAAAGCTTTCAGAGTTTTGATTGATTTGAAAGGTTATGGGCATTGCATTAATCTATTCCTTATTGAATCACTGATTATGATACCCCCTGGAAAACGACGATCTACTTTGGTTTTCCTGTTAAGCTTAATTTTAGCCGGGCGTGAAAGGGTTAAAGAACACAAAACATAGTATTTTCACCTGGCTAGACTTCATTTATCAATTGTTTAGGATCCAGATAACAGGCAAAATGCTCAAAAATCATAATTTGCATGTAAAAACAGATAGATAATCAAATGCTTACCCTTGAATAAGTTCCAATAAAACTGTGAATATCTTTCTCTGGTTTTTCTGCATAAACATGAGCACTGATACGAAGCAAATCCTGCAAAAAAAGATCCAGAATTGACATTTTTGAGATCTTACGTGAAAGTGAAACCGCACTAAGTTTCTAAATTGGTCCTTTAATAATAGGACAAAGAGCAACAAATTTTGAAAGAAATGGAACTAACCATATCATCTTGAAGTCTCTGACAACCACCAACAGCAATTCGAAGTTTCCAATCAGTTTCACCATCAAGCTGATCAGTTCTAATGAAGCATGTTCCTGATGGATAGAAAATTTTGATTTACGTTACATCAAATGACTAATGAGCCAAGTTAACTTCCTTTACATCCTACAATGTGCAATCTGAAATAATTGCACAGAAGTACAGAGCAGAAACTGCGCATGCATGTGCAAACACTTGCAACTTTGAGCCCCCCTTGCTCCCTGCAATAGATCCCAAAATTTGGCAACACCTGACATTTTCTTCCTATGGCCTTAAACTCTTGATTCATCATTTCAAAAAGCTTATCTATTCAAACACTTCCTTATCTCAAATTGGTAGATGACGTCATTTTACAGAGTTTCTGATCTGTCACATAGAAGTAGGTTGAAAACCAATTGATGCTAAGTACCAAAACAAGATTCTAAAGAATATTCAAGATTATCTTAGATATCAAAATACATTCTTGGTTGATTATGTAAAGAGCCAAGAATTCCACAAAAAGTGATGTTCCAGCTGGGTAGCATGTCAGGAATATACTGTTACCTGTTTTATCTGTCGTTCTAAGAAATACCATATCCGCTGGCACTCTCTGATCCTAAAGTGAAGTGATGAAAGGATTTTGCATTTGGCAAAGCTCTCAAGTTAAGACTACGATAACATTTATTTCCTATTCCAAGCAAGGGATTTAAGTACAATTGGATCCAGAAACACTCTATCAATAAACAAAAATTTTGACAACCTGCTTAAGTTATTGGTCAGTTCTGTACAAATGCAGCATACTTACTGGTCAATAGATAGATTCATGAGACATAGTCTCAAACATTAGGAAGGATAAAAAAGGAAAGAATCTTGTCATACAACCACACAGCATTATATCTGCCAACTGCTTGACTTGAAGTTGCATATCAAGAAAGCATTCATTTCAATAAGATATAAATGAAACAGAAGATACTCCTACCTTGTCCACAAAAATGAGATCAGCTACTTTTATGTCAGAACTTGGAATGTTAACAATACCTGCAAAGATGAAAGAAAAATATTTTTACCAACATGCCAAGGAAGGTAGATACCATAATTTCTGAATCGATCTATTCTTAATGAGCACTGAAGTTCATAGCCATTAAAACCTGATAAAGGTAAAGATCTACAATATGTTTGCTCATAAAATATTCCTAGACCTCAGGCATTTGCCTACCAATTTTTCTCTGGCTCTGGGGCATTTAACCATACCAGAGCTTTACTTATGAAATTACTGGGAATGTGCATTGTCTCAATGCCCTGGTCCCTGGGCATTTGTCAAAATAATCTGTCCTGCCCCTGGGCATTTGAGCAAGAATTTTTTGTTCAAGGCTGCCTGGGGGGAATGGTCAGGGTAGAAACTGAATGAGATATTAGACCAACCTTCTTTGGTGAGCTTTTTGTATTTTTGTGAGTTTGCCTCTCTGTCTCTAAGAAATCTTTTGAAGTCATCATAACCCTCTCTGGCCATTGTCACAGCTAATACAAAACCCTGTGAAAAGTTGGAATATCAATTATGTCTAAATCATATCGCAATGATCTGTAAGATAACCTACAGGGATTTTGTGTCCTACAAGCAAGATCTGCAACAGAATTTCTTGGATTCAAATCTTATGGAGATAAAATTATGGGTGTCCCAACAAAAAGTACTCCTGCTTGAAACTTTTCCAAAATCTGATCATCGGATATATCATAAAAGTTTCCTTTTGGTCTCTTTTCCAATGATCCAAAATTTCATAAGGATGGTAGAACACTGGTTTATATTCTTAAAGGGTGCGAAATTATGTACTGACAAACGTTATTTTGAGATAAATGACTACAAAGTCAATACTGGAAAATAATGGACTGAAATTTGACCAATGAACCATGCAGTGATGTCTATGCAAGGAACTGAGGTCAAAATATTTCCAGCATAGAATGAGGAATAAAGGTTTAATTAAAGGGCAGAAACATTTCAAAAACAATGTTTATATTATTGTACTTTTCATTTTGTTTCATCCTCTGCATCATTGTGGTTGGTTGATTTAACTCTAACTAAACTCTAACAACATTTGCATTTTCTTTGTGTATGACTGCAACTTCATCTTCAAAATTTACAGGAAAGATATCTGTGAGAAAAAAGCTAAGCCTTAGCAGTCTATTTTTGTAGCCTGGTCTTCACAAGAAGCCCTTATATTGTTGATGATTTCTAATGCGATGCCAGTCCAAAACGGCCATGAAAATATGGCTTTGCAGACTGATTAAGAACCAATGAAATTGCTCTATTGCCAGTCCAAGGAGCCATATTTTTGAACACCATATAATATTTCAGTATATATACTGTATATACCATAAATAATGACAAATAATTAACTACTTACAAGTGGACCCCAGTAGGTGTAAAGATATCCAATTTTCAAAGATGGAATGAATTGCGACAAGGCAACAACAAGGAAGTACATATTTAGGAAGACTTTGAATTGATTGATGAGCACCTGAAAGAGATGGAACGAGCAAAATCAAAAGATTGTAGCAAATGAAGATGGCAACTTATTGAATGCAAACTCTGATGAATCACCAAATTCAAATTAGCAAAAAGAAGAGAACACAATAGGTTCTAAATGAAAACAAATTATAATTTTGTCTTTTGTTACAAAGTACAGTAAAACAGTAGTCTTTCTAAGAGTTTATCAAATTATTGAGACAAAAACTCATTGTCAGCAACAGTAACAAACAGCTTTTACTTACAAGTGGGATAAATGTGAGTATACTGTATTTCTGATTTCTAACAACATTTCTTGGAAACTTCTGTACATTCTGAAAAAGGGCAAAAAAAATTGTTCAATACGAACAAAATTCTAGATATTCAAAATATGTCTTCTTTCTTCTAAAATCTCAAATGCAAGAATTTTAATCTCTTAATAACATGATGGACAGTCACTGTAGATATTCTAGAGAAAATTAACACCTCCATTCTGACAAACCTAAACAAATCATGGTTGATATTACATGTTGAAAAGCATATGATTAGCAAACCATGATTTCTTCCTCGTGTTTCAAAATGCAAGAATGAAATAGATAAAGAGAAAAATTGCATAACAACAAATTCTAATTGATGAACAAAATCAATTGAGATGCCAAATTTTATTCTTATGATGGGGGCTATGGATAAATGAAAACGCAGTGGCACACAATGCTTGAAAATATGGATCAATCAATACCTTTCTTCCAATAAATACTCTTCTGGGCTGATAATCAGGTGTTCTCCCAAATTTGTTTCCAAGGTATTCACAAAGGCTATAAAGAAATGGAAATCAACTGTGAAAATTTAGACAATTTCAAACCACCTCTGACAGGGGCGGACTGGCAGTAGAATTGGGGCCCGGGCGATTCGGCAACGAGGGGGCCCGCAACTACGCGAGCGAAAAGTTTGCAGGGCACTCCCTTGGGAAATCTTTTGTGAACACACCCCCTGAATTTGCCTCAAATGATACTGGACTAACTTCTAACAATTTGAATGGTTCTCTATACGAGTTGCATTCTGCTTTGAAACTAAGTGCGAGCGCAGCGAACAAAGCTGGGGGTCCGGGGGCTTACCCCCGGGAAAAATTCTCATTGACACACCCTTTAGATTGTTGGAAAACGCCCCATTTTGGAGAATTTACCATTAAAGAAGCAGAGCATCACGACTGATGGGGGTTCTTCCGGGAAATTTAAGAAAATGACTGCAATTTCACGAGTAGATACATTATTTTTGAACTGCACAATATACAAAGGAATAGTTTGATAGATTCTGGCAACCTCCTGGAATAGAAATAACTTTAAATATTCATCTCTATGAGCTTGGCTTCAGCCTCTACTTAAAAATGAACGAATTTCAGCAAAGTATTACGGGCTGAAGCGCCTCGGCCGACCGTTTCCAGCAGACCTAATGCAAGAATGCAATTTCTTATAGCATAAGTTGAATGCGAAACCAGAAATCTCAGGGCCACCGTGACCTTCAGGGCCACGCCCGCTTCGCTCTTCTTGGTGAAGGTCTGATTCATTGCCGAGAAATGCTTTCATTTGTCCTTCCTCAAACTTCAAGATCCAACGACTTCCGAAAGGGAATCCGTTTGACGAAAGACCTCACTGGGAAAATTCTTGAAAGCAGAGCATCAAAATCGTCTACAAAAGGTCTTTTTGTCAAGTCAATTACTGTACATGTTTTTGTATCATTGTTCTCGTATAATTTTCATTTCATGCCTTAAAAGTATCATTAGATCACATTTCAGAATCCTTAAATGTTGAATACTTCTATCCAGGGCGTACGCAGCACTGGAAGGGGGAGGGGGTCTGGGGCGTAGCCCCAGGAAAATTCTCAGCAACCACGCCCTTTAGACGGTCAGAAAATGAAGGAAACGCCCTTTTTAGCTATGCTTTGCATCGTAAACATGGCGACAATTGTCACAGCAGGTCGCTTTGTCAGATTTGCAATGAGAGTTCATACCCATCATAGAAAGTTACTCTAGGAAAGTCAAGAAGAATAATTATTCAATAACGTCCAGACTAGTATATCAAAACACGCATTGCAAAGTTGCTTTACTGCAAAACGATTTGGAGCTGGTCCTTCGAGCTTGATAGGTGTCTCTTTTCGCTCCTTTATAATTGTTTAGTCGGCCGGCGGCATTTTTTATGCAAGAAGCTTTGGCAAATTTCAACAGTAGCAGCAAATTAGGATCCCTATAGCTAGTGGCATGGTGGACAGGCTGAGATAACTTGGGATATTGAAATGATTAAGTGGGTCTGGGGGCCAAGCCCCCAGGAAAATTTTTGAGGATATGTATTCTACGATTCTACTTTGGCTGAGAATGCCTCTTCCAGCCGCGTTCAAGCATTTGTTAAAAACCCAAAACCTTTCTATGAAACTTTGACGAGCCCCAACACAAATTTTATTGCATTTTTGTGCTAATCTCGAGGACCATCTTTATTGAAAAGTGGGGGGTCCGGACCCCCATTCCCACCTTGGGTACGCCACTGCTTCTATCTTTTTTCTAAAACCTTATTCATATTTTAAATACCCCTAACATTGTCTCCTAGGTCACTGTAACCGAGTGTAGATATAGGCAAAAATTGTTTGAAATTAACAGACTGGCAAGGGCATGAGGTAAAGTGAGAAGGGGCCCCTGCATAAAAGATGCCTTCCTCGATCAGGTCTTTATTGGGCCCCTTTGGCAAAAGCTGCTCCAGTTTTGTCAAGTTCTACATTTGCAGATTCATCAGTTCACCTATCAGTCGAAAACGAGACTATGCCAATTGGAATTTTGCAGTACCCTTATCTTACGAACTGGGGCCCACTTGCAATCTTTTGACATTTTCAACTGTTTGACAAACAAAGATAACTGTTGAAAGAATTATTACAGGGCCCTTCAACCAATTTTTCGTTGATTGAAACTGCTTGTCTTGTCACTGTCAGAAAGTTCATCCAAAATTAACCATTTGAAGTATTTTTCTTCCAGCACAGAAGGGGCCCATGGGACCTTTGCTGAGGGGGGCCCTTCGGGCCCCAGCCCAGTAGCCCGACTGGCCAGTCCGCCCCTGACCTCTGAAAATTGTCATGCTCAAGAGGTAAGGAACATTTCTTAGGAACATGGCACCATAATTGGATGATTCTCCTGTTCTCATGAAAATATGTCAAGTATAACATTTTCTATTCATAAAATGTGCATGCAGTCTTTTTTACTTGGCTAAGTCAAATCCTTGTGTCTCAGAAATCACCCAGAATTTACTGATTAATGAAGTTTTTTAAATGGAAAATTCTGAAGCCCCAATTTCTCCTTCTAAACTCTGTAAATGTTCTTATATTAATTAGTACTATCTTTCAAAAGACTTGTCTGAAGAAACTCATCAATACTTCACAAGCTTTCAAAACAGCTGCCTGGGTGAATAGTTTGTTTTTGCTATGATAAAGTTCAATTCTAAGCCCATTGTTCAAAGACAATGCCTATTGTTTTATTATTGTCCTTGATTTTGTGTAAGCTATTTGACCTAACATACACATTTTCCAACATGAAACATCTGCAGAGAATAAAATTTCTCACATAAAAACATGCCTTTGACAGCATTCTTTCCAACCACAGCATAAAAACCACCAGCATCTACTGCAGCATCCTTTGTTATTTCTCCTTCCTTTGTCCTTCCCTTGAGATCCATAACTTTGTCGATTCCCTTCTGACAAATAATCTTCATCATCAAAGTTCCCATTTTGAGATATCAAGGGTGCATTTGCGCCGCTCATACTTTCAAAGTTTTCCACTTCACTATCTCCAGGTGTGTTGGGTGCGTTTTCAGATGTTGGTGTACGAACAGTGAAGCGAAATTTTGATGTATTAGTTTCATTCACAGCATTCCCTGGAAATTGTGGTAAACGTATGTAGCCTTTGCTCATTCTCCATAAACCTATTTTATCGTATATGATATGATATACAGTGTTTGGTTTCTACAGGAGAATTAATTTATCGCAAATAACCAGGTCGGGCAGTGGACTGGCCTAACTAACTTGACCATAATATCATAGATCACAACACAGCGCCTTCCCCTTCTCTGCAAATATCTAATTCAGCAAGCCATCATTTCCTCACATCCACAGCAAGTTACATCATCTATGCATCATCCTGTATTCATACCTAAACCATCTGCTTCGTCTCAAAATAACAAATGAATTCAAATAAATGTTCACTGCCTCAAATTTTGTAAATCCTTCCTTTCCGCCATCTTTGAAACTCCCATCAATAATGAAAGGCGCTGGCAGATTTCTCCTACGCAGTGGCTTGACCTTACGAGTTTTGGTTTCCAAAAAAAGATTTTCCACAACTTTTTGAGAACCATTTCAGAATCATTCATTTATCATTCTTGTCCAATCTTTTCATTGAATTTTTCTCCAGTATCAAATATACTCGTTCCTTATACCAATTTTTTTAAAAGTTTACCCGACCGTATACCAATTCTATGAGAAAGTATACCCGACCTTATGCCAATTTTTGGAGAAAGATACCAACAAGCAGAAGACTTTGTAAAAGACGATTACATAGAAAATTCTGGAATATTATTGTTACATTACCAAGTCAGATCTATTTACATATAAAAATATGACTGATAGTTGTAAGAATAAATGATGAATGGATTATACCGGGTGAGAAAAAAACAACTTACACGAAAATTTTGTTAGGAAAATCATTCATCGTTTAGACCCAGTAAGGAATACATTTTGGTCCATGACTTACTTGCTATTGAAATTCACATTATATTTTTGAAACTGACAATTTAAGATTCAATGCCTTATAAATTATGGACCAGAATGGAACGCGCAATTCTCGATTCCCATACAAACCCCTTAAAAGTATTTTGATTGTTGTTGTGTCTTAAAGATGAGTGATTTTACCAAACAAAATTTTCTCATCTAAGCTAGCCTTTGACTGATAAATAAACATTATAGTTTTGAATATTGCTCACATACTTTTTATTCCATAGCCCGCCAAATGCGTAAACTTTTTTTTAACTCACCCGGTATACAAAAGGCATAACTGATTAGGGCAGAATTGATGAATTTTACTAAAGTTTATAGAAGGGCCAGTTAGCACAAAAATAAATAAGTTTATGCATATTGAAATACAATTATTGTCCTGACAGCAATATTTATACTTTGTGATGCAAATTCGCTGTCTTGAGGGTTGAGACTGTTTCTTGCGGAGTTGCGGAAGACAACTTTATCATCTGAACGAATTGACCAACTTTGATCGCCTAAATTTTCTTATCTAAGCTGATATGTTAGATACACAAGGATCGTAAGTTTATATCAATCTTATAAATATCTAGAGAGCTACATGAATTCAAAGTTTATACACATTTTCACTCACATGGCACACTTCTGAATATACAAAAAAAGGTATGTAATATTGCATTTTGCACTTGACAGTTTGTTACAAGAGCTCGTGCAAAAAGCAATCTGCAATAAAAGTTTTTGTAGTAGAGTCTCAATAAAAGTTTTTGAGACACTAGTATTCAGAATAAAAAATTTAGAAAAAAATTGTTATCTTCCAAAAATAACACTTGTATGCCAAAGTTGTTCCTTTGATAAAGAAAGTAATACTTCTTTAAGGGGAAGAAATTTGCAGCAAAACACGCCTTGGCATCAATTTTATTCTAAACTTAATTCAGCTTAGTTCGATCAAATCGATTTGTTTTCAAAAGCAAGGTCGTACAAAGAAATCTCAAAGAGACTTTTTGCTTCACCTCATACCATAAAGTAGACATCCATAAACTATGCTTTTCTTGAAAATTATTTCATGTCTCGTCAAAAAATTCGTTTTACGTTTCATTCAAACATAGACGTATGAAACCGGGGGAGGCACTGGGGGCACTTGCTCCCCCAAGATTGTGCAATAAACAAAGAAGTGGCCTTTTATTTTTAGAAAATACTCCCTTTTTTAAGGAAAAAGTTCCCTCGAAGTATCGTGCCCCCCAAGTCTGAGATGCTTCCTACGTGTCGTGCCCCCAAGTCTAAGATGCTTCCTACGCCCCTGCTTTCAAAGTGCTCCTTGAATTCTTAAAAGTGAAGAAAACATAAGATTCTGAAAAGATTGAAGATTTCAGATAAATCCATCAGCTGGATTGTAGCAAAACAGTTAAAGTTTCTTTGAAGCCATTCATTAAGAAATTGGTCATAGAAGTTTGCACCAGTCTTTTTCAAGACTTGGAACTAATGCTCGTCAAAGCTAACTTCAAAATAATTCAAAATAACCACAATACGAAAGCACAAATATTACATAAGCTATGGGAAATACAAATCGACTAATAACATCTAAAGGATGTGATTTCTTTGACTGTTCTTGAGTTAAATTGTGTTTTTCTTGAAACTGTTTCATTGCAAGGACTGTTGAGTTTCTACGAGCTTTTAAACCTCCGTGATTTTCGTTTGTTTTTCGTTGAAAAAAGTCTCCTGACATACGTTTCCTTCCATGAAAACCATTAAAACTGCCATTTTCTGTTCGTTCTTCAAGTTGAAATGAACGTGAATTGTTCTCGACGCCATTTTGGTTATTGTCATATTCGCAATCCTCATTTATTTGACCTAGGCTACTTTGCCTGTTGTTGTTGTTGCTTTTCTTCTAAAAATTAATAGAAAACAAGTTACAAATTGCAAAGTATCAAAAACTTTAGGTATTGCAAAGAACGAGGAAAGAGCTTTGTCCAAAGGGTACAAAATAACAATGGGTAGAAATGCTTTTCGAGTGCTTTTCGAGTGAGATTACCAGTGATTCAATTAATTCTAGCAAGGGTGTAAGTGTTTGAAATAGTTTTCTGGGATTTTGAACATGAATCCCCTTATAGCCTGCAGTCAGCTTGACAGAACACTTATTAATAAGGTCACTATATAGATTCATCATGAATCTATGAAGTGAGCTTACTAAATGTACTGGCAACTTCTCCCTGCAAAATCATAGTAAGCCAACAAATGAACATACCTTTTTCTTGAAGCAATCGAGATCAATATTCCACCACGAGTGAAGTACAAGAATATATTCCAAGAGACTTGAAAGTACAAAGAAAGCATTTCCCATGAGAAAATAATCAATTGCTTTTATATAAGAAACACGTCCCAATTGAGTTCCGGCAGTTGACATAACGAGAAGTGTTGATAAGAAGCTTGTGACGCAAACAGTTACACGAGCAGGATAGGCCCAAGGTGGGATCCAAAAATTTACCCATGTCATCACAACAAGGAAACCGCCAGGAAGAAAAATATTCCAAACATAATATCCATGTCGTCTTGCTAAATGAAAGTTCACTTTTAGACTTGAAAATGCACCTAAAAGAGACAAAGTTGAGAAAGATATAGCTAGTTTCAAGCAGAAATTATTATTGGTACATGAAGAAAGATTTTCAAGTATGTTTTACTGGCTTTGATCATTTTGAGCAGTAAAAATTTCCTGTTGGAGTTTCAGTTGATAGCCTTGTAGCCCAATTAACAGCGTCAGTTGATAGTCTATTGTCCTGGTTTACGAAATACCAGTTAACGTCATCGACATAGATCTTGCGTGCCATTATTGATCACGAGACTTGTAAAATGATGTGCTCTTTTTGGTTGAAAACTAAAACAAGAATGATTTGAGAACTGGACTGAGACAAAACAACGAAAAGTAGGACAAGAAGCCTTGGACAAGAAGACGTGATCTTCTCTTGAAGACGTAGAATTTGAAAGAAAGAATCCTAGCTAAATAGCCTGATGTCAAGTTTATCCATAACTGTATTGCTATTCTCAATCAAGTCTATCATTATTTTCTATCATTGGGCAACCAATAATTATGCCTTTTCGTCCCTTGTTTCTCTGCGTTCTTTGATTTGCTGATATCACTGGGTCAAAAGGGACTCGTGATATTGCTCTTAAAAAGTGAACCCACTTTTCAAAATGGTCTAAACTAGCGGCGGTTTCGTACACTCGATAAAATCACTTCAAAGTCTGATCTGAAGAAAAGAAAACTATTAATACAAGTAATGATTTTTTTCCGGACCTACAAATCGCGAGATGCAGGCCTTTCAAGCCGTGATCTTCTTCTGTAGAAACAAAATAGATCCATCGCAACTGAGAGAGCTCTAGGCCTCATAAACCGTTTTTTTGCATGCAACAACAACACCTGTCTAAGTAGCGCCTCCTGGTTGGTTAAAGACTAAATTCTAGCAGTTTGATTCATGAATACAGAATCACTCTAAGCGAGCCTAAATTGGGCCCACTTCTTAAGATTAATATTATGAGTCACTTTTGACTAAGTGATATCAGAAAATCGAAGAATGATGGGAAACAAGGAACGACAAAGCATAAATAAGTACATTTGACACCCTGCAATCATTCTAGTGAGCATATGTTAATCATAAGGAGTAATTCACCTTTGCTATTGTTGCTGACTTGCTTTTGAAGTGAAGTGACTTGATTAAGTTTAAATACAGGTCCATCTGATGCAAACCATTCCACTCCTTTCGTTTTTCTCTCCTTACCAACAGACTCATACCACGTGTAATAAACATCTTCAGTTGTGTATGAATCTAAGATGAAAGATAAATCATCATGAATTCATTCCGCCAAGAAATCGTGGCCAAAGATTGATTAGAACATGGAACGATTTAGACAGCAAATTGAAAGTGACAGCAAAAGGAAAGTTTTTACCGCAAAAGAATTAGTTCTCCGAGAGGACAGAGCGATTTGACAACCTTAAGAATAGATTTGACAGCCGAGCAATTTTTTTGCATCCTCTGTTTGTTTTTATTTGATTGAGTGCATTTAGAGGTGTAAAATCTGCTATTTAAAGAGCAAATCACATTTTCTTTGCAACCTGAATATTTTGATATTTTGTTTCACATAATTCTCTTTGCTAGGCTGCATGCAACTTTGCTTCCCTCTGTAGGCAGAAATTTCTAATGTTGATAATGTCACTAAAGGTTGCATCTGTATATACTGGTTAAAACAGTGCTTGGTGCTAGAAAGCGTGAAACTCTGAGTAACAACCAAGAATGTAGTCTGTTTTATTGCTTAAGTCCTGTTATAATTTTTATAATATGTATCTTGGCTAGAACTTTTCTTTCCAATCAAATTGCTTCGAAACTAAACGGGGAGGTAAAATTGCATCAAAATGAAGCTACGTTGCATGCGTTGGTGGTGCAAAGGTATGCATCTTCTACTTCTTGTGTGACATAAACGTAGTACTCATTGGGTTATTTGTAATTAATTTGAAACAAATGATTGCTTACAACTTTCTATGACGAGTGGGCAGACTTGAATGTCAACAGGATACATCGAAAAATCCATTGGACAAGATGCCTCCAATGCTATCCTGAAGGAAAAGAAGAAATGATAGTTATCAGTTGATTGTAAATATTTTCAGATTTCCACTGCTAAAGACAGCAGACAAAAAGAAAAACGTTGAATAAAACAATCCAGTAATACTTTGTTCAACCAAGACTGAGATCTGTCAATAACAAGACAGAAAGCGTCCAATTCAAAGGTCCACAGCTATGGCAAATGGAACTTTAGGCCACAGTAGTTGTTAAATGGGTATTTTATGAATATAAATGTTTTCAGTAGAAGGCCAATTTAAAATGAGATTTTCCTGAAACGCAACTCACTTTAGGGAGGAAGAAATACAAAGTTTTCGAACATGAATGAATAAGTTCAAATGGTCAATATACTGCTATCAAGGCATACCTTGCACTGTAATAAATGTTTCCATCAGGTTGAATAACTACTCTCATTGCCTCTTTGGTGACAAATTGGAAAGCTGGATCTTGCGAATTCACAAAATATGTATCTGGTTTCCAGAAAATTTCAGCTGGATCAATCGCCATTGTTAGAGATGTATTTAAAGCTCCTGTAAGTGTAGGATCTTGCCACCATTGTCGAAAGAATATATCCAATTTATATTTCTGTAAATGAAATGATTCACTCAAATTAAATCTGTATACGAGTTTTAAGCTTTTCTTCCAAAATTATCTTGAAATTTTTAAAAAGAGAAGAAATCACTGTAATTCTGAAAATATTGAAGATTTCAGGAAAGTCCAACGGCAGATTTACAGCAAAATAGCCAAAGTTTCTTTGAAGCCATTCAGTTCAGAGAACTAGGTCATAGAATTTTACACCCAATATTTTAAAGATTTGAAACCTATGCTGTGGTTGCTGATTTATGGTGCACGAAAGTAAAAACTGATTGTTTCAAAGACATCAGGTGCTGATGTATGAAAACTATATTTCTATCCTTTTCCTGACCTTTAATTTAATCGTTTTCAAATCCACATCGTATTAACATCCTGGAAAATACAAGAGCAGACTTCGTCTTGGCATTGGAAGTATAAAGCAACAACAACCTTCAGCGTATAACTATGACGGGGGAATATCTTCTATAAATGTGTCTTACTTGAGCTGCCTCATTGATTGGGCCGAAGGACACTACTTTCAATTCAACTCTGACATGGGTTGCTGGACCTACAAAAAATGTCAAAAATTGAAGATCGACAGGATAAAGACACATTTATGAAAGGTTTTAATTCGTAAAATGGCTGGAGTAGTTACAAATCTGTAAAAAATGTGAAAAAATGACTCGAGGTGTCAGATTTGCATTTTGATTAATATTCATGATAAAATGTCTTGTAGAATAAAAAATTTGAAATGCCTGTAAAATCAACATAACTGGATGCTACGAATATCAAAATATCTATACAATCTAAATGTTAGAAGTTGGCTAAAACGAAGAGTGCAACGTAAAATTCGTACCATGAATTTAAAAATATTGATTTGTCAGTCTGACATCTGAGTGTAATTGGTTCCAAAACTCATGCCCACGAAATGAAATAGACGTTTTAAAGAGAGAAACACGCAAGTTAGCTTCATTGATCCATGTCCGAGATTCTTGGCCATTCCATCCATTTAATCGGACTTGCACTGAAATATGATAGCTCCTATTTGTAACAATTCTAGCGGCTCGATTTGCTCGACTGAAGCGTTCCCGCAAAGCACCATGGGTGATAATGGCTCTTTAAAGCTAGCTTGAAAAAACATAAAACTATGGGTTTCTTGAAACAGAACATAGACAAACAGACAGTACTCACCGCCAGTGCCTGGTCGAATTTTTCGATCATAATTCTTGATGATTTCATTCAATTTTGAGAATGCAGTTGCACCTGTCAAAATATGAATAATAACTTGTTAGATACATCGTTTTCATCAGTTTTGAGCAAGTTTATCAGTTTCGATAAATATGGTGGCTAAAAATTCCGTTTTTGAGTAATGATTATCATTCAAATTGAATTAGTATCAGAATAATCCAAGATGCTGTAATCATAATAATTAAAAGACACGAGACTGAAAATTGTCATGATGTTGATTAAAACAGTATTTCTTTAAATTTCTGGAAAAAATCTGATTCTCTGAACAGCTGAAAGAAATTCTACTGTAAAACGGTAATGAAGAGACTTACTAACCCTGCAAGGAAATCAAGTAGGCTAAATTAAAAAAAGATACAGCTACGATAGGATTAAATTAGAAGGATCCCTTAGGCTACTTTGCCAGGCTTTTCCGAACAGTGGGAAGACACTTTGTTTAAATCTCATTAGATCATCAACATCATATGAAATCAACAAACCGGGTGAAGGATTTTCGGCATTTTGTGTGGCATTAGAACTCTGAATTGCCCTGCAAGAGAAAAGTTATGAAATAACAGATGGCTGTTTTCTAATATCTACAACGGGATTTAAGATTTTTCTAGAAGATAGATACCAGATATTTTATAACCTTAGACTTGTTGACTTGAAGAGTGAGTTAAAAGGAGTGAAGAAAAGTTTGGTGTCGTCCTTTGGCTTTAGTTGACTATTTCTATTTAATTTTGAAGGCTCAAATAAGTTTATTGAAGACAAAGAAATCCTGAGCATCTAAATTTCCAAACTCATTGATAGATTTTTTTACGAACAACAATGCGTGAAATGTTTTGATCTGGTGTCTTAATCGAACAACTTTCGGCTATTTGGAAAATATGTTTACCCTTCATAGACCACAAATAGTAACGCATTCATTTGACATTAATTTTTAACAAGTATTTTCAAATTCAATAAAATGAATTTAGGTCAATGTTTGCGCCAGGTTGTACATGCAATTTAGTCTGAATTTGGCAACCTTTTTATTGTTGTAGATAAAAACTGGGAAGACATAATAAACATATTTATAATTTTTCTCTGAATTATTAATGAATGACATGAAACTACTTGATAAACAGGTTTTGCTATGAACTTTTCCCCTTAAATGTTCAATATGATCCCAAGGTAACTAAGCTCAACTCGAATTACAAAAAATTGGGCGTAGAAAGTTAAAGTTATAAAGCATAAAGTTAAAAAATTTATGGTCAGTCGAATAGTATGAGAAACTTAAACAGGGCTATTTTTAGCCTTTCATACCCTTAAATCCATTTATTATTATCATATTTTATCATATTTTATTATTTATTTTTATAAAGTGAGTCGACATACAATGCCTGCCAAAAGTCTTGGAACACCTTCTCAAACGTTAATTTTCCCCTCTTCCCCACAAGACAATGTTGCTCTATGATGATAAAATGGGGATCATATGACGATTGGCGACTCCGATAGAATGCTACCTTAAAAAACCCTGTCCACCTGACATCTCTAGCTGCAAAGTCACAGGATCACAACACTGATATTTCTGAGCATAATTTACAACGTGGATTCGTAAAGCTCTAATCGTTGAGTTCATGGGAAAGTAATTTTAAGTCAACATGAACTTACCTTACGAGGGTTAAAAGGAGAAAGATTTTGACGTGTATGAACATCTTCGAATCTACAAAAAAGGAAAGAGATAAACAAATGTGATATGATGTTTGCTTCGCTTGATATCGTTCAAATTTTCCAAGCAAGCAAGCAAGCAAGCAAGCAAGCAAGCAAGCAAGCAAGCAAGCAAGCAAGCAGGCAAGCAGGCAAGCAACGTTTCTTTGTTGACGCAAGCTGGGTTGCTGGCAGCTGCACAGCTGATGTGGGCTTGCGGAACTACGGCTTGAGCCCTAAGAGTTGCCTGTTTTGAAGGGATACCTTGACAGGGCTTTCTTAAGAAAATCTCTCATAAGTTCAGAACTGAGCATGGGTAGCTAGACACCACAGTCTCTCATGCTAGCTCCTCCGTAGTAGTAAATAGTTTTTGCTCTGCAAACGAACAAAGCAGTGGCAGTGCAGTACAGCTGCGGTATCTAACAACCCATCAACTGATGAGCCAATACTAGCCAATGTTATCGCCTTAATAACCAGGCAACAGTGGCCTTTCAAACAACAGTCGCTTTTTTACTCACCCGATAGTCTGCCAAAAATTGCACTTACCAACTTTTCGTTCTTTAAATTTCAACGACATCACAATGTTCTAATTTTTCTGATTCCTCAAACAGCACACAAGCGAGATAAACCTACCAAGGAAAGAAACAGTAAATGAAGACTCGAAAGAAACAAGCGAAATGGCTGATCGGTGGCCGAGAAAAGAGAGGCAGATCATTACCATCTTCATGAATTTTGATCTCTAACAACATCAATTGAGCTTGCCTCTTCCTTTGTAATACAATGTACATACAATACATACATACAATGTAATGTTGAAATAAAGAGCAACGGAGATACACCCACTCTGCCTTCATTACGAGGCACTGTAAAGATCTCCGGATCCCTAAATTTTGGACAGAATTTGCAAAAAAGGCTTTCATTACGCATCTCTATAGTTAAGGATGATATATCAGCTGGACATCGTGAGCTACTGACTTTAAAACACAACTTAAAGACCCATTGCTAACCATGATTCTTCGTGGCATCAAAGTCGACTTTCGTATTATCTGAAAGTTCTTTTTGGCCTAAATTCCCTTTGTCTTGCTTTTCATTCGGCGCACAAAGGGCCATGGTTAGCAATGGGTCTTTGAAACGCATCTGAAGAGCTAAATTCTCAAGCACAACATTTTTAAGTTTGATAGGGCTGTAGGTTTTATCCTTAACGGGTCTGTTTCATCCAGCATGCCATGCACGTGCCGTCTCTGGGTTTGCCTCTGTTGTAGTTTCATGGGCCATGCAAATGGCCACACAAAAGGACAAGAAAGGGACGACGTGTGCAAGGAATGCCGGATGAAAAAGACCCTTTAAGGTGTGTATTTATCATTACAAATTGATGTTATGTATCTTAATTTGCAGGAGGATTAATTTGCGTGTGAAGAAAAAGATTAAATCAAATGAAGAAATGAAATTTTGAGAAGCTCACCCAAAACTTTCATCAAATTGACAACAGCAAGAAATATGATTTTCATCGTCCTGTAATGACTTTTATCAACACTCGCAGATTGCCGCTATCTTGATAAAGATCTCCAACAAGGTGCTTCATATATTAATAATCTTTAAGATTTCAAATCTTTCTTTTGAAATATTCTCATAAACGATGATTAACTCATAAAACAGGTATTGAAACCACGACTAAACAATGCAGGGACTTTGTTTTGCAGTATGTACCATAGAAACATCTTGCTGTTCCATTCTTATTGAACCTGACTAATTCAAAATTTGTGATAACTAATAATGTCATTAAATATTTAATAAGTTAGATTATCATCAATACTTGAACCATATTTGATCACGGTATAAAAGCGTTCATAAAATGCCAAACAGAGATAAATAAAGAACTAATTTACAAACAGCGGTATGCTTGGCATCAAAAAGTCCTCACAAGTTATTGCTTGTTTTAATTTTATTATTAGAGTATGAATGATTATCAAGGGAAGTGAGTTAACAGCCTTGTTAATTGACGCTTACCTAATTGAGGAATTTGCTGTCGTAATTACTCTCGAATCTGAGGCAAAACGTTCCTATCGTATGTCAAGTCGAACATGAGGCAATCTATCGCTTATAAACTATCGTAATAACTCTACAACTTTCTCTGTCGACTATTGACCGAACTCTAACTGCGCCTACAATCATTAAAGTGTCAATCAACAAAACTTAGCTCAGCGAAGCGTCTCTAAATCAACAACAAGTCACGATATTTGCAGCAATGTGAACTTAGAAGATTCTGGACAATGCTGCGGAGCTTATGCGCCGCAGACTTATAAACTGAGCATCTGTGAAATTAGTCCTTGTATATCTAAAACATCTTATGGTAGCCTTGTAACACAACCGACTCTATAATGTGAACTTAGAAGATTCTGGACAATACTGCGGAGCTCATACGCGGCAGATTTATAAACTGAGCATCTCTGAATTTACTCTATGTTTATCTAAAACATCTTATAGTAGCCTTGTGACACAACCAACTCTCTTTTCACCCCTATCAAATTGAGCAAATGTCCCAATTTCGTCTCTTACTGCTTGCAACATACCGATTCAAGCAAAATTTTCAAAATAGGAAAACTAAATGACAACATCTCAACGCTGTGTTAAGGATAGCGGATAGGAAGTATTAAGAAGATGCATAAGATGCAGTACGCTCTTTTACCGAATTCTTACGAAATCGTCAAAGATTTTAATAAGAACTGAATCTCTTGGCAAAAAGTCAAAAGTCCCTTGCGCCAATCTTTAGCGCAATCATGTAACGCACTAAAATCGATCCGAGGGGCATTTCACTCCAAAAAATCTCGTACGCCTTTGGCAAAAATGCTTTTGTTTGCAAGAAAAATCCATCAAAAATCCGTAAAAATCCTTTTGTTCTGAAAAAATCTCGTACGCTTTTTCGAAGGAGTGAAATGCCCTTCGAATCGATCGATTTTCGTCGGAAATGCTTTGCTTTTATAATTGATTCAAAGAAAACTGATTTATTCTTCAATTTTTGAATTTAAAAGCATAAGATTCTAATGTAGCAATCTTCTTAGCTGTAAGTAAAATAGCAACGTACTCTACACTTCATTTTCATAAATGTTCGATTATCTCTTTCTATCCTCACCAAAATAGCCTAAAACGCACCCTAATTTGAAATTAAATCGAAAAAACATTGTTAATGATTTAAACCGCAAAAGTCAAATCAATTTTTATTCAACAGCCCACCTGCTGTAATGTTTGCAAATTTCGCATCCTTTACAGATTATTTTATTTGTCGTTGTGAAGAGGCTTCTTTTGATGTTTACGATCTAAACAATTGAAACAATTATACCTGTGTTGTTTTTTATCTGAAACTTAGCAACGAGAAATTACGAGTTACATTATAGCAAGTTGTCTTCACGGCGTTGTATTTAACTTTCTTTTGAATTAAATTGTAAAGGCAATAAGGCGCCGTAAATTTCATATGCCGTTTCATAATTACCTTTATATGGAGACTTCTATGCAATAACGGGTGAGTCAAAACGACGTTGAGACATTTGAAAGCCTGCAGCTCTCGAATCGTTTTTCAAATTTTCTTAAACCACCAGGTGAGCCAGAAAATGGTTCCCACTTTTGAAAATTCATAGCATCAAGAGTATCTCCAAGACTGGTTTGATCTATCCAACTGTGTCTGAATTGCTTACTGTGTATGCGGTATTAGTTTTAAGTGCAATTTCATATTCCGTTAATTGACCAACAGAATAAGTTGTATGAAAAAGAATTGGAAATGCTAATGCTTTGGTTTTGCTAGTTTCAGGCACATGTATTTTATCTAAAACAGGTGTATTTAAAGACAATTATCGCTGGGTTAACGCTGTATTCAAGACATGAAGAGATAGATGAGTTAAATACAACCAAAACAGATATGCTTTTGATAAAACAGCCCTGTAAAAGCAAAGGTTTGTGATAAACGCCGATCTACACTTGAGTAACTGAGCTATGTCAACAGGACATCTGGTATCTGAATGGCTAAAATTTGACCGCAAAAGCAAGGGCAAATTTTGTACAAAAAAATTCAGGTTTCCAGTAAGACGAAGCATTGTACCATTCCGATGAGTGCGATTCACACCTCTGAGTGCTTTTTTAATCAAATCAAAATCTACCGAACAAAAAAAATATTATGGTCCACTGCGTTGTGGGTGTGAAATCTATTCTTGAGGCTATCAGATCGCTTTGTCTTAAAAACAAATTTGTATTTATATCCTTTGTTTTACATAATTCACACTTCTTGCTTCATTACAGAAGAATTTGTTTATTTCTCTTGATCTCCTAGGGGATCAAAGATATTCAAAATTATGAATTTCATTTCTTAGTATTTTCACTGGTTCAACATTATTTATTTATTTATTTATTTACAAATCTTTTCAAACTTATTTACAAATCAATGGTACCAACACCTTAAGCTGAATCATGGCCATGACTGAATATATTCAAATTATGTCTAAAATATCCTGCTTTGATGAATCGGAATGATACTGTGCTCTTAGCTTGAATCCTAATTGAATATAGCCAAAAACATTTACTAATGCTGGTAGAGTATACAACAACTTCTTGTGGGCGTAATAGTCAAAATAATGTGTCTCTTGACTCCCATGCATAGAAATAAATGTTGAAGATAGTTTGCGGGGTGAGTGGCCGAGTGGCTTATACAGTCTTCGTCAGGTGACTGAAGTTAAGCTCCGTCGAGTGAAGTCAAACTCCGGATGGGTGACCTCGGAGGCCTGACCTCACAATTCACCTTGTTGTCTTTCGGAAGGGACGTTAAACTAGGGGTCCCATGCCTAGATGCGGAATGCACAGTGGGCCTAAATTAGCTTTCAGTAGCTAGAAATCCTGACAAACCCACTCAAAACAAATTGAAAACAAACAAACAAACAAACACAAGAATCAATTTTCGTCAGGCTTTAAAAGCATTCAATTTCTTGGGTTACTTGGTAGAAAACTATCGGCTATGACACACAGATGTGGGAGTCGGGCAAGGGAAGGGGAATTCATGCCCCTCCAGAATGTTCAAAAGCGCTCTTCTGAGAACTTTGTGCTCCCAAGCAAAGGCCTTATCCATAAACCAGATTCTTTTCAGTGGCTATACAGTCAGGAACCAAATTGTTACACATGAAGTGGAAAGTTTGATTTGATAAGTTACATTAGTACTTTACGCAAGAAAATTAAGCATGATAAAGAAATTTTACGAAACTTTTGCAATGTAATAACTGATAAACAACACAGAATTTGTTGCAGGAAAGCTACTTACACTTTAACGGAACTTTTAGAACTAATCCTCATGAAATTTCGGCAAAATCAATGGCAAAAAACCTCCGTTGTGATTTAACTTGTAATGCGATCGATTTTATAAAACTCTGGTCAAACGAGTACACATTGTTTGCCAAATAGTTAGAGACTGGAGATTGGAAAACATTTTGAGATAATATCTGTTTAATTGGGCACGGTGCAAATCGGTTCTCTTTGAGTACAGAAGCAAATTCTGCTTCATTCCTCTTGCCAAGCGAATGCAGGCCTGCAAAGTACAATGGCAAAGCAGGCAAAAACACGGTTCCAAAGCAAATTTCATATTCCTGCTTACATTGTTTCATCGGTCAGACGTCGACTAGAAGATCATGACAATTAATTGGGATGCAAACATGCGATAAGGAATTATCGCTATTCTGTTAAAAGTGCTAATAGCCAGGCGATAATGAGACTTAACAAAGACAATGTGTACTTACTTCCAAAGCCTTGCAATATTGCAGCATTCAGAGACAACATGTGTACCTGAAATGAAGGAAGCACGCTTATAACCTGATATATTAGTGAACTGCCTTGAATAGTATCAACCGCGAATGGACCGCATTTGGTTAAGAAAACAATATTGTACATGAATAAAGAATAGTTCAATTGGACTATGACGCAGATAGCTGCAAAAGAGGGACGAGATCTTCAAGCAGAGGGAGCTCTAAAACAATTTATATAGGGTAAGTGTGCGGACACTTACATAGGAAGAACTATCTAAATTTCCCAATAGTTTTTGCATGGAAATTTAGGGGAAACAGACAGTTTTCTCTGGGACATTGAAGGGAAACGGAAATTTCCACTGCCCTTTTAGGGCACTGTTAGGAAAGTGCTAGTTTCCCCAAAATTAATATTTACTGAATGTTTTTAAAGCTGTTAAAGTAAATCAAAATGATATAAATCAAATGAAAAATTTAGTGGCAAAATTTCTAGCAACCCAACCCATCCCCTCCATTGAAGAAGTTGTGGTGCAGTAGTTGTAATCCTCTGGCTTTGCAGCAAGATCAGTCAGGTAGACAAGGCTCGATACCCGATGGGCCCTAACATTTGAGTGCAATGACACTGGGTCGCTGACTCAATCAGGCTTATTCTTTTTCCACAATCCTAGCGCTTGGCGCTAAAACGCAACTTCACCCAACGGGGGGGGGGGGGGTTCTTCCATAGTAAAGGTACCTGGGGATGTGCCGCCCCCAAGGGTATACTTTTTCAAACTTTCTAGTCTATGCCAAGGGTATACTTTTTGCCAATCTCGTCCATTTAGTCTGGGCAAGGGTATGCTTTTTGTCAATGTTGGTCGATTTTAGTCTGGGCAAGGGTATGCTTTTTGTCAATGTTGGTCGATTTTAGTCTGGGCAAGGGTATGCTTTTTGGAAATTTAAGTAAAAAAAATGTCAAACCTCGGTAATTCCTGTAAAGAAACCCAAATTTTTTCAAATTTTTGTCAAGAGAATGCAAAGATTTGGCAAGCCTTGTCTAAAAAATGCCAAATCATGGCACTTTTAATGTAAAAATTAGGGTATCATTTACAAAAAAATTGGTCTAGCCAACGATACCATTTCGAAACTGTGGGCGGCACACCCTTACCCGAAATTTAGCCAAGAACCCCCCCCCCCCGTGCTTCACCCTCACCATGGCCCTGGCTACATGCCTTAGTAACAGTTAATTATAAATTACAAATGGCAAATAACGCGTATACCCATTGAACTTATTGATAGCTTTATGAAAACATTCACGAGTGGGGTGAGTGGTTTGCAAATCGACTCCCATCTTACCGCTATGAATTATTATACCTGCAATAAAATTGCGAAATCTTACTGCTCGGCGAGAATTTGAAAGACCTAGATATTGTAGAAATAATATCCGCAAAATAAATACTTTGCATATAAAGATTGTTAAATTATTGATAAAGTAGGTTTGCTATCAGAGCATGGTGCAAAGTTCATCATATCCTTTCCTTTGCAGAGGGATAGATTGTCAAAAAAAGTGTTTGAGTTCGCCGATGCATACAATCATGAATAGACCATTTTCACAATGACGCCAGTTCTTTTGAAATTCTTCCAGGAACATCATTTGCCTGCCTCGATATGATGTGGATCTAAATCTCAAAAGCGTGCATTGCTCTCAGCACGCATGAAATAGTTTTGTACGTGTAGTTGCAACATAATGATATGATGTAGAATTCTTGCTGTTCAAGGAATCCCATTCTTTGCCTCAAATTGAATTTAATTGGGAAATAGGTCTATTACGCACTGATGTCAGTGACTATTGTATTCTTTGACTAGGTTTCTTCTTGCTTTTCTTTATTTAAATTCCTAGTTCCGTGGTCCATGGTTCCATGGTCCGTACTATTTCCCCAAGAATCACGTGACCACAAATGTAATTTTTCAATCATTACAATATGACTGTTTAAAAATTCACCTATCTTTGAAAGTACACTTAGAAAACTAAATTCAAAGAGATTCTTAATACAATCTCTTTCCAATCAGTTCTGAAGTCTTCTTTGGTTCCAGAAATGACGGTTTCTTGTTCCGCTTCAATTTCATGCCTGATTATGAATGTCCTCGAGAATGTATCATTTCAGAAAACAGGTACTCTGAAGAAACCTTCTCCAATACTTTCAGGAGACTAGACTCCAGAAAGTCGCTATTTTTCATAATTCTTAAAACCTGTGTATCCTTATAATTCCCGAGACATATCCTCCTATTTCTCGCCTGATTGTGACTAGCCTCCAACATCGATCATTTCATGAAATTTTTCAGTCCAAAACTTTTCAAATATTCAAGAGCATCAGACACCAGTCATTCACCATATTTTATATTCTTTTAGAAGATTGACAGTTAAGTTTTATCTACAGCTGCAATCACTTTATCCAAATCTACCACCAGTCCATGAATAGATTTGCTTCAGTAATCAATAGATTAATAAATCTACAGGATGAGAGAAAAAAGTTGAAAGGTTTGATTGGCTGTGGAATTAAAGTACATGGCCATATTCGAAATTGAAATATCAACGTTTAGTCCAAGGCCAACTTGAATGTGAAATTGTTTTTAGTAAAATCATTCATCTCTTAGGCTCTAAATATGAAGAAAATGCTTGTAAGGGGTTTGTAGGGGAATGACAATTCCGAGTTTGATAGTGGTCCATAATTTTCTTTCGATTGAAATTTCTTTTCTGAAATGTTTCAACTTTTCTTCTATCACCCGTTGAAGGTGGTTGATTCGACCAGTCATCTCAGGGCACTTGCTTTTTGAAATTCTATCTATCCCTTAACCGAATTTTATTCAATAAATTGGCGATCTTGAGATCCTGGCGTTTAAATCAACATACTTCCAGAGCCAGACAAAATCATTTCGTAAATGGTTCTGTTACCCAATGAAATTTTTCAGCACTCAACAACTTCTCAATAATGACGTAGTTTATTTCATTTCAACCTGTTTTGAAAGCTTAAAACTAACTTAGCGCTAATTAAAGACATGCGCCTTCTATGCCCAGCTTGAGAATATGAAGCTATGCATAGCTCAGCTTGAGAGCTTGCAATCACCAGAAAGTAGCTTTTAAAAGTTGGAAGCCACGATAAAATCATGATAATAAACACTTCTATTCATCGTCTTGAAATTTTAACTATCTGAGGACAAAAAATTTCTCATGGCTTTCTAACAAGCTTCCTCGAATTCTCATTATTTACTTCATTGGGGATCTCTTTTGTGTTGAAGAACTAGTTTTCATTTCAAAGTTTTCGTTTCACATTGAGTTTGGTATTTATGAGATTTTTCATGTACAATTTCCGTGTACGGTATATTAAGCCCTAAAAACTATTCCATGTATGATCATAAACATTTTACCGGTCAGAAAAATGTATCTACTGTTTGTCAAAAATCGTACGTAGTTCCAACCAATATGTAAAATTTTAATTCCATCATCTTATTGAAACTCAAATTAAATTTGCAAAATTTCTAAGCTCTCGTGTAAAATCTCGGATCGTGCAAGCGAAAGATGGTTTATAACGACAGAAGAAGGGTAAATCTAAAGTTCTGTCTCGCGCATTTTGTTTACTTGATTCAGGAGCTGTGTGGTTATTGTTTTATTAAAGCCCTAAATACCCGAAAATTATAATGCCTGCTACTCAGCTTTTGAATAAAATAAACCAAACACGCGATATAGAACTTTAGAATTACCCTTCTTCTGTCGTTAAAAGTACACAAAGTCTCTTTAAAAAACCTGTCGCTTGCACAAGACGAGAGCTTGCCTTACTGATTGTTTTGATTTACTGGTTGAGAAAGTTTCCTTTTGTCTGCAGTCGCTTATTGCTTTGAAATGAGGTGTCAATTAAAACAACTGTTGCTAATGTATTGCAAAATTTGTCCTTGTAAAGGAGAGTATATATCTTTCTGACTCACCTGGTATAAGAAAGGTCAGTTACACAAATTAAAAAGTTGTACAAGAAAAAGGAAAGAAGTGCAAGCTTACCTGCTGTTATTGATCTTGAACCACATGTGACCATCAATTGACTATCTTTGGCTGAAAAGACCGAATAACACTGTTTATTCAAACAAATAAAATCCAAACTTAGCGAAATGATTTGAAACAGAACATAATCGTTCGTTAACTCAAAGCAATTCACAGCATCTGGTTTGAGATGAATCTTTGCAGTGCAATGTCCACTCGCTTAAGACTATATATCACGCTCAAGAAAGCTTAGAATGGCAATTATTTGATTGTGATTCAAGTCAAATGCTGCATAGATCAGTGCAACAACCTTTGCCATATGGTTCAAGACAAGTCTTTGAAGTGCACTCCCCACTGTTTTGAGGAAGTATATGTCATGCTCAAGGGGATGTTATGTGGCAGCAACTTCCCTGTAATTGATTTCAAATACCGCATAAGTGAATAATTAGATATGACATTCTAGTATAGACCAACCTGCAGACGTTGATGTAGCAAGTCCCTGCGTCAATGAGAGGCAATTAAATGTCATTGCTCAGAGTAAACAGCGGGAATCTTGCAACGATAAATCCTAAGAACTGATTCCCAGACCGACACGGCCTTCCAACGAGAGAAGATAAGCAATGAATTGAAGACTAGCAAGGTAACGAAATAAATTTATTCATTTAGGAACATTTATGCCAGGTATTGTCAACACGATCGACAGACAAATCGTGTTCACAATACCCATGCATATCACAATAACCTATGATTCCAGGCAGCATAATATGGCCTCCCTGGTTTCGAAAACTGAGAAAATATCACAATTCAAATTATTGACATTCTCCATGTCATTTTAAAATCATGAAAAGCAAATGCATTTTGTGCTAGGATCAAGTTTTAATCCCACCCTTTAAAGTACTCAAACAGCTCTATATAGCAAGATTAATCCAGGATTATTAAGTGTATTGAATCTCATCGGCACTCGTTAAACACATCTCCTTAAGAAGACCAGGACAACTGTGTGCTAATGATTGATCTTTTTAATCATCTAACAGCAAAATGACGAGATCCTACCAAGGGAAGATCAATACGAGAAGGACATTCTCTGACTGCGAAAAGTAAAGGAGCTTTCCCTTATTCTTCAAACAGATTAGTGTCCAGCAGGCATGATAGTAAACAAAAACAGATGTCCAGCGCGCTTCACGTTTCGCAAGCTTCTCTCCAAGGTAGGTTAAGAAAGGGCTTCTCTGTCGTTTGCATCGAACAGGAAGATTTCATTGCCTCAGAGCGTCATACAGAAACCGGGTGATTCAAACAAATTAATCCATTTTTCCAAAGATCATGACTCAGACATGGTCTCAAACTCTAAGTTGAAGCCTGACCTATGCGACTTTGCAAAATCAAGATATTTGAATCTACAGCTCCTCCATAGCAGCCATACAAACGGTCTTAGTGTACAGACAGAAAAACAAAAGTGCAACGGATTTGCAAGAACAGTGCAAACGGGAAGCTGATCGGTGACACAGTTTTTACCAACCCAAAGTTACAGCGTACTGCTGTAGTGAAAACGGCGGATTTCAAATAAAAAACACACCCCCTTGCTATTCAAAATAATAGACAAAATGTATCAACAAAATGGACTAAAGTAAACTTACATCATATCAAAAGCAGGCAAGAGAGACGGCTAGATACCACCAAATTATTCTTCCAAATGTTCCTACGACCTCAAGCGCGCAACAATGACCTGAAAAATAAGGAAATAATTCAGCAGTGGTTCTTAAGTACGTAGTCTAAAGATATTAAAGGAAGATAAGCTATTTCGGTGTATTTTAATCACAAAAACAAACGTTTAAATACTTAAACTGCTTAAAATAAGACAGCTAATACTTTAATCGAACGTGAGAAGCTAAAAGTTTGTTTTTGTAGCAACCCTAACCATTTTTGTTAGGGCGAAGAGTGCATTACTTTTTTGAAATACCGTACGAGTTTGGGGCTATTAGAATGGAGGACGAGAGATCTTAGTAAAGGTGAGGACCGTATCACTGCTCTCCTACACAGAGGTTTTCTTACCACCGCTACGCAGTATCCTTTTGCAATGCGAAATGACTGAGGAGCCTCTGCAGTTGGAAGAGTACCGAATCACTGTTTTGAACAGCGCACGTGTTTGGGCTTTTTAGGCATCTAGGATTTTTACCAAAGGCTTACAAGATTTTTAAGAAGTGGACCCGTCAAGTAAGCGTAAATCAAAGGGCCTTACAAATTACACAACTGAACTTTGATAAGTCAAACTCAATAGCGCGAACTATTATGATTCCAAAGAAACTGCCATCTCCCTTTACGAGTCATTGGTAAGGTCACAAACCTTAAACAGATAATTCCTTCTTCTCGTCTACAGCAATCAGAAACCTTTCCTGCCTCCCTCTATTGACTTACCAGGGTTAAACTTTACAAACATGACGAAAATTTTCTTGCAGAAAATATTCTGTAACTCTTGAAAGCTGCTCAAGATAAGAAATCGCAATATTTCGGGAAGCTTGTTAAGAAGAGATAGCAAACTTTCAAGTCTAAATCAAATGTGGTGTGGCAATCCAACAATTTACAAAAATTCAAACTCTATTCAAACTATATTCAAAATGTTATTTCAAACCAAATAATGTGTTATCTAAATCAATGATTGTAATGAAAAGTTATTTGTAAACAAAATAAGCTCGTTTTAATTTCACAATTTTAAAGAACGGATATAATGTCAACCTAAAGAACAGATACTGAAATGCTGGGTGGATAAATACCGTAACAATTAATAGACAAATTCAGCGAACGTTTTTTATACCTACTACGGCCTACAGGTCAGGCGACCATACACTTAACATATCATAATCACGTGACCTGAAATGGGTATAAACAACGTTACACGTATCTTGTACATAAGGAACTAATAGGAACTAAGAACTTGGGCCACTATTGAAAGTTGCTTAAAATCGTCAGCATTTGGGCATTCGGATTTTCTTCAAGTGAAAGTTTAAAGAAAATGTCTTTTTTAAGCTTTTCCGGTGTTTAGACATACCTTACGAGTAATATTATACAAGAAATAATAGGAAATAAAGTATTAAGAAAAGATATTAAGGATTTCCTTTGTCAAAACTAATAGTGTCTTAAGCCATATTTTCCCAGTATGGAGTTTCTTAATTTTTGGCGATCTGAGAGTTGGGTTCCTTATAAGTACTTTCTTATCAAAAGAAATACGTGTAGATGAATTTGTCTATCAATATCAATAAAAGAAGAGTTGAAACTTTCTAACTATAGATTTGAACAAAATTACAGATAAATTCATGAATAAAACATAAAATAAACTCTAAAAACACTCAAAGCATATATATCGTATAGGTAACTTGTATGACAAAGATATTCGTAGTATTTTATTGAAGCAATAATTTGATGTATGTCTTATCTAATAACTAATATGTTTAATTAGATACTAAACATTTATCTTCATTCTGAAATTATGAAGGATCTTTTCCAGCGGGAAAGTTTGATCATGATTTCGGTCCGTTTTCCAAGGCTTTTTGCGGGGACCTTCTTGCGAAAATCCCCTACAAAGTCATGGGTGAAAGGAAACAAGTTGCTCATTCTTTGATAAAATCATACATGTATCTTTATCGTTGTTACTTTCTACGTTCCTTGCATCCTTTGCAGCCCTACCTTAGCTCAGCTCGTTGATTAAAGTTTGCACAAGAAGTGATCGCTACACAAGCTGAGCAAGATAGCAACGGGCAATTTCGCGAAACAAAAGATTCAAGTTTTCGAATAGACGCAGCGATTTGCCTTTCTGAAGAACGGATTTCACACCTCTGAACGCACTCAATCAAATCAAAATGTAGAGAGAAAGCTAAACATTATGGTCGGCAGCGTCAAAGATGTGAAATCTATTCTACATGGACTGAAATCACTTTGCTCCAAACAAAACTGCAACCTGGGTTTTTCTAAAGTTCGCCCTTCCGGAGCAAGATAAATTACCAATATCATTTTGTAAATAAATATGAAAATGAAAGTTGACTAGAGATTAGGAATAGATTGTCACAACTTCATGGCCACCGCCTCGCACCATAATAACTCTTTGAAGACCTTCTGTTAAAACATCTATGAATTCCATATCTAAGATCTAAGGTCAAGGAAATACACTTTAACCATCCATCCCGTTTGTCAAGTCCAGTAAAGGTCTGAAGCCCCGCTAGCAAGCAGCTGACGTTTCCCAAGGACAATAATCGCGAAGACATGTTTACAAAGACGTACAGGGTGTCTAAAAAGATGTTGTGGCATTCGCGTAGCTTCTGTTGAGGAGCAGCATGTTCCATTGTTATGTTCTTGATATAGCTATGATGATGTGTACAAAGAGACTAGAGTCCAGACTCCAAATATTACTTTGTGTATGATAGTTGGAGTAGTTGTTCATATACAGTTCGTGTCATGTTTTGTTTTGAATCGTGTCCGCGCTGACGTTCTTCCTATGGCGGAGGATATTACAACAGCTACATAGAATAGGCTTAACTTTTGAGTCTGAGACCTTGTTTTAGCCAATTGGACAAGTGGTTGCTCATTCATGGCACGTAAGGTAAAAAATTGACTGTTTCAAAAACAGCACTTCCTTTGTACTTCAATCATGTCAAAATCGCATAAAATTCGAAAGAACGGGTTCTAGCGTTGTATTTGTATGCTTTCTGCATTTGAAAGTGATTCAATGTTATTGTTTTACCGGTGAAAAAATAAAATAAACCCTCGTAAAACTGTAGAAAAATTCTTGCACAGCAATACAACCCTTTCTTGCAATACTGACTTAATTTTGGCATTTTCGAAGAACAAAGAAAGTACAGTCTTTGAATCAGTCATTTTTTTGACTATACTGTCCACAAATCAGCAACCACATGTCAAATTGGCTAAAACAAGGTCTTAATCTCTATGCTGAAGCCTAATCCTATGCAAATGTTTCTTGAACGGAACAATAGAGCGCACAACTCCTCCACAGCAGCAGCGAAAATGGAGCACAAATATATTGGGGCACCCTGCATTGCATCGTACGTCCGCTATCGCAAGAATCTGCTCAGAAGCCAATACTGTGTCATAGACTTCTAATTTTTCAGTCAACAGATTCCACTTAGAGAACGCATTATAAAACCCACTTTCACCAGTTGTAACAAAACCGACTTTCTTCTTCTTGATTAAAAACCTTGGCCCCATGAGAGGAAAAAAAGAGAAATTTAGAAATGAAAACCGACCTACATGGAATGACAAAAATGATAAGAAGAAAGGATACAATGTTCTCTACCATGCATAGCTCTGGGAGGTGTAGGAAGATTGATCATGATTAATTTAGAATCCATTGATTTTTCTTTGATTACTGTATTCAGTCGAACTGCAGTGTTCATACGTCGTAAATTGATTCCTTTCCTGCATCAAGAAAAATAAGATAAAAATCAATTTGAAAAGCAGTGGAAGTTGGACCAGAACGTCAAAGCTATGGAGCCATTGACAATGGGCTCTGAGACGATTCCCTGGAATAAAATGGATAAACAAATGTCTTTTCAACAACAAGGAACTTTCATAAAGATATCAATATTGACGAATTGGCTGAAGTCGGCAGGGTCGTAGGAAGCTGCTGCTGATTTGGGAGGGGGGGGGGAATTGCTCTTAAAACAATACAGAACGAAACTTTTTGTGTCGCTCAACGAGACATCTAATTAATTTTTGTGACAAAGCACCATTGTTTCAAAATTATTGAGGTACATGAGCGCTACCTACCTACCTACCATACCTGGCCGCCGCTTCCTACGGGGTGTGAAGTCGGTCATGTAGGATCAAAATCCCGATGGAGGACCTGCTGCCTGACAAAGCAACTCACCTAGCGTAGGCGTGAAACTAGAGGTCCGATGCCTGGATGCGGCATGAGCAGTAGGCCTAAATTAGCTAGAAATCTTTTTAGTCAACTTGAAATTAATTAAGGAATGTATTGGCCAACTATGGGAGTAGGCTAAGCCATGACCTCTCAGAAGTATGGATGCTTCTTTCTTTTTCGTCTTGGGAGTTCACGATTAAACAATGACAAAACTTTAAGAAAGAGCTTAATGCAAGAAGTCCCACTAGGTTATCCTAGATTAACTATAAATTTCTCTTTCCTTTTGTTTCTTCGTACTATAAGATTTGCTGTTATCATTAACAATATTTCAATGGAGAACTTATAGTGTAGCAAAGAAGGAAGAAGTGGGAATATTAATGGTATAGGTAAAGTTATAATCAAGTAAAATAGAATTTGCTGTCATATGCAAGGTGATTAGAGTGCTAGATTACCCAAGTTATTTCAAAAATAAAGTTCCGAATCTGATAAGTAAATATTTCCATCTATTCATCATTGCTTACAATCGAATTGTGGTTTTGTTTAATCCTAGACTCAACATTCCTTGATCAATGTGCATTTTTTTAGCAGCACTACCATGCAAATTTTATAGAATGCTATTGAAAGTGTTCAAATAAGCCATAACTACAAGGTGAGCCACAAAAAAGTTCCCACTTTTGAAAATTCATCGCATCAAGACTACTTCACAGATCTGAATAATTCAACTTCTAGGTAAAAGCCAAAAGATAGAAGTATTTTGTGATCTTCTTGCTGTCTCAGGAACATAGATAAATTAAACATTACAAAACAAATTTCATGGTTGCAAAATGACTGAAAAAGATTCTAAAACATTTATCGAATCATAAAGGACTCCTCGCACAGATCAATCAAGAAAATGCAATTGTTCATGGATGATAAATATCCACTGCACAATTATCTCAGATTGCTCGATGACATCATTTTACGCAGTTTATGCTCTGTCGCACCCTTGCTTCTTTTGACTAATAGGCCCATTGGTTGGTAATAGGTTATGTAAAGGCATACGAAATTCAAATAACTTACGGTTTTTGTTGTACGTCATGAGATTTGGATGTGAATGTATTTTCTTTGGAACACCCTCCATTCGAAGCCAAATATTCTTCTACAGGGATGTCATTTTCTTTTTCTCCTTCACAGTCACTTTCTTCCTCCTCCGCAATGTCATCTTCAATTTGTAGGACTGTGTCAGAACGAGGTTTGTGAGCAGCCTCAACTATCGTTTGCACCTAAAAATGTGAGAATGATAAAATGTAACATATAATTTCCACTATAAACCACGAAACTCTATTACCTAGCACTATGCTGTAGCAGTGCCAGAAACTCTACAAATCAGAAAACGATTCCTGCATACAGATAACTAAGAATTAATTCAAGAACTTTCGGCGCTGAAACGACGAAAAGCTCTTTCTAAATTGAGAAAAATTCATAGAAGCTACTGGTGATCGAAATTTTCAATAAAAATATTTTGACGCAAATTCATAAATTTAAGGACACACAACTAATAATCAAGAAATGTATTTGAGCAACTTTTCAAGTTCTTCTCAATGATAAATCAACTTCATCAGCAGGTAATCTGGAGAAGCCTAGTCACAGAGAACGGTTCCTGGAGAACGAAGAGATGGATTAAGATAAAACTGCTTGAAATCAAGAATAAGTTTAGAAGTTTTCTGACCTGGAAACATCATCACTTGTTATCAATCTCTGATAAACATCAGCTATAGTAATTTACGATTAAGAAGATTTCTGACTGGTGATTCCTTAATGTCCGTAAAATAGACCACATATCTAATTGCTGCAAACGGACTGTAAAATTCTCTAGAGAGCACGCCAAGTTCGCCAAGACTGAAAAAGACCACCAAGTTCTTAATTTTTGGATCTAAAATTTAAGAATAACGAAATCAAGAGGGCATGTAATATGGAAAATAATATAAATGAGATGCTTGCAGCATCCGCAACATTTCTTCATCCTTCCACAAAATTTGCTCTAAGATTTTTGCCGAAAGGTTCTTAACAGCTTACGTTTTTATATGCAGGATATCCAAAAAAAAGTGTACAAAATAATCGCTTACTTCAACTCGACTCTCTCTTCTTGACAGTCTCATCTTTTCTAAAATGACTTTTCGTTGCTCCATCATCAAAGTTCTTTCATATGTGTAAGCACAAATATCTTGATCAAACTACAAAACAAAGAATAACCTTTTACGAAACTGACAAATGATACAAAAATAAAAACTTGAGCTTCTAAGATTTGTTCCATCATCAAAGTTCTTTCACATGTGTAAGCACAAATATCTTGATCAAACTACAAAACAACGAATAACCTTTTACGAAACTGTCAAATGATACAAAAATAAAACTTGAGCTGAATAAAACTTGGGCTTTCAAGATTTATCAATTTCAAATTTAAAGGGGCAAGGTCACGTAACCGTTAACAAACCTGTTATCTCTATAATCTATATTGTTGCCCACATGTGGCCAGGCCATTGTGTTCTGCGCAGATTTTGGTGGATGGGATGAAGCCACGATAAAGTTACTCCTAAAAATCTAATCTACCAATATCTCTGCAATCGTACAACATATGAGTGTTTCGTTTGCTAAGTTCAAGAGTCCGTCTTCAAAATAACAACTTCATTTTGAGAAAAATAGTGGTAAATCTCTGTGATATGGCCTATCAAAAATACTGCAAAATAGTCGTTTCGAAACACGTTTGTATACATTACGTAACACAGCCCCTTTAAGGGTCCCTCTATGAAGGATTAAAACTGCTAGAAAGATGCTAGTTCGTTTCAAATAGCGACTTTTACAGGATGTCGTGTATCTTCTTGAAGTCAAAAAAGGGTTACAAAATCCACAATTCACTATATCAAGCTTATATTTTTGTTTCCAAATTTACAAGAAATTTTGTGGAAGTCAAATCCAAAAAGCTTCAAAAACCTTGATCAAATTGCCGAAACATTCTTGTCTAAAATCACTGACAAGAGCACATGTTATTATCTTAGAAGAATTACAGAAAAATTTACAGCTCAACTGAACTGTATCACGAGCCACAACAATTTCCTCATAAAACCTACCATTTCAATGACTTCAATAACCGCTTCAATTCTCAGATTGTACAAGAACTTAGATAAATCTTTTTTCATTTGAATGCTATTATCTTCCATCTCTGTTTCAAGTATTAAGGAGTTTATAACTGATAATCAAGCATCCTTTATCAGGGCCAATATTCAGCTTTGTTTTGAAAGAGGTGTTGCTTTTTGCTAATAAAACGGCATAATTTTGTTCACTTTACCGTAGCCACATGCCTTCAAATCTGCCATTCTTTTGCAAGCTTCAGCAGAATTATAAGTATAGATAAATAGATAAATATAAACAATTAATCCCCTCAAAACCTTCTCGCCAATATCATGTTATTTCCAATGCATGTTTTGAATTCGGCTCTCAAAATATCTTGACCTACGACATGGCATGTTACGAAGGTCTTCGAGCGTGTGAAAATCCAAATCAATTTTACCAGACGTGGGATTAGAAGAAATTGCTCTCCAAAAAATAAAACAAAGACCCTTCAGCTGGTCCTCACCGAAAATATTTCATGTTATATGTGATGTTGGAGAATTGTGAAATATAATATTTGACAAGCATTGTTCTTCGAAACAGACCGAGCTACCTCAAAAACTGCTTCGAATTCAGGTGCCTTTGACAAGACTTCTGAAGCTATATCCGAGAAATAAGTTTGCAAATGAAAGGATACGTGCAACGGTGAAGATTCTGAGTTTACATTTCCTCCAAGTACTGTGTCTCTTGAGCAAGAACATCATGAGGATCATCATTCCGCCATCATGAACAACCCACCAGATATCAATATTGCCTTCTTGACGATCTTTACGATTTGGAAATGATTCTGCATCTTTCACTACAATCATTGCTTCATGTCGTTCTGTTGTTACACAAACGGTATCTACAAGAGGCATGAAAAACTGATAAATAAGGAAATCGAAATACGTTAGTACTACCGGGTAGGAAAAAAATGTTAACACTTTTGATGGGCTGTGAAAAAAAATGTAGTAAGTGAGCCATGTTTACAAAATTGACATGCTAATCCATCCGTCAAAGGCTAAATTACATTTAAACACTTTGTTCGCTAAAAGTACTCATCGTATAGATTCAGAAGTTTGGAAAAGCTGGTAAGGAGTTCAGTTTGTAGGAACACAGGGCAGAGGAGCTCAGGCCCCCAATAATTTTGCTACGTCACAAGAATTAATTAGATGGATTATTCTCTATTTTTTTAAGAAAAGAGGCCCCCCATTCAGTAGTTTCTTGCTACGGTCCTAGGGTTTGTATGGGGACGAGAAATCTATGTTCGATCAAGGTCCACGATTCACTTGTCATAGAAATTTAAATTCAATACAATTTTCTGCTTCAGAAATGGAATTAAAATCGTAATAGCAAATGAATCATGGATGGTTGATCGAAAATATTTATAGTTTACTAGAAAAACGATCTTGCTAAGAAAACTTTACGCAGATCGTTGCTGCTTTAAGAAAGCAATCCACTTTCTTACTAAATCAAAAATATCAGATCACAGTTAATCTACAAACAAAGTTTTAGGTGTGAAGACACGGCAATCCACAATTTATATATGGTGAATAAATTTCAATGAATAATGATTCGTTATTTCACTTACTGATAAAGGCTGCCACATTCAGATTTTCTTTCCAATCATGAGGCCATGCAATGATGACTGTGTTTGTTGTTAAGCCACCTAACCCTCCATTTTGAATTCTGAAATGAAAGGAAAATGCATAAAGAGAAACCATATTTCATGATTCAAATTGCACGTTTAGTCCATCTTAGCTAATCATTCTCAGTCAGACTATCGCCTGTGAAAAGAAGTTGGAAAAATAGTAAAAAAAGCCGTTGAACAGCTTTTGCTGCTGGCTCTAGATCAAATGACTCCTTATATGTATGATTTTTCACCCATGACAAGAAAGTCGCGCCTCATATATCCATAGCAAATCAACTTAATTCTTTCCCGGCCTTATTTTCTTATTTCATATATACAAGAAATTTAAACTGCAACATTTGTGACTGAATAAATAAAGAAAGTAGGATGAGAAATATCACTTACAAAAATGAATATCCTTCAGAGAGATCTTTTGCAGCAATAACTTTGCAAAATCCTTTCACTTTTTCTGATTTCATGATATCTCTTAGGTTCTGAAAACAATGAAAGTATTGCCATAACTTAATGTTCACCAGCAGCGCTTACAAATGATAATTTAACTTCTTGTCAACTATGACAATCATCAGCATAAATTATCTAATGCAAAAATTAATTTTATTGAAAATTTCATAAACTCATCACAAGAATTACACACATCGCTGCAAGAAAGCTAGTTACCGAACTTTTAATATCATTTAAAACCTAATCTAAAAAACACTTTATTTTCATTTGCACCATGTACAGTGGGAAAAGAATAGTCATTTTGTCCGGACTGCGTATGGTATTACAATTCAACGAAAGTTTGTAAAGTTTGTCGCACATTAGATGTCAGGTAAGCCTTAGCAAACTATAAATTCAAACAAAAACCAAATTAGACACTTTTCACAATGACGTCAGTGCTTTAGAAATGCCTCATTCACCTCAACATGTCAAAAGGGGAAACTTTTTTAGATCGGGTTGTTATTTAGTCAAATTTTTGTGTTTTGGAATATACTTTCAAATGATCTTTTCTGGAATCGTGTATCATTTGAAGGCAAAAATTCCGGAGCCGGATAAATTTTTTTTTCGTAGGCACATCCCCGTACAAATCTATGTCAAGTATCCCCCGGGCAAAATAGGCATGGTGTAGAATCCTTACTGTGCTAAGATTTGCCTCATTTGCCTCGAATTAATATTAGTTGTGAATAATGCCTATTTGCCTACCTCGTTTGCTTCATCCACTTCAACAGTATGAGAAATATAATCTCCTTGTATGACAGATCCAATGATTGTTAAACCTCTCCCTAAAATAATTTCAATAAATATCAGACAAAAACTGAACACAACACACTCTTTGGTGGGGGAGAAATATTTGGGTTTTGAAGAAGAAAGAAAATGCTGATATCACTTTTTAATTTGATGTGCCACAGATCATCAACCGCCTGCCCGATTGCCTAAAACAATATCTCCAATTCATTGTGAAGCCTATACAATTCCACTCAGTGGCGGCTGGCAGCGTAAATTATTTGTTATTCGGCGAGCGAAGCGAGCCGAAAATGAAAAGGGGGGTCCGGGGGTACTCCCCCGGAAAATTTTTTATGACCACGCCCTTCAGATTGGCTTAGAACGCTGCAATTGATAAAGCTTCTGGGAAATGTCCAGTTAAAAGCGACACAGACATAACAGGGTTGCAGATATAAACACAGAAAACTGAAGCGACAATGGGAGAACAGGATTTTTCATAATTTCATAGATTCAGATGAAATAAAATGCAGTCAAGCCAGAGCTATTTGATACCAATACAATCACAGTTTATTTACTAAGGATTGCAGTCAAAATTGGTGTTATTTCTTCAAATTGGTCATTACAGGAAAGTAGCCCTCCTGTCATTGAATGCAAACTCTTTAACCTCTTGAAGAAAATTGTTCAAAAAAGATACAAGGCTTCAGCTCGCAATGCCTGAGAACTGTGCTTTGCTCAGATGTTGGAAATAGGATTCTTTTATCTTTAATAAATTTTACTTTCAAGAGGTGAAAGAGTCGCCATTTCAGCGACTGTTTCTAAAAAATTATTTCCTAAAAACTGAAGGAATCAAGTGCGCTTAAACCTGCATGTTTGAATCGCTTGGTGACTGTCAGCCACGTTGGAAAGGTTTGATGGAGCAGACTGGTTACCCCAAGGTTTCACAAAGGATCCTTTTTTATCTGTAAAGAGAGGAACAAATAATGAGGAATAGAAAAAATCTCAAGTCGTATCAAGGAGAAGAGCATGCCAAAAAGTGGTACCTGGCGCCAGTACAGCCTGGTCTATTATGATACCAAACGACTTAGCTGGGTATTAGGGCTCGGGCTTCCGAGCTTTTCTTAATGTTCTTTTATTCTTAGCGGCTCCATACTCCTGCTAGTTAGCCGCCATATTATTAAAATCGAGACTCTAATAACACGCTGAAAAGGACGGGATGATGGCTGAATCCAGGGGCTTAGGCTTCGAGCCGAACCTCATTAAGTAGCAACTTTACGTTCTTTGCGGCTCCCTACTCTTTGCTTTGAGCCGACATGTTAATAAAAACAGGACCCTAGTAACACGCAAGAACAGCCGCTCCAGTTGCCAATCAGTATGACAGATAAGCACGTGGTTAAACAGATATTTTCAAGTCCCTCGCTTTCGCTTACGTTCTTTCATGCAAACAGTATTCAATGAAAGATGCACAAAATAAAAAGACAGTCGACAGCATGGCTTGAATGAAACAGTTCCGTAGTTTAGCAATTTCAGAATAAAAGTTAAATGGCAGCAACTACGTATAACTGTAAGAGGGAAATTTTAGACTCACCTTGTTTGGATGATCATCCATGACAAGACACGGCCAGCAATAGTAGGTATTTTTCTCATCGTCCCCACAAATCCAAGAATATTTTCTGTAGACAGTGTCAGATATGCGACTTTTTATAAGAATCTTTGGACATGGTTCCCACATGGCCGACCATCCTTCTTCAAGCGGAGACGTTGGTCGTGCGTTAAATGAGGTTGCGTGGAAAGCGGCTAAAAAATTTTGGAAATACCCCAGCGGTATCCTTCTTCAGCAACTTGATTCATCTCGATGTGATTTCTGCGGCAACGCAGCGACAGTACTGAAGGGCAATGTGGGCATCATTCTTTTTATAGCCACTCATTAGTGAGTTATTCGAAAAGCAAAACTAGTAACACACGTGGCGAGGAGGGCCAAATGGCATTGTGTTTCAGTGCAGAATTGAATAGAGCTGACGTAATGCAGCTTGATGCAGACAAAAGACAGAGCCCTCCATGTTACTAGAATTTCAAAACTAGTAATACGCTAATGAAATAAAAGCGTGCTCTTTGAGGACGTCATTGCTGATAATTAATTTGCGCCTCTGCGAAGCAGAAGCAGCAAATTATTAAAATGCAGATGCTCTGGAATGTCTTCCAAGTATCGGCGGTCGAGCTTGAGCGCGCTCGTGTCCAACTGATTTCAGCCAATGAGATCATCGAATGTGGCTGATTATGCGGAAATTCACGGGATTATACGGGAATGTGTTTGTTTTGCGTTCATTTGAAAACAAAAAGAAAAATGGCTAATTGGTTGCCGAGAAAATCTGTGCGTACGCATTTGGCAAAGCAAGGAATGACCATGAGCAAAGACCATGACCATGAGAATTCCTTTTTGTCAAGTTTGCGACGAAGTGAAACATAAACAAGGCAGGCCAAAAGATACACTCAGAAGTAGGTCGCGTAGTCGTGTGGCTACGGAGTTATCGAACTCAAGATGGGAAGGTGAGTGAAGTGGTATAAACAGATTTATCTTCAAGTATTTCATCGTTGATTTTGTGACTTGACTGTGCATATTCTTTTGATCTATCTAACGCTTCTGTAAGCCCTTCTTCCATTCCAGTCAGGCACTACACTTTGATCTTCGGGCACAGCAGCAAACTTATGAAGCACGGCCCTTTCCCAAACGCTAACAGTTGCCATGTTGGCATTAATATTGTTATAGTATTACCCCCACTTCTTATCAGATTGATAAGTAAACTTAACAATTATATCCTTATTTTCAATTTTATTTATGATTTGCAGCTAATACAATGCAGAAGGTCGTGTGGTTACTGCATTTTCACTTTCAATCTCGGAAAGGGCGGAAAAGAGAGGTGAGTCGAGTACCAAACACAGATTTTATTTTGAAATATTTTGCTTTGACTGTTATTTAGATTGGACATGATATTTATGTGATCTAACGAAGGAGAGTTTGTCTTCCGGCAGCAAACACAACAATGCTGCCACGCCCCTTCTTGCTCGTTCCTGAGGTGCTTCCAGCATGCTTCTGCAGTGTATCCCAGCATGTGATGACAACCCTGTCGAGGAGCGCCCAAGGAATTCAGGCCAAGAGACGTTGAATGAAAACACGCAAAATAAAAGTGTTGAGTAAAGCCTGAATGAATGTTGAATCTTTGACAATGAAACTGCTGATATTATTTCAAGATCCTTTGTCTGGCGTCTGGTCCCCATTGTCAACGAGAGAGTAATTACGTCATAGGCTTCTAAATCCGGTTGTTGTTTGCCTAAAAACCCAAGGTTCAAGTTCAATTAGGTAAGCATAAGCATGGAGCGAAAGTCAATGAAAATATTTGGAGCCTTTTGCAAAAGCAAAATTCTATCACACAGCACTCATTGACCAGATCGTCTTTTCGCGAATCCTTTGTAGGTTTACCTATTTTGATTGATGTATCCCTTATTGGCATGATGTTGCCCACTAAATTCCATCTCCATTCCATTCAACAGGAATGTCCAGTGTCTACTCGCAGAAAGACGATTGTATCAAAGGGACTTGTACTTTGTAATGTTGGACACTTGGTAATCCTGAAGTTCTGTAAAATTCATTTCTTTTAATTGAATTGTTTTGAATCAGAGGTACATGGAATTACTCTTTGTCTTCCTATCAAATTCAAAATGAAGTATTTTCTCTTCACTAAGAGAGCTAACGTTGTAGTAAACAGCATGGTCCAAGCAGTTAGTGACCACCTAAACTTACTTTGTAAATCCCACCTGGTTACCATGAAGGTTTTTACCTTCCAGGGTGGGGCGCAAATTTCGGATAGTGATATCCCTTGTTAACTGATTGTTTTATTGCAAATGGAAAGACAGCCAAATGTAAGGGGATTAACAGGAACACTGCGAATACACATTTGTCCAAAAATATCAGCAAGGCTGTTTGTGTCTGCATCCTGCCTTGCATGCAGCCCTTGCAGATGAATTACTTCCTTATTCTGAATGGCTCAATGGACCGCACTTGTTATTAAAAATAAAGCATGCTCTTTTCAATTTTTCGCATTGCAGCAAGGTGTCTTTTCCTGAAAAAAAGTTGTTACTAGTTTATTAACATGAATAACACTGCCAGCCGCCACTGATTCCACTATATCAAGAACGGCATACTACACCGTAAAAATCCTCCTCCGCAGCCAAAAAAATGGGTCGTACTGTTTTGGGATACACTCAAGTTGCTTAAAATAAGGCAATCATAAAATAATGATGACTTCGGTTAAAGTAAAACCTGCTTTAAGTTGTCCAATAAATGATATCAATTTCGCTGACTTGTCATCCACTTCTGGACCATTCATTGTTGTACAGAGAACAAGAACTTGCGGCCTGAAAATATAAGAATTTTGACGTGGTTCAGGATAAAACATGGTTACGCAAAAAGTGCAAAAGTACAGGGATAGGGATAAGTTGAAATTTTGCATTGGAAGTACTGCCAATTTGCAAAGGTCCTTCATAAACTGAAAGAAAAAAGGTTACGGTATACCGACTTAGTAAGGCGTTGAAGATTGGGAAAGATGGGTGCTACAAGTTTAAGCAACAAAAGGACACCTCAGATTTGAAGTGGTTCCACAATTCATGGCCAACCATGAATCAAAGGGCGTATTGGAAAAAAACAGCGGGAATGGAGTAACAGAAATTAGTATTTGAAATGGAGATCTTTGTCGCCATACCTCCAATTTTTAGTGTGCAGTGATCCTTCTTCCAGTTTTAGTAGACTGTATCTTGCTGCATTTAATGATAATCCACGAAGACCATCACCCCATTCCTTTTCAGCACTAAAGATAAAATGTAGGCCAGGCCAATTAAAACTACGGCTTGACATAGGGGGCAATCTTAACCACACTCTGAAACTGTGGCAGGATGTAAATATTCTGGCATCATTAAAGAAATCTCCCAAAACTTTCCAGTTCAGCATCACTAGGTTTGGCAATCGTTACAACAAGATTTGATATTATTTTCGCTAGAGCATTCAAGCACGTCGACTAATCTGTTGCAAAATGGCACAAGAAATTTTTGAGAAAACCTCGTGGATGGAAGGATCTAAAAGTCCTAACAGCCTGCGTACAGAATTGATCATGAAAACGAAACAGACTGACCAAAGAAGTGGCTATGTTTTATAACTCGCCAAAATAGTGAGAAGAAATTTATAGCACAATAAACACTGCAGGAATGCCTTACCCTCTATATTCGATGTATTTATAGACAACTAGAGCCAGTACCATAGCAACTAAAGCGTAATACCAACTTGAAATGAACATCAGGGATAAACAGAATACAACGCCAAGTGCTGATGTTGTCCTGTTGGAAAGAAAATATCAAATTGGAACGTTAAATAAGAAAGTGATAAGAAGAGCCATATTGACATCCTTAACGGGTGTGTCAAAGATCTCCTTCCTTTGTTCCCCTTATCGATATAAGCTTCTTTGCAACTTGGTTAGTTTGAATTACTGCAAGTCAAAAGACAGCATTGGGGATACTATGGTTGAAATATCAAACTTAGGATGCTGAATGAAAATAGATAAAAAGGACCTCACTGGCATTTTCAATGGGTGTATCAAAACGGTGTTCTGTCTTTGCTTTCATTTGTGAAAATAATCTATCATTTAACACAGATTCGTATAAACTGCTCACTGTCAAATGAACGCACTGGGAACACTACAGTGGAAATATCAAAATTATGATCATCGGATTCTCCAACATTGTCTTGGGCTGTTTGCTTGTGTAAAAATAAACTTTTCCATCTATCTAACTAGTTTACTTACAGCCAAGGGAACGCTATTGAGCATTCAATGAGCGTTTGATTTTCCGAAAATGAAATGTTGACATTTGGTTTAGTGATTCGTTTCCTATGAGCTGTGAAAATGGCAAAGGACGGTATGGTACAACGAGTAATTTGCAGGACCTTGTTGGGGAGATGAATTGCTGACCCTATTGTTTTGACCGATTGTGTTTCAGTTTTGTTGAGCAAATCAACGTTGGGGCTCACGATGTCATGCGTATCGTTGTTATGATTTTCTTTTTCTTCTCTTGCTCTCAACGGTCAAGCTAATTTGCATATTATGTCATTGCAGTAAATCGTTAGACTGATGCCTTTTCGTCCCTTGTTTCCCTGCGTTCCTTGGTCAAGAGGGGAACTAATAACATTACTCTTAAATAGTGGGCCCACTTTAGGCCCGCGTAGGGTGGTTCCGTATTCACCAATCAAATCGCTAGAATTCAGTTTTTAACCAATCAGGGGCCGCTAATCAGAATGTTGTTGTTGTTGCTCTTAAAGAACGGTTGATGCAGCCTGGAGTTCTCGCAGCTTCGATGGATCTATTTTGCTTCTACAGAGGAAGATTACTGCTTGAAACGTATGCATTTTGCGCTTTGTAGGTCAACACAACATCATTCTTTGTACTAAAACTTCGCTTTTCGATGTTCGAGCTCTTTAAACCAAATTTTGAAGCGATTTTGTTGAGTGTACGAGAACTCCCACCTTTTCAGGCCATTTTGAAAAAGTGGGCCCATTATATAAGCGTAATATGATGAGTCCCTATTGACCAAGTGATATCAGCAAGTCAAAGAACGCAGGGAAACAAGGGACGAAAAGGCATATGTCTAGTAAATCGTTACTGCGCATGCGATCTGGAGCCCTTTTTGGGGATTCCTTAAGACTCGCAACTTAGCCTGTTCGTATCCGTAAACGATCACTTTCAACAAGATAAAATCCAAATGACTCACAATAATGGCACAGGACTTACGGGGAATGAACGGAGAAAAAAGAAACCTCCTATGAATGTTATTATTCCTCTATCTAAACAATCAGGCCCAATAACCATGCACGTGTGGAAATCATTAAATACAATAGGCCAATAATAGAATACCCAGACCCCTTATGCGCTGGGTTTTATCTCCGTTGATTCTCTTCAAGGCAGTCAATGAGGTGAATTTATGACTTACTTTTACACTGTGTCAGATAGCTGAAGGACAGTAATGTAACGATTTACTTACCAGTGATAAACTCTAAATCTTGGTCTCCAATTTGGAGCTTTCAACAAAGATTGCAGGACGCAAGCGAAGTTTACGAATCCATAACACATCAAAAAGAACCTAAAAAAGAATAAAAATATAGTTGTTATGCTAAATAGTTGATAATGAGGTGAGACAATAAGAAAGGCTACATTGCCAAAGAACTTACAAAGTTTTTCATTAAGTTTCAAGAAAATTGCAATAATTTTCTTGCTGTAAGTTGCTTTGTTAGCATACCGACAATCCCCTTTTGAAACATCATTGCTCCCTGAATACCAACGTAATAATATTCGCAAGTATATCATTCAATAGTGAACATGTTCCAACATATATCATAAAATTTACCAGACTAAATTCGTTCTGAAGTTACGTGGGAATTGCTCAAGCAAACCACTTCAAGGAACCTTCAAAAAATGCCTAAAATCACGACCACATTGCCTGCCTTACAGCGATGACTTTGCATGTTTTAACACTCGTTATCCCTGTGGAAGGATGTGCCTGTCATCCGTGGGCAGATTGATTACATATCGTAGTTTGCTCCTTGCATATGCCGCTATAACTACACCCAATGTCCTAACGCTTCCAGAAACGGCACGAATTAAGATGACCTAAATAACATGCTATTTTTTCTCAAAACCATCCACCCCAAACATCGAAAAAACGGTTTTACTGAAGTGCCACACTGTAAAACAAGCTATGAGTACCTAGATAGATGTTTCTTTGAGTTATTTACGCAAAACATTCCTACCTATAAGTGATATTCTGCTTGTTTAGGGACGCAAAAGATCTAAATTCGTTCGGAACTTCGAGATTTTGATTGTTGCAGCCGTTCAGTGAAACGCGAATTTATTTGCCTTTGGCGTGAAGTTTAAATTGAAGTAAAATCAGCAAATCCCAACACGTTATTTGAAATCTTTCATTCTGATTAGTCGGGCAGCAGATCTGTGCCCCGCAGAAAATATTTTGCCGTTTTGAGAACAGTTGGGAAATAAGGACCTCTTTGAAGCAACAACAACAACATCAACTAAATTCAATGAGATGAGGGTAAGTTGAGGGTCCTTATGGAGTGAGCCCCCTGGAGCAAAATAACATTCCAGCGATTTCATATTAAGAACTCCCAGGAAGAGAATACGACCTGAAAAAAGGTTGAAGTCATTGCTACATGGTAGAACCATCAGAAAAAATTTGGTCATTGGGTTGAACATTTTGTCAAGGATGAGAAAATCCCTCATAATTCAGAACGGCTTTCGGTCTGTTATATTCTAAGATGGATCTAAAAATTTCAATCATTAAATTAGATATTTGCTAATATCATCGTCTTGATGTTTAGAGAGTAATTGTCTTTCGAAAGAGGATGCTTTTTTTTACTCACAAGTTAGTCATTTTAATTTTGTAATCTTAATGAGGGAGATGATTATTAATTTAGGATTTATAATTTGCAATGGAAAATCAGCTATGTAAATACAGAGGGGAAAATCTGCAAAATAACTTAAATACAAAATACCTTAATGAACCTTTTGAATGAGAATTGCATGTTCGTGATTAACAGACTCAAATTTAAAACAACTAATTCTGGAAATATTGTTCGATTAGAAAAACATTGAGTGAGAGCTTCGGCAAAGCAGGTTTTAATTACGATCGTGACTGAGTCGGACGCGCTTGTCTCTCGCAACAGGTGCTGACAGGACATCAAAATGAACCAGAAACGAAATTGCTGAGAGCAGAAACGCTAAAATTATCTAACTCGGTGTTATGTATTTGTTAAAGACATAAAAAGAAACTCTGGGTTAATTCTGAAGAATCTAGTTGATGAAAAAAGACAATCAGCGACATTCTGCTCGATCAATCCAATGCCATGTATCTGAAACATTGAGTTTAAATCAATCTGTTGGGAGAAGTCGCTCATACACAGCTTAAACGAAGATCGTGTGGACAGAGTAGAAGAAATTATTCCTTTCGGAAAATCATGCAGTCGGCCAAATCAGTATACAGCTAAGCAAGAAAATGAAAAAATAACAAAACCGAAAAGTTGGGAAACACCTCTGACTTCAACACAGAATTTTATGACTATTTCAAGCCTTGTTCATCAATAGCAGAAGTAAACATGAGTGTTGTCGGTATCAAAAGAGAGTCATCGTTAACAAAATGAAAAAGGATAAATTTCCAATGGCAAGACGGCGAAGCAAAGATGACATTTTCCGTGGCTGGTGAAAGTAGAAAATTCGAGAGGCAAAGAGTATCATGCAGCTCAATGCAACTGCATAACAAAATTCTTCCTGTTCGAAAGGTATCAACGGGAAAAAGATCCAAAAGAAAGGAATAGGATCCACGGATTCACCAAAATGACTCTGAACTGCAAGGATTTCATATTGCGTGATACTGACATTAAAAACAACACAATAGCATTCCTAATCATTGATACTCTCTCCACCATCATGGCAATCATTGGAAACTCTATCTTCATGATAACTTTAATAAAAACACGCTCACTCCATACACCATCAAATGTACTTCTCGGTTCCCTGTGCTTCAGTGATCTCCTTGTTGCATTTATTGCACAGCCTATTCATCTATCTTTCCATACTAAAATGTTAATTGATCGTTCTATAAACAACACTTTGTTTGAAGTTTCTGTTGCAGCAGTTCAGTTTTGTGTTGGGCTATCTTTCCAGTTCGCAATAATTGTGACATTAGATCGATTAGTCGCAATATGTTACCCGTACAGATATCATGCATCGGCAAATTGTAAAACACACATCAGCATTTCCATAACTGTTGTAGTTCTATGGGCTGTTTTTAATGTTTTTGAGCCACATCTTCGATTCAACAGTATCTTTGAAGCATTTCGTTTCCTGCTTGTGGGCCTATCACTCATGATAATGGCTGGCAGTTACATAAAGATTTATCACGTGATCAGAAAACAAACTCAGGCGGTGTCAGTAACACTTGGTGAGATAAAAGCAGAAAGAAAGAAGTCTAAAGCAAAGGCAAATGGAGAAGTGAGAGGAGAGCAAACAAGGACTGTGGCGACGACAGACGGAGAAACCAGGGAAGTGCAAAACTCGTTTTTAACAACAACAACTACAGAAACGAAAGGAGTACAAAGCCTAATTGTAGCAATTACAAACGGAACAACAAAGGAAATGCAAAACCAATCTGCATCAGTGACAGATGGAGGAATAAGAGGGGTACAAAGCCAATCGGTAGTAGTGAGAATTGAGAAGATGAAAGGAGAACAAAAGCAAGTCGTCGATACAAAAGTAGAGGACACAATAGGAAAACACAAGAAGGTAGTAGAGGTGACAAATAAAGGGATAATAGGAAAGCAACGGGATGCAGAAATAGTAAAAGTTGAGGAAAATATAGAAGAGGAAAACAAGGATGTAGGAGTGAAATTGAAAGAAGAGATCACAGTAGAGCAAAAGCAAAGAATAAAACAAAGAAAATGCGAAGTAAAGAAAACCCATACAATGGCAATCATAGTTGCTATATTTCTTATCCTTTATCTGCCAGGCATTGGTCGCCTTATCAGCGATTTTTCAAGATCAACCAAATGTATCGACAGCAAAAAGGGTCTCTTTGGATTCATGTGGTCGAATTTTCTGGTATTTGCAAACAGCGCTTTGAATCCGGTTGTTTACTTTTTGCGTGTCAATGAGATACGAGCAGCAGCAAGATCCAATGTATGCCCATTATTGCCGTGAGTACGGACTACAGAGACGTTACGATGTGCCATGTGGCTGAGAAGTAAATAAAACGGTATGAACTTACATAGTAATAATAGGGGCAACAGCATCGAGGCTTGCAATGATAACACCAATTTCTGAGATGCAAATTGTCAACAATAGAGCTCTATGTGGTTCACCTCCCTTTGAAGATGCAGCAAATACGTTGAGAAATGGAATTATTCCATCTTGCGCAATTGCTTGCAACAATCGTGGTGCACTGAAACAAGAATAGAACGTGTTTCCAAAAAGGTAAGGTTTTCCTGGCAGAAATATGTGTACGAAGCCCTTGTTAACAGCCTCAAAAGCCTTGACTGAACACAATATCAAAGTAAAGGACAACAGAAGTTTTGATTAAATACTCCTTGAGAAGGATCTGAATACTGGTATTAATTTCATTTTCCTTTTTCTGCCAGGAGAAAAACGTTCTTAGAAAAGTTTCAATAATGTCATAATACATGGCAGTAAAAGAAGTCTGTAATGAATGAACTCTGAAAGACCCATGGCTAGCTATGCTTCTTTGCAGCCCCAAAGTCGACTTTCGTATGATATGAAATTCATTTCTGACAGGTTCTTTTAGATTTTTCTTGTCATTCGTACCTCAAAGAATCATGGCTAGCAATGGGTTTTAATTGCTTTGATGAAACATGGGACCAATGTAAGCGTCTTGGCTGAGAAACGGCTTGTCTTTATCGAGTAATCCTTTCTCATATGATAAATTGGAGAAAATATGGACAAAGCGAAAGTTTGCATCCTAAAGGGGCTCCTTACACTACGACTTAAGAAAGAAAACTATAAAGCTCAACGTGAAACATATTTAAATAATCCTTAATTGTTTAAAAAGTTTTGAATTTCTTCTAGTGTAAAACAATTTCTTGAGTCAATAAATAGCATTTTGAATATAAGAGTAAAAGACACCACTTTTCGGTGATAAAAATTCAAATCTTACCCAGTTAGACTCTGAAGACCAGCACCAACCGTTGATAAAAATGAACCAATCAAAACAACATATTTACTTGGCCATGCAATATTTGCAACCACAAGTGAACCACCGATACTCTCACCCTGCCTGTAAAAAGTACACGATTATACACACAGGGTTGATGAAAATTTTCTGACAGTTTTAATGAGCAGTAGTGAAGCACGAAGGCAGATCATTAATTCGTTCTGTACTTAATATTATGCCTATTCAAGTCAAACATCAACAGATAATACGTGATTCTTAGCATTTCTCATTTGTAACGAAACATTCTTCATACATTTTACTTAGATATAAGTCATTTCAAATGCTAAAGACTGATATTTTGTTAAAAGAGTATTACTCTTGAAAAAGGCTGCACAAAAGACATTGATTATCCAGAGGCATTGATAAAAATAGTATCAGCTGCTGAAGTGAAATTCCAGCTTACCAGGAACAATAATAAAGAGAAAGTTAATTTTAGTTTGAGAGGGCTGGAACATCAAAAGCACATTTCTAATATGTTTCCGTAATAGGTGTTACGGGATTCAGTAATCAAATTTAATTTGCAAAATTATTCATGACTGGTTCAGAAACTGTTAGTCGTCTCTGTAAAGAAATCATTATTTTGATCTGTTACGAAAAACTATCAAAGGAAATTATCGCAAGAACGCTGCGGGAAAGAAATTTTAATCATAAGATAATCTTTGGCACTTTGTGACAGAATCAGAGATTAGGAGCTAACGCAGGTTTTGTCATTAAACGTTGTACTTTAATGCGCAATATATCAGATTACCTCAACTCAAATAAATTCAAACGAAATTTTATTATGGCAGAATAATGTCTAGGCGGCATCGCAGATTGAATGTTCAGAGCTTTGTCAATAAAATATGAAAAAGATTAAATTTAACATTGACTTTGGCCCCGTTCCCACTGCTCCGTATTTGTTATGATCCGTTATTGTTGCATGGAAGCTACCCATTCACATTACTCCGTTTCTGTACAGAAACGGAGAGGAAAGCATCCGTTTTTGCCCGTTCACCTTGATCCGCCTGATAACAAATGCGGAGCCAAAGATATCCGTTTTTATGCGGTCACATTGCTCCGGTTTTGTGAAGCTCATTGTTGGATATTGGAACGTTTTCAAAAACCTCCGTTTTTGTGGATATCCATTTTCAATAGCGTTTTCGAAAACCTCCGTTTTTGTGGCGCTTTTGTGCCGATCAGTGTGAACACTTTCACAAAAACGGAGGTTTTTTCTCCGTTTTTGTACAAAAAAGGAGCAGTGTGAACGGTGCCTTACTTGTCTCGCATCAAATCACCAACAATCGTTGCACCAAACAGAAGAACTGAGGTCAAATCTGATGGGTGTTAAAGATGCATCTGGCTAAGTTTATGGCATCCGAAATAACGTCTGCGAGATATATCTTTCCTGCGACTTGCAGTATATCATATAAATAGGAATAGCAACATACAATAGTTAAATGAAACTTGTTTCTAAGCAAAGATAATGTTTCAATACATTTCATGGAATCTGTGCGAAAAGGATACAAACAAAGGATGTAGTTGCTATAGCAGCAATAGTTCCTGCAGGTATGGATTTCTGAGCATCTTTAAGATTACCAGATCGATTTGAACCAGCCATTATTCCTATAAGAAAAATCTTGATATGGGAAAGGTTGAAATATAAGAAAGAGAGGTTTGAACAAAACCAATTCATTCGAAGACCATAGCATTAGCAACACTGGGTGGCCGAAAAAACCTTCAGAAGCTACATCGCCACCAGCTTCCAAGAATCCAGTAATATCGATTCTAATTGGGAGTGAAAAGCTCATCTAATTTGACAAAATATACGTGATAAGTTTCAGCTGCCTCCCCCCCCCCCCCTGAGACACACGGTCTTCAAACAGAAGTCAGTTCATTAAATTCCAAAGCTACGAAGTCCCTCAACTTGTTCCAGTGCACAACATTGATAGCCCTTACAAACAGTTTCTTTCCAGAACATGTAAGATTCGACAGGCCTTTCCAGCGATTGTAGGGAACAGGAAATACTCGGAAATTTTATGCTGGGTGGCTATGGAGCTTGTTTAAAGTGAACATAATCATACTTCCAGGGAAGAAATTGATGAATTATCTAATTCATTCGTTTTATAGGAACAAATGAACAAACAGAAAAGAAACTGGGGAGCCAGGGTGCTGTAACGTCCCGGGGGAAGGCCCGAATTGAAGTAAACTAAGACATTCAAACAGAATCAAGCCTGGCGTTCCTTTAGGAATCAAAGCAATCATGACTTCATTCAAATTCAATCAGTCGATTCCAACCGCTTCAGATGGAACAATGTTCAAATCTTGAACAATACAATCATGATTGTTTTGATTACCAAAGGAATGCAAAGAAGATTTATTTTCATAATATAGCAACGCAACAAAATCTAAGGCCAGCTCACCGGTGACGGAGGGAAAAAAGATGGCAAGCAGGATAGTAAAACTGGATGTTATATCAGCAACAATAGGTCCAAATGATCCCTTTCTCCCATTGATATCTTCATTTTTCTTCAGATATTTGCTTTTACTATTATCTAGAATTCAAAATTAACTTGAATTGAAAATGGATGAAAATAGGAAATTTGATTTATATGTACCAAAGAACATGCACTAGTTCAGTTAATTTTGAGGCTAAATTCTAAACCAGAATAGCTACAGATTTCTGCTTGCCAGCATATTGTAGACCTTCATAAACTATGGTTTTCTTTGAAGATTGTATCAATTCTCCTCAATTAATTTAAGATTTTTGATTGTTTCAATATTTTCAAAATTTTTGAAGAGTTTCTGCAGGAATAATCCAAATGTGGCCATTTTGAAACTTATTCATATATCAAAAATTGCCACAGCAGATTTACAGCAAATTACCCGAAGTTCCTTGCAAGTCATTCAATTCATAGAAAAATGTGATGCAATTTTACACCCACCTTTTTAAAGATTTGAAATTTGAGCCCCATACTAGTGTAAGAAAAGCAACTGAAAAGCCTTACCTGCGAAAACTCCACTCGTGATTCCCGGGATCCCATTTACTGTAAATACATTAGAATGATTCCAATAAGCGTACGATTTTTCTGTCCTTTTAAAATATTTTGCTAATTTTACGTCATTTTTGGAACAAGATCCATATGATGATTTTGGCATCAGCTGATCTCCGACATAACAAATGCTACAAGAACATTAAATATTAGTTCAGTTGTAACTCTTAAAAAGATATCACAAATCAGAAAAATTTGAAAATCTGGAAAGTGAAAAATATTCGTCCAAACGTAAGAAGGAGGTGGTAAGCAGGTGATTCGAAGTTTCTCACGGATAAACCATAAAGCTACTCTGAAAAGGTAATCTGGATCGAGAAATATTTTGATAAATTTATAAATTTTTAAGAAGAACCACGCGATTGAGTGACGTTAGAGCTAAGTAAAATATTGGCAGAGCTATTTTGGATATCCATCAAAGAAAACGGAATACAGACCTCGATTTTCGTGCCATATTAAAACATTACATTTCTAGACACATAACAACTCAATGCATATTTCTAAATGGAGAATTTGAGGTTTTAGCTTCTGCGACACCTCACTTTACAAAACGTTAGAAACATGCATTCTCTCATATTTGGTAGATCTACCAGTATTTGAGAACACAAATAAGTCCATCTAAAATTTCTAAAAATGGAGAATTTTACTTACTTCGTGCTACCTCTTGCATGGATGGAAAAGAAGCCAACGTAAATGGCCAGGATCGACAGTAAAACACAAAGCAAGAAAACTGACGCGAATTTATTGACATATTTGACACCAATGAAAACCATTATAGCCAGAAGAAATAAAAGAATTGTTCCATATACTCTCATGTTATTTAACATCGCTGTTGATACTGTGCCGCCTCCTGCTACATCACCAAATAAAGACATATCTTGGGCAATATATGACTGCAAAAGAAGGACAGTTTAATGAGAGTAACATATTGTTGTTCTACCTAAATCTATTTTATCAATATTGGAAACACAGCCCAAATTTTCCAAGCAAAAGTGAGACTTAAAACAAGAAGTCAAATCAATTTAATCATAAAGTGATTTAGGCCATTTATCATTTATTTTGACGTAGAAGAATCTTCATGAATTCAAATTTAATTATATTTCCAATTCTCAGAAAAAGAGAGGAAAAACATTAAAAAACGCTTGAGCCTGTGGGCTATCATCCAAACTTTGATTCATTCTCATTTATCAAATATTTTCTCCACAATGAATTTTCAAACTTGTGAAGTTTCTGTTAGCACACCAAATATAATATGATGAAGTAAAGTTAGTTTCGAAATTGAAACTCCACGAAATGGAAAATATTGTTCTCTTTTCTTACCAGTAGAATTTCAACTGCGCCAAGTATGTACATTGAAGAAGCAAATGTTGTCCCAAGGTAAAAAAGAATCCCAACTGCACCACCAAATTCAGGACCAAGACTTCTTGATATCATGAAATATGATCCACCACCTAGGAGATAAGTCATCGTTGTCATGAAACATTTCACTTTCTCTATCTTTGCGACACATTTACAAACGATCGTCATCATTCATTCATCATTATCATTATTTTTACACGAATACCTCTTCAGCTAGAAACCCAGTACAATGTTTCCATAATCAAACAGATGCGAGTAATACCTACAAAAATGGGCTGTTCTTCCAGAGCGTCGTGTTTTAGTGTATTTTTCCTGGTATTCTCAACTCGTCATTTGCGCTTTTAGTTCTTTTTTGAAGCGTTCGAGTGTTTGGATTTCTCAGTACTTCAACTCCAGCACTTGAATTCGGAGGATTCAAAATCATTATGCTTTAAAATTTTCAAATTAATATATGCTTGAATGCCCAACTCACCTGGCACCATTCCATTGGTAGCAATTGCACTCATTGATATCGCTGTTAACATCGTCTGAAAAAAAGACACTGAGATAAAACACACACCATTTGGCAAAAAAAACATTTAGCAAGATCTCCACGTCCCTATTTGTTTCTTGTTCAAGCCCATTTGAAAAGTCTTAAGACGTAAATATGAAGTCACAGAAAGATAAAAGCAATCCAAGTTGAAAAACATCAATCCAAGCCGACATGAATTTCAAAACGATCGATAATGATTATCAAAATATATACATACTTTAACGCCATAGAATAAAAGAACCAAACATATCGGGCCGTGCCCTTCGTCAGTAGTCAAATTTCATGAATTTCAGTTGATTGAGTAAAGGAAGGTCATTTCTCCGAAAAATGTACTCTGCGCCAGTTTCAAGTTGGTCATTAAAGAAATATTAGCAATTGCTACGACCTTCCCAAACAATTGATCAATGAAACTTTTCGATACAAGGGTCAGGCTAACCGCATTGTTTGGTATGGAATGGCCAGCTTTTCTTTCCTTTTAACCGTTTGTCTGCTGTTTCTTGATTATTTTTCTTCTGTTCCCTTTTGGATTTGTAGAATTGCAAGGGCTGTTCTTGGTAGAGGCTAGGGATGACCTTGTGTCTTCCTTGGTTACGATGAACGGACAAAACAATCATTAGATTTAACATCAGAGAAAGTAAAAAAAGTTTTGCAAAATGTCAGGGTTAAACTTACACAACAACAGCATAGTAAGACAATGAAGAAGCTCTGAAGGACTCCAGCTGTTCCAACTATCCATGACAAACGAATGAAGAGGATCACACCAAATATATTTTGAAGACATGGAAGATATACACCAAAGAGGGTTCCCATTTTAACAACCTGTGACAAAATTAAGAAAACTTCATCAAGCTGTACAGGCCCTGTGCAAATTTAAATCTTTTCTCTATGTTTTAACCAGCATCTCAAGGATTACTTTTCTTTCGGGTATTGAGGGCTTAAATGAAACAACCACCACATAGCTACAGAATCAAATAAACAAAATCCGCAGTACGGAACTTTAGATTTACCCGTCTTCTTTCGTTATAAGCACTTTACTTCTCTTAAAAATCACTTTTTGCTTGCACAAGGTGAGAGTTTGCCCTACTGGTTTGGGGCGACTTTTGCCACCGTGTTTGTTTTGACTTATCAGTTGAAAGAATATCCTTTGTCTGTGGTCGCCATTGCTTTGAATTGAGGTGCCACTTAGAGCAACTGTTGCTATTGTATTACAAAATCTGTCCTTGTTCCTCACCCTACATAGTAGCTTTGAACGGGTTAGTATTTGATTAATCAATCTTGAGATTTTGTGATCAAGCATGCTACCATTAAAGGGGCAGGGTCACGTAATGTAAACAAACTTCTTTCAAAACGATGATTTTTCAGGATTTTTGATAGTCCATATCACAGAGATTTTCCACTACTTTTCTCAAAATATAGGTGTTATTTTGAAGATGGACTCTTGAATTTTCTAGAGAAAATAAACCAAACACTCATAAGTGGTAGGATTGCAGAGATATTGGTGGATTTTTAGAAGGAACTTTATTGTGGATTCACCCCATCCACCAAATTCTGAGCGGAACACAATGGCCACGTCTGGGCAACAATATAGAGCATAGAGATAACAGGTTTGTTTACAGTTACAAGACCCTGCGCCTTTAAGCTATTCCTGCTGCATGCCTTGCGCATATTAACATGGTTCTCCCACCTAAGGATTCTTGCTTCGCAAAATTTACAGTCTCCCATATCGTTCCATAATGCTTGTCATGATGTAAAGAATTTATGTCACATTAATGTGCACAAGGCCTGTACAGTTACAAATGAGAATAACATTTTACTACGCAAAGATGAATTCATGACAAATTCTATTCAAGATTCTAATGAAAGCTAGGTCAGAGTATAAACTTAATAGATGAATTAGGTCATGTGTTGTTAAAAAGACAACTCTGTTCAAACCAGAAGGTGAGATGGTTTCCAATGACTGATTTGTGTTCTGGGTCAAAAGGATTTAGCCTAGAATCTATTTGGAATAATCTTAGTTGAAAAAATCATAATAAAATATCAACCAACAAAAATGTGGTTTGAAAATATGAGCATTGTTGATAAAACAATCACCAAAACTCTAGTTTACCTAAGCTGGATTAGCCAAATTCACTAAATACTATTCACAAGAAAGTGTTTTAATGCATGGATAGTTAGTTTTGTCTTATAAGGTTTAATAATCCTTTGAATAGGTCGATGTAATACTAGATGAAATAAAACCACTTAGAACCATTGGTGGGCTTTGGAATAAGAAGTATGAGACCAATATTCAGAACTTAAGAAGTCAATCTATCAGTCAAAGGAAATCTTGAAAATGTTGTGAAAATCTTGTCTGGTGTCTGGACCCAGAAATTAGAAGGTCCTAATAAGGAGTTTGTATTGGATTGCAACCAAAAATCTTTGCAAGTCCATTGGAAAAAAATTTATATTGGGGAGGGGAGGCAAAACAAGCAGAGCAAGCAAAAGCAGGAATCTGGGGGCTTGCCCCTAAGCAAATGTTTCATAACCACACCCTTAAGATGATTGGAAAACATGCAAGTGAATTTTGGTAATTTTTCAAACAGGAGTACTTTATTGGGACAATCCGTAGGTAAAATCATATTACATGAACCTGGTGTTTAGCTGCCTTTGTTTTTCCATCTTTGCCTTTAGATGGTGGAATTGTGACATCATAGTTTGATAATGTAGCCAGCAAAGTAGCAAGCTTTGGCTTTTTCTTGAAATCTTCCTGAAGAATAAAATGTAAGATTTTATGTACTATATTCAAATTTTGTATCAAAATTGACAAAACATATGTACCTCTTTTCTCAACAGATGATTGTGTTGAAGATGGCAACAGTTTGATTCAGTTTCATATTTAAAATCTCTCTACATCCAATTTATTCAGATTAACTGCTGGGTGAGTCAATAAAAACGCGCGGCGTTTGAAAAAATCCTGATCCCTGAATATGAAAGCAATGATGTTCAAAACCGTCTTCTTTTATCCCCGATATGTCAAATTAGGTTCAGTAATTTACTCGGTTTGAATCAGTCATTCCTTCCCGTCGAAATAGGATATTTTCTGCAGAAAGCCCCTTTCGAAAACCTGCAAAAACAAGCAAAAACAGCAAGCAAAATTTCCCTTTGTTCTCCTTCCTAGCAATAATGACTCCTGGATGTGCTCATGTATTTTGTCCTCATGGAAGAATGGAATCCCCCTGAATAAGTTATTCACACTAGGGGGAAGACTTTTCACTCCACCAAAACAAAAGCATGCGCTAAAGCGTGCTGAATGTCATCGTTGTGAGGTAACCACATTGGGGAATTTTGCTTGTAATTTTAGCACGTTTTTTAAGGTTTCTCAAAGGGATTCATTTTAGAAAATTGCCTACAGAATCTGAACGGAGTGACCGATTTTAGCCAGGAAAATTTCTAAAAATAATTGAACATGTTATCTATTTAATCAGGTATTGCAAAATATTGTTACTTATGTAGTCAGGGAGCAGTAGCCTTCCAAACGTTGGGCGTTTTTTTTTGACTCACCCGGTATATATATACACAACCAAGCAAAAAAACCTACAACACAATTTTACATAAAATTTATTACATGAATGTCAAAAATTAATACAATATAGAAATATATACAAACCAAAAACAGGATAAATTGTACGGAAGGAATAACTAAGAGAGGAGCTGTCTCAGTAGTTAAACAACTCAAGGAGAGAGCACCCTTGTTTCAAAGTTTCTCATATAAATTTGATTTCTTAAAGAAAAACAGAAACATAGGCAGTCTTTGAATATCCCTAAAATTTCTACAGTCAACTCTTTTAGTGGTTTTGACAAAAAAAGGCTTTGAATTTCAGTAAAAAAATATTGTTTGGAGATAAAGTTTGTGGAATGACATGAATCTCAGCACAAGGGTGAACTTTTATGCTGCTCTGCCCCAAATATTTCAAGTGTCATAATTTCAAACACCAAGAATGAATTACATCCATTGTTTACTACAATGAGATGTTGAATTGTCCATTGTTTCAGGCCTCTTTTTGCACCAAAACCAAATACACCCCCCAGTAATGACCCCGCTGAAACATTGCCCCGCCAAGGTTGAAGGATGACCCGCCAAGAAAACGCGTTTCCCCGCTAAGTTTTGAGCGTAAAGAGTTTCCCCGCCTTGTTTTTGTTGTTTCCCCGCTGAAATCCTTTGCTTCCCCGTCAAAATTATGCAAGTTCCATCATAGATAATAGCCTAAAATTTCAATTCCTCATCATGATATTTCTAATCCCCGCTGAAAATGTATGTTTTCATAATTTCCCCGCTACATTTACAAGGTCCGGCGGGGTCGTTACTGGGGGGTGTCCAAATGAGTTCTTTTCTTTCTCTCCACTACTGAATGAAGATCTTTTGAAAATAGACACTTGGATTCACCCTGGTCTAAGCATATTTAGAATTACACTAATGATGGCAGTGTATCTTAAACATTGGATGAAAAGCTTTGGCCAACAGAAAACAAACATTACACCACAATGTCCAATAACGTGCACCATCAAATTTATTATCATTATGTTGATCTTTGGTCTTTTCTTTGGCCAGCAAATCAGCTGTGGTTGTTCGGAAAAAAATTAATCGTCATTCACAAGAAATATCAGGAACAGTACATTCTGAGATTTTCCCAAACCATCACTTTAAGCAACGATTTGAAATAGTTGCAGATAGCAATAAGCAAGCAGCATGGGGAATGGCAGCCGTGTTATTGTTTAGGCCATTAGCCCTTTTTAGGCCCCAGCCATACCTTCAGTTGTCCTTTTTGGAGCACAAAAAATCCTACAATAAACCCAACACACATGATTAGCATACCTCATAAAGAGCAAGATTTCCTGTGCTATGTTTATTATCTCCATCTTGCTTGTCCTTGTCCAGCAATGGCTCCTCTGCGTTGAAATCCTTTACTTCGTTATCTTCTGTTTTACCGCCACCATCTTGAAACAGTTGAAAGAATCAAAAATGGCGCCAAATACTTTCGAAGTCACGCTCAATTAACTCAATATGTTCTTCTTTCGCACATGTGGTTGAACGTATTGTCCTAAATTATTTATCTTTTGTACTGATTTCGCATTCAGTTGATTGCTTTTTTGTTTCGTCTAAAAATCACCAAATCAGAGTTCCACTGAGGTTTTATTGCCAACTTTTGTCCCTACAATTTTTGCGAAGATTAGCCGTCTGAAAATGCTGAAACTTTTCCTTGAGAAGATAAGATGTCTATAATCTTACTTAATCACACAATTTTTACCAAAAGTTACCCAATGTTTTGGCAAAACTAGTCACAAAAGTGTATGAATACAGTATTTCTGACACGAATTTTTATAATATTCAAACAGAATCTAATTCGATATTCGCTACCATATGCATGCTTTGTTCCTGCAGCTTGCAATAGTACTTTGGGGATATTCTGTCTTAAGTTATCGTAATAAAGCTAGCTTTCAGAAATGATGCATAAAAACAAAATAACGAAGATGTTTCTCTTTCTGATCAAAAGTCTATCTTCTATCCTTCTAGGTATCTAGATCTTTCTACAAACATTGATAGACCAGTTGATCGTGCAAACGGTGATTTGCTATGATTTGTTATCCTTGATACAAGACAAACTGCAAACACAGAAGAATGCCATAAACTTTATGACATAAAACACGTCCTTTCCTAACGATACCTGGAATATTTTCTTCTCTAATAGTTTGATCAACCTCTGCTGTTGCTTTACTGCAGTAATCTTTATCCTGTTCTTGATCAGTTTTAGAAACAGTGAACCTCGCTCCTTCATTTGTTGTTGATGATATCATCTTTGTTGTTTCAATATCTTAATAAATACTTCCTGTTGCTCTCTGATCAGTAAGACATCTGCTTTTATTTATCTCGAGATATTTGTATCTGATATGTGATAATTTTTGAGCATGGATGAATTAACAGGTCTTCTAACTCGATTGCTTGCAGCCATATGCTATTAGGCTGTTTGTAAACTACGGAGCCAAGAAACGACGGAATGGAATCAAGATGTGGGAACCCGACATCGTCGAGTCCGAATTTCGAATCAAGGCCAACTGCATAAGCTTTAGCAGTGAAATTTTTTATTTTTGATAAAACATTAAAACAGACAATTATCTAAGGATGTTACCTGATAAATTAGCAATATTTTCATGTGTTGTTTGGCATATTTGGACAAATATAGAAGCTACGAGGGTGAAAAGAAACAGTTTTGCTGATCTGTTTGGAAATAACTTGCCAACAGTGCAACACTAACACAAATCAAAACTAATGGCATTTGTTACACATTGATAGCTAGCCTTCTTCGAGGCACTGTATTGGATTGATCGACGGCCAGGACGCAAAACAAAAGCAAAATGATTGTCATATGAAACACAGACAACAAAAGCTGATTTCCAAGCACTTTAAACGAGATAGATATTCTATCTGAAGAAGAAAAAAGATCTTTTGGTAAGTCATGTGTCAGAATATTCGAGGGCCCCACACTACAATACGTTGGGCTTCCTGTGGTCTGGGTTTTATTTAAGAAAAAGGAAACCATAAACCTGTTATTTTCACTTTTTAGCAGCGTTTTAGTCATTTTGTTCCATCATTCATGATCCCATTCCGTCCTTTGTTGATTCCGTAGTCTATAAACTGCATGGCCATTGGTCTCCAGTCTCATTTGCATAAGAACACGGGTGCTAACTCGACGGGGGGTCCGGCTGCCGTCTATTCTGAAGCATAGCTGCCGGAGGATTCAAAAACTGCCAATTGAAACCATAATGCTCTTTTGATATACTACAAAGCAGCCATCAAGAATTTATCAATTACTGACGCTTCTTCTGAAGATTTTGGTTTTGTTCATTTTCCTGCTATTTTTGGGAAGTAATTTCCGAATTCCAGACTACAACCCCCGTTTCCATTTCTTTGCGTACATTCTTTCAACTCAAACAGAGTGATCCTGCTTTTTCAAAGCTCTTTATGAATTTCACATTTATTTGCCAACCTTTTCATCTCTGATGTATGCCGCCAGATTCATAATCATCTTAGTAAAACTGAACCAAGATTACGGCATGAGTGTCGCACTTACGGCAGCTTTAATGCTTGCCTTCAGAGATTATTTCTGGTCTTAAGTTTCTAACACCCATTAAGGCCAACAAAATGACAATGAGCCAAGCTGCTTGCCAACGAGACAAATATGAAGTTCCAAAAGAACAGAGAATCACCGATGGTGGTGGATGAGGCTCTCTTTTTGGATCCTTTTCCCCGAAAATTTATGATATCAAATTCTCCAAGAAACGACAGAATATTCTCATTTTTGAAAATTGGGTTTGAAAACAGACACAGATTGCGTCATGGAATTTTAACCATGGTGCTTTGTGTCACATCGAAAATCAACCAATCGAAATTCTGAAATTCTTTGAAACGTTACTTTTGGTTCCTCACTGGCTTAAGTCAAAGAGTCAGAAAATGTTTACACGCACAACAGCCTGTACTGTACCTTCCAAGTGAATCATTAAACGAAAAACAACTGACAATATTTGTGTTGCTTTCGACTTGGATACCAACGAGACAAAATTTTTCATATGAGTTAGCCTTTGACTGAAAGATTAGCTCTTTAGTTTTGAATATCGGTCACATACGTTTTATTCCATAGTCCACCAAACGCGTAAAGGTTTTTTTTCTTACCCCGTAGTTCGTTCAGGTCAGGGTTCCATAAGTTATCACAACAGTTCTAATCTGATCTGTTTACATGTGAACACTGTCGCCAAAATTAAGCATCATGATAAAATGGAAATAAAAGAACCCTTGCTTCTTGCAGCACAAAACTGCAACCAAAATTAGGAATCATGCAAATTCGAAAATAAAAGAAACTCACACGTTACCCTTGCCTCTTCCTGCACAAAACTGTTCAGTGAAACTGCAATCATGCTAAATTTTTGCTTTAAGGTCAAGCTGAATTTCATACCAAATCGTAAATTACCAAGGTTCGCTTTAAGTGACACAAATGAACTTTCATGAGGTCCCAGTATCGAATGTTTTTCTTTAGGCGGCTTGTTTAGGAAAATGGTCGTATAGATAAGAAAGAACAGTTAACGCCTGTGGCTCCTGCAATGTGAGCCAGCTCACTTGAAAAGAGGAGGCATGAATAATGAGGCATTGGGTGGCAGAAACTGGGTCGTATCGGCTAATTTTATTCTATTACAAGCAAATGAGGAATCACAATTCCTTTTGATTAAATTTGTATGCTACAATTAAGTTCATTGTTCTTGAAGAATGCTTGACTTGAATTAATGGTATTTGCAGAGTCATGTTTGGTAATCACAGTTTGGACTCTGGACTTTGAGGTGAAATGGTTGACTAGATTGAAGTTCATTGTTTTCACAGATTGAATTGTTACAACAAATCTGCCACCATTCTTGTATGGTGGCCTGACCGCTTCTTCATTTGCTTGGTAATTGACTGCACTTTTTTAAAGATTTACGTGTCAACACTTGCTTTTGCTCCTGAAAGTGTGTTCCTCAGATAGACATATACCATTAAATTTGCGCTTGACGTATACTTCTTCATCCTTGCAAAATTGCTCTTTTCTTTTAAGTTTGTTGTACCTGGGTTGCGACTTCCACTTAATGATGTCTTCATTGATTTTGACGGGCTTCTTTGTTTTTGCGCATACGCTTTTTGGGGATTTCCCCTTTTTATTAAATACGCAACGCTTTTGGGGACTTCCCCTTTCAATTAACGATTTCTACAAGTATTTCCAAGGAATTCCTTGGTTACGCATACGCTCTTTGGGGATTGCCCCCTTTTAACTAATTAAGCATACGCTTTTGGGGATTTCCCCTTAATAATTTCTACATTGGTCTTGAAGGACTTCCTGCCTTCTTTACGCACACGCTCTTTGTGGATTCTTCCGTTTTGTTTTCTTTTCAATACGCATTTGGGGACTTCCCCTTTTTGTTAACAATTACATCAATACATTTTCAAGGACTTCCTTGTTTGTGTATACTTTTTGGGACTTCCCATTTTTATCAAACTTTCAACAACTAGATTTCCAAGGACTTCCTTGTTTTTTTTTTACATTGGGGACATCCCCTTTCATTTTCAAGGACTTCCTTGTTTTTTATATACTTTTGGGGACTTCCCCTTTCATTTTCAAGGACTTCCTTGTTTGTGTACACTTTTTGGGACTTCCCATTCATATCATACTTTTGACAACTTCATTTTCAAGGACTTCCTTGTTATTTATATACTTTGGGGACTTCCCCTTTCATTTTCAAGGACTTCCTTGTTTGTGTACACTTTTTGGGACTTCCCATTTTTATCAAACTTTCAACAACTTCATTTTCAAGGACTTCCTTGTTTGTATATGCTTTGGGGACTTCCCCTTTACAATTAACAACTTCTACATTTCATTTTCAAGGACTTCCTTGATTTTTATATACTTTGGGGGCTTTCCCTTTCATTTTCAAGGACTTCCTTGTTGTTTACATACTTTGGGGACTTCCCCTTTCATTTTCAAGGACTTCCTTGTTTGTGTACACTTGTTGGGACTTCCCACTTCAATCAAACTTTCAACAACTTCATTTTCAAGGACTTCCTTGTTTGTATATACTTTGGGGACTTCCCTTTTTTTTACTCGAATTACAACAATTTCATTTGCAAGGACGTCCTTGTTTTGTATATACTTTGGGGACTTCCCATTTACAATTAACAACTTCTACGTTGCATTTTCAAGGACTTCCTTGTTTTGGGACTCCCCTTTTTAATCAAATTGTTGTGAGAACTATTACTATCATTATCTTTGCTTTTCTTTGTAGGGGACAATTATCTACATAGATGAACAGAAAAGTTGCATTTGCACAAATTAACTACGATACGACCATGTTTGGGGCAGCAGGGAATCTTGCAGGCTTGCTGACAAGAGTACCTGCTGCCCGATGGCTTATTAGTACCTAAAAGGGGGGGAGGGAAAGGGGGGTTTGATAATGTCAAGCAGTAATATGACTTTTATTTGGAAGGCAATGAAAAGCTGATTTCTAGATCCTCAGCAAACATGCAAAGCACACCTTAGAATTGCTGAAGGACTGGGAACTAACAGGAAGTATCATTGCATCGCCTTGTCGTTAAAGCACATTTACGCTGGCGTAAATGTTTCATTAACGCCTGTGGCTCCTGCAATGTGAGCCAGCTCACTTGAAAAGAGGAGGCATGAATAATGAGGCATTGGGTGGCAGAAACTGGGTCGTATCGGCTAATTTTATTCTATTACAAGCAAATGAGGAATCACAATTCCTTTTGATTAAATTTGTATGCTACAATTAAGTTCATTGTTCTTGAAGAATGCTTGACTTGAATTAATGGTATTTGCAGAGTCATGTTTGGTAATCACAGTTTGGACTCTGGACTTTGAAGTGAAATGGTTGACTAGATTGAAGTTCATTGTTTTCACAGATTGAATTGTTACAACAAATCTGCCACCATTCTTGTATGGTGGCCTGACCGCCAAGATACGCCCAAAACTACCACCCAGCCTCGTTCAGACCATAGGAAGGGGTCAATCACATTAGAACCCAGCCCCTTGCTACAAGGCACCATTTTGTGGAGAGCTCTGATTTGTTTTACTATATTTCGTTGCTGAGAGCACTAAGCTTAACATATTTTAGATTGTTCTGGATACACCAGCAGACTGTTTGGTTTCTGAAGGATATCATTGACAAAGGCTAAGTTGATACAGGGATTTTCCTGGGTCCTTGAGTGAAATTTAAAATTACATTGTGGACCAACTGGGACCAAGCCTGTTGACAGAAGTAATCAGGCCTTAACAAAGTGTTACGTGAATGAAATGATTTTAATTGTTACTAGATAAGGGACTCAGCATCATTTGATCTAAACTGAGTCCAATTTAGAAGAGTGCAGCCTCTGTTTCATTTTTTTTTTTTTCTTTTCATTACCATTTTTCAAGGTTGCCATAGAAAGGTCTACATATGGCATGTAATTATTTTGCTTAACTTAACTTAATAATTTTGCAATTTTTTATTTAAATGATGTTTGTGATTGAACCTTTTGAAAAATTTTTTGATCTAATTGATATTTGTGACTGAACGTGGATACTTGTGTAAAGTTTGAAACCAAGCTGTTTGTATGCCTGCAATAAATAGTGAACCCTGAAATAGAAATGGTTATACCTGAAAAGCAAAAGTACCCTGCAAGTGAAAATGATGTTTTGTTTCGAGGATGGACTCAGTGGTACTTGATATAAACTGAATCCAATTTGGGAGTTTGAAGCCTTCAACTTTTTGTTTTTGTTTGATTTTCAGTGACAATATCTTATCCAAGTATTGTTGACGTATGACTACATCTATCACATACATTCTACTTGCGCATGACTTTGGTTTGAAAAAAAATTGGCCAGAAATCTGTATTTGACATTTACCTGATAACTCCTGATTTGAGTTGTATAGTGTGGGCACCGGGATTAATGAGCCTTTATGTGGAGGGGGGGGGGGGGGGGGTAAATGCTTTTGTGTTTGGAAAAACTTCTCTCTTTTTCTTTAAACACAAGGATATTTACTGCATTGTATTTGCTTTATGGCTGACCTGAATTTGCAGGGATTGAGAAGAAGAAAGGTTAATATAAACTGCCCTAAGCAAGCTTTAACTGCGCAGACCAAACAGTAAACAGGGAATTGCCTTAGCAGCAAAGCAGTGTGTATGGGTAGGGGGTTTGTTTTTGTTTGTTTTTTGTTTTGTTTTTTGTTTGTATGTATAACATAACTAAAGTTAAGACTTGAACATTGGCCAAGTGACCCCACATTTTGAAAATGGTTATGCTACAACCACTGCAACTGTGGCTAATTGGGTTGGGCTTGTAGCTCCCGGTTGAACTTTTTATTGCTTCTTACTGCAAATTCATCAATAACTCGACAACTTTTCATTGCTCCTTTGCCAGGGAACAAACTGAGGTTACAAGTGTTCCATTTCTGCGTATATTTCTCTTCCATCACATTGCGCGGGTAGCAGGATTTTACCTCTGTTCCACCTCCGGTTATGCAGTTGACTGAGAACTCTTTCATTGCTTGACCCTTGTGGACAGCTAAAACGCTGATAATTCTGGTTGCACTGCGTGATTGACAACTCTGGTTTGTAATTGCCTCCCCTGTTGTTCTATTTGTTATGAAATTGGTCACAAAACAGTGCATACTGAAAACTGTGCTTCCGCATTGCATTCCATGAAATGACGACAGGAAGATTTCCATTCCACTTCGTTATAAATTCAAGACAACGTTCGGAAAATATTTCACAGCGCATGCAGTTCCTCTTCTCCGCAACTCGCTTCTGCTGTCAGTTAAAGTGTTTATCGGTAAGATATTCACTGGATACATAACTTTTGTCAGCCACAAAACGTCCGTAACACAAGCCTTGGACACAAGATCCACTCCACTGATGTCGGCCTAATTTTGGCCTTTCCCGTGAAAGATTTCAGTACAACCAACAATAGTAGATGCTCTAACCATAGCCATAATTTATCGCCATAACATGACTTGTCACTTGTCAGGATCATGAGCTGGTTTGATAATGTCAAGCAGTAATATGACTTTTATTTGGAAGGCAATGAAAAGCTGATTTCTAGATCCTCAGCAAACATGCAAAGCACACCTTAGAATTGCTGAAGGACTGGGAACTAACAGGAAGTATCATTGCATCGCCTTGTCGTTAAAGCACATTTACGCTGGCGTAAATGTTTCATTAATTCTAAACTCGCAAGAAATAACAGGATACAAAATTTAACAAAGAAAGCTTCGTGTGAAAACAAAAATCATGACCAGATGCATGAATTATGGTGACACACTCTCCGAGATCTCCGACATCTCTGAGTTTTCGACCTGGCCGGTGACACACTCCTGGAGCGACACATTTTCAATGGTGCTATTCATTGGGAATATCATATGATACATTTCACCCCCTTACCTTGTAGCGTTTGTAAAGAGGACAGAGAAGGGTGAAATTATGTATCGCATTTTTGAGTTCTTGTTCTAAACTCAGTTCGTTTGATAAGTTTTTCCTTCTTGACTGAGGCTCTGGTGATACGAGGGCGTTGGCCAGCATGTCTGCAAGTCAACTTTTCGTCCCTTCGGCCATTTTAGGGCCCAAGGGGATTAGAGGTTTCCAAGGGAGACAGCTGACAAGAAAGATATTCTTCAGACCCATATCTCAGGCAAGTGACAAATGCAAAAGAATATATTTTCCCTTGATAAAAATGTTCACCACAGAAGAATTAGCACTAAAAGCAGGCAAAAATTGAGCTTGGTGCGACGTGACAAAATTGATTTCAGAGACTTAAAAAAAATTAATTATTGCATTGATTCATTTTGTCTGATTTTGTGTTTGTTTTTGTCAGGAAATCAAGAAGTATTTTGTGCCCTTTTGTGTTCTTTCTACGCTTCTTCTTCATCTTCTTCTTCAAACTCTCCTTCTTCTTCAACGGTCGCTTCTTGGTATTGTTGGTATTCTGAGACCAAATCATTCATGTTTGATTCTGCTTCTGTGAATTCCATTTCATCCATACCCTCTCCTGTGTACCAATGCAAGAAAGCCTTTCTTCTGAACATAGCAGTGAATTGCTCACTGATACGCTTGAACAGCTCTTGAATGGCAGTGCTGTTACCAATGAAAGTTGCAGACATCTTCAGACCACGTGGTGGGATGTCACAAACAGCAGTCTTCACATTGTTTGGAATCCATTCAACAAAGTATGAGCTGTTCTTGTTTTGTACATTCAACATTTGTTCATCAACTTCCTTCATTGACATTCTTCCACGGAACAAGGCAGCAACTGTCAGGTATCTTCCATGTCGAGGATCACAAGCTGCCATCATGTTCTTGGAATCAAACATTTGTTGAGTGAGCTCGGGTACAGTGAGTGCTCTGTATTGTTGTGAGCCTCTGCTTGTGAGTGGAGCAAAGCCAGGCATGAAGAAGTGAAGACGTGGGAATGGCACCATATTTACAGCCAGTTTCCTCAGATCTGCATTTAGCTACAATCAAACGAGACCATCATAAGCCAGTTAGAAGTGGGTGACATGGGAATACTGTTTCGCAATTCATGCAACACACAATGTTTGCAATGCCACCAAACAAAGAATTATTCATGAACAAAATTTTGGCACCAAAACTAGACTGAATTTTGAGTAAGCTAAAAAACAACTCAACTCTTGCATTGCAAACTCAGAGTTCACTACTACATTTTATCTCAGCCATGGGTGTTAGGACATAGATTTTAGACCAAAATATAAGTATGGAAATAACATAACAAATCTTCTACATGCATGCAGGAAGATGGGGTCCCTAGCTAGCAATTAACCTTGAAAAAGGATCTTTTTCTGATAACCAGTTCTCAAAATATGATTAAAAATTTCTTCTTTGGGAAAGATATAAATCAATATTTTTCAAAATGATGCTCTTCCTCTGCAACAACAGCAACATCAGAACTTTCATTACAACACTTAGTACAACCATGGGTGGTTAGGCACCACAGTTGTGCTTGATTGCAAAAAATATATGCTTTGGCAGTTGAAAGAATCATATAACATATAATTCTGCAAAGAGAGGGTGACATAATAAGAAATATCCTCCACAGAATGATACAAAGTTCCTCCACAGAAGCACAACTGGAAGCAAAAATGAGGTGTGTAACTATCCATGATCCAACTAAAATGCTGCGAAAAGTTTGCTTGATCTCACTGCGGAACTTACCTGTCCAGGGAACCTGAGGCAGGTAGTGACACCACTCATTGTTGCTGATACAAGATGGTTCAGATCTCCATATGTTGGTGTTGTTAGTTTCAGTGTTCTAAAGCAAATATCATAAAGTGCTTCATTGTCTATACAGAAGGTTTCATCTGTGTTTTCAACAAGCTGATGTACTGAAAGAGTTGCATTGTATGGTTCAACAACAGTGTCTGATACTTTTGGGGATGGGACAACACTGAAACTGCTCATGATTCTGTCTGGGTATTCTTCACGGATCTTGGAAATGAGCAGAGTGCCCATACCAGACCCGGTACCACCACCAAGGGAATGCGTCAACTGGAAGCCTTGCAAGGAGTCACAACTTTCACTTTCTTTGCGAACAACATCTAGAACTGAGTCAACCAGCTCTGCCCCTTCAGTGTAGTGTCCTTTGGCCCAGTTGTTACCAGCACCACTTTGGCCTAAATTGTAATTAAATAACATTGTCAATAATTTGATCAACAATGAAACATCAGATCCCCTTGGGACATTTGATTTCCTCAATTAAGCACCCAGGGCAGATTAGTTAAAGGCAGTCTGTCACGTCTGATTGGCCACAACAAAGTCAGGTCAACACAACAGATTTCTTTGTGAATCTGTGTATTTGAAACAGAGGAGGGCAAATCGTCTTGACCATAGGAAGTCAGGAAGTCAGAGGATTAGCAGCCATTCAAATTTCCTTTTCTTTGTATTGTCCAAATCACCCAATCAAATGTGTGACAGACTGCCTTTAACTTCTTATCAGAGGACTTATTAATACATATCTAACTCTTGTAACACTCTCAGAATCCCAGAAATCTAAGATCTTTACATCAATTCACTAAAACTAGCAAATAATTAGGTCTCTTCAATGGTCACCAGTTTTTTGGTACAAATTTCACAGCACACTTTAAAGGGGCTTAATTGAGGAAATTGGGTTACTGTGACACTTAACCACACTTCACAAACACAGGGCTCAATTCACATTGGGGGGAAGCAGGGGGCATTTACTAAAGCAAGTCAAGCAAGGTTTTAACCCAAAAACGACTTTCAATTTCTTATCATTTCAAAGTTATGTCAAAGAATTATATTGCAAATAGAGAACTGGCAGCCAGCATAAGGCAAGCATGGCAACATATTGCTAACTTTGCTAACTGCTCAGCTCCATTCTTCACATAATTGTCTGATTTTAATGAGGGGTAAAATTTCAAGAACAGTTGAAGAAAAATCAAAATAAAGTGCAATATTGACAATGGGTGCAAAGTAGAGAAATTCCCTTTATCGCCTTGGAATACTTATTTATGTATCATTTGCCACACTTCGCCAGAATGCAAAGAACTTCAAGGGTTTTTGGGTTATTGTGGGACTCTTCTACCCAAATTTTCTCTGCTCCTTTTAAATTGACCAGACCCAGGGGGCTGGGTGGCATATAAGAGTTATGACATCTATCTGAGACTAGGGTATAACCTTTGGTTCCCATTGGGGAGCTGAATCCAAATCTGTGGTCAGAAACTTTGTACCAAAGGGGGTACTTATAGTATATTTGTCTGACAGGGGTGTGCCGTTTTTCAGGGTATCATTTTCACCTATTTTTTCTAGAACATGGTATCAAAAGAATTTTCTGGAGCAGGTTATCAAAACATGTCAAAAGAGGAAATTTTGTTACAACAGGCTATTATTTAGTCAAATTTTTGTGTTTTTGAGCGCACTTTTCACTGATTTTTTCTAGAACAGGGTATCATTTGCAGGCAAAAATTCTGGAGCAGGGTGAAAATTTTCTTTTCATGGGCACATCCCCATACAAATTTTGGTCAAGTACCCCCCCCGGATTTTGTATCGAGAAATTTTCAAAAATTTCCAAAATGACGCCAGTAATTGAAAAGGTGTATTATAGCAACCACTGGACTTTGAACAAAGATGTCTCAGTTATACTGACCACAACCTTGTCTGTATGTCACTTCATATAATGGGAAAATAATCCACAAGGAATCACCAAAAACTGTGGTGAACTTCTCACAGTTTCAAATTTACCAAGCAAGCAGGTTTTCAAATCAACGGGTCAATTGTACTTTACTCTGAAAAATCTTACAGCTGATGTAAAACCTATCAAAAAATTTTTAGCAAAATTTTTTTAGCCAGAAGGGTCTCAGAGACAAAGTTTGCCAAAAAATAAGTGAGCAATAAAAATGCCAAATTTTCAAGCAGAAGGAAATAACATATCTATACCTGACATTTCTATTTCATTTTTCTTTTTGAAACTTTTGTAAATTCGAAAGGAGGCACTTACTCCAATTCCTTTCAAATTTTAAACCATTAACAACCCCTTAATAACCATGATCCTTTGCAGGCTCAAAGTAAGCTTTTCATACGAAAGCTGTTACCAGCCTAAGTTATTCTTGTATCACCTTTTAGTTGGCATGCAAAGGATTGTTGTTAGCAATGGGCCCCTAAAGTCCAATGGGTAAAAAAGTGGTGCAAATATTATTTTCTTACCAAAAACAAAGTTGTCAGGTCTAAATATTTGTCCAAAAGGTCCTGATCTAACGGAGTCCATTGTCCCAGGTTCCAAATCAACCATGATAGCTCTGGGCACATATTTACCACCTGAAAAAATAAAATTCTTTTATAAAAAATCACTGAAATATAATGAGTTATGGTTGTTTTGTCCCTTGAGAACAGTTTGAAATTTAATTACAGTGTTCAGAGTGTGGGTATTTGCCACTACAGTATGACAGATTTGACAGACTTTGCAAGAATGACATAGATTTAACAATTATTTGAGATTTTCTAAAGAATCATTGAAAGAATTTTTTGGGTGTGTGTATCATTTCTTGGGGGGATTATCAGGATTTGTTATGCATTCAAAGATTTTTTGGAGTGTTTTTGTGGGATTTTTCACAGTTTGTAAATATTTTTTGATATCAATGTCTAAAAAACTGCACAAGATTTCTGGAGTGATTTTCTTCCTTCAAGGGTAATCAAGCATTCCTTGCATGTGTCACCTCTTCTGGTTTGCCTTTGTTGTTGCCACTTTCAAGGACCATGAACATGACAACAACAAAGGCCAACCAACAGACAACGTGTGCAAGGAATGGTGGATGAAACAGCATAGGTTCCAAATCTTTAGATCTGCGTAAAAAGGCGGGTGTAAAATTCAGTGACCTATTTCTTTAAACTGAATGACTTGAAAGAGACTTTAGCCACTGTTTTATGATTCTACCGGACTTTTCAGAAATCTTGAATATTTGTCGAGATTACAGCCTATTTTATTTTTCAGCTCATTTTATGATGATGTCATCAAATTTCTAAATCACAAACCAGAAGAGTGAAAGAGTTTTGCTTGATACCGTAGGCATCTATAAACTACGGCTTTCTTGAAAACTGTTTGATCCTTTGTCAACTGGTTTAGAAATTAAGATTGATTTAAGTTTTTTCGAAAATCTTCTCAAATTTTTAAAAAAGAAGAAAAACATTGTAATTCTGGAAACATTGAAGATTTCAGAAAAGTCCTACGGCAGATTTACTGTAAAACAGTTTAAGTTTATTCGAAGCCGCTCAGCTCAAAGAAATAGGTCATATAATTTTACACCCAGTTTTTTAAAGATTTGAAACCTATGCTGGATGAAACAGACCCTTTAACTGAATGACAAGAAATAAGATAAAAATACAAGGCTTTTGAAACTTGCCATTTGAAGAATCAACAAAAGTTTCTTGAAGTTGATATATACAACTTTAATAGCTGTCTCTGACTGGCTTTTTTCAAATTAATGCATTGAATTCATTCTTTGTTTCCTCACTTTCAGTCTTTTGGAACTTCTTTGACAATTTGCTGTGACCAGTGTCAGATGAAATATCAAAAAAGCAAAATGTTGTCTTTGTTCAATCAGAATTGTTTCAAGTTTTGGAAACTGTTTATGTACTTCAGGAAGCCAGGAAGGCAGGAAGAACTCTGAATGATTGATCCACAATGACAATTAGGGCCTTGGTGTGAACAAAACCTTGACCACAAATCACAATCGGCTGCGGTTCATTTAGGTTTTTCCTTCCCGTCTGAATGAAGAATAGTATTGAGCATCATCAAGCGAAAAATCTAGCGGCTCTTTAAAGATAGCCTGGTGAAGGGTGACGGGTTGAGTCTCCCTCTTCTTAAATTTGGAAAAGAAAACAAAAAAATAGCAAGATGAAATCTAAATTCCCGATAACAGGCTTTCAATTTCAAGTACAGCAAAGGGCGTCGCCCTATCTCGATCGACCACGATGACAGAGATCCAACAAGGGCAATATCTTTACCTGTTGCTTCTGTGTAATAAACATTGATTCTTTCAAGTTGCATATCAGAATCTCCATGATATGTTCCTGTAGGATCAATACCATGCTCATCGGAAATAACTTCCCAGAACTGAAAAAGAAATAAAACAGTGCAAAGCATGCAAGTCAGAACGAAGGCATCGAAGATCTCCAGGGGATAGAACAGGGCCTAGTCAATCAAGTGAAGGAAAGATCAAGAAAAGTTTTGATAAAAATTGCCAAGTAGCAAGAAAATGGAAGATGAATAGACAAGTTACCTTGGCACCAATTTGGTTTCCACATTGTCCTGCTTGTATATGAACAATTTCCCTCATTGTTGCAGCTTTTGGATTCTTTTTGCAGAGATCGTGTCGTCGTTCCTCGCCTGGCGTTCGATGTCACGCTTTGAAGGTCAGATTTACCAAGTAATTCCTAAAGAATTCAAAACCGGGGATGGAATGTCATTAAATTAAATAATAAACAATGAAAAGACAACTAATTATTTTGTATGAACAATTCGAAAAGCAGCTGCTACTTTTTAACAACCCCCGTTATATTTCCGTTGTTGCTAGTTACAATTGAATTTTGTAAACCAATGAGAAAACGGGAATAATTTTACCCCCGCTTTGCGGTTTTGAACGAATGGAAATCAATTTATGTAGAGTTTAATGCGGGGGTAATGTACATCATTGTATTGTGACGTACCCAGCATTATCGAAGTGCAAAAAGGAGGCGGTGGACCATGTTCCTAATCTGAAAGATCATTTGCTAACCATGATCCTTTGTGACTTGAATAAAATTCAAATGAAAGGCATTCTGGGCCAGAAATGACTTTCATGGATAGAGATAACTCTATGCTTTCATGTCATCTGCAAAATTGATTTTGAGTTGCAAAGAATCATGGTTAGCAATTAGACTTGAAATAAATATAGTTTTATTAGTCCCATTTGAAGGCACAAATGATGAATTATATGTTATGATAAATGATATGCTAACAAACATTAAACAAATATTTTTTGTTTCTCAAAGTTTCCTATCTCTCTCTTATACATCATTCAAAAGAAATCAGATTTCGCATAAAGTGACTGGTTTGACCATCACTTGTCAGAATATGCAGTGTGGTCAGCTTTTGTCCAGATATTTTAATAGTAAAATTTGACCATAGTCTGAAGTAACCATGACCTAAGGGCTATTCTGGGGCTCAGTTTCATAAGGAACAACTTTTTCCAAGATCTGCAGGCATCACCAAATTTGAAAACTTCTAAAATCCACACACCAATTCTTTCAAATGATCATGTTATCATTATTTTCAAATTTTATGGCAAGAACCATTTTGGTCTACAAAGTTAGTAGTTGTACTGTGAACTCCTAAAATTTACCATGATTAATTTTCCACATCTCTGCACCTAAAAAATTTGTGCAAGTGTATTAAGGTCACTTCTGGCCAATTAAGTCTTCTCTTCTTTGAAGCTCGTAACTTCAGCATAAACACCAAATGATTACAAAGGAGATGTCTCATGTAGCCATTGCCATTTTGAATAAATTTGATCAAAGGTGATGCATACCAAACCAGATATTTCACTGTGGCCTATGCATAAACCAATTATTTCAAAAAGAAAAGGCTCGACTAAACCACACTGGCGCGGCAGTTGCTAGGAAATAAATTTTTACACCTGTGCTTTGTTTGACTACATGTTTTTTTTATAAGAAACTAGGATCAGGCCATAGTATTAAAAGCTTCTTAATTTAACAAGAAATTTTGTCCATTTCAGTACTAAAAGTTTCTTAATTGGTTTCTTATTTTTTGAATGCATCGCTAAAACTGCTACAGATATGTTTCTTGATATTCAAAACATCATATAGGAATAAACAGTGTTCTGTTATGTTGAAAACACAAATGGGTTAGATAATATTGCCCAATAATAAAGGTTCAACGATCTATTTGCTATAAAATTCATGCTTTTAACTTTGAAAAGTTTCTTAGCACTTCTCAGACATAGTACAAGAGTTTCTTAAAATTTTGGCCATCTTAGTACTAGTTTCTTATAAACCAGTTTCTTATAAAAAAACCGTGTAGTCTATCCACAAAGATGCTTTATAAAACTTTTTCTGAAGCTTTCTGCCTTGTCAATAAAAATTTACATTGCAAAACATCTTGGTAAAATGCATGTCGTCACCCACAACGTAATTATTGTGTGCTTTTCAGTTGTTTCAAACTAGAAACCAGAGGTAAGAAATCAGACAGCTTTAAGATAGTAGCAACCTTATTGCATCATTTTAAATGTTACAGAACTTAAGCGACATGTCCATTGTTGTGAGTTCAAGCTTCTTCTTCATCTTCTTCTTCAAATTCTCCCTCTTCTTCTGCTGTTGCATCTTGGTATTGTTGGTATTCTGAGACCAAATCATTCATGTTTGATTCTGCTTCTGTGAATTCCATTTCATCCATACCCTCTCCTGTGTACCAATGCAAGAAAGCCTTTCTTCTGAACATAGCAGTGAATTGCTCACTGATACGCTTGAACAGCTCTTGAATGGCAGTGCTGTTACCAATGAAAGTTGCAGACATCTTCAGACCACGTGGTGGGATGTCACAAACAGCAGTCTTCACATTGTTTGGAATCCATTCAACGAAGTATGAGCTGTTCTTGTTTTGTACATTCAACATCTGTTCATCAACTTCCTTCATTGACATTCTTCCTCGGAACATAGCAGCAACTGTCAAGTACCTGCCATGTCGGGGATCGCAAGCTGCCATCATGTTCTTGGCATCAAACATTTGTTGAGTGAGCTCGGGTACAGTGAGTGCTCTGTATTGTTGTGAGCCTCTGCTTGTGAGTGGAGCGAAGCCAGGCATGAAGAAGTGAAGACGTGGGAATGGCACCATGTTCACAGCCAGTTTCCTCAGATCAGCGTTCAACTGGAAAGAAAATTTTGAGAAGTCAATGAAGCAATCCTAAATGCCCCTCTTTTGCTGATATGATGTTTGCAAAGCAACTTAGCTTCCTTTATTTTAACTTTCTCATTGTTTATTGACATTAATGTTCTCTCCAGGTTTAATCATGACAACAACATTCTCAACTAACTTCTCATTCTTGGTTGGATCCTTCCATCTTTCTCACAGTTCTCTACGTTATGTGCACATAAATGGGACAATGAGACAGCAAAGATGGAAAATAGAAGTTTCTTATGCATTATCAGGTCAAAAACTATGGTTAACATTTTCAAATGTTTTGATCCACCGTGGTAAACTTGTATGTTTACACAAAATATCTTATGGTGTGCAGCAACATCAAGAACAATAGAAGAACAATAAGTCTATCGTCCTTAGACAATTGGCATGATGTGAACCTTCGGTGTAACAAAAAAGAACCTTCCAAACTGGGTTTTCATTAGTGATCTTCCATTAGTAAGATGGACATTTGAAAATTACCACATTTAAAAATAAATTTGTACATATCATATTTTCAGATATTCTCATTCTGTACTTTAGACATTCGCAATTCAACATTGCATAATTCAACTTTCTGGCTTTAGAAAAATTATCTGAAGGATCACTAACTGGCAAATGAGCTTTTCAACTTTAGAAAGATCCATCTATGCAACTTTGGGAGGTTTCCAGACAAATTTAAGAAAAGATAAAAAATCAGGAAATCAGGAAAATATGTACCTGTCCAGGGAACCTGAGGCAGGTAGTGACACCACTCATCGTTGCTGATACAAGATGGTTCAGATCTCCATATGTTGGTGTTGTTAGTTTCAGTGTTCTAAAGCAAATATCATAAAGTGCTTCATTGTCTATACAGAAGGTTTCATCTGTGTTTTCAACAAGCTGATGTACGGAAAGAGTTGCATTGTATGGTTCAACAACAGTGTCTGATACTTTTGGGGATGGGACAACACTGAAAGTGTTCATGATTCTGTCTGGGTATTCTTCACGGATCTTGGAGATGAGCAATGTGCCCATACCAGACCCAGTACCACCACCAAGGGAATGTGTCAACTGGAAGCCTTGCAGGCAATCACAGCTCTCTGCTTCTTTTCTAACAACATCTAAGACTGAGTCTACAAGTTCTGCACCCTCTGTGTAGTGTCCTTTAGCCCAGTTGTTACCAGCACCACTCTGGCCTGAAAAAAGATAAACATTTTAAAATTTTGCAAAGTATAAGGTTTGGCCTTAATTGGCTGGTTTTCATTAATTATTAATTGCCAAGGAGTGGCTAGTTGGGTTTTTGTACTTAGAAAGACAATGTATAATCCTTCAACCTGCATTCAACAAAGCTCTGGCACCTTATAAATCAGCCTGTACTCTTTTCCTAAAATTAAGGTTGCTTAGATGAAGTCCAAACTGGGCGCTGACTGATGTCTGATCTAATGTTCTGATTGATTAGCCAACTGAAATCTAGATTTTATCAACATTTCTCAGAAAGCCTTTTCTTTATTCTGGGCATTCTGAAAACAGTGCTTCTTTCTTTAAAGTACAGTCAGTCATGTGAACTCTTCTTGTACCCATCTCAAAGTAGCGCCACTCCCTGTAAATTACGTCATGTCTGGAAAAGATATCTGGACAAAAAGATCCTTTTCTTACCAAAAACGAAGTTGTCAGGTCTAAAAATTTGTCCAAATGGTCCTGAACGAACAGAGTCCATGGTTCCTGGCTCCAGATCGACGAGAACAGCTCTTGGGACATATTTGCCTCCTGAAAAAAGAAAAAGGAAAAATAAGGATGTGGCAGATGATGGCCTAAAAAAAAAGCTGGCTGCTGGCCTAGACATGCATCGCAAGTTCACGCCAGATTGCGAAGGGCGTTTCTGGCAACGTCTATTTTCGCTTACTGGTATCTGGAAGATTTCGCAATTTACATAGATCCTATGGTTCTTCTCTGTTTATTTTCAATAAGACACCATAGGGGCTGAATTCCTGTGTTCAATAATCTTGGTAACCAATCAACAAGACTCTACGGGAAAGCCTAACACCAGGTCAAGGTGGCAGTGAGCAGTCTTCGTACCTGTTGCTTCGTTGTAGTATACGTTTATTCTTTCCAGTTGAAGATCTGAATCTCCATGGTATGTACCGGTGGGGTCGATGCCGTGTTCATCTGAAATTACTTCCCAAAACTGCAAGAGAAAAATGCGCGGTAAGTCGTCGAAGTGTGGTGGCAAAGGCAACGGACAATTTCAGTCGAATTTGAAGCTAAAAATTGCACAAAAGATTCAGAGAGAGCAACATACCTTTGCCCCGATTTGGTTTCCACATTGTCCAGCTTGTAAATGTACAATTTCCCTCATTTTGAGTTTAGTTTCAAAGTTTTCTTTAACACTAAGTCTTTTCGTACCTTTGCCTGTAACTTGCGCTCACAACTGAACTTTTCAAACCGTTGGCATGCGACAATTCGAAATCCGCTCGTTGGAAACGAACGCTACACAAACCAACCACGGGGGTATATCTTAATAATCTTTACCCGACTCCTCGATAAAAATAATCTGTTTCTTATCTCAATTTGCCCCCCGTTTCAATAGAATTTTCGAAGTCCTCGTTGCTCATAACAACTCTAAATGCACCAATCACAGTAAGGCTGATTCTAACACCTTCCTTGATTGGCTGATTATACGTCATACGCATCATCTGCCAAACAGGAAAAACCGGTTTATTTGAATAGATTCAAAGAGTTTCGCGCGCTTTGTTGCCACATGGTTGCCACCAGCAGCGCGAAATGTTTATACCCGTTTACATCCCATAGAAACGTTAAAAAATTATTCAGCATTTCAGGAAATATGAATCAAATTCATGAATACGCATCATTTATTTAAGAACTATTGGTAAACATCAATTCACGTTTTCCTAAACATAAAGTCAACATTTCGAGGAGAAATTTAATGATTAGGCCCTGATGATCGTCAGAGTTGAGCAGCAAAAGTTTGGACAGAGTGGTTTGGATTTCTCAAAGAGTCTCGAGAAGGAAAGTTTTCTCCTTCAGTTCACCTTACGTAATATGTAAATGTGTATACTGCACTTCCTAACAGTCCAACATGGGCCCTGGAGAAGCGCAAGGGCCTCAGAGCAGATGCAGGCGTGAAATTCGCGAAATGGTTCACAACGGCAACAACAATTTTTTATAACTTTGCAATTATTTTTTGTGGAAAATATGCGGAGTGTTGTTCGAGGGGGGGAGGGCTTTGGGGTTTCACGGGTTGCGGGTCTGGCTAAGTTTAGTTTAAAACGACGCACAGAAATTCAGTGAAAAGGAAAATGCTGAAGATACTCAAAGATTACCGACGAAAATTGAAGATTTTTGTACTTTATTGCAGTTTTGGCCTTTGGCTTTTTTTACTTTCGGGTTTTCGGGTCTTTCCACACTTTGGTCCGGGTTTTCGGGTTGGGTTCTGGTAACCCCCAAGCCCCCCTCTAGTTCCTCGGTTCAAGTCACCTTTGTGCCTTGGCTTGGTTTCTACTTGCAATACTCTACTGTTACCAAGCTTTCAGTGACGTGTCAGTGACTCAGCTCAGAATTCTCATAAATCTAATATCATGGCTTATGCAAGTTTCCTCATTGAGAAAAACTTTCTATTCAGCAGCGACACATTTAAGGAGACAAGCCCATCCTTCCTCTGTGTAGGTACCTTTGAAAAATACTTCACATGTAAAAAACGCATGGACTGGGTTTGCGTGGCAAGTTTCTTAACTTTCAGGCGAGATTGCCACAAAAATTTCTTGTGACTTTCTTTGATATATTGATATTTGTGAAAGGAGCAAAGCTTCAGAAGTACCCATAACAATCTTAACGGATCAAAACATCATTTTGAGATTTGGCATAATATAGGTTTTTAACTTTTGTAAAGCAGTGAATTGTGTTCCTCCATTTTTGAAAAACTGACCCTAAAGTTTCTTACAAGCGCGGTTTCTTGTACAACAGTGTGACGCTTATCTCCTTTCTGCACTGCTGATCTACCTTGATTTAGCCCTGAAAAGATAGGTAGAGCTAAATAATAACAACTATCATTGGCTATAGTAATTGAATATTTACACTGCAAAAAGCTACTACACTGCTACTTTCCAAATATAGTTTACGCGTACAATTTTTAAGAGGTTGCTGTAAAACACTGCACCCTTGACGGGTAAAACACTGCACCTATTCTTTTGGGGCTTTTGATGACTTCTCGGGTTTTTGTTGTTTGCCTCAAGCGCCTCAAGTTCAATTGACATTTATAGGTGAATTGCAGACTGGGCAACGCTAACATCACTCCCTTACTTTTAGTGGAATATCTTTCTCTACAATGTCCTTTTTATTTGCAGCTATTTCTTTGGCAGCATTGATTTCTTTCAACATTGTTACGACTCGATTCTGAAAGAGTAATAATTCATATAATGTAAATAAGTCATCAGACATATTTACGTCTTACGGAGGCCCGTTGGAATCATCTCACACTTGGGGAAGCACGACACTTCGAGGGCACTTTTTCCTTAAGAAAAAGGGACATTTTCTAAAATAAAAAGGGCACTTCTTTGTTCATTGCAAAATCTTAGGGCAAGTTCCCCCAGTGCCCCCCCCCCACGGTTCCTACGTCTATGGTATCAGGCTACGCTAAATGAGAAAATATTTTTCAATCTTTTGGCCAGGGCTCTAAATACTTTTTGTCAACAGCAAGGAATTTCCATCTCTGCCCTAAGCACGAACAGTTGCTTGATCGTATTTTTGCAGCTGCAGAAATGTATATCTCCAATTTGTCGACCTCTTGTCGACAGAGAGTAGCCTGGAACACAGTGGACTTGCTCAAGCCGTCTTAAAAGAAAGAAAGAGTATCATTTTTACAGGACGACTTGGGCAAGTCCAGGAGCATAGGCTAACAGAGAGCAGTTTTCGTTTTCCATAAGTTTTCGAACAAATGATTTCTGCGGTAAACAATGAAATAAAAACATCAAAATAAGATCAAATTATTTAGACTCCAAAGATAGACAAGACAGATAATATATCTAGACAATTATAAAAAAACAAAGGCCACTGTTTTTCGCTGGTTTTCGTTTTAAAACATGTCACAAACATGTAGTGTTTCAGGACACAGTTTGTTGTTGTTGCAACATAAACAGAACAAAGAGTAAATTGTCGGTATCCTCTCTGATAAGATTAAAAATACGAGTGTTAGTTTGAGCTTTCCATACAGATGACCTTGCGTTTCTTATGAAGGTCAGATTGGTTTTGTAAATTTTGAAAATATGCATGGGAAAATCAGCTGATTCTTTGGAAATCCGAAAATCAGCTGAAAACATCATCAAATGAACTTAATAATCGTGAAGAGGGTATTGGGGAGTACTAAACCTGTAAAACAGGTTTGCAACTGACATTTATACTGACTGACGTTGCACTGCACGAAATTTTCTGAAAATCTGCTCATGAGAAACTAAAATTAAGAAACTCCAGTAGCTACTGAGAAAATGTTCACGAGGGCGCATGAAGTCAACACGAATAGTTATGAAACTCGTAAGAAATTCTGAGCCTGAGTACTCACATCTGATAATTCTAAGAAACTTTGAGTTCTGGCCCAAATTCTTAGTTCCTTACAAAAAAGATAAATATAGGCTAGCCACATGGGCTAATGAAATTTTCACGGGGCTCCTGTCTGGGGGAATGATTGAACCTGTAAAACACGTTTGCAGCTGACTTTTCAATGAGCAGAAATTTGGTTCGCTGGATTCTAAATCCAGATAAATTTGCAAATAGACATCCCAGACAGAAGGAATCGGATATCAAACTGTGAGCATTAAGTAAAATTTGAAAAAAAGTATTCGAGCTCAAGGAGCAAGCAAATGCATCCATGCTGGACAACACTTTAGTCGAATTTCCTTCTGTAGATCTTGAAAACAAAGGTCTCACGAGGATGGCAAGCTGTGCAACTTGCATGCTGTTCGAATTCTGTGCTTTTCTGAAATAATGTTTGAAGAGAAAAGAAGTTTGAAGGTTTCCCTTCCTAAAAATGTTCGATGGAGGTTTCGATGAAAAACAACAGCTATGGAGTGGGGTACATCATGGTTGAATAATCCCCTGTTCGTACCGTTGGCTACCTGCGCCAAACAGAAAACAACATCAGGGAGGGAGCTGTCACAATACACCTAATTTTTATAAGAAACTTAGGACTGGGGCCAGCACTTCAAGTTTCTTAAAAACTGTCAGATTTTTGTGTACTCGCAGTTTCTTACGAGTTTCCTAAAGGCTCCATAACAATCTTCATGTTCACTACCAAGTGAAAATGTCAGAACAACATTTTCTGAATCTTGTCCCTTCTCAATTTTAAATTTTTGGCGAATTGAGATTTGAGTTTCTTACAAGCAATTTATGTTGGGAAGATGAACCTCAGTAAGTCCTATGCGTATATACAAGGAAATTGCACATAGCAAAGCGCAAATACAAAGTGCACATACATGGAAGAAGTATATAATAAGGGCCAAGGGCATACCGAGGAATGATTAAGCTGGCTTGAGTTAAATTTTGGCAAAATGAAATGGTAAAATCTAAATACGAAGGAGAATAAGTAGAGAAGGATAATGCTTCATTAGAAAAAGGCAAAAAACATTGTGTCATCTATTGATAATACTATTTATGTGATGTGAGAAAAGGTTTCATAAAGCCAGCTAGCCTTTAACCTGTCATGTTAAAACCAGTATTGATAGCTGTTATGTGTTTCTAATGAAAACAGACGGTTGAAGAAGAAGTGAGCAGACTTTAACCAACGTAGATGTCGAAACAACTCAAATATTTGCTCATCATTATAGATATCGTTAACATTGCAGATTCATGCCAGGGCGATTCGATCATCAAACCGACAATGGGTGTGACAGGTTGTATTATTATCAAGGTAGAAAGACAAATTCATGCATAAAATGATATCATATTTTGATACCGAACGTAATAATGTGTCTAGACATTGCAGGCGAATTTGCAGCCTCCAAGCAGGTGGTTGGGTTTGGTCATCATCTAAATGATAGATTCAAAAGAGCCCTTAAATCCAACTTGACATCTCTGTGTATAATCTCATCAATCAACCGAAGTGCTAGAGGAACTTCTAGCAGTATTTCCTCCAATTAAAATACGCTTTAACCAGAGCAGGTTTCATATGAAACATTGATGAAGGGATCATAATTTAACGTCTAGGCAGTTCATCCCTGCTGTCTTCAAATCATTTTAGTCTTATCTTATATGAAGACAATAAGTTTATATGATTGCATGCAGATGTTTCACATAAGAAGAAGATCAGTTTACCAAAAGCATTGTCAAGCAGACTTCTAAACTACCTTAATTCTACAGCAGAAGTGCAGTTCAATGCTGTATGGGTTAAGAATGTGACTAAAAGCATGATCTAACAGATCATAATCTTTATCTTTCAGGCCTTGATAAAACTATTGCTTGTGCTGAGGAATAAATGTCTGGATAGCAAAGAGCCCCTCAAATGCCCCTACAATGACATCCCGCTCATTTTAAAAAGTGTCCTGGAAACTACTTTCGGGAACCTTAATAACAATGAAGAGCACGTGTAACAAACAAGACTTTGAGGGTTTTGAGACTGCTTCCTTCCTATATTGCTTAAGTCTATCACTTCTTTGATATTTTACCACTGAAAGAATAAGCAATGTGACAAAGAGCCATAGGACAGCTTTGGGACAAGAAACTGGTCATTCATTAACTCCTTCAAGGACATTTTTTGATTAACGTTTGTTAACAGAGTACCACTTTGGGTTGTCGTTAATGGTGCAGTTTGCTGGAAAAATTGTCCTGAATCTATAAATGAATTAACTGTGGATAGTCATTGATCAGTCTATCAATTAATCAATCAATCAACAAATTAATAAATAAATAAATCAATCAATCAATAAGTCAATCAATCAAGCAAGCCAGCAAGCCAGCAAGCATGCAATCAACAGGCAAGGAATTTCTTTTACTTACTGCTGTTTCTATCCTTTTTTTAAATCTATGGAGCTGTCTACTTGAAGGTGGAGGTATGGAACCATCTACAAGAGAAAATAAGATGGTGTAAGAACCTAATTTAGAGATGCATTCCACTATAAGAAATTGCAAATCGCTCCCTTATCTAGCATGGCATAATGCTATGCAAGGGATATCATAATGGAGAACATATCAATTTCAATATCATTCCAGAAACTGTTATTTCAAAGATGCATATGGTTTATGGAGCTCTCATTTTTGCTATTAACACTTTGATTGAATAATACCCAAATGAAAAAATAAGCCAACAAAGTAATTAAAGAAAACAAAGATGAATACCAAGATAAGTCCAATCAGGAGTATCTGTTAATGGCCCATAAGCCAATGAATCATCTGCTTTTCCTTGACTGAAAGTGAAAAAGTGATAGTTTTTTGCTTTAATCCAATTTCATGAGTATTGTATTATACAGTAAATATCTGTTCCATACACAGTCCTCATTCTCTACTCTTTATGCTGTATTGAACTGAGCCAATGTAAGACAGCCACTTATTTGAGGCCAAGAAATATCAATGATGCTGTTGCAAAATATATATTTGGAACTGCAACTGAAAAGGTGAAGAAAAATAGCTTCTTTTCTCCAGATCATCAATTCATATGCAGAATAGATTTGATGCTTTCCTAAATGCTATACAAGTTTACCAAAGATCCATGGCTATTCAATAACTGTACTTCCATTTGATATCTGATCTAAAGTTGCATTCACATCATTTTGCATGGAAACTGTCAGAATACTTCAACCTGGTTTGATGACCATATAAATTTACCTTCTTCTAAATTTTCCACCAGCAAAATATGCAGAGCTTGTTGAAATATTCTTGGCTGGAATCTTTGAAACTTGATTCCCTGGATTTTATAAAAGAGAGAAAGTTTCTAAATAGGCAAAGGATTCATTTTTTCAAACAACCATCATGCTGTATTCATATATGAAAGAGTTTGGATGGATTTATGGGTATGGTTTGTAAAAATTCATTTTTTGGTGAACTTTTTCAGCATTTCCAGATTTAAGGGTGCCATTTTCAGAAAATTTTCCGGATTTATGGCTAGATACTTTTCAAAAATCTCTCTGGATTTAGTGATACTTTTACGATTAGAACGGCACAATCCTGTATCTTGGAAACTCAAATGACCCCCTTGAGCTAACAATGTTGTAACAATCAAAAGTTCGAATGGCCAGTCAAACTGACCTGTCAAGATACAAAATCTCTCGTTTATTGAATGGCAAGCAAAAATGACACTAGAATGCACCAATAACACAGCACAAAAGAAACGTGTGACACATATTTTGCAGAACTTAGCATTCAGAAGCAATATCTAAAGCAAAGCAGCGACAGAGTTTTAAAATTTCTGATGAACTAATCACAAATATTCACCCCAGTTATAGAGCATAAACCACTGGTAAATTTAAAACCATGAGGAGTTTCAATGGCAGTTTAGGTGGCATTGTTCGGTAGATTTGTTTTTCTTTATTCTTTGTTCTGTAGATTTGTCTCTTTGGACTTGTTTCGAGTCTGGGTGTGACGACTATAAAAGGGCTTGATCAGATCCAGTGTTACATATGATGTGTGATATAAATAATAAATAAATGAATATTACGCAATTTTCCAAAATTTTCGACAATACTGTGAGGTTCAGTTTTAATAGAGTTCTTCCTTGTTGTTTTTAACACTTGAAAAATTCAATTTCGCTTTAAATAGGAAGTAATTCTACTTACATTTTAAAAAACTTGCTCTGAAGCAATTTCTGCACAACATGATTTCAGCTGCCACTTTTTGTTGCCTCTATATGGATATGAGGCTAAACAAATGGCGCTGAATAATGGTTGTTGTTGTTGCTTTTGTAGTTCCCTTTTCGTTGCCGTCCTTGCAAGGTAAAGACGCGTCCAGTCCACCACAGCACAGCACAGGAGAGTTTTGAAAATGTTTTTGGAAATGTGCAAGATGCAAAGGGTAGGTCATTTAATAGTCTAGACTTGCAACTGAATCATTTGGAGCAGGTCTTTGGCGGATGCAGCATGCCACAATATTGGGCGGCAGGCATGAATGAAAACCCACAGACAGAAGAACAGCGACCGGGCGATCACAGGAAATTGCCATTTCGTGATGTCTTGTTGGAGACTTTTCACTGAGTTTTCAAAATAAGTTCCTTTTTTGTGTTTCTCAGTTTCTAATTTGCAAAAGTTAGGGTAAACCTCGGGTGGTAATTTTTAGGAGAATGGGACACCCTGCTTAAAATTGCATAGTTTTATCACGCATAATCGTAATTCTTAAAGTCTGGTTTTCATTGTTTGTTGATGATCACTGATGATTGCCAATGTTCTGTTCTAAAATATTGGTTGTCTTAAAAAGCAGCTGCGGATGAGCTCTGGAAACAACATTATCCCATTCTGAAAGCAATTGCATTTGTTGATGATGGTTGCTGATGACCACAACAAGGCTTAATCAAAACCAGACTTTATGAAAGATCAGGGCATGGAAACATATTTCCCCTCCTCCGACCAAACAAAAATAATGCTTGAAGTTCCTGCAAGGACAAAATAGTGAAAATATTGAGGACTCTTGAAGAGGTCATGTTCCATATATTTTTAGAAACTACCTACAGGACAGTATAAATTGAAAATTTCCTGTGACCACCTGGTCACAAGGTCAGTTGGGTTTTCATGCCCTGTGAAACATACGAGAGAAACACAAAGACATGCATTTTAAAGCTGATTCACAAATTTCTGAATGAAAAAGACATGAAACAAGACAGTTATTACATACAACAACTAAACATGGAAAAATATGTGAATTTAAATATAAAAATGCAACCTATGATACATTATTTTCATCAATTCATTTTAACAAAAGTAATTTTTAGCTTTGTTACAAAGTTTCAAGATGTTTCAGTCTACTCTACTTACACTAGTCAGTGGTTAAATTCCAGAAGTTTCTTCTTGTAAACTTGCAAGTTCCTCAGAACTATTGATAATTAATAGTTTGTTGATATCTTTGCCCTTATCAGCCTTGTAAATGTTTTAAAGGGGCTTTATATAAATGAACAAAGTTTATCCTTCCATAGAAGGAACTTTAATCGGAGCCTCAAAATGCTGGAGAAAACAATGAGGGAAGTGGAATGATTTGATAAAAAATCAGGCTGAAGCTCTCAGTCCAGTTTCTTTCATACGGGGATTTATTAATTGAATAATGTCTTATTGCATTAATTCATTGCAACAGTTTTCTTTGCATAAAAATTATTTCCTTCATCCATGCCTTTTGAGACCCCATTTTCATCATACCAGTATATTTTTGGTCAGTAACAAAATTGTCCCATTTGCACTGCTTCTGGTTGTCCATAACATCTTTGTTCCTTCTGTTTGTAGAATAGTTTTGTTCTTGAGCTGTGTAAATGCTTTTGAATCATAGCAAGTTCATAGCTGATCAAAACTATACCAGTATAGTGTAAACGTGGTCTGAATTTCTTTGTTGAATTGCTTGAATGTTTATCCTTTATTAGCTTTCAGTTCTTTCTACGACAGAGAATGTTCCACATAACATACTTTGTAACATTCGCAATCAAGCAATAAAAGAATTAAACACATAGACCTTGATGCGATTTGGAGAAAGGGACTAGGAACAGTACGGCCCATTCTGACATTGAGTTTGCAGGGAGATGCGACCGAGACGCAAGCCAAATGTTTATAACCAAAGCAGAGGGCATTCCCCAATGCCTACTGTTTTCAAGGCTGTCAGAGTGGGCCACACTCTCCCCAGTCCTTTCTCCAAATTACAAAAAGGTTAATTGTCAGGTCATTTGAACAGAAACAACCACCCTCTGTACAGTATTTCCATCTGCTTGTGGGCTGATGCTTTGATAGCACTTCTGTATTACCAGTTCACCTGATACAAATTTTGATATTTTACAAAATAGAATAATCAATGTATGATTATCGCTCCTTTCGTTGTTTTCCATGTACAGGATGTTCCCACATCATATCAGTTAATTCATCATTCAATTCTCTCTTTTTCCTGTCCCCACTCCGTCTCCATTTCTCTCCATGTCGTCTTTTCCTCTTCTTCTTCTTCTCCAGCAACACATCCACTGCATTAGCTTCATCTGGTACACACTCATAACAAATCTTCAGATATTTGAAAACATCCCCACATGTGTCATCATCAAAGAAAATATTTGATGCAACAATTTCACAGGCTTTTGAATTCCTGCATTGACCAGCTACTTTCTTGAAGGCGTTATCGGTATTACTTTCACATTGTTTACTGTTCGTAAGTCCTTTGGGAGCCTTTTCACAAAGTTGGTTGTCTTCACGACCCCAGAATACTCTCTGAACTTTTATCATTTCATATTGTTTACATTCAAGCCATGCCTTTTCTCCTTCACAGACATAACTGCAGTTCTGTGGAGAGATTTGGAAAATGCTTAAGTTATGAATCTACAAGTTTGGCAGAAACATGACAAAAGGCGTGGTAAGGAATCTGCACCAGAACTGAAATCATTTGTTAAAGGCTGGTTTTCATATGTCGCATTTCATCGTAATGCATCGCATTTCATCGGAATTTGGGGTCGACTATTAATTAGGACCATTTCCGATATATGAAAACCAACTAGAAAAAGTATCCTAATTCATCCTAATTCGTCGCAATTCATCGCAACTGATCCCAGCAAATCAGAAAAATTTTGTTTTCTGCGATGAAATAGGACAAATTCCGATGAGCTACGATTCTCGATTTTCATATAAATTGACAATAGCAATTATGGACATCCGACAAATTGCGATGAAATGCAATGAAATGCCATGAAATGTGATGAAGTGTGATGAAATGCGACATATGAAAAGCAGCCTTAAAGGGAATCAACATGATGAAAAGCTGGCCCAGGCCAGATAAATAAAGAAACAATGGGTTTGGGGGTGTTTCTTTAGGCTATTTATAGTGGCCTTAAGATATAGCTATGTTGATTCCCTTTAGTTATTGAACGGGTCATTGAAGAATGGTTTGAAGTTTTGAAAATGGTACCAATGATAATTTGATTAGTTAGAACGAACATTTCGGACCAATTCCAAGGTCCATCATCAGCGTACAAAATAGGAATTAAACAGCCATTAAATCTGTCATGTGGTTTGACCTTTTCATAAAATTTTGATCAGATACTGATAATAAAAATACAATTTATAACTTTTTACTTACAGGCATAGATTGTACTTCACCAGTTTCTCCACTATTTCCAGGTGGACCTGGGGGTCCAGGGCTTCCCGGTGGCCCCTTCAAGCCAGGCTCACCAGCACTTCCCATTTCTCCTTTCATCCCTGGCCAACCTGGTGGACCTGGAGGTCCTACAGGTCCAGGCTCACCTGGTGCTCCTGTTGGTGAAAGTGAAATTGATTTATCCATGTTTTAAGTCGTAGAAACTTTAATTCCGTATATCTACCAGGTAAACCCAAGAAGTTAAGATTTTTGAAAATTATCAAAATTTGATCATTTTTGAGCATGAAGATTTTTCATTTGCTTTTGTGTCAGAAGTCTGGTTTCCCTGTGGATATATTCATAGTTTTGAAATGGCTTCGTATTTGTGGAAATTTTGCGCTTTTAGATATCTATCAAGGAATGTTTGAATCGGTTAGCCATTGATTTAAGCTCAATTCTCATCGCTGGGCCCAGATATGTATTTAACTTCGTCTAATTTAGCTTATAACTTAGAAATTGACAGCAACAACAACAAAAAGCCAACTGTAGGTAATTTTCTCTTGGACACCAAGTACTAAATCATTTCTAACGTTTACTAGACTTGTACCAGGTCATGTCATTTCTGGCATTTCTGGAAACATCTGAAATGATGAGCATACTACATATTTGAATCCTGTGGCTATTTATTTACATTTAAATATGCTTACCAATAGAACCAGGTTCTCCTTGTGGTCCTGGCATTCCATTCATTCCTGGAAATCCTTGTTGTCCCGGTGTTCCCTTGGTTCCTGGGGCACCTGCTGGTCCTGGTCGCCCTGCCATGTTTGTGTAGAACAATTTCAAGTTTTGCTCGAGAAGCTGGCTGACCATCAAATGCTCAAGGAAATCTTCTGTGACAATATCACCCTCTTTAGGCCATACATTTGGATCCTTGAAGAAGGGAGAAACACAATTTAGAGAGTGTAAAAGGCATTTTCAGGTTCATTGGTCTGTTTCTGTTAGAACTGAGATAGCGCAGTGTCTACCCTTTCGGTAAGCACTTTTTCAGCTAGCTATCGAAACTTTTTGGTTCCATCCAAATACGTTAGGAAATCTTACATGGCACAAATTATCTCATATTGGGGCTGAAATATTTTCGACTATTTTCCATCGCAATTCTAATGTATTTCTAACTTGTCATTGTTCTCTAGTGTGAGCCAAACTTTGATGAGTTACTGAAACGATACATTACGACGTTAGCTGCATTTTTAAGCTTTCATCATTGAATAAAAATGTCAAACGATGACTTTTCGTTCTTTTGTATGAATTGATAAATTTTTTCGTAAGCTCAAGCAACGATGATATAAAGCATTGAAAATGGCCTCATAGTTTGGTTACCACTTTATGAGAATGAGTCTTTCTTTGCAAAATGGCCAGTGCAGATCCAGGCATCCAACAAGTGTGAATTATGAATATATAGCATTTCAAAGTTGAGATCAGTTTTAAAGCCATAACTTATTATGAAATGGGATACCAAAAAAGATGCAGCGGTTATATCAAAATGTTTCCCGATCAAACTTTTCATTCTTGAAATTCTAAATCAATCCTTTTCACGGTAAAGCCTCTGTAAGTTCTTCGTGCAGTTCTTCGTACAGCCTTTTCACAGTTTAAGAACCATATGGAAAACTTTTTATGAGCAAAGACAATGAAACTTAGCTCACCGTAAATCCATCATATTTTGGTTTGGCATCTTCTTCATCCTCTTCGTCTTGCGGTTGTAACTCTTCATGTTTCTGTGCTTTGGCAGTTTGAGCATTTTTCTCAATCTCTCCTCTTTGTCCGGCTTCTTGTTGATTTCCGGTCTTCACTTCTTTGGTTTCTGTTTGTTCCGGTGCTGTATCGCTATCATCATCATCTTCTTTATCAGAATCAAACTTTTTGCTGCCGGATGCTTGTTCCTCTGTTTTTGCGCCGGATGCAGCTGATCCGCTTCCGGAATCTTCATCGGACTCAGTAGCAGCTGCTGCCGGAGATTCGTTTGAGTCACTCTCGACTTTGATGGTCCTTGACTCAGCTGGATGTGATGGCACCGTCAGGTTAGAATGGAACAGATTGATCTTAGACATCAGATTTTGTGCCACTTGTGTAGCGGCGTTCTTCACCGCGGCAGCTTCTTGTGCGCTCATTCCTTCCATTTCAGATCCCTTTTGGCCGACAACGACCGGATGACTTTTTGGTACTTCTGGTTGGACGAATGGTAAAGCAAATGAACTGTCCGATGTTGAACCCTCATTTCCATGACCAGAGCTTTCCCCGGTTTCTCCAGAACCTGACCCGGATTGCTCATCTTCGTCGTCATCCTCATCAGCTTGCTGGCTTTTTTGTTCCGGATTGGCTGTCTCTTGTTCTAGTTGTGGTGCTTGTGGTGCTTTACTGACATATTCACGTTGTGTCTCAGGATAATTGATAGGTGCTCGTTGCTTAGCTGCGGCTGCTGGTTGTGGCTGTTGTTGTTGTTGCTGCAATACTGGCTGTTGCTGTTGTTGTTGTGCGTTTCCGGTAACATTAGTTATCCTGATAGCCTCAGGTGCGATTGGTTTAGACTGAACCGGTGAGTCAACATGAGCTTGCAGTAAAGCATGAATGTGTTTGTCAATATCTTTTCCAGATCCACTTGCATGATTCCCGGACATGAAATCGAACCGGTCTCCACTTGAATCACTATCATCATCATCATCCCCACTGCTGTCTTCATCTATATTCAAAGGTCCTTCAGATCCATAATCACCCGGTAATAATTCTGATGCAAAGTCATCCCCACTACCTGAACCGGATCCGGAACCATGAGATTTAATGCCGGACTTTTTATTTTTCAATGTAGATTCAAATGATGAACCGATTGAACTTTCAATTTGCATTTCTATGTCACTCTTACCATGACCTTTTCCGGACCCTGATGCTTCATCATCACTATCATCACCGCTGCCCTCTTCGAGGTAATCTCCTCCGTAGCCTCCAGGTAAATTACCTTCAGATTCTGTACCATTGAATACCATGGTCCATGATTTTGCTTTTGCTTCGGGCTGCTTTGCTTCTTGTTTTGGTTCTTCGCTTTTCTTTGTTTCTGTTTTCTTGGATCCAAGTGAGCTCATCAAATCTCCCAAATCAACCTCATTTGAAGATGCATCATCTTTCACCGAAATTGATTGCAGCTTTTGCAAGTCTTCTTCGGTAATGTCCTCGCCTGTTGCTCCTGGAAGATTTTCATCGTTATCTTTCAGTTCTATTTTCGATGATGTTTTTAGCAAATCAGCTGCTTCACCGAGCCCATCAATTGATTTATTGCTCGCTTTTAAGTTCGCTTTGTTTGCTGTGTTTACTTTAACGGCATTCGCGTTTGCTGATTTACCAGCCTTGCCTGCTTTGCCAGCCTTTCCCTTTGCCTGTGGAGTTTTTGCAGTATTTACTTGGGTAGTTGCTTGTGTTTGAACTTTAGGTCTGCTTGCTGCATTTACTTGGCTCGGTTGGGTTGCCTGGTTGTTTGGTGCAGTTGCTTGAGCTGGGTTTGCTTGCTGTGCGTTTGTGTTTGGTTGGGCTGCTGCTGCAACTACAGGTGCTTGAGGAGCAGCAACGTTTGCTGGTTTCTGTGTCTGGATGTCCACATTTGGTGCAGCTTTAGCACCCTTTGCTTTCCCTTTAGCTCCTGCCTTTGGAGCTTTCTCAACCGCATTCTGTATTTTTGCGTTAGTTGTAGCCTCAACTTTTGCCTTACTTTTGTTCGGTTTGGCTGCTGCTTGTGGCTTCACAGTTTGAGCAGCTTGTTGATGCTGTGCTGTCTGAGCTGCTTGCGGGTTAGCTGCAGGCGCAGTGTTCGCTTGGTTGTTTGCAGTCTTTTGACTGGCCTGTTGTGGTTGTTGTTGTGCGTATGCAGCAGTAGCTGCATTTTGATTGGCTGCTGTGGTAGCTGTCTGTGCAGCGACTGGTGTTTGCTGTGCAGTTGCTGCTTTCGCTTTGGTTTGTTTTGGTTTCTGCGCTTTCACACTCTCAGTTTTCTTTGTTGAGCTTTCATCATTTGCATCCTCTTTCTTGTTGTCTTTCGATTTTGTTTGCTTATTTTTCTTTGGTTTCTCAGCTTTCTCTGCTGTTTCCTCATTTTGCTCAAGACTTGATATCTGCTTATGATTCACTTCAGAAGTGACAGCATTTTCCAGACTCGTTCCTCCGGATCCTGAGCCAGATTCCGGAGTTACTTCAAGCGATCCGGATGAATCATCATCTTCCATCGAGGATAAAAACGCGGCTTCATTGGCTGACAGACTTGCTTTCTTCTCCTTTGCAACTTGCTGTTCAGCTTTCACAGCTTTGATTGGTTTTGCATGTACCACCGGTCCTAAACTCCCAGATCCTGATCCAGATCCGGACGCAGATGCTTCGGTTGCATCATCATCATCATCATCTTCCTTCTCGGAATCCATGTCCTCGACGATCTCCTCCGCAGTCATTAGCTCGTTGTCTTTCTTTTTGATGCCATTTCTCTTCACTGCATTCGTTGCAGGTTTCTCAGCAGCCAAAGGCTTTGCTTCTACAGTGGTATTAGATGTTGCCTGTTTTTCCTCTGCAGGTGATGCATCTGATGCAAGTTTCGTTTCAGCATCTGGCTGGGTAATATACCTTGCTGTAGGTGCTGTACCTACTGCTTTCATTTCAGGTACTGTTGTGTAATTCTTACTCAATTGCTTCTCCGAATACATAACAACTTCAGATTTATCCTCGGCCGTATTTGTCGTGGCATTTGCTGCCGCTAAGCCTGGAGCTTGTGAACTCTCAACTGCACTAGCTGTTACTGCAGGATTTGCTGCAGCGGCAACGGGGGCAACTGCTGCGTACTGTGATGCTTTGTTTTGGACATTATTTGCTGCAGTTTGTACTGGTATATCTTTTTGTGCGTTATTTGCAGCCGCTGTTTCTTTCGGTATCTCCTGTGTAGTATTTGTTGCTGCTGCATAAGCAGTTTTCTGTTCAGTTGTTGTATTCTGTATTGTAGGAAGAGCGCTACTTCCGGGAGCTGCACTACTTCCGGGTACAGCGCTACTTCCAGGAGCTGGACTACTTCCGGGCACAGCACTACTTCCTGGAACAGCACTACTTGCCCCACTGGTGCCTTGACCTGATAATCCTGCTTGTGGGCTTGCTGTCTCGTTAGCTTTCAACGGCACTGCAGTATTTGCAGCTCCAAGAGTTTCTCTGCTCTCTGCTGGTTTTCCAGGTTCTGGTGTAGCTGGTTTTTGTTCCTGTAATGACGCTTTAGCTCCATCCTCGGCAGTACTATTTGATTCCTTAGTGCTGTTATTTACATCAACATCGCTTTTTGCAACAGATGCGAAATTTTCAGCTGTTTGGGTTGAGGCATCATTGGCTCCAGGCAGTTTAAAATCATCAGCTTTTGTTACTTCCTGTGGAACTGGTTTGGAGCCTGCTGTGTCAGCATTTGATGCAATATTTGTTCTTTTGTCTTGAACTTCATCATTATCCCCTGAGGAGGAGCCGTCATCATCAGCATCATCATCACCAGACCCTGCTATGTCATCTTTCGTGTCCGGTTTTTCATCATCGTCCGATTTATCAATGTTCGCACTTCCTTCGTCGGGTGATTCATCGACAGGTTCCTCTTCTTCTAAATAGTCTAACGATTTCGGGATTCTACTTCGTCGAAATCGAGCGAATTCGTGATTGGCTTTGTTAGGTAACTGTGAATCAGGGTTATCTGGAGTTATTGCATTTAGAATTGCTTCAAGATCGAAGGCATTTGTAACTTGTGCATGTAGGCATACCTGTTGATACATAAGATTTCATGAGAGCAATGAATAGAAGAATGATCAAGCTTGAATGATGCAAAGATGGACGGTTGGGTTGACAGGCTTTTGATTGGGCAGTTTCAAACATATATTCTGTTCGTATTCTCTTTTGATACTTCTGAACTGTATCAGTCAGAATATCAAAGAATTGCTTGTCATTTGTGTCTGACCTAACTTTCTCATTTCCGTCTCATGCTCGGACCCCTAAGTCCGAAAGTGAAGATTTTGAAATGCCCAATATGCATTTTTGGTTATTCTCTTAAATTCTAAGGTAAGATTATTGGTCTTTTCTGTGGCAGAAGGAGTGGATTTTGGTCAAGGAGACACACTGTTCGTTCGTTATTTTGTCCCCTTACAGTAGTGTCCTGCATATTAGAAACAACTTGTTTAATTTGAGGTGAAAATATTGACATGTTTGATACAAACTGAGATAAACTTCAAATCAGGTTAAAGTTTCTTATAAGAGAAATAATGTACTTTCTATCAACTACTCAGACACGAGCTCTATGATTGTGATACAAAATATATTACTTTGATTTGTATTTGTAAATTTTCATTTTCAGAAAATGAGAATTTATTACTGGAAGGTGCTTTCTGCTTGATTTGCGTGCAAATTTCTTGTTTTCATGTTATTTTCTCAAGAATTTTCATACTTGATTTTTGAACAAGAAACCAACTTTTAAAGACCTGTACCAGTTTCTTATAAAATGGGATATTGTTTTGAATATCAGGGCCTGTGTTTCTTAAATTCGTGTTTCTTATAAGCGGAACATTTCTGTATTTAGAGCTCCAAGGCAAAATCACCGAGCAACATTTATTTTAAGAATAATCTGGAATATGACACATGGTAATAAAACAGAAGCTGGCAAAGAGCAAAATGTTCTTACCATGCCAAGTGCAAACAGAAGCGTTGGCCAGAGACCGAGCCTTTGTCGGGATGATTTCATCTGAAATAAAACAGAAACGGTGGATATGAAAAGAGTTAAATCTTGTGTCATTTCTTTAAAATTATTGGTGCATCACGGTGCTCCTAGTTATCCATTTTGATACAGTTATATACTGATTCTAACTAGGTAAGTAACCATTTAATGCCTGCAAACGGGCAGTGAAGCACTTAGGCCATTCAATAGGATATTCATTTTCTTATTCTCATCGACATAAGAAGTAGCATATAAAGCTAAGGTACAGTCGAATGGAAACAAATATAGTTGCTCAGTTGCTCGTGAATATAATTTGGCTGTTTCATCATCTTATTATAGCCTGTTCCTTTATTCATTTAGAAATTGTAATTTGCAATGCTTTGAAGGGTAGTATTTATTACCCTTTCTCGAAAGGGTAGAGTAGATGCATTAGGCCCAGCTTGCTTTATTATGATTTAATATCTGGAGTGAAGTTTTGCCGATAAATGCAAGTTCAGTTTTGCAAGTAACCTCCATATTGGTAGGACGTCTTACGCTGATAGCGATTTTGAATAGAGCTGCAGAAAACGCACATTAATGCCTCTTGATTTTTTATAGCATGAAAACATTTCTCAGTTAGGAGAATGAAGTTAAAAGAAACACCTAAATATGCTTGCAAAACCTGGACGAAAATCATTCTTTGCAAGCATTAATTCAAGCAGATTATCAACAATTTTCTTACCTTTGTTTTTACAGGTTTTCCTGGACTGGACTTGACCTCACTGCATTTGTCCTCCAAAGATAACAACTCCAAAAACAAGGCTAGAATCAACGATATCTTCTTCAAGCACAAATCCCTGCAATTCCTGGTGAGTATGAAATAATCCCAAATAATAATACGATATATTTTGTGCAAAATTAGTCCGTTATTTCGTTGGATATTGTTTAGGATTCGGGCTGCTGGAGCCAGGCTAGGTCATAGGGCATACTCGAGCAATGAGAACATAGCAGAACAAGTGAGCTGTTTGATTTTATAGAATTAACTCAAAAGAAACGCGTCTCTATTGTTCACCTGCATCGCTGATCTTTTTATTCATGGGCACTCATGCGTGGACACTGAAAATCAGTCCCGCACAAGTTAATAGTTGCTTATGGCTAGCCGTGGTTACCTGCTCGTCGGCTTATAATTTGTTTAATTTGTTAGGCCCATGAATCGATAGCTTTATCTCTTTGATGCTGCAGAATACCTGAAGGGTTTATATGCTGTACGGAAGAGCTTGAAGTTCACTCTCTTCGCAGCTCTAAAGTTTACTTGATTACTTAAGGCATATCGACAATTTTGTGGCTTTAGCACTGCAAAATACCGGAAGGGTTTGCTTGCAGTACGGTGGAGCTTCCTTTTGCAACTGAATGGCTAGAACTTCACTCTCTTCGCTGCTCTATAATTTGTTGATTTAGTTAAATCGATGATTGGAGAGGTGTAAGGATTTTATTGCTTAAGACCAGGCTTATATTGTTTGCTAAGGAAGGGCTTACTTTGACAACTGACTGAATGGCTAGAAGTGCACTTTTTCGTTGTACAATTTCTTCAATTTTTTCAGTTATAGATTTGATAGGTATGTTGCTTTTATGCCGAAAATCAGGAGTCTATTGCCGGCTTAGGAGGAGCTTTGCAGTCTCTCCGCTTTACGATCTGTGGAATTTGTATGGCAGGGAATCGCTAGATGTGATAATTTGGACATGGAAGACCAGAGAGTTTTTGGCCAGTTGCTTTTTTTGATAATTCGTTGACTTGGTCAGGCTAAGAATTGACTTGGTAGAAAGCTTTCAAAATTTAAGACTATCGAGTTTTTCCTTGGCTTTGATGACTGAAGATTAGATTGGTTTCGCCCTGGTTTTTGTAATACATTGACTTTGCAAAAGAATGGCTCGATGTGTATAGACGGGGTATAGACCTTTTAGCTATTCTGAAAAAGAACCAGAATCGAACGATATTTTGCTACATTGTGTAGAATTTTCGAATGTGTACAATTGTGATAGAAGCTCTTACGCCACTCGATCGAACCTCGTGTATAAAAATGTATAAAAATAGCGCTCGATCCAGGCTCCTTTTTATAGGATAGCTAAAAGGTCTATTGCTGCTTATTGCGTTGAATTAATACGGTCGTATTCAGGGAGATATAGACCTATATCTCCCTGGTCCAAATAACCCAATTAAATGCGTGATAGACTGCCTTTAGCATTGGCAATGAAAGCTGAAAATATACTGAGATCAGGACGACCTTCACTTTAATTTGTTTACATTTCGTAGAAGGATAGATAGAACTGTCAGAATGCTAGCCGCAGTCTCATACTCGTTTGTTTATCAGTAAGTCATCCATTCTGAGGCAACAACGAGGCTGCAGTGATGAAAATTCTTAAAGGTTGATGCCGAGCAAGGGCACATTTTGTAAAACAAATGGTTTAGTTTTCCCGAGAAGACGAAACAATTTCCTTCCAGAAGAATAGATTTCACACCACTTAGTGCACTCAACCAAATCAATATAAACAGAGCAAACACAACATTATGATCGGCTGCGCAGAAAGTTTGAAATCTATTCTTGAGGCTATCAAATAACTTTGTTTTATTCAGAATTGTCCCCTTTGTTTTTGCAAAATTCTCCCTTGCTGTCGACCAGTGTAATTCAAGGATCTGTCTTGGCTGTTCCGTACCACAAAATCTCACAACACGAAATCAAAATAGTAACTCTATGAAAGTGAGTTAATGTCATCGAAGCGCATGTAAACAAAGCAACAAACCGAGAATACATCAAGATGCAGGCAATCATGATGCCCAGTGAACAAGTAACACCCGGCTAACTGCAATAACCCTGCTATTTTCATCGACTTTGATTAGAACCCTGCAGAAATCAATACAAGCATAAATCAGAAAGAAATGTGAATTTTCGTTTAACAAAAGAAATAGGTCCCCGAGAAGACAAAGTGATTTCCGATCCAAAAGAATAAATTTCACACCTTCAGCGCATCCAAGCAACAATATATTTTGATTCGTCCGAGTTGCTGCTTACAAAATTCACCCTTGCTCTGGTCGATACCTGGTAAAGCGAAGGACATCTCATTCATTCGAGATTTTTGCGGAGCAAAATGATTTTCACGGATTTTTCTTGAAAACAATAAGACTTTTGCCAAAGGTGTACGAGATATTTTGGGAGCGAAATGCCCCTCGTAGCAAAGCATAAATTTTTTGAAAGGCAAGATACAGCACAGTTCATTCGTGACAATAGACATAGGAACCGGGGGGCACTTGGGGCTCGTGCCCCCCTCCCAGATTTTGCAATAAACAAAAAAGTGCCCTTTAAGGTCTCTAGAATGAGTGCCATTATCAGTTGTAATTAGCACTAGACTTGCCCAAGTCTATTCCCGTAGTCCGTCGGACTGTTCCCTTTTTGGCTGTCTATGGATCCGCCATTCCAACATTCCGTCTATGGAATGGTCGGACGGATGCGGAGCCAGGAACTACCGTAAATAGCACGGCCAGATGGACGGAAAGTACTGGCTCGGGGCAATTCTATCAGTACTAGAATCGGTTGTGCTAAAGCGGACAGGAATTTTTTTACCATGATGCTTTGGGTCACATTGAATTTCGATCAATTTGATTAGCTGATTTCTTTGATTCCGCAAAGGATCTTGGTAAAAAATTCCTCGACGCCATCTTTAGCGCAATCGTCTAATACAATTCATTGTCTACCTTCACTTTTTCTTTGCCTTCTAATAAGCTTACTTTTAATGATACTCAGACTCGAGTTTTGCAGAGTAATGAAACACAATTTGGAACTCAGTAAATATTATTTTTCCATGAATTATTTAAAACAATTCAAAAATTACAATACATACTTCAATCAATAAAGCTTTATAGATAAAATAGCAACGAGAATCTTTTGTAAATCTTTTTGGAAGCAGGGCATTTATCACATGACAATCACGTGCAAAAACTAACATTAATCATGTGACAGTCACATGGCAGAAAGAAAATAACAATTGTCTTGTGACAATCACGTTTTCTCAATCACTTCCATTGCTAAATCCACTTCCACCTTGGTACTGTCTACCAAAACCGCTTCCACCTTGGTACTGTCTACCAAAACCACTTCCACCTTGGTGCTGTCTTCCAAAACCGCTTCCACCTTGGTACTGTCTCCCAAAACCACTTCCTCCTTGATACTGTCTTCCAAAACCACTTCCACCACGGTGCTGACGCTGGTATTGACGAGATAATGGACCAAGCTTCTTTCCACGGCGATGTTTCTTCTTTGCAGGCGCATCATCCTCCCCAGCGGCATGGTGTTTTTTGTTAATAAAGAAGCCCATTGGCAAAACTTCTTTCCAGTAATCTCCGTCTGCGCAGGGTGCTCCGTTTTTCCCGCAGAGGTCACGCTTTGCTCTTTCTTCTACGTCATGTGCTGGTGCTGCAATCTAAAATTAAATTTATTTGGTTAGTTCTCTTCGCATTTCAGAAAGCACTCCTCCTGAATACCGGGTGTCCCAAAACATTAAAAAGAGTTTGCTAGGCATAGCGATGAAAATGTAGGTTTAATTTTCAAAAATGTTCCTCCATGATTAAATTGCAGGAACACGAAGATACTCTCTTTGTTGATCTTTGCTGATCTTTGTTCTTCAAGTGCTGAAATGTTAATTTTTGTTACCTTCAAACCAGAGTTTTGAAGTTTTGGCCTAAAATTATTGAAGCACAGTGAATGCATTAGCAATAGCCTTGATAAAATCAAAAGATACTTTGATCATATTAGGCTGCATTTACATTAAAGACTTGTTTTTGCGTGCATGCTTTTGCTTGCGTAAACGCTCTTTTGTTTGGGTTTTCCTGTTCGGAGTGACATGCCCCCAATGCCCCTTTGGATCCCATATAGCAGGTTTTTTTTCTACTTCTAAAATGAAAAGCTCAAAATCCATCTCGCTTGCACGGACGTGTAAGTAATCTGCTTGCTAACGAACAAGCTTTTTCGTATGAGAAGCTTCTTTCCGCATGCAGGTATTTTGAAGTCCAAACACTGTAAGGGATTAGTATGGCGAAATCTGCACGAGCGTTTACGCGCTTACAAAAGATTGTGCAATGTGAACGCAGCCTTACGCTATATTTGCTAGAGCTCACCTATTGTGGAAGCAATAAGGTAGCACAATTTTATTTGAATTGAAAAGAAAACAAATAGTTGACTTGAGAAGGAAAAAAAAACTATTACAAAATCAAATCAATTTGAACAGGAAAAATCAGTTTTATATTCACAAAGGTATGATTTACTTTTGCTAGATAAATATGACAAGATATGACAAGATATGACAACATATGACAACATTTGACAACATATGACAACATATGACAACATATGACAACATATCATATGAATGGTAATTGCATTGCTTCTCATTGCAATGACAAGCAAAATATTTTCTACGTGTTTTTTCAAATCATCATCTTTTTTTTCTTCAATTTGTTTTGAGTGGGCTGGTCAGGATTTCTAGCTACTGAAAGCTAATTTAGGCCCACTGTATGTATGTATGTATGTACAATTTCGCCAAAATAACAAAAACTATCAAATATTAAAATACAATAAGGAAAAAAAAGATGTGCATGCCGCATCCAGGCATGGGACCCCTAACGTCCCGAAGGACGGCGAGGTGAGTTGTGAGGTCAGGCCTCCGAGGTCACCAATCCGGAGTTTGACCTCACTCGACCGAGCCAACTTCAGTCACCTGACGAAGACTGTGTGAGCCACTCGGCCACTCAACCCGCACGATCTTTCTTTTCGTTCTACTAGAAGCCTTGTTCTTTTCAATTAATACAAAGTACTTACGGCACATGCTACAAATGCAAGCATCGAACAGATAAAAATTGCTTTTGAGTCCATGATCTGAAATTTAGAAAGACAAATGTATAGAAGTCATAAGCAAATATATAAGCAATAAAACCAGCCGGCACATACTTTAAGAAAAGGTGTTTGTTTCTTTCTTTATATTCTTTTCACACGCATGGAGATTTTTATTTCGCTAATATGAAGGGCAACATAGTCTCAGACGGATGCAGTTGAAAGTAAAGAAAACCTGCACTGTCAAAAAGGAAAGACTGCAATGTCAATGTATTACATAGCCACGATGCTAACAAAACCAAAAGGATTCAATTCATAATCCTAAATGCTTGTTCACTGAGCTTGTGAAAACTTTTGAGAGAACCCTGATTGCCTGACTTCTACTCAATGCAACGTCTGTGCTCTCACTTCACTTCTGTCCTCTCAGATCTTACGGTAGTTTTTGTCAGTCCGTATTCCCAATTTGGAGCCTTGGAAACTGTGCATAGGATGCTTAGAAAAGTTCTTTTTGTTCTAATGCAATCTTAGCTTCTGTTCCATTAAGGAAGTAATTTAGTCTACGTTGCTGTTCTAAAATTGAATATTAGGCTTACCCGACTTTTCCTTTTCTTCAAGCGTTGTCGTCAGCTTCTTCAAGTCTTCTTTGCTACTCTATAAGCTTTAGTATCAGTATTTATTAGTTTCAGCAGTTTATGTTTGAAGTGAAGGGTGTTAAGAAAGTTGTTGAACCTAATCAAGTAAAACGCCTCTTCAATCAGTAAATATCCAAACGTTTATAGGAGTTGCTGGTCTCTCTTGTGATGCACAATTCACGCTCGAAAAGATTGATTCAGAGGGGTTGAATGAAAGTTTTTAAAAACATCTTCCGTAAATGATTGCTTAATAAATCGTGAGTTTCTATTTATAGGAATTAAAGTGGACCTACACCAAACATGTATTTTTTGTATAAGAAACTGCTTATAAAAAACTCAACTCTCAGGTCGCCAAAAAGTTAAGAGACTCCAACACTGGGAAAATATAACTTAAGAAACTATTTATTTTGACAAAGGAAATCTTTAACATATTTTTGCTGTATTTTCACTTGTTTCCTGTATCATATTTTGCGGAATGTACTTGAGTAACGTCTAAACGTTGGAAAGACTTATGATGGTGGTCGCAGGGGTCACTTAAAACCGTAAAACCGCCTCAAATTCAGCTAAGCCCGTTTTCACATTTTTCCACGCTTTGCATCAGCCGCCTCAGCTCTGTGCTGCAGACGACTGCCTCGTTATCATTATTGTGACTTCCAATGCCTTAAATCGGCTGGAAAAGGTGAAAATTAGTAGAATATTCACAAAATTATATCGTCCTGGACAATCATTCGTAGCTTTTATCTTCAGTTTTTGTGATGATTTGGCTCCTCGAATCATAGAAGAAATCTGGAAACTGTTGAGAAAGAGAGGAACCGTAAAACCGTCATTTTTACGGCCAAAAACGGTTAAACCATCCCAAAAAATAGCTAGAAACCGCAAACCGTCAGCCCCTACAACGCCAACCTAATGAACATTGTTCCCACATGTTCACGATTGCACAGACACCCAGACAATGAAGATGAAGATTGTTATGGAGCCTTCAAGAAACTCGTAAGAAACTTTTAGTACTCAAAAACTGATAATTTTAAGAAACTTTCAGTACTGGCCCAAATTCTTAGTTTCTTGTAAAAATGTAGCTGTATTTACATATCGCAAATGGCTTACTCAAGCATCCTATCTTTCTGTTGAATATCGACGTCACAACACAACAAATCATTGTTATAATCAAACTGAACATGCCCAGAAAACTATACAAACACTGCAAATTTTCGTTGGAATAAATGCTCGGAATAGAAAAGAATGTAGATCCAAGCCCTCATATTGTTCTACTATTTACATTCAGTCCTCCTTGCACGAAATATGTCAAAGAAATAAAAAGATGCTTTGGTAAGTTATTAATCACTTGACTTTAAATAGTTGTAAGAAAACCCTTAATTAGCTTGAATTCACTTCACATCTTTTGTTTACTATCCGTCATTTCATGATTTGAACATAGACGTAGGAACCCGGGGGCACTGGGCACACGTGCCCCTAAGACTTTACAATAAAGAAGAAGTGCCCTTTCTATTTTTAGAAAATGCCCCCTTTTTCTTAAGGAAAAAGTGCCCTCGGAATGTCGTGCTCCCCAAGTTTGAGATGCTTCCCGAGGGGCATTTCACTCCAAAAAGATCTCATACACCTTTAGCAATAATCCTTTTGTTTTCAAGAAAAATCCATCAAAAATCCGTACAAAAAATCCTTTTGTTCTGAAAAAACTTCGTACGCTTTTTCCAATGAGCGAAGTGCCCCTCGTTGCTTCCTATGTCCCTGGATTGGAAAGGTATCTGACGAACATAATATGCTAAATTATGGTAGGATATTTAAGCATGTCGTAGAGTTTGCTCTATCGAAAGACTTCACAAATGTTTGTCATTCTGTTGCAAAAACCAAGGGTGTTAGGACACGGATGTTTTAATTGGCTGTTTATTTACTTAACCTTTTGTCTTGTTTTCTTGTCTTGCTTTCTGCTCTGTTTCGTCTTTATCTGATTTGTGCAATGAACTTGGGTTTAGGCCCAACCGCTCTCAAGTTTTTCGAATATAGCTCCCTTGTATTTCTGTGTCTTAGTGCGCCTTCGCAAAAAAGGTTTCAAACCGTAAGGCTTCGCGGTTTGATATATCTCTTCTGCGAAGGCGTGATCGGGCCTAAACCCACGTTAAGTTGCGCACACCAGTTGAAGACGGAACAGAGCAGAAAAAAAGACAAGAAAACAAGATACAAGGATCAAAACAAGGTAAATAGATAGTCAATCAGAACATCCTTATCGTAACACCGCCCTTAACAGGAGCAAAGAACAGAGGCAGAAACAGACAAGATATTTTTACTGCGTTGATTCCTTAAACTTTATTTGTCTCAGTTTTCATGAAAGATTTCTTGGCTTAGTCCTCTCTTGATACAGTTTCTTCAGGCGTATTTATGATAGGTACATAGGATATACTCTGTTTACGCCATAGTATAATTTATGGTGTGATTTGAAAACTGTTTAAGACACTGACGTTCGTATCAAGATCAGTTTCGTTGTCTAAAATCAGCTCCAGCATGTCAGCTTTTTCATCACTGTCGATGGCTGTGCACTTTTTGTTATGGAGTATTCTCAAGTAAGAAGTTTTCAGAATATTTCATCCAGGTTTACTTCCATGCTTGTATTTCATCTTTTATAAAAACTATTGTTTGATGTAACAACTACGTGTAACAATTTTGAAGACAGTGCTCAGTGTAAGCCTTATAAACCAGAATGTGCTACTTTTTTAGGAAAACACATCGCCATTCATAAAGCACAACGGAGCTCCAAACTTAGAGCCTTGACGATTGCATCCCAACACAAATTTCTATATCGTCATATTTTGATAAGCTTCTGCTACTCTACAGTTCCATGTCTCTATCTTCAATGCTTTGAAGTTGTCGCAAAAGAGCACTGCTGTTGCAGGAGAATGTGTATCCATGCCTGTCTTTTGTCTGTTTTCTCATATTTCTAACATAAACACCGATGATAATTTGTTTGTTAATGTTATATTTCCATTTTGGTTCACTTTCTCGATCTAATTTTCTCACTTTCTCGATCTAATTTTCTCGATGAGTGATTTCTTCATTCCTGTCATATGTCTGCATTCATATTTAACTCTTAGATATTTCAAAACATTAGGGCACATTTCTGTATCAAAAAACAAAGTTGTCGCAGGGATCTTGCAAGATTCAATTCCTTGGCACATATGTTTCACTTTCCTGAAAGCATAATCCTTAGCCACTGGCTTACACATGTCCTTGTAACTTTTTGGTTCTAGCGGATTATCAGGCTGGCAAGTAACAACATCATCTCGCCCCCAAAAAGCGCTCACAATTCTGATTCCTTCATAATTAGGACAATTTATATCGACGTACTCGCCTTCACAGCCCAGAGCTAAAGCGTCCGCCATTTTGACCCATTCTGTAAGTTTCTTTTTATGTGCTGTTGACTCTTGGAGATTCGCCAGTATAATTAGGCCAACGAGTAATACTGATTTTGTAATGTCGAAATATGTTTGCTTCATTCTGCGAAGTAACTTGTCGTCAATGTTTTTAATTTTTGTTATTATTAAGTTTGTTGTGAACGTAAACTCCCTGTCAAATCGCAAGTAATGTCAGGAGATACAAATCCTTGCTTGATTTATTCCTTTGCATGTAAAATGTTGTCTTGCAATGAACAAGATTCAGGGAGTTGATTGTGCAGCTAAGTTCTCTTTCGCAATGCTTTACTAATTCCTTTTAATTTGAATTCGCCAAAAATGTTACATTTCCAACAAATCTTTAGAGCTGACAATACAACGAATTTCAAGCCTTTACTCTGATTTCTGTTGTAAAAACGAGTCAATCTTTTATTTGATAGAATCTTAAATGTTCAGCTTTGGTTCTGTCTAAGTTTAGCATAGCCTAACTCAATCACGAGAACCTGTTATTTTTCTGTTTACAGTTTTGTTGACTTTTTGCTCAAGTTGGTCCGAACATATGAACAACAATGAAGATAGCTACATGCTTCACTGGTATTCACCTGAAAACAAAGGATCATTCGAAACGTTTGTCTTTGCGCAGATCATGACAGGTATGTTATTTTGAAGATGTATAACTGTCCTTGAAGAGCCTCCTTTGTGATTTGTTAATCTCATTGGATAGCCTCGTTTTGAGACCCTGCGACATTTTTTTAAATACATCTACATCTTGATTCCAATGGGCTCGGGTACAAAATGAAAAGTGACGTAACTAGATCCAGACTCTTTTTTGCAATGTATGCAGAAGTCAATTCAATGGTACACATAGAATATGAATTTTGCTGCCACAAAATGCAGTATGCATGTAAGTTTGATGCAAACTTGGCTCAAGCTGAGAAAAAGAAACTCATTCGTTAAAGAGCCATTGTCACCCACAGTCCTTTGCGGGCTCACTGTAAACTCACGACATAGTCGCAGTTATCGTAACAATAACAACAACAACAGCAACAACAATGACGACAACAACAACAACATTTGTATTTTTACTCAAATTGGGACTTATGGACTTTCATGTAAAAAGTTGATACTTAAATGAACAGATTTATCTGTGCCCTCTGAAACGAGACTAAGGCAAGCAACTCTCGAATATAAGAAATTCTCATTGCTCCGGTGAAAAGTTCATGGAAGCTAATTGGTCTTAAAACTGAGGAGCTCCTAGTTCTCGTGAATGGTTTGTTGATTCTTGGATCAAGGAAATATTCATCTGGATACTTGTGGCTTTTGTGCATGGCTAATATCACTGTACACTTGAATTTTAAGGTGTTTTAGCATCGGAGGTTCCATGCGGCAACTTAGGCCCATCCTCAGTTACCACGAGTTCGTACAGTATTGCAATGGTTTCCATGTCTAGTCATGATTTCTAAGGGGGAAGTTTTGTCCCAATTTTCACTGTGAAGGTTCATGAATTGTAGTTTGAGTGTCATCACTCTACGAATAGCGATAACTACGAATATGCAATCAGTCTAGGCTCACTGTTAGTTGAAACCGTCTGAAATTCAAATTTGATCCAAATGGAAACAGTTGATTGATTGATTGATTGATTGATTGATTGATTGATTGATTGATTTGATTGATTGATTTGATTGATTGACAGTGGATCTATAACAGTTCGATTTAAGTGAAACTTTTCTACCATTTCTACTGCAATGTGGACCTAGACTTATGACGATGAGTCCCTTGTATCCTTGCGCTAAGCCCTGCTCAACAGGGACTCATAATGAGCAAGGTTACGCTTTGATTAATGTTTTAGGCCCTTTTTCAGTCATTTTGCAACCATGAAATTTTTATAAAGTTGAATTTAACTTCACTTCTAGTACTGGTGAAACAGGGGGGCCTCCATCTTTCGCCTTTTAACTGGAATTTGAATAATTTAAATCTGTGATGTACTCTTTGTGCTACGAATTTTCAAAAGTGGGAACTTTTTTCTGCCTCAACCGGTATATTTGGTTACATGCGCCACCACTTTTGTATTTGCTTGACTCAGTCTGAATTTTTTGCTTGATATCTTCTCGAATTCAATGTTTGTTTTCAATTTGTTTTGAGTGGGCTTGTCAGGATTTCTAGCTACTGAAAGCTAATTTAGACCCACTGTGCATGCCGCATCCTGGCATGGGACCCCTAGTTGTTTAACGTCCCTGCCGAAGGACGACGAGGTGAGTTGTTAGGTCAGGTCTCCAAGGTCACCCATCCGGAGTTTGGCCTCACTCGAGCGAGCTTAACTCCAGTCACCTGACGAAGACTGTATAAGCCACTTGGCCACTCACCCCGCAGTTGGCCCAAAAATGTTAGCAGCATGTTTTGGCCATTATTACACTCTTTCTGTCAATGAAAAGTGGGAGGTTGGACCATATCAAAATATCATAGCATTGTCATTTGTTTATCTTATCAAATAATCAACATTTAACAACGGAAAACAATTTTGTACGATACATGCAGATATCTGCTACATCCAAAGAATATTGAAATAATTAGTAAGGCAAAAACTTTTACATTTAGTATTTTACATGGTTAGTTTATCACTCAACTAACTAACTGGCTAAGTATTTTTTAAGGAAGAGCAAACATTTCTTCCAAAGTGTGATTTTTGCAGAAGTTTTGTCATTGGTTCAAAAAAGATCTTGGTCTGTCTCATCCTGGCAATTGTTTAGTCAGTTTATACAAAATATTTTATTGTTGCATACAAAAACAAACATTTTGTTGTTCATAGGAGTTTATTTTTTGGAATATCAATGTTTTACCTCAAAGGAATTTTTGCAGTTTTCTTGAACAAGAAGTTAGTAGCATGCATAATGTGAACAAATGAGTTATAACATTTATAGAAAGGGGAGGTAATGTGAGGGACTCAGTTATAAAAAAGGAGTGTTTTAGTTTTAAGAAATCTAGTCCCTGTTTGACATATTATTCTTTCTATCGTCCATTTACCCCAGCAGTTCATCTGTTGCTATACTGCTGTCCTGAGTTTTAGACATTAAGAACTTCACAGTTGTTGTACAACTCCTTAGCTAAGGTTCAAAGTGTCCCTGCACCGATCATTTATGATGATTTGACAGCATTTGTTTCCTTTATTCGTGTCTCACTATGCAGACATTCATATTCCATTTCAACATATTTATAGACATCAGGGCAATCAGCTCTGTCGAAAAACGTCTCCGATGCCACGAGTTCACATGCATTTTCATCATTGCACATCGTTTCTACCTTCTTCATCGTATTGGCCTCATCTTGTGCGCATAGCTTGTCTGATTTCAGCGTTCTTGTAACTGACTTATCCACACACGTGGTTTGGTCTTTTCTGCCCCAGAATGCTGTGTTGACTTTGATGACTCTGTACATTGGGCATTGAAGCCATTCCTTTTCGTCTTGACAGAAAACTGTCTTATGCTGCAAGGGAAATATTAACGATGGTAAAGCGTAAGGAGTGGTAAAGCAATAAAGTGTCTCTATATTCTGCTTCTTATTTTTAAAAGTCCAACTGGTTATGAACGTCACTGCGAATGGAACTTGATGACAACCAGACACAGAATTTATATTTATGTCCAAGTTCAAAGGAATTTGGAAGGAAATTTCACTAGTAGGAAACGTATATTTAAGGCCTTTGGCTCATTCAAGTTTGAAGATCCGTAGACTTGCCCCAACTCAACTTGGTCCAGTCCGTACAAGTGATCCAATGCCACAGTTTCCCATGCTGCGCAGGAGACAGAAATGGTGGACTGTGGACCCAGGAACTGTGGAAGAGAGATCTATCAAAAGGACTTCATGAAGTATACTTAGGGCAAGTTTAGAAGAACCTAGGGAGACAAGTTTGGCAGATCTAGTCGCCAAGGTTGAGTTCAGCTTTATTTCGCCGAGATTACTTTTGATTCAGATATTTTTATTTTTATTGAAAGTTTTAATAAAGTATATGTCGCTGTTTTCATTTTCAGTAAGCAAAGAAAAACAAAGAGAATGAAGCAGAGACAGGGAAGAAACGAAAAGAAAGGTAATCACTGCTTCTTGATAAACAGTTGTTAATAATCATGGAACAAGATGTCAGATTTCAGAGCTTACAGTATGTATTCCAAGATGTCTGAAAGAACTAGTTACTACTACAAAAAGTATAACGTTAAAACTTAATTACAAGGATGTATTGCAGTTAAAGAAAGAAAATTCATCTCTAAATAGATAGTTTAAAGTAGATTCGGTGGATAGGCTGTTTCACCATTTTTCACCTCCGTAGGATAATGTTTTGATTATTGGTCATATGATTAAAGAGAAAGGTATAAATCAGCTCTTACCTTAGTACTTCCTTCTGGTGCTATTGGTGCAGGTGGGCCAGCTACTGCTGGTGGGGGAGCTGGAGGGCTTGGGTCACTTTTCACAACAGCAGGGCTTGCTTGGACTGTCTGTTCAGAAGCATGTGCATCTTGTGCTTTCTGTCCTGGAATATCAGACCTCTGAATCACATGACTTCCACTGCCACTTCCAGGACTAAGAGGACCGGGTTTGTTGTTTAGTCCACGTTTGGCCGCTGGGGCGTCAGCTACGCCTCCGGCTGCAGCATTGCTGTTGATAAAGAAACCAAGAGGCAAGACCTCGTTCCAATAATTGTCTTCGAGACATCGATCGTCATTTTCTCCACAGAGTTCGCGTCGCGATCTATGTTGAGTGTCTCCAATTGGTGTAGCGAACTGAAATTGAACACAAGAAATGTCCTTTTAATGTTTGCTTGTTAGACACGACGGCAATACACCTCAGTCTTCGAAAGAGGGGGGACGGTTAATTTAGCAACTAGATTTGAGCGCCGATGTCCCTATGAGGGGTACTTTTCATTGACTAATGCGGAATAATGGGTAGGCCTTTAAGTTATCACCAAAGTGAGTAGATACCAGAAATTTAGGTATGTGTGTTGGGACTGTTGACCAAGGAAGATCCAGTTTGGTATTATACAAGTTTCTGTGATGAAAAGAGCACGCTGGCAAGTAAAAGCGTACTTCAGACGATACATTCAATCTCGCACTTCATGTGGTCATCACAAGTTCCTAATGTAGTCATGAATTTCCTTATGAAGTAAATTATTGTCTGTCTTGAGTAAAGTGTCACGTGAAAATGTCCACTATTGAAGTGTTTTGCATGAGTAGATTTTGCGTTATCGCAAATCTCATTTGACATTATTTGAAACATCATCATCATCATCATCATCATCATCATCATCATCATCATCATCATCATCATCATCATCATCATCATCATCATCATCATCATAATCATCATCATCATCATCATCATCATCATCATCATAATCATCATCATTAATTTATTTTCAGTAGGCTATGAAAACTAGAAAACAAATAGCTATATTACAGCTAGTTGAGGCCTACAGACAGACTTAAGTCAAAAGTTTGAAGGTCAATTCTGTGTTTCAAGGAAGAATCATCGTTGACAAAAATGACTATCCTTCTTTACGAAATAGCTGGGTACTTACTGCATAAGCTAAAAATGTTAGCGCCAGACAAATAGACGGTAAATGTAACCGAGGCTCCATGACCTAAAAAGAAAAAAATGATTCAAAAAGAGGCTTGGATTGAAATTCAAATCTAGCAGAGAGCAACATGACAGATATATATGTTTCTAGAGTGGGCTATCACAATTAGAGAATTAGAATGTGCCTCTGCCAGGGATGGAACCCGGGATCTTCGTGATAAAAAACTCTCGGAAAATCCACTGTGCCACTCAGGCGTAATGGAATTTCGACCCCAGGCAGGGACACATTTTAATTCTCCAATTGTGATAGCCCACTCGTGATAAATATTCTTCACCGTGTCGACTAATGCCAAATGATTCTATATTTCCTAGAGAATATAAAGCTGAAAGATCTTGTGCTTCGTTGATTTTCTCTTTGCTTGGTAAAAGTTTAAATATTTTTAAAACATTCCTTGCAATTAGCAGAATCTTTTCTTCCAGATGGTTGCAAGCTCGCTCGAGCCTTTGACATGTTTGTAGGCGATCAATCAATGTTAGATTCTGCAATGACGTTTTCTAAAGGTGCTAAATATATCTGCTACAAATATCTTTCTTCGTTTTTTCAATTCAGCTTTTTCATTCCGTGTTTTCTTTTCAGAGACTTGGCTTCATGTTCATTTAAAATCCTGATTATTTCTTCTTGGAATCTAGATCTTTATGCGACATTGAGAAACGGTTTCTCGCCTTTATTGCTCCTCCTCCTCGTATAAACTTTATCTTCCGTCGTAACTTCCTCTTCAGTCTTCTTCACTTAAAAAATTCAGGACATTTCTAGCAACCAAATATACCACACAATTTCTTTATTTACAGATGGCCTGATTTCTGTTGCAGCGCTCGCAAAAAGGCCTTGTCCTGAGCCTTCATTACTTATTCTTACTGCAGTAATTTATGATCAGCCAAGCATGACGAGATATGGCTCAGAGCATGCTCTTGCCTAGCCATGTGTTACCAGGGACTTACTTGACAAGCTTTGATATGCCATAATCTCTCATCTTTTAATTGAACTTTGGTATCTATACCAGCGATATTACTTTCTCCTTGTATTAAGCAGTTATTTTTGCATCAGAGGCTTTCACTAGAAATGTCAGTGTGAGAAATCTCTTCTTAATAGGCATGTGATACGGTAGTAGACGAATAATTTTATGTTTTGTTTATGATTTAGTTGTCATTGTTTATAATTTCATCTTGCCCAAGTTTAACTTTGTTTGTAATTTTATTTACCCCTGAATTTTCCTGTTAAATGGGGCAGAAGAAATAACGTCCCATCTTTTTGAGCATTGAATATATGGAATTTGTTTTTTGTAAAACGAGATCTGGTAAATTAAGAGGGAATCGGCATAGCTGTGTAGTGTTGCCACTTTAAATGAGCTAAAGGAAACGCATGTACACCTTTGTTTCTTTGGGTACATAATGAAGTGGCCCGTTCAAAGTTATTAAATACAATAAGGTATATTTTTAATTTGGTCTGGGCCAATTTTTAGTAACGAAATGAAAATATCAAGGTTTTCATGCCTACTTGCCAGCAGACAGTGTGCTTCCATTTTGCTTCTTTTGTCGTAACCTTCTCTGGGCTGCAATATTTAGGCCACCGTTTAGATATGCAAGGCAAGGCGAACTCGTAGTATAAACTTCATTTGAATGTTAGTGATTGTTTTCATCCTCAGTGAAATTTTATGTTTGTGGCTGTCAATATCCTTTCTTGTGCAGGAACAAGCAGAGGGCGTGCGTAAATTTTGCTTATTGGATCTGACCTATTCTGGGCTAAATCATTTAGGCCTTCATTTAGATTTCGAGGCAATGTGAACTTTCATAATAACTTTGTGGACTGTTATGTATGTACTTTATTCGAAGTGATAAATTTACGCTTTGAATCTCTGGTCACATAGAAGGAATAATAGAATTCTGCAGCACAACATGCTAGACTATCATCAATCTCAAACGCTGCCTCAGGTTCGCTCAGATTTCGACCAGATTTCTATAAATTTAAAACCCCAAAGCTGAAATGCTCAAAGCATGGTTGCGATGCTGGGACAGAAAATCTCATGTAGCTTTTTAACTGCATGAACAGCAAACTTTAGAATCAATTATAAACATAACCCTATGCAGGTCTTGAGCTCCACCTTTGCATTCACCCCAAACTTCATCTAAAATTTGACTTATGCTAACTGAAGCAAGTTTTGTTGCGATTTTATGTTTGATTATATATTTTTCATTTTATCATCAAAATAAAGAATAAAATAGTGATTTTGCAGGGCATGAAGTTGAATTTTAGCTATGGAAGCAGGTCCTGCAGGATATAACTGCAAAATTACCACAACCTTCGCTAAAAATCTGCAACAGACTCTTACCTGGCGATTTTCTTCAAGCTTTCAAGTCAGCATATAATTCCAAATTCCTTTTTTGTTATTTTTTTCGTTAGTGAATAGCAAAAATTAATTTTTTTCGCTAATACAAGTACCGAGCACTATTGTTTTAGAAACTGTGTTTATCAGTTGATTGAGTCACGTCATGAGTCAGTGACCCCGAACAATAGAACAATTGCTCTAAACAATAGGACAATAGAATGATGTCACATGCAATTGTTCAGGTGCAGGCGTTGATTTAAAGTGCTTAACTCAGACCGAAACGCTTAGCTGAGCTGCTTGTTGCTTTTCATGTCTATGAATCCATTGTTTTTCGAAGCTGTTGTTCGTTATTGGAGTCCAGTAAACAAGTAATCAACCTTATCAATTCATTTAGGCCCTTTTCAGGTTTTCTGCGTCTTGTAGAGTACATTTCGTGTAGAAACAAGTAGTTGGGCAGGACTCATTTTGATGCTCTGCCTCTATATCACCTCTTACTCGCACAAACGTGCTCGCAGAGCTCAAGATATCTGCATTTCGTAGGATTTTAGTTACGTAAGGTGCACCTGTCAATTCATTTAGGGCAATTTCAGGTTCTGTGTCTAGAAGATTACATTTCATAATGAAGCCAAGCAATTTAGCAGACTCACTTTGATGTCTTGCCTCTATGCTACTTCACAATTGCACACCTCGCAGAGCACCAAAAATTTGTATTTCATAGGGTTTTATTTACGCAAGGCAAGCCAATGAATTCATTAATTTCATACAGGCTAATTTCAGGTTTTGAAACTTCTGGATTAACTTTTGTATAAATACCAAATTCAAGTAAGATTATTGTGACGTGTTGTATCAGTTTACGGCAGAGATCCCAGTATCTTCATAAAAAAGGTTTTTTAGCACAAGGTACAAACCTATAACTTCGTTTAGGCGCTGTCTGGTAGATTACTTTTTATACGCTAACAAACCATTCACGTAAGGGTTGTTGTGCTTTTTACTTTTATTGCACATCTAATTTGCTCTAGCTTTAGCTGCAGAGCAGCCACCATCTGATTTCTATTTTGGATCTTTCATAGTTAACAAAGATGGCAAACGATTGACGATTTCGTATTCGAGGGAGAGAAGGACTTTTCACCATACTAGGCTGCCTTTTCAGAAAAAGAAAAGCTATTGGCTTGTAGTTTTCAGCAAAGTCGTTGTTTTGTTTTTAAATATCGAATTTTAATGCTGAGATAATCTTTGACGCCTCTTTATTCAGCACATCAGTGCTGCAAGTGTGTAAGCTCTAAGTGACAACCTGTATGCTTCATATAATCAAACTGGACCACTTCATTTCATAAGATTTATCACGTTATTGTACACCTAATCATTAATAATCTGAATCGAAAGGTATTATATATATTTTGTAGAATTTTCGACTGTGAAAAACACTGATAGAACGCTCTAATGCCACTCAATGGAACCTTTCGTAACAAATGTAAGACAAATGACTAAGTATTTCGATAATGATGCCCTAGCCCTCATTGTTTAAAAATTAGTTCACTTTTAATCTTCAGAGCCTTCAAATCATTACCACCTGACTGATCCATCTTGCTGCATAGCTTTAACTAGATATTTGGAATTGAAAGGACACGAGTTTTCAGGTGATGGTAAAAAGATCTCTGTACTGTTTGAAACACAATTGTCGCTATAGTTTTTTAGCCACCCAGCAGTTTATTCAACAGGAAATACCAACATCTGATAGGCTGAAATTGATTTTGAGTGATTTTAGCCACTTTTCTATGCTGAGATTTCGTTTAATCTAGTATCGATCATTTCATAAAAGGAATTTTGAAAAGCATCTCAACAAATAATACCCATAAAGAATCTTTGATAACATCGACACTCAAGCCCAGTCCTCGTTTTTTTGATATACGGAAGCTGTAACTTCGGGGCTTTATATCTCAGTTAATTTTGAGCTGATTCTTCTAAACGAGGTATCAAAATTTAAGTTGAAGCTCCTCTTTGATGACATTGGTAAAGTTGAAATGATTGAATTGGATGCTCCTCCGCAGCACCTGTTTAAACTTGTCCTCATATCTTATGCGATCGTGTACTGTATTGACATCTGTAAATTGCATTGAGTAACAAAGCCTTCAGCAGATGGGTCTGTTCCTCAACCCAATTTTTAAGCCCTGTACCACACGATGACTGTTCAATTTTCAAAGTTCAATCATCGAAATTTGACCACTTGATCGATATTTAAACTTCCTTTTTGGCAAGAAGACCAAGCACCAAATTTCTTTCATTGCAAATCCTACGATTGGTTTTAAGATTAGCAAATTTGGCTGTTCTAGGGTTGCTTGGGATTTTGAAGCATGTGGCAGAAGAGTATTGACGACATAAATTTTGAGGTGTCATTTTATCTTTGCATTTTGAGGTGTCACTTTGCATTTTGATCACAAATATTTTGAATGGCCTGTAAATTTTGGGGTATGATTTTCCCAAAAATTCTTAAATTTAGGGGTGTCAGATGTCAAATTGGCACACCCCTGTCATCTGCCTATTGAGGTTACCCTCGGATGATTTTTGAAACGAGAATACTCTTTCGGGACACCCCGTCGCTTTTGAAATACAGACAGAAATAAGAAGGAAAAGAAAGCAAGAGATATTGTAAAATCAAATTTTCGTATATCGACATAGCTACGTGAACACACAAAAATGACGACCATAATATTAAACGTGTACAATAATAAATAAAGGGATTTTTATTTATGGCTCAACATTGTCCTATCGAACAGTGATTCCTCTCACCAGAGTTTATGTTCAGTTCATGTCTATACAACAATATATGCGAACAGACAAAGTATAACCTTGCCTTTATGGATCTTTATAAAAATATAAACTTAACAGGACACTGAGAATCTAAGTTTGTACAACATTCTTAGCTTGTACTCTTGCCCAAAACAGAAACCAAGCGATGATCAATTCTACCTAATTATAAATTTGTTTACTATTGAAAGAACTTTTCTAAACTGTCTCAGTATTCTAGAAATTTATGTTTATTGATTCATCAATCTTTATTTATAAGTGATAACTTCAGAATGCACTGCATATCTTCCTATATTGCCTATGATAAACATTCTTGTTTATTTAATTTTGACGGCCTACAAGCGTAATCTAGGGCTAATAAAACTTGGGCCTGTTTTCTCGAATGTTCTTCGCTAAGTTTCTGTTGTGGTAGAGTACATGTAACCGTATGTCATCGCGTTACAAACACACACATCAAACATTAAAAAATTTACATTAATGCTAAGGAAACCTAGCATTGTGAGAGCTTCGAAGATGTTTTAAAATAAATATCTTCGAGTTCATATTAATAGATAGTCTGTAGGTTAATTATTTTGACATTACGAAGATAGGCCATCGAGGCATTGGGGTGTTGTGGAGTTGAATAGGCCTAAGTAACTATCTACATATAGTTTTATCATAGATAAGAAAGGGTGTGAATAATCAATGTGAGAAGCATTGAGATTAATGTTTTACAAAGTTTAAAGTGGTATAGTCCAATACAACTGATTTCCAATGCTCATCTTGATATTCTTAAAAAATAAGCTTTTTTCGATCAGCTGTAAATTTGGTATTTCCATTTCGTTGATAAAATTCAGATCTTTAATTTCTCCCATTAAATTCCATCAAATGTCTCTAACGGCTGTCTCGGAAAGATCTTTTGTCCTTTGTGGCCCGCTTCTTTTTCCTTTTACCACCCTCTCGCAAGATGTCTACGGCGTTCGCTTCGTCCGGGCTGCATTCGTACCAAATTTTTAGATATTTATACACATTTCCACAACTGTTATCGTCGAAGAAAATATTAGAAGCGACAACTTCACATGCCATTTCTTGCTTACACTGACCATCAACTTTAAGCCGTGTGTTTTCTGCGTTTGTCTCGCAGAGACGATCGCTTGTGAGCCCTGCTGGTACTTTTCCGCACGTTGCATGGTCATCACGTCCCCAGAAAGCCTTGACAATTTTGATCACTTCGTATTGCTTGCACTGTACCCAGCCCTTCTCTCCTTCGCAGATGACTGTGAAGTTCTGGAATAGACAGGAGATTAGTTGAAGGAGACATTCTAACGTAACATGAAATGATACAATGAAGAGTTAAGCTGCAAATGTTATAACGATTTTTAGTCTTCGTTCATAGTCGTATTTTCAAAGAAATTACCGTTTTACTAATACAAACCACATATAAAACGCACAACAACATTGTTTTCTATGATATATCATAGGCTGTCAATGAGATGAGAAGTACAGTAGGATCATGCTTTTTCAGGCTCATGGGTAACTAGCATGCATTGCAGCCCTATTGTAAAGGTGGCCTATTATTTCATGCTGCTTGAAAATTATTTTGTGATATCGTTTGCTTCATCATCACATCGCTGCAGCTCTAAATGCTTCCATATTTCACCTTACGTATGTTTAACAGTGGATTGAATTGAATGAAATCCACGAAAAGCAAAACAGACGATCGCAATGCATGTCTGTTTCCCAAGAGCCTTTGGCAAAATAAACATGTCACTTGATCCTCATTCGCCTACTCTTTCTCTTTCATTATCCTCTTTCTTATCTCGGTGAACTCTTTATTTCAGCCAATCTGCTTCTAAAAGGTGAAATCTCTTACTTATACTTACAGGCATAAGAGGTTCAGGTCCTGCTTGTCCAGCTGGTCCAACAGGTCCAGGCAAACCGGGTGCTCCTGGTAAGCCAGGGCTTCCAGGAAGACCAGCAACACCAGGGTCACCCTTCTCTCCAGGGAATCCAGGGGGTCCAGGTTGTCCAGGAGGACCTTGTGGTCCCATAGGTCCAGGAGTTCCATCTTCTCCAACGTGACCAGGAGCTCCTGGTGCACCGGGTAATCCAGGTGGTCCGGGTTCACCAGCTGGTCCGGGTGGTCCAGGAGGGCCGGGTGGTCCGTTTAGGCCTTTCAAGAAGAATCCTAACGTAAGATTTTGTTCCAAGAGTTGACTGACCATCAGCTGGTCCAAAAAGGGCTGTGTAATTCTATCGCCTACTTTTGGCCAGTCCGGCAGAATTTGTTGTGAGAACTGTGAAATAGAAGAAAAAATGAAATTAAAAACTTGTGGAATCATGAAATCATGGAATTCTTCAAAATGTTTTGAACTTGTTTGCTATTACATCCGTAACGCACGGAGCAATTTCGCTTTGAAAGAGCCCTGATTTATGAGCTTATGTAGTAAGAATATTACTTAGTAAAGGTCTCCCTGCGCAATCTCAGAGTTATGTTTACAAGGAATGAAATTACGTGGAGAGATCATTCACTATTCAAAAGCGACATTATTTTTGTAGTAATTGCAATCTTTCCAAAGCGCGATACAGCTAAAGTTGGAGGATTCTGAAAGCAAAATTTAGAACGGTTTTGTCAAACATTTAGAGGACAGTTTTGATGATATTATCTTTGCTTCACTTTAGGCCTAAATTTCGGATCCTCCATAAATGAAAAAGGCGTAAAATGATGTACACGTTGAATTAGAAGAAATATCTAGATCATGCCTGAAGTTGAATGTATAAAGTCAAAGGTATTTCGAGTTATGAAAATTTGAAAACCAACGAATCGGAATGTTTTGAAATGTTTGCCACCCGCTGAAAATGCATTGCGATGGATCAAACTTTCCCTATCTTTTGTTACATTATTTGTATTTACAAACAAAGATAAGGGAATCCAGAATACATATTTCACAAAGTTACTTCACAGTAAATATCATCAGTAAATGAAATCTAGATTGTTTTATTTCGTCACTGCAATTGGCAGAGAAAGCACTTGTTAATGTCCGCCATTTTGGGTCAGCCATCTAATACATAATTAATTAGCTGATCTTTTGACTTTGCTGCCGTTGTTTGCCCAAATTAATGGGCCTAACTTTCATTTTTGTCTAATTTTTAGGTTTATTATGAGCTATTGCTTGATACATAGTCCTCTGAATTTTCTCCATCCTCACTATTTTGTTCGTACGCAGTGTAGCTCTTCTAATTTCTTCAGGATTTCCAGGCTGAATTCCTCTCGAAATATCTTCAAACATTTGGCTTACATATCATCTCACCTCGCATTTTGTATACGATTTCTTTCACTGCGTTATTTGAATCTGTTTCACATGCAACTGTTTACATCTTCTCAAACATTTTTAACCTTCCTAATTTGGCTCTTTTTATGATTGCAAAATTCAGGCCAATGTGGTAACAAAAGATCAACAGCAAATTTTGTGTCAACTGTAAACATTCTTTAAAATGTGCAAAACGTATCCCCAGTTCCAGAGTACAAGCAATGCTTCTCTGAGTATTTTGAGTTCTTGATTAAACAATCGCTTATGAGAACTAGAATCTTTGTTTTTTAATCATATACCAGAGAGAAATTTGTAGACATTCGTCGCTCTGATTATGTCTTTTGCAACAAGCCATGATATTGTTCCTTTCTCTTGGAAAAAAGTTTTGCAGTGTCGTTTGTCTCAAAAAATTGCTGACTTGTTGAATCTTTATCAAACTAGAGATCCACATGAGACACAAAATTATCGATATTAATTTGTTTACTTTTTGATGTAAGTTTAGTTGCGTTTTGTGTGAAATAATAAAATGATGAATAATGATTATGAAGATGCAAGAACGTACCGTATAACCTATGGTTGCTGCGATGAACAGCGTGACGAGGCATTGATGCCCTCTCCTCCAAATCATGATCTAAAATTTGAAAAAATCTAAATTATTATTCTTCATAAATCACTAAGGAATCTCTGCAGCAGAATATCTAATCAATGCCTGTTATTGTAATCTATTTCCTAACTTTTCTTCCGTATTCATGTTTCAGGTTGTTGACACAAATGTTATCTGAGCATTGTTAAAAATACCGATAACAAAGGCACATTTGTTTACTTGTTGTGTCAGAGAAATTGGACCCAGGAACATTCAACCATGGTAAGGCCTATCTTTCTCTCTTTCTTTATTTTACATCCCACAGGGCTCGTGCATAAGACCTTGATTGCATCCTTGAGGCTGCACATAGGGTATGCATGCTATCTCATGAAATTTACTTGGTACTTTGGTTGTGCAGCTCCAGCATGCAATCTTTGCATCGAGGTAAGTATTGTGTTTCGTGTAGCAATAATATTCCAACTCCATCCGAATAGATATTCCGTTTGCTTATCACGCGTAGAAATCAACACTTTGAATCTTTGAACTTGGAGGCCATTCTATCAACACTTGATTGGCCAGTCGTAAATGCGTACAGATAGGTATTTCAATATGATGAAATTCGATAAGAAACACACAATCTGAGTAATATCAACTTCGTTGTTATAAACAATAAGATCTGTACTCTTCTTGCAATAGACGAGACAGTTTCCATGCGTTAGACTAAGGCCATCCATCAACAATATGCTGCAATAAACTCGAACCATATAATATGGATTTGAGGAGCTTGTAAAAATCCTTACTTTAGCTGATTAAATAGGGCGTTGCACGCTTTCCAAATAATGATTGATAATGTAAAATCCTTCTCGTAATATCCCTTGGTCTTTGTAATAATTTAGTGTAAAATAGAATGAAGGTTTTCTCGTATGAAATGTTACAATAGATCGATAGCGTCTCGTAGAAGCATCGGTCCCCGAGAATACTCTCTGACGTTCGATTGCTTGATCAATAGCTGCTGGTTGTCCGATTGATGAGGTCACTCGTCAAATATTCAAGTCAGATTCCGAAAACATGGAACCAAGCGAAGCTCCCCCTTTCTCTAAAACTCCCGAATAATCATTCCCTGATTTTAGGTATATTTCATCCCGTGAAACAATATTCTTCTAAATCTAAAACGCTCTAAAAAGAAGCAAATTTATGGGCCTATGTAAAAAATTTTTTCTTCTTACGGGTATCTTGACCTCAAAAATATAACCTCGTAGGCCCAACATTTTATTTTACTTGGAAGATGTATAATTTGCATAAAATGTAGAAAAGTGTTTCTTACCTCTGCAGAATTGATCCTCTCCTCCTTTATTGGAAATACGATCTTTTCAATTCCTTATAATATCATGAGAGGTTCTAGCAAAAGCACCTCAAATAACTCAGTTTCAATTTTCTGTCCTGCCTCTCAAGCGAAAGTTGGACGCATGCGTGAAATTCGTTGATTTGAATTGACGTGGCATTACTATTGGTTTGCTCAATGAACAGCATTGCGTCACTGCATGTTCACTGAAACTAGCCAATCATAGGCCCGTGTTTGTTAATGGGCTATTGTTCAGAACAATAGAGATTGTTGATCAACTCCTAACTGAGGTAATGTTTAAACCGGCTGTTTATGGGAACTCGGTCATGCGCGTAGATTTTCAACCGCAAACACCCGTTGACCTATTGAGCTTTATTGGCCTTCTCGTTAACAAGAACAATTGACAAGGCCATATGGCCTCTCTTTCATGACCCTGTTTGGCATTCTCAATTGACCAATTTGCAATCGAGTCTATTGCTCATTTAGTTTTGGAAGTCGTTTATTTACGCTTGTCAATAAGAGGCTGTTGCCCCATTAGTAAATAAGGTGACTGTCGTTTCTGGACCTGGCCTCGTTTGCTGGTAATACACAGTCATTAGGGGGTGTCTTGGCTACTGTTGCTTTTTCATAAGCCGCATTTAATGCGAGGCTAATTTCAAGTGTACGCAATAGCAGATCTCTGTAGTACTATCGAGCAGATGTGTACCACTGCAGTGCTACACAGCCTCATTATCTTTGCTTCGTTGGCAGACTAAATCTCTGTTACTTCAACATAGTTTCGGAGTTTCTGAAGTCGGCCGGCTTATCACATAGAACAGTGGCATTTCTAGCCATGCACAAGTTATTTTGTCGCTTTAGACCCATCTCCATCATAATTTGGGAACCGATGCCCGATCTTATCGAGTTGATTGTTTTTGGAAAAATCCCCGACATGTCTGATATTCCTTGTGGTTATAATATTTCTACATTGGAAGATTTTTGTGTCGCTCTACGGACAGCATTGTTGCTCTCAAAATCTTTTGTCCAACATAAAGCATATGATTACTGAAACAATACATGCAATATTTTTTTGATAGATCATACTTCTACAGCCCTTCTGTTTGTATAGATTTTCATTGATCCTGAGGTACTGACAGGCATAGTTAGGTACATTTTCTGACATGCAACGTTCGCAACAAACATTTTGAGGGACCAGAAAACGCCGGCTAATGGCGACTGATACATATCATTTAGTTTTCGTTGCAATTTCAAATTCTAGGAGGGTAGCCCCTCAGTATAAAAGTTGGATTAGCATACTACGCTTATTTCTGTGACTTTCATACCCCAATTCCAAATTTGTAGGCGTCAAAAGATCAGATAAGTGCAGTAGCGTCTGATCAAACGATTAAGCACTTCCAAATATAATCATTACTAACACTGATAACCCGCTTTGCTTACTTTCTGCACAGTAGCTTTGTTGCAACCCTAAAGAGTCTTTAATTAATCGTCATGGTTCATTGAGCATTGGGTAACAAATTACCCGTTCACCCTAATTCATGCCCAACCAAACTTCAGGTTATGAATGTTTTTCTGATTAAAACTGCCAAAATACTAATTGGATTTGGCATTCGTGAACCAATAATAATTTGAAGTTTTAGGTTATTCAGGAGTGTTCTACAATTGTTTCTTTTGTTCACTACCGATAGACCTTTTCTACAAAAGAGCCTGCCTGGATTGCACCGAGGGGGGGAGTATTCCATTGTAAAAAGGTACAAGGGATATGCCGCCCGCAAAGGTATACTTTGTTTTACTTCCAGTCTGGTCAAGGGTATACTTTTAAGCAATCTTAGTCTAGATAGCGGTATGCTTTTTGGCAATTTTGCTCAGGGAAAAGTCAAATTTTGGCAATACCTGCATAGAAACAAAAATTTTTGTGATTTTGGTGTAGAGAAGTCGATAATTTGAAAATTTTTGTCTAGAAGACGCCAACTTATGTCACTTTTGATGTAGAATTTGGTCTAACCAATGGTATCATCGTCACAAAAGTTGGTCCAGCCTTCTTCGCAAAGCCATCATCATCATCATCATCATCATCATCATCATCATCATCATCATCATCATCATCATCATCATCATCATCATCATCATCATCATCATCATCATCTATCTTCAGTCATTCATTTATTTACATTAGGCAAATAAAATGATCATAGCTTTAGCGAGTAGTTAGATTGTAGGTGACATAATAGGGAAAGAGCAGGTATGACATTGATCAAACACTGAACAATGTAGGAGACAATGAACAATGGAAAAGACAATAGAGTACCAAATGAATAGAACAATAGATAACTGAGCTAAATTTGGTGACCAGAAACGTTTCCGTAAATTCATTTTTTTGCTATTTACTTGAAATTTTAGTATGGGATTACCAGAAATTTGAAACTTGAATCCAAAATATTTCTGGACTTCCGCTACGTGACATTTCAAGCGTGCAGCGCCTCATGGTCTCATCTGATTTTATTGGCCAACTTTGAGGTCGACGTCAATCAAAGAGTGAATTATTTCTTGCTGAATAATTAAGATTTGCCTGTAAGAATTTGCAACCAGGAAGACATGTCTTTCAAAGACATTAAGTGGCGATAGTGATGAAACAGAGAAACGATGCAGAGCCTTTTCATCCATTCATTATAACTTTACAAATATCTTATCAACATTTCTACTTAAATCTCTACTTCCATATTTACATTCAGTGTTGTTGTTGTAATTTTTTATTCTTGGTGATAATATTTGCGATTATACCTTTGATCATTCTCCTCCGCAGGAGCATTAGCCTTACTCCATAAAGGCACTCAGCTTACGCTCATCTAAGCTCATTGATCTGATGTTGTCGAAAAAGCAAGACTATTATGTATTGATTCTGTAGCTAACACTCTGAATTTTAGGCCCCGTTCACACTGCTAAGTTTTCATATGAAAATGGAGTAGAACTTATCCGTTTTTGCCTTGCGTTCACATTGCTCCGCTGTGAAAACGGGGCTTTTCGAAAACGCTAATGAAAACGCATAAATTTGAAAACGATGCGTTTTGGAAACGATCCGTTTTCAGTGTTTTTCAGTGTGAACGCCAAAAACGGAGACATTTGAAAACGCTGCACATTTCTTTGTTAATAGATTTTTTATTACAATGGCATTCAAAGTCGCGATTGGTGCCTTGTTGACAGCTATTGAAAAAAGGCTTTGTTTTGAAAAGGGGATTAACAACATCGTTTTGCTGGAGCAATGTGAACGCCTATCGTTTTCATAGCGTATCTATTTGACAACGGAGCAATGTGAACGGGCAGCGTTTTCATCAACAAAAACGGATAGAAATGAAAACGGAGCAGTGTGAACGTATCCTTAGCTACAACGTAATGAAATTAATGGAGAGAAATAGACTATCGAGAAAGAAGATTGGGTTTCTTAAAGGCGAGATTATACTGGATATTAGAAATCACTGAAAACTGCTAATCTGTAGCCATTGCAGAGGAAAGTGCCAATGCAATAGATACCATATTTACAAGCTTTCACTAACTGCTATAAACTCTTAACGCTCCCGTAATTTAAATGACTTACAGCTACTATTTACACCTATTGAACACCTTCAAAATGGATTGGGTATTTATTATCAAGGTGTGATAAAAAAATTTGCCACCCAGTTATCAAGTGATCAATCTCTTTATAAAACATCTTTTGAATTCTTTAACGTGATTTTGACATGAAAATTTTTTCTTTCAAAATCTTATGTAAAAAGTTGTGCAACACCAATACTTCCCAAGAGTATGGTCACATGACTTGAAATAGATAAACAACCTCGGGCGATTTTGTTGTCTATTCAATTCAAACTATCATTACTGCAATTTGCAGGGTTGCCAACAGAAATCTTCAATGCTCTAGGAAGATTCATGCTTTACTCCAAGTCCAAGTTTCCTACTCCAAGTCCATTCCGTGGTTTAACAGCACTTAAGAAAATAATTACCTCTGCGGGGGCGTACGAAGAGGACGCCCCCGCAGAGGTAATTATTTTCTTAAGTGCTGTTAAGCCACGGAACTGACTTCGAGCAAGTCTACATAACCCTTCAACTATCCCTTTTTAGTTGCATTTATGAATGTTTGGTATTGATACTAACTATACCTAAACTCCTGTTGATATTCAATACGTTTCTGCAAATATTTTACCCAGGTAAAGAATCCCAAATGTTGAAAAACCATCACCCATTTACCCAAAACTATTAATTTGGATAAAATTTTCCCTATGGCGACTTGAATAAGTCAGCTAATAATGTTTCAATGGACACTGGTCCAACTGTTTGTCTGAAGAAGACATCTTCCAATGTTTTTGGGCTGATTCCCCTCAAGGATGGCAACAGTAAGATCAGTTTTCCAAATCTTTGTTTTTGCTCCCTGAAATGATGCCTGATATGATCTCCAAGCATGACTTGAGCTTGATCTTGGCAACTTTCGACGTGATGAGGATCTCGAAGGCCACGAGAATCTGAGGATAAATAAGAAAAATGCCTTGTTTAGGCTCCTTAAAAATGCCTGGAATAGTTAAGGGTGATGCAGAGCTCGTGGGGAGCTCTCAGGCAATTGTTGAGTTTTAGACTGTGATGACTGCAAGGACTTACCATTAAAATCATGAGGTAAACGTACGTTTTTTTATAAAAAACCACGAATTTGGCCCAGTGCTGAAAGTTTGTCAAAAATATTAGATTTTGGGTACTTTGAGTTTCTTACGAGTTTCTTAAAGGTTCCACAATAATCTTCATGTTCACTGCCTGTGCCCTCGTGAACATTTCAAAACAAGATTTTTGAACTCTTTCCCGTTTACTCAAATACCATCCGAGTAATATGATACAGAAAAACAATGAAAATGAAGTAATTATATATGTGAACGATTTCCTTTATCAAGATAAACATTTTCTTTAGCTCTATTTCTTAGTTCTGGAGTTTCTTATGAGCTGTTTCTTATAAACAAATATATGTATATGTATTCATTTCAGATTGTACGTTAGAATTCGCATTGGGATTGGAATAAGTGAATTAGAACTGAAAAATCAGGGATCCAAACTGTGAGATGAAGAGTATAAAGCTTCTTGGATTGGAAACCAAACACGGAAGAATGAAGCTGTGAGCTTATTAATTCATTGACACCAGTTCTTATTTATTTATTTATTCATTATGCATTCATTCGTTCATCCATTCCTCCTTTTCATTCATTCATTCATTTATTCATTCATCCATTCATTAGCTCATTCTGTCATGACTTCATGGGCTCTTCTTTCAGTCATTTATCCATGCTTTTTCTCGTTTAATCTCTTGTTTATTCATCCATTTATTCATTCGTTCATCCATTCCTTCTTTCATCCATTCATTCACTCATTCGTTCATTCATTCATTCCTTCATTCATTCGTTCATTCATTCATTCATGCATTCTAAAAGATACTTTTAACAACTTCACTCACCATATTTGAAGAGGATGATTGCTTTCAGGAATATAAATTCCTCTTCGGTGATTTTGAGGGCACGAAACTTGGATGCCAGTTCTTGAAATCTTCGCAGCTCCAACGATATTTTAGCAGCTCTGTCGGGATCTGTCGGCTTCTTTTGATTAACAAAGGGTGAAAGGAGAAAATTCACATCCAGTGGTAAATTCCATTGCATTGCGAAGAGAATAAACAACTCCCGCCAAGACTCCTCTAGTAAAATAATCTGATCTCTGAAGGGCAACTGTAAAAAGGCTGGCACGTTTCTTGCCCATGTGACAGATAGATACAACAGTCTGGCTGCTGATTCATAAATCCCTTCAACTGAGTGATGATGGTGATGATAGGGTGATTGCGTCAGCTGTGATTTGTGATTATGAATCACTGGCATCGCGTATGACGTCATAATAAGAGGACTTGGCACGCTCCCATCATGTGTAGTGAAGCTTGAAATGTAATCAGCTCTTGCTCGGAGGTAATGGTATTCTGCTGCTTCTGATGCTATTGTAGGGATGTCACGGATGCGGGCAGTATTTGGTTGTCGTTCTTGCTGTACGGCTGTTTTGAAATAGAAAATAGACAATCAAGATCATAAGTAGGGCATAGCTATTGCACACAGAAGAATAAGGGTGGCAGGGTGCCGAGTCATCTCAACAGTACCAGATAGTAGGGAATAATGGGTAGATGGTCCCACTCCAAGTGTTGAGGAGAAAAAATGACCTTCTTTCAAAACAGTACGAGCAAGTGATACCTTGCGTTGCAATGGAAGCAATTGCTTCGCTCCATATTGTCAGACAAAATGTCCACCTTTATGTCAGAATTCATTGATTTTGCAGTTGCATCAGGAGCCAGAAATTTTCAGCATGTAAAGGCATTTTCAGTCTTACAGGCAAGAGTTTTAAAATCACGGCTGGAAGTAACCTGCTCTAGATTTCAGAAACAGTCTTATTCTTGCTGGTGATCCTTGCTTTTCGGAAATTTACGGTAACAGTCGATCACTCTCATTTCCAGCATTTTCAGTCATGTCCAAGGGCCTGATGAATGAATGGGCCTGATAAAAGTTTTGGGAAATTTTTTTGGCAGTCTTCAAGTTCAGGTACATCAGAGCCATCATCGTTTTATTGCAAGGTTAATCTCTCTCATCCCTTGTAACGTGTGTGTAGTACAGTGCGGGGATGGATAGTACAGTGGTTGATGCTCAGTACAGTGGGGAGGTATCTCTGAGTTCCCCACTGTATTGCATATCCCTCACTGTACTGCACGCGTTACTTGGGATCTATCTACTTCAACAGAAAGGCTCTCATACATTATTTGTAAACAGTGTTAAAGTACACAAGAAACCAAGCTCTGAGCAGCTGAACTGCTATGAGGAAGAAGAGCTTTGATCTCTGAAAAGTAACGTACCCCATAACTAACAATTTTCACGCTGAAATTTGCAGCAGAGGCTTGATAAGACTAATATGCTCAGAAGGGTTTTAGCGTGGTTCCAAAATCCATCGTATCTGTAAGGTGAAAACTTCAAGAATTTTTCTTTCGGCTTTAATTCATTCGAGCGATGAAGGGATAATCCGCAAATCCCCTGCTTTTCAACGGGCGGTACACTTTTTCTGTTTATTTCAGAAGATTTGGGTTTAGAAGGCCGTTGCTGTAACTGCGCATGGGTTTTAATTATCACAGTGGATCGGCAAAGAATTCCTTATTTTTAAACCACTGCAGGCGTAAATGACACAATTTTTCATTTAAGACGGTTAATAAGTTCAAATGAGCGAAGGAACTTTTTTAAGTTGTCAGAATTCTGAGTTATGCCATTGAAATGCGATGGTTGAGCGTGGCTTTAACGTGCGATTAGCGTGGATTTTGCGTGCATGCACCTGATTAAAAAGCATGTGGCATGGGTCGGTCACGACTTTAAAAGTATCTTCTCGCGGGTCTTTAGAAACATTTCTGCGGTTTTTATCCATCGTGCATTTTCAGGCCTGATTGATGGCAGATCATGAGCCGTGCAGTGTTTACGAATTTTTTCACCCTCTTTTGGATGGATTAAATGAATTAGCTTCACTGTTGCTGTGAGCAAGACTACACCAGTAGCAACCTTGCTTCAGGGTCTTCCAGGTCAAACGATGTTCTTATGACTATGGTCAAACGAAAAACATTTCTATTGCTTTGCTCAAGAATTGGCCCAGGCGAGACCCGGGCGAGACACTCCACCCAGTCTCGCCAACGATTTCCCCTTGAATTGCGAATTGCCGCTCTGAACAGATACAAGTTTTTTGTGAGACAAAGTATTCAGGTTAAAGAACAGATTTATACCTCTGAGTGTGCTCAATGAATTCTTAAGGCTATCGAATCGGTTTGTCTTAAACAGACAGGAATCCTTTGGTTTAATAAATTCGCCCTTGCTCCCACCCAGGGAAGTACTCAGGTATATATTTAGGATAGGGGTGCTCAGGCTGGGTTGCAAAGCGACCACCCAAAAAATAATTTCTGGCATAAAAATAGACCCCAAAAAATAATTTTCTCTGATCCAAAATACCGAAAGGTCATGAAGTCGGTATCTTAAATGTACGGAAAAGTGTTCCAACGGATTAGATTTCTCATAATCTATTGGATATTCAAGTATATGATTTTAATAATGAAAAAAGTAACCTGATCATCCCTATCCAAATATACCCGAGCACCCCCTGGGTTTTCCTACTACTTTCTACTACTTTACAGCAGTACTTTTGTGGGACACCCGATACCATTGTCTTGGTATGCGCTCAAAATTCTTCTCTGTAGCTAATGAATAAATTAGTAGCACATGAAAACAGCTAAATAACCTATTGCTTGCTCGAACTCTACCGTTGTTAAAATTGATATTTTCTTTTGATGAGTTTGTTTTTACCAAAATCGCGTTCATGTCCTCATTATTGGTTGTAATCTGCTCGCAAAAAGCCTCTGTTGCTTTAAAGTTTTCGTAGGCACTCAACTGAAAAAGGATACGCCCTGCCCATTCCTTTGCTAAACAATACTCAAGCCTACTGTTACGAGACTGGTATTATTTTCTTAAAGAAAACTCATCAACTGTAATTCGTCTTTTTTGAAATACGTGCTGTGCAGTAATACCCGAGAACACGCCCCAGTGAAGGCTAACCACTACTTTTTGTTATATTCTGCTAGAAAATTGAAATTTGCGGGAATGTTATAGACATAGGCCCAGTAGCTTAAAGAAAAGTTCGTAGTCCTGTCTGCCCTAATTATTGTGTTCTTAGAAACTTGAACACTTCGGAGACTTTTGCAGAAATTGTCTCAATTATTCACGGGCGGTAGGAAACCCTTAATTTGGAAAATATTTATGTATGTTACATCGAGTTATTCCTATCTTACTTTATCACTTCATCGGTGATATATCGACTTAGTTTCCCGTTGTGTGTGTATTTCTCCTGAGAAGCCGCCATGTTAATCCCGCGCGTGGCGGCAGATCGACGAGACCTCAAGAACACTCGACGCCATAGAGTGACGCAATTTCTCAACTGGCCTTGAGATCACGTCCATCTGCCGCCACGGGCGGGGATTAAAATGGCGCCTTTGCAGGACAAGTACACGCAAGGGGAAAACAAGTCGATGTATCACAAATGAAATGATAAATACATAGATATTTTCCAAATTCAGCGTTCCTACTGCCCGTAAATCATTAATTGTCTAGAATTTTAGATTGCAACTGATTTAGTATGGTTTCAGTATGCCTTGCACATAACATCTCTTGGTTTGCCTTTTAATTGCCATTTTCATGGCCCATAGCCATTTTCAAGATATAAGGGGAAAACCCTCTCGCTTGTTTGTTCCTGTTTTATTCGCCGTTGTTCGCTGGCGGAAAATTAGACGAAAGTTGGTTGAAATATTTGATGATTTTTCAAGCATTGTCGGAAACTTCTCTGGCTAAATGGTTCACGACTCAAAAACGGCATGATCGGTTCTTGTGAAATAAATTTACCATCCAACCATTCTTTTATTTGAAAAGTAGATCTATGTTTAACGGAAAATGAATGTACATTTATGATTTTAAACCTTGCCAACCGTCGAAGAATTCATAACTCATCACAGTGTCACAGTTTGTTTACTCAACTCACCAACGTCTTAGAAAGAAATTTCGTAGAAAGAAGTTTATGGTAACGATTTTGCGCTCTGCTGGAAATATTTCTTTTGCTTCAGTTTATATCAGTGTCCTTGATACTATCGGAATAGCCTTTCAAATAACTTGAACCTTTTTCTTTCAGGAATATTCATGTCATGAACTGCAGAGACAACAGACAGAGCCAACAGAAGTAGATATCTTGGAAGGCAAAAAAGGCAGTTTGTCACGATCTTATTTGAATAGAAGACTACATCGATCTTAACTCTCTATTTGATCATTTGGTTCACGAAAAATGATGTTGAATCATTCTACCATATATTCCACACGAAGCAGTATGCAGTCAAAATAACCTCTTGTACCAAACAGACACATTGGGTAAGCAAGTTATATGTTTCTTCTTGTGCATAATGTAACTCACCCTTAAATGGTCTGTAAACTTAGAATCAACGACGTTTCTCCTTTATGCAAAACTGTTGTCGTTATCTAGTTGGCAATCAGACGTTTGAATTTGCAGAAATGAATATAAGCTATTTTTGAAGCACAATCAGAGAAAGAAAGGTTGCTTTATGAAACCCTCTCTTGATTGGTATCGCAAACTTAGTATCATCAACAGTCATGCTTCACGCAAACTGTACCAGTCATTGTTTGTAGTAATTAATGCAAAGTAATTTTAAAGCACCTTTAAGGAAAGTGAGGAAAGGAAAGAACATTTGTAGCTTTCAGAGAACATTTGAAAAAAGCGAAGGATAATCGAGGAAGACCAAAACAGATATGGATCAGACAAATAAATAAAGACCTGGAGCCAATAAATAGAACAGTGGATGCACTAACTGAAAACGATTATGAGTGAAGGGAATAGAAGAAAACAGTGGCAAGGCTAATGTCTTGAATGAGACGGAAAAGCCAGTAAGAAGAAGAAGAAGAAGAGGTTACCTATGAAACTCGCCTTTCAATGGCCTTGTCAATCAATGGCTGAGCTTTCTGCGAAGCTGTTGCCGTTTCCCGTTGGCAATCATTCGATTAAATTGGAAACTGTTTTAAGGCACCTTTAAGGAATGCATAGCTGTCTATGAATCTCGGCTTTCAATGATCTTATTAAGCAAGAATCAACGATTGATCTTTCTGCAAACTGTTGCCCTTATCTGGTAGCGATCATTTGTTTAAATTTGTGGTGATGAACTATTTAAAGATACCTCCAAATAAAGCCAGGATGTAAATGCGAATCCTTATAGGTGTTATGTTGATTAATTTAGAATGAAAACCTCTAACTTTACTCGAAAACATTGCCTTTATCTTTTTCAACAATCGATTTTTCAAAGTTTTCTTCAATTTCAACAGATAACGAATCATCACTTGCACCCACACATTTAATATTATAAAGAAATCTGCTCATTTCTCTCCTGTCTTATCCTCACTACAATCAAAATGTCTTCGAAACAGGGCAGATTAAAATCTTCGAATCTCACTAAAATTTGACGTGGAGATTATTGAGTTTATCTTTGTTGAATTAAGCGATTTGCATGAACTTACACCTGGTCTAAATTAGAAAACACACAAATTTGTAATATGCGGTGTAATAAGTCTGTTAATTTCATATTGGTGGCAATGAAGCCCATAAGTTCAATGAGATTATAGGGTTGTAAATAAGAAAGTTGGCAGTAGTGTGACCCGACGATAACTCACTTTTTAGGGGATTAAATTCGAAAAATGAATATTTTATCAAAGACACGTGAGGTTATGAAAAGATATTCGGATATGCGTGAAGAGGATTCAATTAGGCAGTGCTATTTAACAAGTGTGCGGTGTGTCGATGAAAACAAAGCTCATTATTATGCATACTGCAGAACTCAAACTATAGTATTAGGAGGGGATTTCTACGTGAGTAAACGGATCTTCATTAGAACAGTGAAAAACAATGCTTTCTTTATTTCAATCCGCTATTTGACCTTGTCAAGAAACTAACATTCCTATGCAGTCTTCATCAACCATGCTCGTGTGACCTACCTCAAAGTATCTAATTCGCTTTTCAATCTCATCGCTAAAGTTTTGTAGCCGTGGCGAAAGGTGGCGCCAAGGGGGCGGTCTGGGGTGGACATGTTCTTCCAAATTTTCTCATATCTGTATTCGTTCCACAGTAAAAACGATATTAAAACTCTCTTTGCATTGAGGGATGTATTGGACCAGTATTGATGAAATGCATACCCTTTTGATAAACCCATCTGTTATAAAAAATCTAAGATTCATTTCAATTAAAACTCCGAAGTTGTTTGCGTTTCCCGAAGGAATGAAATGCAATCTAGTTTTATCATATCTTTCGTTGTTTTTCTTAGATTTTGCTTATTTCTTTGAGTTGGTTTCGATTAGTTTCGATCTGTTGAAACAGGTGATCAAAAAATCTTATTTCTTTAAAGTCATCAAAACTACCGGACTCCTGTCCAAAAGCTCAATAAAATGTGATCACATGGCCGATATCTGAATTTCTTTTTTGGCAAGAAGATCAAAAACCAAATAGTTTTCCATGGTGTAGCTATCTTGTGATTGGTTCTAGAATAGACATTTTAGCTATTCTACAAAAGAGCCTGGATCGAGCGTTATTTTTATACATTTTTATTCCCGAGGTTCGATCGAGTGGTGTTAGAGCCTCTATCACTATTATGCACATTCGAAAATTCTACAGAATGTAGCATGCTATCCTTCGATTCTGATTCTTTTCAAAATAGCTAAAAGGTCTATTGGCAAATTTAACTCTTGAAGGCTGCTTGGTTTTTGAGCATACGGCAAGAAGTATTGGTGATTACCAGATCAATTTTTTGTCTAATAGGCTTCTAGTTTAGACTGCGTTCACACGATACCGGCATAATTTGAAAAAGATTCAGCGGTAACTAACTCAGTGCATTTTCTCCAAGAAGTTGATGCCAAAGAAATGTACCTATAGCCTAAGAATCGATCAGTCTCTTTCCAAAAAACTTCGAAAAATGTTTTGTTTTCATCATTTTTGAGTGTTCACACGATGCTGTTTTCAAAATGTGCCAATTAGAGTTCCGTTTTCAAAATCTACCGTTTTCAAAATATGCGGTTTTCGTTTGAACGGGAGGCCTATCCGCCACATTTTTCAATCGTTTTCAAAATGTGCCGGCATCGTGTGAATGGGAGGCCTTAGTCGTCAATTTAAAAAGGAAGCGTAAACTATTATTGCAGACTTGAAGGATAATAAAAATTCTCCAATTAATGGTTATTAGGCAAGGTTGACAGTGTTATTTAATAAGTTTAGCTTGGAATAAGTTTTTTCAAGCCGTCAACTTACGCCCTTAAAGAAATGAAAACAAAAATTTCATCATCTTTAGATAAATTTGGATCATTGACAAAGTGATCCAAGGAAAGCTTTGTAATTGATATGATAATCGCGTTTTGGGGGTTTTGTAAACGGGAGAAAATTAGAAAGTAACTGACCTTCAAATTTTTAAATTATTACTCGCAAAATTTGACGGAACTTCTTATTCGCCAACCTGTTAAATTTGGTTTACATTTGATCAAATAGATATTTCAAAAATGACAAGGATAGCGGCCTAACAAACTTGTAAAATTTCGCGCTCTTAAGCAAACATTTTTGTAACGATTCTTATTGAAGACTTGTCATAAAATTCATTTTAGGTTTGTATTTGATATATCGGCATACTCTTTATAGAGAAATATCATTTACAAAATCAACAATTTATGCAGCTGCCAAAAGGCTATGAAGATCAAATTGTTTTGGTATTAAAACTCGTTTATGATATTAACTTTTTTACTCTTTTTTACACAATTTCTTTGCAGAAATAATTTCGGAAATCTTTCTGAGAAGTGTAAACCGCAGCAAATAAAAGACAAGCAATTTGTTAATGTGAGTTTTAGTTTTTCAATTGTTTTATTAGTGGCATATGTTTTTGGAGAACTCTTCTTATAATTTATATTCATGAGGACTGAATGCAAAGATCAATACGTTTCAAAAGATTGTTTACTTATTAATATGCAAAAAACTTCTGTTGCGCGTAGAGCTGTTCATATTTGCGAATGCATTCTATTTGGATACTTGGCTTGATTTTATTAACGCTTAGGTGTTTTTATTAAAGGCAACGATACTATCGGTTTCAAAGAAGCCTGCCAAATCATCCCATCTCCTCACCCCTCATAATTCTTTCAGATGTGACTATTCAAAAACAGAGAAATTACTTAATGTTGATTGCATCCTAGCACATTTTTGCACAAGTGCTTTCGGTAATTGGGTCATTAATTTCATTGCCAAGTCATTGCCCTTCATTGGATGAAATTTCGTTATTTAAAGCAGAGAAAAGGTAACTTAATTTTGAAAAGGTTTTAAGGACTTTTGCTGTCTTATCTCATTTAATCTCTACTCTAAGCTGAATTTAGCTTCGCTAGTTAAAGATAATGAATTGATAAGTTGATTTTAAATAGGTTTTTGATAAAGTCTGGAGTACCGTTTAATCCTATTCAATTACTCCTATTACAGCTGTTATGGTATTAATAAGAACAATGAAAATGGATTGATTAACAAAGCGCTATTGTTTTACTTGATAAAGCACCTTCTTACGAAGAATAGTTCTTTGTTTAAGCATGTTTGACAAATTAGAGTGAAACATCTGTTCTGTCAAGTTAATCTTTTGACGTATTTGGACTTGAACAGAGATTTTATAAACTAATGTGATCAAATATATATGAATATTCTCATATTCCAGACTCACAAACTTAGCAAGTATTTTCAGTGTGATTGAAGTGTTTGAATTTTTCAGGCTTTAAGGTTGATTATTCTTGATAAATGCATCTTGGTATGAGGCTGGTTTTCATATGTCGCATAGCGTCCCATTTCATCGCAATTTGTCGGATGTCCATCATTGCGATTGTCATTTTATATGAAAATCGAGGATCGTAATTCATTAGAATTTCTCCTATTTCAATGATTGCAGAAAACAAAATTTTTGATTTGCTGTGATCTGTTGCGACGAATTGCGATGAACTGCGATGAATTAGGATGAATTAGGATACCTTGTTTTGGTTGGTTTTCATAAATCAGAAATAATCCTAATTGATCATAGACCCAGAATTTCGATGAATTACAATGAAATGCGATGATATGCGAAATATGAAAACCAGCCTGTAAGAACACGACAAGAAATAACTCAGTTTTTAGTATCTTTTGGTGCCTTTTTCAAGACATTTAGTCTACCAGTTCATATTTTCCAATCTTCATGTTTACGGGATTTACAGTATCCCAGAAATATCTTATGATAGTCTATAGTCTTCCCTAATCGCCACAGCCCTAACTCATTCATTTGTTCATTGTGACTAAGAGGCCGTTGAAAAAAAAGTCCGACATTTACAATATAAAACTTACCAAACTTATTCATTTTGACCTCAATACATTTCTTGAATCGGCAAGCCTGGCATTGGTTTCTTCTCTTTTTATCAACAGTGCAATTTTGATTTCCTTTACATGTGTACATCATTCCGCGTCTAACGCTCCGCATGAAAAATCCGCTACATCCATCGCACGTAAACACGCCGTAGTGCCGACCCGATGATATATCACCGCATACCCTGCATAATATCTCTGATCTCTTGTTATGTGCATCCGCTGTCAGGATTGTTGGCATTGATGGGCTTTCTCGGTCCGATGATGTGTCTAATGCTTTGCAATCTTCAATCGGTGAACCTTAAGAGGAATAGGGAAACATTTGTGAAATACTTTGTCTTGTCACCATCTCCAACTATTTGTCGAGAGGTTTCAGTTTTTTGAAAGGCTGTATCATACGGATTTGTTATCTTACTTTCAAATGAAAGGGTTATTTTGCAAAAAATCTTCGTACTTCACAGGGGAACAAACCAAGCATTCATATGTCTTGCGATGGCTAGGATATAATTGGATTTTTGTCGGTTACTTTTTGGTAGCTTTGATGAAACCACTTTAGAAACAGCAGAAATCAGTGAACTCTAAGACAATCTTGTTTGCAGATTTCTTTACAGTTTGAAGATGGAGCCCTCTTAGCGGCTTTTACTTTGTTTTCCTAGTTGGTTTGACCAGCATTATGAGTTCTCTTTTACCTCGTTAATTTTGGTGCAGGCATAAGACTACATTTCCGATTCTTTTAATGAAGGAGGGATCACTTCAAGTAATTAGATGAAAAGGAAAAGAAAGAAGATTGGGTATGACTGACAGGGTACATGAGTAAGTTATCTTTTTTGATACTGATTGAGTGATTGATCGAAGTGATTGCTTGATTAACTGATGTGATTGATTGATTGATTGATTGATTGACTGACTGATTGATTGATTGATTGATTGATTGATTGATGTGAGTGATTTAATGATTGGCTGATTGGCTGATTTGAGTGATTGGATGAATGAATGAGTAAATAGCTGAGTGATTGATATAACTACCGACTGATTGACTGAGTGATTGAGTGATTGGTTGTTGATTGGATGAATGGATGAATGATTGATTGGAAGAAGGAAGAAGAATACATTGATAGAAGTCTATGAATCTGTCAATTTGAGCTTAGAATAGTTAATGAATTCATGAATGAATAGATTCAGAAGAGAATGAAAGATAGATGAAGAAGATCAATCATTTGACCTAGAGATAGAATAAGTCAATGTTAGGAAAGACAAACGGTAGATTTTCCACGTTGATGTGATCAAACTATCATTGATGATAATTTAAGAAAATATGGGGATAAATAACGTTTTTGATTAAACTCTGAAATGTTGATGTCGTTTGATTTTGATATCTCTAAAATGACATCACAATTTATCAATGGTTTCATTTCATTTTGATTTCCTTATCATAATTATCATCAATTTTATCTTGCGTCTCATTAAAATAAACTTTATTTTTTCGTTATATTACGTTAATTTCACGCATTTGCTTTCCTCACCCTGCAACACACAGCGGTGGAACACATCATCTATCTGTCATATGACTGCATTTTATCTGACTAGCTTTATCATTTGTTCGATTAAATTTTCAAAATGTCAACACGACTCTAAAATAAATTGAAATAGAAACCGAACAATTTTCGTCATTTCTCCTCTTATCGTTATCTAATTTATCATCGTATCGATGAAAGATCACAATTTTGGACGTTTTGAGTTGATGTGTTGCATGAAAAATGACTCAGAGACGCAGTATGAAACTCTAAGTCCCTCCCTCTTGAATGTGGATGTTTGTCATCGAATTGTGCCGCGGCGTTGAGCGATTTAAAAAAATATCTCTGCTGACTTTCAGGAATCGCGTAGGAGTACTGCAACTGACTTAAAACTACCAACGAAAACCCCAGTTATCTACAGAAACGTTCCTCATTTAGAGGTGGTAATTCTTGGAATGTTACAATCGGTTGGTGCTGAAAATGAGGAGCAAGAAAGTCCTTGGATACCATATACCCGATGGTTGCTAGGCAGTTTTGGCTTATATTCCAATGCCTTTACAGTATAGTTTTAAAACAACTATTCATTGTGTTATACGTTGCAAAGACATTGATAGTTGACTATTCATGAAAACTAAAATGCCAGAATTTAAATACACTAAACGTATTGGGTATAACCCTTCATAATTTGGAGTGTATGAAATTTGCTTGTTGTAGAATGAAAGGTACTGAACAGAGTTTGATAGAATTCTGTCCCAACACATCTTTCACTGCATCACCATGCGAAGGTAGAATGTTCTCGATTAGAAGAAGAGAAAGTAGAACGCTCCATGGTATTTCTACCGAGGTATAAGCCCATTTGTCGGATTGTTGCTCATCTAATTCAATTTCAAGACGGATTTTACCGACTTTTTCATGTAGATGAACGAATAGTCTTCGTAAAATCGTCTGAATAGACAAACAGATGGACAAAATCAGGCGACTTGTACAATGATCCTTTTTCACACCAAACGACTTGTCCGTTCAAGATGATTTGTCCTTTCGTTCACTTTCTAAAGAGAAAAGTGTTATTATTCCAGTACAGTTTTCGTGTAATATTAACAGCATCTTTAGTTCAAGAAATACAATCAAAGGCTATTAGAGACATCCCATTATGATTTATCTAACTTCATATGAATAATCTTATCCTAATGTAATAAGGATTTAACTTTATTCTCAATATTTTGTATCGGATACTCTGGGACCTACAACGTGTCTTATGTATATTAAACAGGCGGTTTTCTCCATGACAATTATGACGCTTACGTATCTAGCAAGTCGTTGTCATGTTAAATGCAAATGTTAGGTTATGTTCGATACAGGCTTTACGCAAATTAGCATGATTTTCCTGTCTAATGGTTATAAAAGCTTGCAGTCTTTCATATGGCTTAAGAATCTTCACCATACTGTAAAGACTTCTTATCATGTTAATGTGTGCGATGGCTGTACTATAGCCTTTGCGAGAATTGTCTTTCACTCTTGCTTTACCCTCTCTGAAAGGTTCTACCGGGCAACCCAGAAAAAAGTATCCGAGGCAGTCTGTTTTAGAGAGAAAAGTAAGTGACCATGAGAGAAAAGTAAGGCTAGTCTTTTAGTGACAGAACCAACGTTTGGCTGCAGGGTAGACTAAATGCTTTTGCTCCTTGCGGTATCGTTCTAGTAGTATAGTAGAGTAATTTTGTAAGTAGAGTAGTTAGTAAAGTAATTTTGTTAGTAGAGTATTAAGTAAAATATCACTGTAAATTTTTATTGGAATAAAAAAAAAACGTTTGAAGCATTTCATTCGGCCACGTGCTTCTTTTTCTATAACAGATTGCGTTTGGTCACTTTTCTTGGTCAACCAGTAGATGTTGAAGGCAGCTATTTTAAAAACTAACGAGTATCTTTCTTCAAGAAATGGTTTCTCTGTGATCATTTTTCAATGTTTTCATTTTTGTTTTTCAGATCTGCTCACAGAAGCAAACAGATATCTTCAATTACACTGGAGGTATGTCCTTCTTATGTCGGACCCTTTTTGTAATATTTTGAATTCCTCTCCATCCTTCTTTCTTTTGCCTTGTTAAAGAACATTTAAAAATGTATGCGCAATTGGGGAGTTACCCCGAGAAAAAGAGCTCTACAGTTTTCCCGTGAGAGTTTTGTCTAACAGTGTTTCCTTGAGAAGTACTCAATAAATGCTTCTTTCAGGTATCAAGTATTCTAAACGATGCAAACATCGCATTGTATCGATTGATTTGTACGGACTTTCTCTTTTCTCCGTTGCAGAAATAGATCCAACTTTCTTCTCAACACTTGATGTCTTTTCTTATTGATCCAGGGTTAACCTAAAGGTGTCACTTGCTCTGTTCACGCATTCCTTGAGTGTTTTTTGACTGTCTCTATCTAGTCATATCGGAAGACTTAAAGACCCCCTTTTCCGAAAGTAGCATCTCTAATCTAAGATCAACTTTTCAAATTATGGTTATTCATCCCACATTACTACTTGATACTATTAGAGAGTTTCCGAAACCAGGAAGGCAACACAAGCCAGAACTCCGTCTTATATCCCGCCCACAAAGAACTTATTTCTGTGCGCTACCTTTTTACATATCATTCAAAGGCTACGATGAAACCTACTCCATCAGTGAAAAGGTCTCAGGATCATCTTTTGAAAACTCACATTTAGAATTAGTTAGTTTTTATTCGGAGGTCTAGAGTACACAGCGACAGAAATGGGACTTCAAAGTTTTACAATTTGAAGAGCTCAATTTTACAGTATCTCAAGGAAGAACATTCGTACGAAAAACAAGGAATCTATTGAAGATGAGACTCCGAAACAAATTAGCATTGTCTTGCATTTCCATTGGCGGTCGTGGTTTTGTAAACTTCCTATGATTTTTTAACTTTGTTTCATCGAAATTTGTCAGGACCTCTTCAACGCAGTTTTGTTTCGTCAGGAACACGACAATTTTCTGTATGGCATGTAGGTCAAAACGATTAGAAAAGAAATGATGTGTTCCTTTCTCCAGAGTTTCTACAATAGTAAAATTGATCCTGAAGAAAGAGAGCTGCTTCTTCGTAATCTTTCATGCATTGAAGAACCTTTGACTTTTCTTCTTCGGTAATAAGAAAGTTTCACTCGCACTTTATCTATTTACCACTTGCTTTAAGGCACCAAGCCTTGATATTTGAACCATTTTCTTAATTTGTAAATGCACTTAAAAACTTATTCATACGCCAACACCTCAGTTGCCAAGTGCTTTTTTTATATTCGCTTTCCCTTAATCAGAAAAATGTTCCGTGCAATTTTCTTTTCACGGGAAGAGAAGCAAACGTAATAAAAGGCATTTCTATATTTTTGAAAATCTGAAGTAACGCTTATTACTCTCCCATTTTAGCTTTTTTGAAAATCTGTATCCAGTAGTTGGAAGCTCGTGATTAATAGTTCAAGCATATATGGCAAAATTGCTAGGTAACTGAAGTGTTGACGTGTAAATCAGTTATCTTTCAAAGTCTAGCGGATGATCCAAAACAAATTCACTTCGTGTTTTCTGATAATAAACGTTGTCAACTAGTTGATTCTGTCTACATTTAGTTCGACTGCCTAGCTGCAATTTTAGACGTTGTGAAGTCAATACAAAACATTTGAGAATAGCTTTTCATTTCAAGAAGCTAAGTGCATGGAAAACTTTGCTCAATGATAATGTTCATCCTTTGCTAAGATTGTTATCAAGTCAAATCATGCTCTTGAAGTTTTTTTGGTCATCCAAATATCCCGCTGCTACTTAGCTACCCATTTTAACACCCTTGTCATTGATCTCCATGATCAGCATTTAAACTCAAGTTCAGCTTCCCTTCAACCTTCAGAAACTGATGACACGCTGTCTTTAGTATCTATTGCAAAATACTAGGTAAATGAGGTGGTAGCATGCAAAATAGCATGCTACCACCTCATTTACCTAGTATTTTGCAATAGATTCATTTAACTATTCATGATGAGCTCCTTTCCACAAACTGAATCAATTAGATAGAGGTTTTCAACGATATAGAGTGCTTGCTTTAACGTTTCGCTTGCACTACATCAGAAAGGTACATTTGTTCTGTTTAAGCGAAAGCAAAAGGTACAGAAGGCATTGGTATGTTTCTGAAAACGTTGATAATGCTACTTCGGGCGTGCTTGATTGGTACCAATGCTGAAAATGGCAGATTTGGTAGATTCAGAATTTGTGCTTGTTTAATACCCAGGTTCTCAAAATGGTAGGTTTTGTAGGTTTAGGAGGCCTTTTGAACCTTCTGCTCCAATAGACAGAAGATTTTGTCAGACTTTGGAGAGTTTCTCGGTTTCATTTGATTTCGCCATGGTGAATCCAAAATCTGCCATTTTAAAGATTTTTGTGTTTGAGTGAGAAGTATGCTTTCGTTTGTGCTAGGTGTTTACTGGTTTCACATTTTGGTAGGTTTGGAATGGCCAATCAAACACACCCTTACTTACCTATTTTTGCATCTCTCTCACTCATCTCCATCATCAACTCCGAAAAGCAAACTCAGCTTCCTTGGTAACCTTCAGAAATCGATGACACTGCTGTCTTTGGTGACACTGTTTGAGGACACTGTCTGTCTTTGTCGGGACTCTGTTGATGACACTCTTGCGCTCTGATGACACTCTTTGAGGAAAATTTTTGTCTTAGATGACCCACTCTCGCTCTCTCTCTCTTTTGATGATACTCTGTTGATGACACTTGTGCGCTTTACTGACACTCTGGCGATGATGCTCTCCTGGTGATACTATTTCGCGTGCAGCATGAATTGAAATGTGAAGTATCAATCGATTACTCTTCTTTTCACTCCACACAACTCAACTCAACCAGCCAACAGCTGAAGAGGCTTTTCCCCAGCCTGCCCAAATCCTATTGTCTCCTAGCCTTTATCTTTCTATTAGCAGCTTTGGCTATTTAAAAACGATATCTTCTGTTAAACGGTCTTATTATTTAATTGGTAAACAAAGACTTCAGGGGGGAGTATGCGCGCTTTTCTTTGAAGACGGGGGCTAGTGTCTATGACCTAGAGAGCATAGCTTGAAAGAGAGGTCAGTTCAACATGGTCATTTGTAGCGTTTACGGCGATATCATAAAGTATGGAATAATATTCCTTCTGATTCTTCTTGCTTAGGACAAATTTTCAGGCGTGTGCCGTTTTTGGAAACTTATAAACGGAATTCTTCTCAAAAATAATCGTGTGTTATAACGAGAATCCTGGAAGTGGCAGAAAGGAATGTGAGAAAAAACCAACTCTTTGAAACAAAGGAACACGGCAGAGATCTAGCCTCTCAAATTCACTACGTCCTTAAGTTTCATATCAGTGAAAAATAAATGCAACATTTCTTAAAAGCAAGTTGTATTATTTCGAAAATACGCGCTTGCTAAAGTCGCGGAGAATTTGATAAGTTTATATTAAAATTGACATTGTTTTAGTTCAAATTTGTTATTGTTTTAGTCATTTATCAAAGTTTGACCGCTTTTTTGTAAGCAGAAAGTTTTGCTTTGTATTTCTAATGAAATTTTTCGCGTGCTGTTGCAAGGTTCGAATATGCGCGGAAAAAACAAATTTTTTATTGTTAAAGAACTCTAAAATAATTGTAAAAGAATCGTTTAAAAGTATTGAGATTATCGAAATTATTGAAGTTCAAATGAAAACAAACTTCAGATACGTACATTAGATTATAGAAACTTTTAAACTTTTGCAATAAATTTATGAAAATCTCATCGAAGTAAAGTCAAACTTATGACTATGCTTCTTTGTAAAACATTAAAAAGAAAAGAAATTAATTTTTGATTTTGTAAATAAAGGAAATCTGTTCGATTAAACTAACCTTTATAATTGCATTATTTTAACACACGTCAGTATCAGTGGTCAAGAACATCTGTGGTCGGTGGATAAATGAATAAGAAATAAATGGCTAGTTTTTATAATCTCTTTATTATTTCATGCCTTTGTTGATGCTATTTTTATCCATTTTCCTGGTTATCAACATCAGTAATCTTTCCAAATACAGCCTTTTGTAATCCGTCAAATGGGTTTATCGTAAAAACTGTTATCTTAACAATGAGCGTGTTTTAAAGGAAATTGAATTGAGTTGAATTGTGTTGTAGCGCGCGCTGGTGCTACCCGCTCCCTAAAGGTGAAGGTGCGAGTTTTAGCGACACTCAAGTCCCAACTGTACCCACTACCGTCGTTTGGTGTTGAAATTGTTGAAAAAAATTAAAGGATGAGAGTCCAGGGCTGGCATGGTTAATGCTATAAAACAAACTTACCAACTGCTAATGGAAATTCCTACCCTAGTTTCACATTTTGAGATTCCTAATCGCTGTAAGTTCGTTAAACTGTCAATAAATACTGTTGATTGTAGATTAGAATCCTTTCTCAAGTCAATGAATACTGTAAATTCACTGCTACAGTATTTATTGAGTTGAGTAAGGCTTTCAATACTGTAGATCACGATATTCTACTTAAAAAGTTGGAAAAGTAGCTATGGAATGGTTGGCCTTGAACACGCCTGGTTTTCTTCATATCTGAAAAATAGGCAGCAACTTTGTAGAGTGAATAGGGTACCTCCAATATAGAAGAAATAAAATGTGGAGTTCCTCAAGGCTCCTGCTTTGGGCCCCTTTTGTTCCTGATATACATAAATGAACTGACATTTTCTTATAAGAACAGTGAAGTAATGATGTATGCCGTTGATACCAGTATATCATATTCAAACGTAACAATAAGCTGCGCAGGAGGGAAGGGAGAAGAGCTTCTTGCTACGTGCTACGCAGCTATGACACAGGGGAGTAAAGTACAAAGGTGACCGAGAGCAAGCACAGGGGCAAAAAAAAAGTTTTATTCTTAGCAACAATTACTTTGGAAGAAAATTTCTACTTTTAGCAACAATTATATTCAGGTTTTCCTGTGATAGAATCGTTGAGGATTCGTAATTCGAACGCAATGTATCTTGGTAACGAGTTCCTCGCCGCCATCTTTAACTTAATTGTCTAATATTTTATCAATATATGATTATTGACTCACGTACTGACTAATTATTCGCATTAATTTTCATATTCACATGATAAAAGTATTAATATTAAGATCTCGCAACGTTAAACGAAGATAGAAGGAAAATTAACTAAACTAGATTAACTAACTACAAATACAAAGGAAACTGACAAAACGTAGGTGCTAATGTATCGGAGTTTGCAGCAATGAAATATTTAAGAGCTTCTGTAGCATGATTGAACTTGAGGTTACCTCAACTAGTTTCTTATTAATGTCAATGGTTGACCTTCTTCGCCATACAAAATAAATGTGAATAGAACTTCGTTTGAGAGAGGTAGCAATGTTGCATTTACAAGGCAGCAATATTGCATTTACACCATTGAGACGATCAGATCTAAACCCGCTATAAGAGTGATAAAGCAGAAGTAAATTTCCGTGGCATCCACCCAATTATTTGCGGGCCGGTCATCTGCCTACTGAGAAAGTATATGGCCTGACATTTGATTCGATCTAACTGGGCTATATTCAACATTAGAGAATTGTTCAGAAATATTACTGTATGAATAATGTCTCTTATCTCACGACAAAGAATCTAGGACATGTCAATAGCTGATTTGCAAATCTCTATAAAATCAACTTGCATGACTTGCGAAAAATCTTGATAAAATTTATCTCTGATTTAATCGTTTGAAGGCCAGCTGCGAGTGGCACTTTGCTCAAGTTTCAAAACAAGTTTTATTATCACCAATTAACCGTGAGTAAATAATAGACATCAGCGTAGAGTTTGATGGCTAATCTAATTTGTATACGATTAATTGATTTACGAAGAGATAACTTGAGTTTTAAACTGCTTTTCTGTGTAAGGAATTGTCTAAAAGTACACATGCAGTCTGATAAATTTGTTACTTCCTTATTTCCTATCCTTTCTACCTGCTGGTTAGATCATTCGAACGTGCCTCTAGTCATTATTCAAACTACCACACAGATTTGAATCCAAGGAGTTTAGACAAATACTTACAAATAGGTATACATTTGATATAGATATATTAAAGAGTAAGTTATTATCAAGCTGGTTGCTTGTAAGGAAGTTTGTAAGTTATCGTTTAAAGCATTCTTTTTTGTCATAAATAGGTCTACCGCATCGCTTTGCATAGAAAAAAGTTACTCGACTTCATGCCTTTAGACATACTTTGGGCTTGCATATCCAGGGTCTCTCGCAAAATAGTTGTGCTCTGTTTGTTTGGCCACTGTGGAGGAGCTGTAGATGCAATCATCTCGATTCTCACTCAGTTGCATAGGTCAAGCTTCAACGTAGAGTTTGAGACGTTGTTTGAGTCAATCTGACAAGTGGTTGCTGATTTATGGCAAAGAAAAGGCAAAATATGTAGTTGCTCCAAAACAGCACTTCTTCTTGTTGTTCTCCAGCAATGTCAAAATGAAGTACGTTTTAAAAAAAAAGGGCTCTGGCATCGTATTCACATTTTCACCACATTTTTTACAAAGTAGAAAGTGTTCTCTTATGATTAGACACCATTGCTAACCCTTTTAAAGATTTAGCAAAAATTTAATGCGACGCTAGAACCCTTTCCTTGAAACTTACTTTATTTGACATCGCTGGAGAGTAATAGAAGTACTGTTTTTGAAGCAACTACTTATTTTGGCTTTTCTCTGCTACAAATCAGTAAACACTTGTCAGATTGACTCATACAAGGTCTCAAACTCTAAGTTGAAGCCTGACCTATGCAACTTTGTAAAAAGCCGAGACTATTGAAACTACAGCTCCTCCACAGCAGCCACACAAATGGGGCACAATATTTTTGGGACACCCTGTGTAAAGACTTACGTTAGTAGACACACGTTTAATATAGGTACCTATATCAAAAGGTTACTGTCAAGCTGGTTGATTTGAACTTGTTCTTTAACCATTCTAGGTGTCATAAAAAGGCCTACCGCATCGCCTTACACCGAAATAATTGAGTCAACTTAGTGCCTCTGGACATTCCTTGGCTTCGATGCACGGTGTCCCAAATTGATGCCCTGGGATTTACCAAACTGTAATGGATCAATAAAAAAAGTTTACGCGTTTGGCGGGCGATGGAATAAACAGTATGTGACCGATATTCATAACTAAAATGTTATTCTTTCAGCCAAATGCTAACTTAGATGAGAAAATTTTGTTTGGTAAAATCACACATCTGTGGGATCCAATAATTAGAAAAGTGCTTGTAAGGGGTTTGAATAGGAATCGAGAGCCCCATACCAGCATTTTCCTGATTTCTGGGGCTAAATGATGAGTGATTTTACCAAACAAAATTTTCTCATCTAACTTACCCTTTGACTCATAGGTTAAAATTTCAGTTTTGAAAATCAGTCTCATACTGTTTATTTCACTGCCCGCCAAATGCGTAAACTTTTTTTTACTCACCCGGTATTATTACGAATCATTCACCGATTTTATTGAGAAATCAATCATTTCGTAGCAAACAGTCTAAATAGATATTGTAATTTATTGCACTAAAATCAGCTGTGCCATTCTACAGTTATGGGTTATGTAGCTTGAGAGCTATTTTTATATAAGTCTTGAGAAATGCTTAGAAGTACAATATGCACCTTCTACTTACCTTGTTATTTGTTGTTATTTGTTGTTATTGTTGTTATTGTTATTTGTTAGTGTTATTTGTTATTTGTTATTATTGTTATTGTTATTGTTATTTGATAATGTTTATACACAGAAACCATATCAGCTATTTTAAGATAAACTAAAAGAAAAATAATCCCTATGTGTATCGCTGAGTACAAATGTAAAACTTTAAATATTTACTAGTCTTCCCTGAGATCGTATGCTTCGGAAAGCATGCTAATTTTGGAGGAATTTCTTCACTTTACATTTTTTTCTACCGTGTCTTTTTTTTATCATAAATGCATCACAGTGACTTTGCAGAAGTTTGTATTACATTGCTTCTTGAAAAATTTGCTTTGGACTGAATGCATTTTTGCTAAAATCTTCAATTTTGTCAGTTTTGTCAAAACTTTGATATTGCGAAACTTCATTAATCAGATAGCATAGTCATGTTTTCCATGCAAAATGTCTTGAGAAAGCAAACTGATCTGACGAGTAGAAAGATTTAGATTTTTAAAGTCAATAACTTGTCTTATTTTCATAGATTTTGCCTAATCATGCTGTTGAAGACTATTTCTTTAAGAAAGTCTTAAAATGGGACTCGATTTTGATTAAAAGGTTGAAATAAAAGAAACTTAGAAAGTCATTGTTGACCAGTGCATTGTTGTGTAAGGGGATGTTTTTATAACAAAACTAAATCGGAGTAAACTGTTTGCTGTGAAATATCAAAAAATGATTTATTGATGATCAAATATTTGCACAGTCTATGCCGTTTTTATTCAAGTTGGTTGTATCCTCTAAAGCGATGTCTCTAACATCAATTTCAGCTCTATCCAATGAATCTATTACTCAACGGATTACGGACTGTTCGAGTAAACGGTAGGAGGCAACTTTGAAATCATCTCTTGAGAATAGCATTGGACGTTTGTAATCAAAATAGCATGGCTTGTAATCAAACTATCGTTTCAAATGTCCGTTGCTCTTTCTGTATTTGTTGTTGATTCTTGACTGGATCTTTTATCCCTAAACACCTTCGCACGCAGATGTTCTGCACTACATATCAAAAGTAAATTTGATTTCCGGACAACAAGCTGTCTTAATTCTAAATGAATCAGTGTTTCTTTAAAACAAGGACACTCTATTGACGGCTTCCTGCCGCTTTGTACAAAATCATCTCTTTAAATTTCGTTTTATTTATGATTATAGCTTTAAGAAGTTGCTCTTGAAATCGAGAATTCATGTTGTGCTTTTGTCGACAGCAAAGTTTGTTCGGTTTTTGTTGATGCAAGCACACTTCAAAACAACATCTTGAAAAAAAATGTTTAAAACCCTCACATCATCTTTTTATTCAAATATCTTGCTATTTGCTTCTCAACTCGTCAGCTTATGCCCTGTTCACACTGCAAGTTAACCAATGTCAACTAAACCAGGTTATCGAATACGGCTTTCTGATTGGTCAATCCAACAAATCCAGTGATTTGATTGGTTGAAAGTTAAGATGGTTTAGATTAAGCTGGTTTAACTTTGTCATTGCGAATGCAGTATTAAAAAGAATCAGCATAGCTATATTCAGTGGCCGCTGTAAATAAGCTAAAGAATCACCCACACTCCAATCGTTTCTTTTGCTACACAATGAAATAGCTCGTGTTAAAGTTCAATGTTGTTATGTACAGTACAATAGACTCCTGGGTGAGCCACAAAGTAGTTCCCACTTTTGAAAATTGATAACATCTAGAGTACCTAACAGATTTGAATTATTCGAATTCTAGTTAAAAGTCGAAAGATCAAAGTATTTTTGTGATTTTTCTCGCTGTCTCGTGAATGATAGAAATTTAGGTAAATTCAACTTTACAAAAATTTGATGGTTGCAAATTAACTGAACAAGGGCCTAGCTTCTAATCTTTGCCACGGAAAGGGATTTCAAGTGAACTATGTTACTTGTCTTATTCTGATAATGGAAGGAATTGCATTCCATCGGTGATCGAACAGTAGACCAATATGTGATGCGTGTCCTGCTGTGAATCGCAAAAGTGTCACACAAAACAATTTTTAAGTAAAACAATTTTTGCCGATTTTCCAATTCTTTAGATGAGAATAAGAGAGCGTTCATTCAATGCCGGCACGTTTTGATAACGGTCAAAAATCGGACGGGAACAGAGTTTGAGCTAGCGTTCACACGATGCTGGAACAATTTTAAAACAGTAGCAAATTTGACGATAAAAAACTCGTTGCAAGACTTTGGTCCCGAAGAAATGTACCTACACCCTAAGAATCGATCAGTCTTGTTCCAAAAACGTCGAAAAATGTTCTGTTTGCATCATTTTCGAGTGTTCACACGATGCTGTTTCCAAAATGTGCCAGTTGGAGTCCCGTTTTCAAAATCTACCGTTTCCAAAATCTGCCGTAAAAATGTGCCGTTTTTGTGTGATTGGGAGGCATATCCGTCGAATTTTTCACCATTTTCAAAATGTGCCGGCATCTTGTGAACGCAGTCTAATTCGGATTTTAGCTGCTATTACTAACAACCTTTTTACGACCGCTGGCAGATGTGAAAATCTCCAATAGAATTAAATCCGCAATCAGTGCCGAAGGAGAAGAACAATGGTTGCTAATTAATTCTATGAATAGCAAAGTCCTAATTGTTTTTTACTACAGCACGTGCTTCTTTCAACTTTTCAACGATTTTCGTTTTTCATTTTCGATTCTTAAATTATGATTGTATTCGTCAAAGTTTGCAAATGATCTTTAACAGCAAAGAGATTTTACACAGTGGGGTAGATTTTTGGAAATATCGTTTTTATCAATGTGATAAATTGATTTTTGTCAGTAAGGAGCAGAATAGTGTAAAGGCTAAAGGCTGATTTCCACTCAGTAGAATTTTCCGATTGGACAGGAAATCCTTTGTTTACGTGTGAAAATGTTGTTTTGGATTTGAAAAGAATGTTACGCGTGAGTAACAATTTTTTGTGTCAGATTCAGTCCGCTCGGAAAATTCTACTGAGTGGAAATCAGCTTTAAGAAAGTTTTCTCAGGAATGATTTATCCATCATGATGTAGATACTCTCGAGTACCGAAAAACCGGGGGATGGTGAGAATAATCCGGGAAGGTGGATATTGTTATGATGATATCATGATAATCGGGGCTGGAGCAATCAGGGGTGGAAGGCTGGAAAATTTCAAATAGTTGTCTTCTTGGTTAAAGACGCTTCAGTTGTTATTCATGTAAATATTATTGAAAAATTATGCTCAATATCATTTCAATTTTTCAGAATATGATAAAAAGGGGGTTGGAATACAGGTAAGGGGTTGGAAAATTTCCAGAAATAAATAAGCTAAATTTTGTGTTACTTTGCTTGACTGTTATTTTTGCAGTTCAAGATATTTGAGGCCTAAAATGTTCTAAGCAATAATTATTCATTATGAAAACCAGGCCCAATTGGCCTGAGGACAGGCTGTGTTGAACTTGCTGGGGGAGGAGGACGAGGCTAATTAGCAGCGAAAGAATGTGCACTGCTTTTGTTTGTGCTCTTTTGTTATGATATTCATCGTTACGCTCTATTGATTACACCGTTAAATCTGATACAATTAAAAATAAGTCATGCATGACGGTAGAAAATTGGTAATTTCACATGATAGATTGGTTTATTTTGACCCCAAGTAGATGATTTTAATAATTTTGATAGCAACAGAATACACATCTTGCTCTGTTGTTTTTTCAATTTGATCTTAGGGACAGGGACATGATAGATCAGGCCGTGCGAGCTGGAACGAAAGAGCTTTGCAAACATCTGGCTTTTCAGCTCTTTGGAAGGATCACATTCAACGTTACACACTATTATAGTCTAAGAAGTTTAGTTGTTCTTATAGCAAAATTTTAATTCATTGTGCAAGTCAATTTGCTGAAATTTAGATAAGTTTCAGCTTTTCAGGGACGTCAGTTTTTGAAAGTCAATCGTATGCCTGAAACACTGTGCAAAATTCTGCTCTCTGAGGAATTCCTCTAACTTGCAACTACTCTTTCTATCCACTAGGTGGAGTTTTTCATTTCTTGCGATATTTCCAAGCTGTCTGATTTGCGTGTGGAAAAGAAAGCCACGGTGCTCCAAATGTAATGAAATTAAGGAAGTCTGTCGCCAGAAGAGTTGAAAGTAGTGCCTGGTCAAAACTAGGCTTTACAATTAGAAGGGAACTTCAAATTACAGAAATGTTTTGCATCTGTACAGAAGTAAGCTGAAATCTTGTTTCATGCAACTTTTTAACTGGGGCTACGAAGCTGATGATCTAGCCCAAACAATGCCAATCAGAACAATAGCTATTGTTCTTAGCTATTGTTCTGCTTGAAACTTAAGCATCGTTTATTCGAAAGTAATTTGATATGGATGGTTAGTTCTGAATAGAATCTATTGCAGCCATGATTCCTGTTGACAGAGAGAGATCGCAATTGCAGAATTGTCAGCAATCGTTCTTCGAGTTCAAGAAACTTCTGCGAAAGAATATTGCCTTTGAAGTGACAGCAGCTCATAAAGAGCCTGGCTAAACTATATAAATTGCCTAGTGCCTAAGAAAAGGGCCACAATTCTTGCGTAATTTTTGTTCAATTTTTTTGTTTCTATTTCCCTCCTTCTATTCATCTTCCCACTTCCCGTTCAGCTCCTCAAAAGCCTGAATGAATAATTCTTGAAAAACCAACGTTCCTAATGTTTCAATCTTTGGAGATCACCTGAGCTGCTTGCGTTCCTTTTTTGGAGACGTACATCCAATAGCGTTCGTTTGCACTCAATGAAGGGTATGAACCTAGCCGCGCATTTCCCTTAGCATTCGTAAGTGGAAATTTGTCGAAAAATCGTATTCTTTTAGACCTATGATGGAGAATTTGTAGCGTAGCGCCTTGATTGAATGTCAACGCTTCTCTTTGTTGCAAATACACGAATCTTCTAGAATTAGCTCTGCAGAAGTATTTCTGCAAGCAACTATCTAGGTTTTCATCGCAATCAGATCCATAGTTGAGATTGCAACTGTTAATCATACAGTCAGTTGTGCAGAAATTGCGATCTATCCTAATGCCCATATGCTGTCAACTATTTTATCAGAGGTAAATTGAGCTGGAAGTTGTAGTTTACTCTCCACTCCTGCAGTCCTTAATACCTTCCTCGATGCCATCAAATGCACGTTGCCAATGCGCGGAAATATTCTTAAAATACTTCCTTCACTCTTGTTAGAACGCACCAATCACTGCCCATTGTCTAACAATGCCGATCTATTGTTCTTTTGTGTATTTGTTTACAGTTGCAAACAAGCGAGAGTTTACAATCATGGTCAAGAAATGGAAGCTTGAATTTTTGCAGAAGACGCGGTGAATTTGAGGTCACGTCCTCTGATTAGATTCATCCTAGTATCTGCTTAATTACCCTTTGTGGAGGAATTTGCAAAATGTACTGCCCCCCTGGAATTGTGCATCAGTTACCTAAAACTTGTTGCAATTCTCCATAAAATGGATATTTTATTGGTAGGAATATTGTAGATTGAAAACTATTCTAGGATAAAGGGAGCTATTGTTTGTGCTCAGAGAATGCAAATAAGGTGAATGGAGTCTTTGATCTTACGAGTCATGTTCACTCACGCTTCTTAAACTTGAATCGAATGCCCTGCGAAGCAATTCATAGAAACTATTGAGTCATTTTACATCAGTGATTTTCAATTGAAAAATCAATGGGCTTCTCTATACAAGGTCACAGGTTACCGCCACGTAAGGCCAACTTAACGTGAATTTCAAAATACGCATGCGTTGATCCTGCCTCAAGCATCAACAATCAGTACCTTAATTAGAATCAGTTGAACTGTCTGATAAACTTTTAGTAGAAAACAGGATCAGTCTCAAATCACTGCTGGATTTTTATTATTATTCGTTGGCCATTGGATCACAGAGGTTAGTAGCAGGCAATTGTTTTATTCAATAGTACAAGCCATTTTTCATGGATTGTTTTATATTCTTTTGGTGGCCTTTTGTCAAGATTTGCTGGTGGGTTTTATTTGCTGAAGTCGACCCGTTGCAACTGAGCTCGAGCTGCAAAAATATTCGCATTGCAAAGCAATCATAAGATCATAACTCAACAAAATATCACAACTGGAACAAAGCAAGTTGCAACAGAAACTGGAGAAATTATCTATTTGCTATCGCCAAAGACCTGATCAATTTGCTGATAAGTTATGATACATATGCAAGCTCTAAAGTTGCAACGGGTCGAGGACATGCAATAACAGAACATATTTTTACTGTTGATCGTACATACATTGATAGTCTTAAATTCTACTTTGAAATGCAGCATCAAGATTTCGCTTCTTGTTTCTCGATTACTACTTTGTTTGCAATCGAGGACAATCGCTTTTTGTGACCTCGATTCAAGATGCCTAGGCTTGATGAATTAGGCTCATAGCTTGCAGATTATCTGGCTAAGTATGCTTCAAGAGCAGGATGAGAATTGTAGATAGATGGAAAGAAACGAAGATACGATTTAGGGCTGCAGAAGCACGAGGTAGTTGGCTTGCATCGGCTTCTGTTCCAGGGCCATCGATATCACAAACAGGTCATGATCTCTTGACCAGCTAATTGTCTTATCAATGTAAATCTTATAAACAGTTCCGGCTTCTAAAAGTTTCTTGCTATCAAAGATCTTCACACTTGCAAAATCAAGAAGATACATATAAAACTGCTTTCAGATTGTTTTTCAAACAATTTTTTGTTTGTTTGCATGTTTTATTACTCAAGAAAAATTTTGGCCTACCGGCTCAGCTTCATTTTGCCTCGAATCTTCTCGAAATGCAACGTTCTTCGCTTAGTCCTATGAAACTAAAAAGCGCAATTTCGTAGATTCCGACAAGAGAAAACTGACTTGCATAGTTTTGTAATTTGTGTACATTAAGGAGCTAATTTGCTTCGCCAGAGCTTGACATTATTTAGCCGAAGCTTGCAACCGATCTTTTTGTAAACAAGAGCTGTGCTTGCTTGCTTTCTCTTCTTATTACTGCTTGTGAACAGAATATCGATTGAATTCTAAGCATCATAATAATCATACTTTTTTGTTGCAAATCTACAATTTTTTTCCTCAATTTTGCGATGATCTAATTCAAAATGGCTGCAACCAGCAGTTAACACGAAATGCACAATACGATTCATTTCTGACTGTGACTGCAAAGTTGTTACTTGGTCAAGGTTTCTTGATGACATCGGAAAGGTCGATCTTTTTCCTGTCTTTGCTTTTCATTTGCTTAATACAAATTGATAGCATTGGCTAACCTTTAGTAAACTGTTCATCTTTCTCGGGCTGCACAAGTTGGTAATAACAGAACTATGATTTCTGCATTCTTTGTTCATCACATTCTTTGATGATTGCTTACCTATTACTTTACAATAACAATCGACTTCAAGATTGTAGCAAAGATTCATCTACCAATTCATTGTGGCTTTATTAGAGTTCACAAATACTTTAGATAGCGCTCACTTGATAACTTTTAGTTACTTCTAATCTTTAGATGATTTCACGTCCATTAACTTGTTCAGATTAAACCAAATGTCAGCTGCAATTATCTGTTCTTGTAATAAGTAGTCAATATCTTCCTTTCCATGCAACTTTCTATTGATCTATAGTGGATGAGCTACTCGTGGTCTCGTTCTGCAGACAACAAGCTAAGATTTCAGTTGTTAGAAGTACAGTTGAGCCTTAATAACTGGAATATGGCTTTATCTGGAAATATTCGCTATCTCTAACTGTTTACCATGTGCCTATCTATGGAACTAGTATGAAGAAAACTCGAACTGTCTTTAAATCAGACACTGTCTTTGATTTTTCTCCCAGTTTTTGTTATCGAGGTTCAACCACACTCTATAAGATTTAATTTTTGTTTACAAACAAACAAACAAACAAACAAAAAATGAGTAAATCTACCTCGACAATTCGAACTGACTTATCAAACAGACCAACAATTGCTGCAGTAAGTTTAGAGTTCGATATTTGTTCGTTTATCTAAGGTTATCAAAGGACGATGTTGAATTTTTCCAAATATTGAGTCATTCATAGCAAACCATGTTCCAGTCATGAAGTTTCAGCTAGTAGGTTCTTGTCGTTGTTATAGCATATAATTCAATTGCTGTCATAAGTAAGTTTCATAAGTTTGTCATAAGAAGTAAGTGTGGCTCTTGTCTATCATTCGTTGAATTGAAGACTGAGTGTTTTGAAGATGGACTGACAATGTTTCATTGCAATGATGGCATCCCTTGTCTACTTCATCAGTTTTTCAAGTGTAGTTTTGCTGCCAAACTTGGCCTAAAAAGATACTATGTCATTCAAAAAAATTTGCCATGTTTAGGCCATGCAGGATTTATGACTTACTTTGATTTTCGTTGTTACTTCGATTAGCTTTATTGTTTATTTTTTTGGTTGGTTGATACTTTGTTTCATTTGGGAACACACAAAAGTGCTATATATTGCAGTTATTGCCATTCAGTCATGAAATAGGTATTCGCTGTATGAAAATAAAATAAAATCAAAACAAGCACCTGTAGTTGAGACCATTTTGAGTTTGCCTCGATTGCAATCCTTATCGACTATTCATATTCTCTTTTTCATTCCCAAAGAATGCTTCTTCTGTCTTCCATAAAGAAGGCAGATTTGTAACGAAAATATTTGCTTCTTTGATAAAGTTGCCGCAGTTTGGTGATTTTCGAAACAAATGCAAACAACGCAAATTTGATGGCTAAGTAGCAATGATGCACACGTGCACAGCTAAGACGCATAACATGCCTTGAAACCCGGGCGCTGTATTGCAAGCTAATAAAAAAATTTGATAAAAGTTCATGAATGAATCTAAAAGTCTAACGAAATTTTTCTCCAATTCTTTCTTAGAAAGCGGGTAATGAACGTTTGAATTACATGCAGAAAATTATGAGAACTGCCAGTAGCGAAGAGATAGCATTTCCAATAGCTTGCGTGCAGCTCGCAAGCTAATGGCCAACTATTGAAAGGTTTTTTCAAAAGTACATGAATCAATCTAAAAGTCTACTGCCGCCTTTTCCTTTTTCTGGTTTGAAATGTGATTAACATAAAATTTAGTCCTCAAATACTTCGAATGAAATTCAAGCGTCTATTGCTCGGATCCTAGACCAAAAATAGGAAAGGATCACGGTCGATAGACCTCCGTTCGTTTACATTGGAGGAACTTTTACTCCTGTTGGTCAGCTCACCTTGTTTGCTTGCAGAACGATTTCTTTAAAATATCATACCATGAAAATTGCTTTGCTTGCTCTCGCAAATCGCTTTATCCAGAGGACGCGACATAAAAGTTACAATAGGAATTTGTGCAGAATTTCGTCACATAACAGCTCTGAAGATGTCCTGCATGGCAGTATGAAACATTGGTAACATATACATTTTTTTCAATTCGCACAAATTTCCTGTTGTTCTTCGTCGTGTTACGCTGTCTCTGCTTTCAAACCCTTTCAAAAATCACTTGTGGGAGCCCGTTTTATCATTCAGGGTAAATTCTTTGGTATAACAAGTTTCAAGACAAGCCAGAGGGCAGTGCAATTGCTTTGGAACATTGCTCTGAATGAAACGTTAAAATATAATAAAGTTCAATCTTACACTCCAAGATGTTCTGCAGATAATCTTTTGTAAATTGTACGATATTGCTATCAGTTCTAAAAGTAAGCTTGTATGGAGTTCTGATGCATTTTCTGTCAAACATTTCCGGTCAGATAACTGATCCTTTAACTGATTATCAATATTTGATTGTGGTAAAGATGGCGGCGAGGAATTTTGTTACCGAGATGCATTGCGTTCGAATTACATATCTTTAACGATTTTTGAGAGTTTACTAATAGCACGAGATCGGCCATCATTGAACTCCCAACAGTCGTCAATTCCACTCTGTCTTTTTTAGTTTTCCCAAGGTACATTTCTTCTCGGTGTTTCTCTCCTTTGATAACTAAATTACATAGTTTATAAGTGTTTTGCATCTATCTTGAGAATACCACATGGTTATAAATAGCTTGTTTGCTCTTAGTTTCATGGGTTGATAATGAATCGTGTTGGTTCGAAACGTTCTAGAAAATTCTGAACACTAAAAATGATTTGAGTCGTATAATTTGAATTTTAGGCCTTTGCCTATGTAACCACTGGATATGTCGAATGAATAGAATGAATAATAATGATTGTCGTCTTTTTGCTCGTCCTGAGATTCTTTAACGATTCTGTAGGAATTTGATTGAAGAGCGCAGTGCATCTCGTTAAAATCTTCCTCGCCGCCATCTTTAGGGCAATCCTCTAATGAGTGATAGAGTAATCGATGCATTGATACATCAGTTGATTAGTTGATTGGTTGATTGGTAAATTAGTTGATTGATTGATTGATTGATTGATTGGTTGGTTGATTGATTGATTGATTGATTGATTGATTGATTGATTGAACCAGAAGCAGATTATCAAATAGCATCAATCAATCATTTGCTCAATCAATTGATGAATCACTTAGTAATCACAGGAATGATACATCAATCAAGTAATCAGTAAATGATATGTATAATACTAATAAACGAAAATTTACTACTCGTTGGATATTATTGATTTGATAGTTCACATGTTCAAAAACCATTTGTGTTCGAAAACCTTTTGAAGCTAAGGCAAGATTGTATTTTGGTGACAGTGTCTTGTGATCAGTTGTCTAGACGAGAAATTTTAGAAGTCAGAAGTTCGTTTTTTTCTATCCTAAGTGAGAGAAATCCATGCAGGTCTTAAGCTAGTTTCCATTGCGTGCAAAATGTTCTGCACTTAATTTCAATTGTTTGCGAACAAAAGATCGTGCTCTATGACTGACATTGCTCTTGAGATAGCCAGTCAAATCAATTTAACGGTAGCATATTTGAACTCAGAGGAATTCAGTCACCAATGTTCACGGGTTTGTGCAAGATTACAGTCAAAGTGGAAGAAGCGTACCATGTGAATTAGAAGATTATTTGAAGATACATTTTCATGATTGGATGACTATTTTGAATATTGAAACTTAGATGATACACAAACCGCTTTGACTGCACAGCACAAAGTAATCTACAAATATCCCATTTCAATTGATGTCGCACACGCACCGTGAACAATGGATGGCCGAAGAAACAATACAGTTTCTTTGTGTTTTCTTTGTTCTATTTAATTAGAAGCTTATTTACCATTGCATGATCCCTTTCATGTTTTATTACTTCAGGCCTTACTGTGGATGTGTGAGGTAGAGAAGGCGTTGACCTTCTTTTTCTACCCTTTGTTGTGGAGCTGTCCAACAGGGAGATAATTTGCGACCTGCTTACTATTATGGTTGTTTTCCTTCTCTATTGTTCTCTCACACAATTCCCAAATGTTTCAAGTTTGTCAAACATCCCATAATAAATAATAAACCCGCTTTTATTCCTGTTGCTGGTTCCAGGAAATGACAAACGGGTGACCATCTTATTGTCAGTATTCAGTGGAGATATCAAAACACGATTATCATTAAGTGTAGGTCGTACTAGCAGAGATCTTGACTCTTTGATCCCTGTTGTCTTGATCCCTTTGTCTGCTGCAGTCTGAAAGTTTGCAATTGTCTGAATAGTGAAATCTTTCATTCATTGGTCTTGATAGTAAACAATGTTAGAATCTTGTCGTATGCTAAGCTAATAGGGGTTTTATCATCCCAAACACTTTGCATATCAAACCAGTTTCAGAGAACTGTAAACAAAATGTGTTATACCAGATCCACACTTTCTCACTGAATTCAGTTCTAGCCTCGTTTAGTTTAAAATTTGCCGTCAACTGTCGCACTGAATTCAGTTCTAGCCTCATTTAGTTCAAAATTTGCCGTCAACTGTCGTAGCATTAACACGATATCATTGAGAAATTTTTGTGTAACGTAAAACAGCGCCTTCTGTTATTCATTCCTTCCCTTGTCTCATTCGTTCTTTATATTTTATTATTAATACATTCTTTCATTCGTTCATACATTCATTCATTCATTCATTCATTCATTCATTCATTCATTCATTCATTCATTCATTCATTCATTTGAGCTTACCAGGTGATGTGCCAAGTAGCCGTTTACTTATTTTACAGGTAAAGAGTAAATCAATTGAAAAATATCCAAAGCATTTAGGTTACTTGCTCGAAGTCAATTTATGACAATAAACCTTTTAGCTTTCTACAAAAGAGCCTGGATCGAGCAATATTTTTCTTCATTTTGGTGCGAGAGGTTCGGTTTAGACTTATTACGTGGGGTCCCTTTTTCCCTGTGCTCTTTGCCTTGATGATGGCACTTCGGTCAACAAAGATCCATGATGTTTGTCTGAAAAATCTGACCCTATTTAGATCCAAACTCTGAGCTTCCAATAGTACCAATCATATTGCGAGATTTGTGAATTTCTATGGTGATGGCAAATATGATGGAACTTTCGATTCAATTGACAAACTGACAACATTTGGACGAGATTCGAGATTCGAGGCTGTGATTCGAGATTGGGGACAATGATTCGAGATTCTAGGCCTTGATTCCATCATAATTCGATTGATGAATGCAGAATAATAGGGTCAGCTTTTTCACTGTTTCATTATGAGTCCCTGTTATGCGAAGTTTACCGCAGGGATACAAGGGACTCATTGTCATAAGGCTAGTTTCAGCCATTTAGTTCAATCGTTTCAGCTGATTAGCGTTATGGCTTCAATCATTATTATGTACATTAGAAATTTCTACAACATGTACCAAAATGTTTCGAAGCATCGTTTGGTTCAGACCCTCTTACAGAAAAGCTAGATGATCTATTCAGTGATTTTATAAAGGCTCCATTCAGATGTTTTAAAGTTAGTTTTCAGGGGGGGGGGGGGGTCAATGAAAGTGAAGTTCCTTTCAGAAGAAAATCAAAGAGGTGCATTGCTTCTTGGCCCACTAGTTTTTTTTCATTTTCACTTTTCCAGTCTTGCGAAGCGGTGAATGTAAATAGGTTGACCACTTGGATATACCGGGCTGTAGGAACCATTTTAAACGTGAAAGGACACAGCACTTCAAATGCATTATGTCATTAACCTAAAAGGGACACTTTCTGCAACAAAATGTGCGCCTTTCGTTTCTGCAAAATCGTAGGGAGCACATGCCTCCTGTGCCCTCAGACCCCCTAGCGTTTTAGTTCATAGCTTTTTATTACATAGCTTAGCTGTTTGGTACATTGTTTTTGGCACACCCGGTATATATATCTCACTACTCCAGTCTTAAGAAATAATGAAAGTATAAATATTTAGATATGGCACGAGGTGTATAGTGGTACTTTTGTTAACGAGTTACTTATTTTCACAAAATTTATATCAAAATGAAAGGCTAATGCAGATCTGTATTGAATGCAACAGTACAGGCAAGACTATAATTTCTGCAAATTTGATTGTACGAAAAGCCATAGAGGTTGGTATCATTTGAATCGAATTCAATGCTTGCAAATCGTGCACGATGCGTAGAACAACAGAAAAAAGGTGAATTTTCTACAATTCTCAATAGGCCTCGACTTGAAACAGAGGTCAGCATTTCGATTTACAGTAAAGATAATTGAAAATACGGAAAAATAATTATTCCTGCATTTAGCTTCTTCCATTCGACATAAATTGATCGTCTTTGATTATTTTCTTTACTGAATTGAGACAAACTTGAATGTAGTTTTTAGTGAAGATGGTTACTGTGCTAATCAGAAAAATATTTATGCCCGCATTGTTATTGTAATCAATAAACACAATAAACCTCAGTAAACATCAGTAAACATCGTCAATAACGATTTCAGGTGATTTAACACAAATCCTAATTACCCTGCTGTAAGCGCAGAACTTTTTGTCTTGCGAGAAACCAAAACAACCCCGTTCTTTGGCGGTAGATTAGTTTGAGATCGAAGTTTTAAATTTGTCTTACTTAGTTAGTTGTGATTGTAGTTTGGATTGCGGAGAAGAGCAACCTCTTCCCGTGAAAGCTGTGGATACATATTTAGGCTGTGAGGCAAACCCAGCTCATAAATTATGCAAAAGGTAGCGATGATCTTTGGTTTTCGAGCAACATTCCCGGGCTTGGATTTTTACTAGCAATTATGCTACATTGGAAGAAATTTTAGTGTTTTCCTCCTTGGTTTTCATTCTTAATTTCATCCATCTGTAGGTCATGAAGACATTGGCCGGGGCGCTAACGATAGCCGTTGGGCTGGCTTTCATTATAGACATTGTGGTAAGTTGAAATATTTTTTGTTTATTCCTTTAATTGGTTGCACACTCACTGACCTTGTCGATATTCGCCACAGTTTACGCTCTTAACAGAAATTACATTTCGAAGTATGAGTTTCACCAGAAATAAGCCTGTTTTGTGAAGTTTATTCGGAATTATTTCTTTCTTTGGTGATAGGTTAGTTCTTATTTGAAGTTTTGATCAATGCAAAACGTTGCAAATTGATTTAGGCTGTGCACAGGCCTAGCTAAAACCGTAGCTTCGAGCGGCCATTTTAGTTATTGTTATGAATGTTGGTTTCCTAGGCGACCAGGGGAACGTTAGGTGGTGTGATTGGTGGCCAGTGAGTGTCGCGAACGCATTGATCAGAATGAATAGGCTTTATTAGAAGATTGACGTGTTTACGGCTTTGCGCACAGATCATACGCTGGATAAATACCTGATGGCCTAGCTTCTATGGTATCATCAGCATGCAACGCTCTCATTGGTCCGTTTTGACCCAGCCGTTCAACCGTTAAGGTAACCGTTCAATCGTAGATGAGGTGGTCAATTCTTCTCTGAATTTCTCGCCAAGAGGAATTGGATCTTACCTATTTGAATACAAATATATAGTATTTTACAATTGGAGTCGTAAAGATTAAAAGAAGAAATAAACAAAGATAAACAATTTGTTGAGCATTGGTTTTGGTTTTGTTCAAAAATATCGTCAGATTCATGTCTCACCAATGAGGACTAAACTACATTGCGGTTCTTGTGCTGCTGACTAAAGGAATAGAAAGAGCGATGATTTTACGATATTCTATACTACTTCTGTTTTGGAGCAGCTATGTGGTATGTATAAAGTCGAGAACCTCTTACAAATATACCCCTATTTCCAGATTAATTATCTCCCAAGATTAATCCTTATACTCGATTGTTTTTGGTGAATTATTCGTTCCTGAAGGCATTCAATTAGGCTCTCGGATCCAGACCAGAATTACCTGTTACCAAAAATATTTAAAGAAATATTTCCCCTAAATCGAAGTGTATATAACGACTAACCGTGGATAATAATCCCTGAGAATTTTGTTGGAAGTATAAGATCTTTCCGTTCTTTGTAATAATTTTTAGTTGACAGTGATGTCATCACCTTATTGGTTAAATAAAAAATTTTGGAAGGCCAAAAAATTGTTTTCGCTTGTGATTTTTGCACATAAATTGTTTGATGTTCGTCTCTGTTTTCGTGGCTAATTTTTAAATCGAAATATTGACTTCGTTTATTGAAAACTGAACTTGACAAAATTTTCTGAAAAGGAACATATGCCGAAAAAGACGGTTTAATGAAGATATGATTGTGTTACAACGATAACAGAAGGATTTTTGAAATACTAAATATGAATATAGCAATAAATAAATTGAGATAAAATCATATTTTAGGGGAGTTTAGTTCAAGAAAATACTGCGGAATTATATTGGCAAACTGCTTGATTTTCATCTCCAAAATTTATCCGCTGTTTTTTTGCTTGTTCTTGTCATTAATGTTTAGATTTGTGTTGAAACTGATGTGACGACTTTAGTACGAATTTATCTATCTGTCAGTTTATCGATCCAATGAAATGCATTTTCAAATAGTGAAACAGAGCCATTGGAGATAATTTCGCAACAGTGACAGTGTTTTAGGATTCAGGCTTTATGTTACCTATATTTGAGATGCATAATTACTGACTGGATTTACGACAAACATACCAGGCGGTGTTTGACTGCCGTTGGCTCGACATTGTGTTTATAGTCACTTTGTTGCAATTCCAAAAAGGGCATATTGAAATTTTCAAGATGAAGGCCAACCAGTGACTGCCAGATTGCGGGTGGCATAGAAATAGCCAGCTAGCATACTAACGCGTCAATTTGCATTCTCTACCACACTAGCCCTGCGTAATTAATTGCAAATGGTGCAAGTTTATGGAAACAGTGCAGAATTTTGGCATAGATGAATTGTGTAGAGTGCATTGGTTGTCATGATTGACTCTATGCGTTCTGCAATGATCAGTTTATCAGCAATCATTAGAGACATTATTACCATGTTTATATTGAAAACATAACTATGAGTTGTTCTGCAAATATTAGTTGCTCTGAAGATGCCCCAGCGGGCGAAGCTAGTTGACACTGGAAGATAAAATAAACAACGCAGAGGATCACATGGTTGCTTGTTTCTTCGAGTGGCTAGGCCCTCTTAAACGGTACACTGTATGCAAACATAACGGTTTAGTGTTTGATGAAAGAAGAGGTGCAACAGCGTAAAAAAGCAGGCATCAGCTTGACCTTTCGTTATTTTTTTCTCAGTGTGTGTTCACCTGAAAACATAACCATGGGTATATTGAAAACATATGATTAATCATGTTTTTCTTTGCTTTCCAGGTTTCGCTGCCCGTATCGCCGGTTCCGCCATTGCTCAACAAATTATTAAAAGATCAAAATGTAACACTTGGTTTCATTCTAAAAGGTCTACAAGGACCTCCCGGTAGAGATGGTATGCCTGGTGCATCTGGTGCTCCTGGATCTCCTGGTCCCCCCGGTTTCAAAGGAGACCCTGGTGCTCCTGGTATGCCTGGTGCCCCAGGTATGATGGGACCCCCTGGATCCCCAGGGTTCCAAGGTAATGATGGTATGCCTGGTCCTGCTGGTCTGCCTGGTGCACCAGGATGGCCTGGTGGTAGTGGTATGCCTGGTTTACCGGGTTCCCCTGGTATGCCTGGACCTCCTGGCCCTGCTGGACCAACGCCAATCAGATATGTAAGTGTCTCTTCTTGTTCTCTTTGCTTCTCTCTATAATTCCTTCTGATTCTGTTTTATTTGCATTCTTTATAAAGACATGGTTTCTGCATTTAAAGCAAATTAATAACAAAGTGTAGTGAAGCTCAGATTTATGGAATCACAAACAAGATAATCAGGACTTATACCGTGCGATTTTCATACCTATACCCCCAAAATAGCTATTTTCTTATTTGTTTTTCAAGGACACTGTTTTAGCGAATGAGGACTGCATCATGTATCAAAAATGTATTACTTAAAGAGTGCTTCGTAATTTCACCCAATGGTTGCAATACTCTGAATTTAATGTGCAATATCCCTAAGACCAAACACATTTTCAAGTACAGTTAAATGTTGATAGCTTGAATAAATAAACGTTACGATGACTTCTCGTTAATAGGCCTCCTAGCTATGCTACAAAAGAGCCTGGATCGAGCGATATTTTTCTACATTGTCTCAAAAGAGGTTTTATTGAGTGGCATTAGAATTTCTATCTTTTTTATTCGCATTCGAAATTTCTACAGATGTATATATATAAATATCGTTGGATTCAAACTCTTGATTTGGAATGGTAAAATTTGTATTTGAAAATTTCGTCTGCCACACTTGAGAATTCGAGCCATTGTAGCGCAACTGTTGTGTTTCCTCTGAAAATATGAATTTGTGAATTGTGGGTTGCTTTGAACAATTTACTAAAAGATAGTTTGTGTTTTGTTTCAGAATGGTACAGTGAAATGCGAAGAAGATACTGCCTGGTTACGTTGCAGTGAATACAAACACATCTCAATCATCTCAGCTTTCTGGGGACGCCGAAATTTCGGGCTGTGCTCAGAGCACGCTGGAGCTCTTATGACGCAAAAATACTGCCCTACAACTCCATTATTTTTAACAAAGGTGAAAGATGCTTGCGAAGGTACCACAATGTGTGAAGTTAGATGCACGAAATTTTTCTTCAACGATAAGACATGCTTGGACGTTTACAAATATTTGGAGGTATACTACAAGTGTATTGAGATAATCAACGGTCACGAAGTCGTGAACGAGGACAACCTTCTCAATGCTAATTTCCTTGGTTAATTGACTGACTGACTGAAGCCCTACTTATTGTCCTATTGACAAGACTGTTCAGCAAAAGAAATAGAGAAAGAGACAGTGAGAAAAAGATGCCATACTGAGGAGGAGGAACTGCCTGTGTGATTGGTTGGTTAGACAGATTTAGCAGCTGCGTTTTTAACGCGAGCAAGCGAGAGACCGTTTAATCCCTCGTGATTTTATAACTGTACAAATTTTTATTTTCTTTCAGAGGGACAGCGAAATTCACAGGGTGTTTTGAATAGGCTTATAGGCATAAGTAATTAGGCCTCGATTCCAATTGATATCTCTATACAGGGAGCGACAGAGCTAAATTTCTTTACATGGACTGAAGAGACGGACTGGCAAGATATTTTCAATAAATCATATATATTTTTATGTAAAAACTCGCTTGTCCTAATTGTATATCACATCTTGTATTATGTATGGCAGATCATAGGAAGTAATTTGTTGTCCCAAGTGTCTTTTGTAGTTTAAAGAATGCTAGGCCTTTTTCGTACCAGTATAGAGTCTTCAACCAAGATGATATCCCTTGGATTAAGGAGAGATATCAAACAAACTTGAGATTAAAGAGATATCGAAATTTGATATCTGTAAGAAGCTTTGCTCGTTGCTGTCACTTCTATGAAGTTAACATATTAATTATCAACTATAAATTCTTTAAATCTTCGATCGAATGTAAATTTGAATTACCTTTGTAATTATCGTTCATTGAAATCCCTTATATGGAATAGATTTCTATATATGGAGTGCAAAAAGGCTTAGTATATTGTTTAAATACTTATAATTTTCAGTAGCTCTGCATGTTTCAGTGTGTGAACTTTTTTGTGTCTTCTCAACCTTGAGATTATATGTTCCTAACCAATTTTGAAGAATACCCCCGTCGTTATTTTTTGTATTATATTTCTGCCAAATGATTTAGTGATTTGACGGGGTGATTGTTAATGTTAGACAGAAACATTCAAAAATTCAACGTATACAGTTAAACGAATATGATACTAAAAAATCAAATTCTTTTTAAAATTTCTGGATGGATGTTGTTAGAAACGTTGTGATCCAAAAAGAAGAAAAAAGAAAAAAGAAGGAATAGAGCAGCACAAATTGATCAAACTAAGGATGAAAGATGTCCAGGCTGGAATAAATCCAAAGCATGTTCTAAAATTTTCTTTCTTGATAACACAGAGCACGACCTTCTTTTGTTGCTCATGTTTCCCGATCCGAACGTTGACAGGTTTTAGAGTATTTTGCCATAGAAGGCAAGTAGGGCCTCCGACTGATCAAAAGGTGAAATTACCTCACAGCAAGCTTCGAAATCCTTTTTATAAAGAATGCAAAGACAATTTACAGAACAGGATTGTTCAACAAAAGATGGAAATTTAGCGAAAAAGCAAATTGACAGTGATTAACTGAAAAAATTTTTTTTTGTATTCAATATGAAATTTTGCAAAACGAAACTACTTAAGAAAAATTTGCAAGAGCTAAAATGCAATCTCCATTTTGTTTTAGTCCAGAGGTATTTTGGCTTGAAAGTATGTAGTAGTAACAAGTTTGAAAAATTTGCAGTGTACTTAGAATTCACAGAAAACTTATGCGTTTAACTGTAGATTTCCAGTACTAGTTACACCTAATATGCGCCGTTCGTGAAAATTATTGAGAATGACCTAAATGGCATGGCACAAACTTGTGCTTGAGGTACATTGGGAAGTGTGGGTAACATGGCAGAGCAACAAATGTGACTAAGTTTCGTAGAAATTTGAATTGGCCGTTTTTCTCTGACTATATCTTTTCGAACAACCCATCTTGTGATCTATTGTTTCCAGCAATCAACGCAACCCAGTCTCCTCATTTTTGCCCAGCAGACCCTATCAGTTTGGTAAAATTTGATTTAATGAAATGTCCATGCTTCGAGCTAGAAAAGAGTCTATCTAGTATGAACGTTCTCGTTCTTCCCCTTTCGATGTCATCAGAATGAGTATTTTTCAAAAAATTTTCAATGAACTTATGGTGTAAAACGAACATTTCAAAATGTGACCTTTTCAGAACACAAACTTTGCAACTCTGATTTCTGACAATTAGGTTAGAATTTTTCAAAAACAAATTTGAATTTTAAGGCTGCATTTGTTGTGATATTCGTGCGGTCTGATTGGTCCATCCGTGGAGGTGTGTAAACATTTTGTAGCCAATCAGCGATGGAATTTTGAAACCAATGCAACTTTGTTGTTGCTGTTGTCGATTGTGCAATCATTTCCAAGAGGAACCAACAAGATGGCGGCCAGAAAATCTCTCTCAGCTGACTTTGTGGTCGTTGGTGGTGGAGTTGCTGGAGTCTGTTGCTGTCAAACCCTTGCAGAAAAGAACCTGAAAGCTTCAATAATACTTTTAGCAGCAAAAGATGTAATCAAACTTGTAACAAGTCACAGGAAGATTACGAGAGCGCTGGAGGAAGTTTCAGTTGAAGAAAGGCCTTCATTTACCCTCCAAGAAAATTATGAAAATATTTCTGTGATAAATGACCTTGTCGTGGAAATTGATCACAAAAGTAAGAATGAGATTTAATACCCTAAATTTTAGACTTTTAATGGGCCTTTACTCTCAGGTTCTGTCAGGCAGGGTGGGGAAGTCAACAAATTCGCATGCTAAATACGTGCTGTAGTTAAAAGCAGTTGGTTTGGTAAGGTCTGGTAAGGTAAGTTTTCATATGAGAGTATGGGCCTCAGTTTCTTCTGATCAAATTTTGTAAACCTACTGATCTTAGCATGCAAAAAGAATAAGTTATAAAAATTTCAGAACAGCCTGACTTTAGATACCCACCTTCTGCCTAGCTTTTGAGCCCACCATGAACTATGAACTAACAATTGTTATATTTGATTGGTTTGCATGTGATTTAACTCGTAAGAAAAAGGAGTAGGATTGGAACATGTATTCGTAATACCTTTTTGACATTTCTCAGGTGTTTCATGATCAACAATGACTGACTTTGGCAGGTGCTAGCTTTGTACCTTCTTGCAACAATAGAAACATCCAAGGGTCCATCATTAGAAAGTAACAGACTTCATTGGAATAATGGCGGTTTTCTTCTGTAAAGATGCTAAAGACTTCAGTATTTGCCAGAAAATGATTTTTTTCTTTCCATTACTATATTCTTTATTGCAGGCTACCAGGTCAAAACTGCACATGGGTTCAAAATTGGATACAAAAAGTTGTGTTTGTGCACTGGTGCAAAGCCTCATTTGATTGACTTTGAAAATGAAAATATTCTTGGCATAAGAGATGTTGATAGTGTAGCAGAATTGCAAAAGAAACTAAAAACTGCAAAAAGAATTATGATTGTTGGAAATGGTGGAATCGCACTTGAGCTAGTGTGAGTAATTTTGCAGAAACTTTCACACCCTATTGAGGTTGATTTTACTTCCAAAATTGAAATTCTGATAGAGTTTATACCATACTCTGCTCATTAGTAAGAATAAATCCTAATATGGAAGCTTTCAAGAAATATCTTAATTTGGTTCTGTGAAGCATCTTTTAAACACTAGTCTGTATGCAGTGTCAACCCTCCTCAGCAAAAGTAGATGTTGAGGCTGCATGTGGGCTATTTAAAGATGTTACCATAACAGCCATGTACACATTAACAAGACGAGAACTGTTGTATGTTTTGATAAGAATTATTGAGCCATATGAAGATGGTAGATTTCTAGACAAGAAAACTTTGGCAGGAAATCCATGTCTATGTGTGATGTGATGGGCCTGTAATCTATAAAGTAGTTCCAGTAGTAGGCAAGAATTCTGTTTAGGTTTGCAAAATTCTTTTTGTTTACCCCAGGAGGGGTACTCCCTAACTTTCAATACTTGGGGGTCCGTGCCAATATTTGGGGTCCAAAAATTTACGTTAAATCAATATTTGGGGTCTGTGAATGACAACATGGACACAAATTCAATATTTGGGGTCCACAAATCTGAAGAAAGGAAAAATCGTGGAATTTGTCTTGCATTGACTTCACGTGGAATGCAGTATGAACCTCAAGTTGCGAATCATGAAATAAATGTTTTGGTGTTATTAAGAAACTTAGAAAGATCAAGAAGCTCAAATTGAAATCATTAAAAAACATTATAGGCGCCCCAGAAATACATAACAATATTTGGGGTCTTGAAAACATTAGACTCAATATTTGGGGTCCCGAAAACATTAGGCTTAATATTTGGGGTCCCGAAAACATTAGGCTTAATGTTTAGGGGTCAGCAAAGAAATAGTGGCATGGATTAAAAGTTAGGGAGTACCCCCTGGGTTGTTTACATCAGATTTCCACATCAGCTCCTTAGAGCTGCCGAACTTTCAACTTTCAACCTGCTGAACAAATATCTTTCTGTTTCAATTAGAATTTTTACAAAACAAGCAATGTGTCATCTTGACATGTAAAGCCAAGTTAATGGTGTTGAAATAATTTTCTTTGCAACAGTTATGAACTGTTAGGATGTGAAGTGATCTGGGTGATCAAAGATGATGCCATTGGCAATGTCTTTCTTGACAAAGCTGTATCAGAATTCCTGTTACCTATGTTAAATGAAGAAAACGATGAAAATCATCAAAGAAAAGCCGACACTGTCATTTTCAAAAGAAGGAAGTATGCGGCAGAAAGAGAAACTGCTGATAGAGGTAAAATATGCTGATATTATTTGAGATGATTCTTCATTCTTCTTCTCAAATCAGATGAAGTAACTCTCACAGTTAGGAAGGCTATGTGCACTGAAGTAGTTCTGTCTGTTGAAGATTAATTGTAAGAAATACTGAGTATCAACAGGGTGTGACCCAAAAAATTGGTTCCTTATATATCTGTGTGGCTGCTAAAGAAGAGCCATACATTCTATTAACCGTCTTGATAATACAGTTGAATAGTAGGAAAGGTGTCAAAGTAGGGTTTGAGATCTTGTTTTTGCAAACTGATAAGTGGTTGTTGATTAATGGAACAAGAAGATGAAGAAATGATTGCTTCAAAAACAGCAATTTATTTGGTTTCTACAGGTTTCCAAAAATGCTAAATTCCAGTAAATACTCCAAGAAACAGTTATATCATTGGGCAGAATTGTTTTATACATTCTAAAAGGGATCAATTGTATTGCAAGAGCAATGAGCCACCCTCAAATGCACAGAAAATAAAGGCTAGAGCCCTTTCTTTCAAAATTTACTTTTGTTTTTACTTTTGTTGAATAACTAAGACTACGTTCACACGATGCCGGCACATTTTGAAAACGGTGAAAAATTTGACGGATAGGCCTCCTGTTCACACGAAAACGGCACATTTTTTGCCGGCAGATTTTGAAAACGGTAGGTTTTGAAAACGGAACTCTAACCAGCACATTTTGGAAACGGCATCGTGTAAACACCTGAAAATGATGGAAAATAGAGCATTTTTAGACGCTTTTGGAACGAGACTGGTCGATTCTTACGGTGTGTGTACACTTCTTTGGCATCAAAGTCTTGCAACGAGTGTTTGCTGTCTAATTTCTTACCGTTTTCAAACTGTTCCGGTATCGTGTGAACGCTAGCTCAAATTTTGCAGCCGTCACATTTTTCACCGTTTTCAAATGTGCCGGCATCGTGTGAACGCAGTCTAAGAAAGTGTTTGATTTTGAGGCAATCATTTTTCTGACTGTCTTGTGCCATAATTCAGAAATCACTTGATATTTGATTGGCTAAAGCAAGGTCTCAAGCTATAATTTGAAACCCATCCTATGCAGTTGTTAAAGTGAGACTGGGACTGTGGTAGTTAGTCCATGCAATTGTATCAAGAACGAAGCAACAAAATATCAAGCTCCCCCGCAGCAGTCACAAAAATTAGGCGCAATTTTTGGGACACCTTGTGTTTTGATTAGACTGATGACAATGAGTTCCAGTGAACGCTATTCGAAACGAAACTACTGTACCAAAGCAGCCAAGGCCGCTCATTCTGGTTATCAGTATTAGGTTAGGAGCATCCGGTCCGGCAACCATCAATCATCAGTCTTTATTTCGAGTTAACTATTTTCAAGTTATCGCGATTCGGCAGTATATCTATATTATCAATGGAATGCTTCATTGCCCAAAGATTTTGAATGCAGATTAAAGATTTGGTTCATCCTAGCTTAAAGTTCCTCTCAGACTAAGGTTTTTCATCTTTATGATATATAAAGATAAGAATAAGTCTTGTAGACTAAAGCTAAACTAACTGTTTAATCGTTGATTTTCTGTTTCGTCATTACAGATTCATCAGAAAAGGTGCCTGGTGGAGCTCTTGGCCCTGACTGGTGTCTCAATGCATGTTTGCAAGGAGAAGACGATGATTTAACCAAGCGAAAGGTTCATGTTGAAACCAAGTGTGAAGTAAAGCGCATATTTGAAGAAGATGATTTTGATATATTGGGATTAAGCTGCTCAGATCCTCCGAAAAACTTCAGTAAACAGCAGAAATGGCCGCAATACGTTGAACTAACGAATGATGAAATTCATGGGGTCGATTTTATTGTTTCTGCAACTGGTGTCAAGCCGAATATTGACTTTAAGATCAAAGGAGGAGAACTCACATTAGACAAAGATGGTGGAATCAAAGTTGATGAAAACATGAGAACAAATTTGGCAGATATTTATGCCGCTGGGGATGTATGCACTGCATCATGGGAACTAGCACCACATTGGTTTCAAATGCGTTTATGGACACAAGCATACCAAATGGGGATACATGCCGCGAACTGTATGATGTTAAATACGGCAAATGAACAAGCAATTCTTGATTTCTGTTTTGAAATGTTCGCACATGTTACCTCGTTTTTTGGTCATAAATTATGTCTTCTTGGGAAGTATAATGCACAAGGGCTTGATGGTAATTATGAACTGCTAGTTCGTTATACAAAGGGACAGGAATACGTGAAAGTTGTTTTGAAAGACGGACGAATGATGGGGGCTTTGTTGTTGGGGGAAACTGATTTGGAAGAAACTTTTGAGAACTTGATTTTGAATCAAATGGACCTAAGCAGGTTTGGTGATGATCTGCTTAATCCGGATATAGAAATTGACGAATTTTTTGATTGATTAAATTTTTGTCTTTTTTTTAGCCACATTAGTTGCACGATGCACAGCGATTCCTTCTTGCCGTGTTAAAGATATATCAATGCAATTTCATTAGAATCCTCCATCTTGCGTGTCATCAGTTCCTGCCCCTACCATCCTGACAGTCCCCCGTGATTACCCCGGATATTTCCCAAAGTATTCCCTGCCCCCTTAATCTTCTGCTCTTCAACCCGGAGTTTCAGTTATTTTAGTTCATTTCGTTTCCGGGGCAGTGGCGTAGCCGACGGAAGTTACCTTCAGGGCGTACCACTAAGTGCCCCCACTGATTAGGGACTCCGAAGGGGCCCCCAACTGTCGAATTACGTCATAGGCCCCTGTCCCCCTTCTTCACTAAGGGCCCGGTGCACCTCTTCTACGCCACTGAGCCGGGGGTTTGCTTCGTTTTCTGAAAGATTTTATTTTCGGACCAATAGCTTTGAAATTCCCCCAGTTTAGTTTAGGTTTGCATCTTGTTACCCTGGGTACCAGACTCTCCCAAAAAAGAAATTGAGAGTCTGGTACCCAGGGTGGTGTAGCATCTTGTCTGGAGACATGAAAAAATTTAGTGTAAGAGCTGGAAAGGAACATATTTTAAAGTGCTAAACACATAAATCTAAGCCCACTATTTCCTTTCACCTGCATCAAAAAAGCTTTGCGAGAACAACGTGATATATTTGCAGCAAAAATCGAGACACCTTGAAGGGAAAATTTCCATCCCATGCAGTAACGGGGACGATACTTGTTAAACCATTCCGTTACAATGTGATTCATACTAAAATACACCATTCCTGTTGCAATTATAGTAATACGTACGGCAGATAGGGACAGTTCGCAAAGAACGCAGGGAAACAAGGGACGAAAAGGCATAAGTCTACGGGAACAGTACATACACATGTGGTATAAACCGTTCCCCTTACAAATTGAGCTATTATTCCATCCGATAAGGGGAATTCGCCACTTTTCTTACATACATTGAAAGCTTCCTTCTCATGCATGCAGTAACTGGAATTCGTAAATACACATTTGGTATGCACCGTTCCCTTGACAAATCGAGTCATACTTCCAGCCAACCAGGAGAGATTTCCAACTGTTTTCGAGGTTCAAGTCAAGGAAAATGTATTTGTTATGCTGTGTGGAACGGTGTATGTATGCACTTTTTCCAACTATTTGCACTTTTTCAATACTACAATCTCTTACAAAAGTGTTGGACCCCTGTTGAAAAAATCGAATTTTTGCCCCCCCCCCCCACCCCCCGTTTCAATGTTGAATGAATTGCAAAGAGGGTTTTTTCACGCAGATCCAGGAAGAAAACAATTCGCCAAAGCAATCAACATTGAAATGGGGGGAGGGGGGACAATATTTCTGAAAAACGTGGATTTTCATAGGGGTCCAACACTTTTGTAAGAGATTGTAGGTCGTCGGTCGGTGTGAATGTTGTCAGTGAATTCTGCTGCTTCACCCACTCACTCACCTTGCCTTGTTAAAAATTTTCCCGCCCACAGATTTGATTAGGATCCAGTCTCCTTGAAGCCGCAAAATCCTAAAATTGATTCATTGATGAAAATAATAATGGCGAATGGAAGACGACTGTTGCTGTGCGATTTGATGCCATGGTAATTAAAAATTCTTCATTGATTATTCATCGCTGTTTCTTGTTTGTGAATTATGGAATTTATTCGGTCCTTGTTAATTTGGTCAGTCAAAATTGTGGGAGGGTTTTTTATGTCTTCCTTTTATCTACCTGTGAAGAGCTGTGAGGGTTTTATTTCATCTATGATTTAGATTAGCCCAGACCAAAAATAAAACATAATAATAGGCCTACCCTTTACCCTTAGTTAAAGTTAGGCCTACTAGGACGGGCCAGGCATCCTAGTACATTGCAAAAAAATGAAAAGATATATTGCAGACAGCTTTCTCTTAGTTACCGGACGTAAAATATGAGGCTAATAATAGTTTTCACGCACCAAGAACAACAAGACAAGTGAACACATTGTGGACTAGTATCAAATTCATGAGGCATGTCAAAATTGTAATTTTTGGTAAGGTCTGGTAAATGCAGCTTCGTGTTTTACGTTTGGAGGCGCGTTATAATATACATCATATAAATAGGAATGATTTGCCAGTGTCAGTGTGTGCAAATCTGTAAAATCTGCTTGAGTATTATTGAAGGAAAGATATTTGAAGCATTGCAGTTTCTTTGTCTTCAACAAAATTTCAGAGACTCGTTTTTTTCTTCCAGAAAATTTGCAGAAGACCATACAACAGCAAGTTTCAATCAGACTGCAATAACAAGCAATGCAAGGGATGTAAGCAAATGTAAACAAAGACCACAAGACATTTAAACATAATTGCTTCACAGAGTGTGGAATCTACCTTCATGATGAACCATGTGCTTTAGGAGAAAACATGATTTTCTTGAAAAGTTATGAAATGAAGTGAAGAAAATGGAGGAGAAAGAAAATGATTGAAAATGTCAAAGACTAAGGATGCATTTGGAATTCAACCCACAGAAAAGCAGAAGTTGCTGCTTAGTGCGGCAGAGAAGGGTAGTTTACAAGAAGTTGCTAAATTATTACAAAGTGATGAATCAGTCACTGAAAGTAGCTATCTTGGTCAACAAGATCTCAGCATTGATTCTTGTGATGATGAAGGCCTCACAGGACTGCATATCTCTTGTGCAAATGGTCATGAAGCTGTTGTGAGGTTTCTGTTAACAAGAGGTGCATCATTGGACCTCAATTGCCGTCATGGCTGGACACCTTTGATGTTTGCAGCTTATTATGGCCATCAAAACATTGTTCATCTTCTTACTCAAAGTAAAGCAAATATAAATGCGTCAAATCTCATGGGTGCCACACCCCTTTTGTGTGCTTGTAGATGCGGACATGCTAGAATTGCATTAACCCTTTTAGAACTTGGTGCCAACACTGAGCAGCTTTGGGAAGATTTCAACCCCCATGCAACAACTCCACTCATCACTGCAGCACAACATGGTCATAGCCAAGTTGTTAAAATTCTTATTGAGCATGGTGCTGATGTGAATTTTCAACATGCAGTCACAGGATGGACAGCGCTAATGATGGCTTCATTAAATGGACATTTAGATGTTGTAAGGCTGCTCGTTGAAGCAGGAAGAGCTGATGTTAACATGGAAAATGCTGCAGACCAAACTGCATTATGTGTTGCTTCTCTTCATTGTCGTAGAGATGTTGAAAGATACCTTGCAAAAAGAACTTCAAGGAAACTTGAGAGCAAAGGTAAATTTACAGAGTGGTGGCAGATAGGGAGGCAAATGAGTGTAGTTATCCCCATTGTTAGGAAAACAGTAATCTTTTATTTGAAAACAATTTGGAAAAACAACACATTTTAACTCAATCAATAGCTTCATACTCCCATTGGTTAGCAAAATTTGAAAATAGCCATGTACTGAACCGATACATGCAACAACTTGATGAATCCATTGATAAAATCATCTTAGGTTTGTTTACACCCATTTCAAGTCATTTGATCAATCTCTTGATAAGACATCTTTTGATTTCTCCAACATATATTGTGCCATGCAAAATTGTGCCATGAGTGCATAAAGAAACACATTACTAAAATTTCCCAAGAGTATGGTCACAGGAGTGTCACAGGATTTAAAATCGGTAAAACAAATCAGAGCTGATTTTGTCTATTATTCAGGATGTTTTCCAATTTTGTACCACAAGTCATTCAAATAGCAAGATTTTCACCTCTGTCACAGATTATATTTATTTTGGGAAATAAGGCATTGTTATTTTGCTAGGTATAAAAGTACTGGGTATATATAAAATGTACTGTTAACTTGAGGATGCTTCTGTTTATTTTCATCTGTCTCTTAAAATTTTCATCTGTCTCTGATATTTGTCATGTATGTTGCAAATATTTCAAGACAAGTATTTTCCATGTAAAAACATTTGCTATTCTATTAACAGTTTCCAAACCCTCAAGACCACCCATCATAGAAGCAGCCATTGAAGGTGAGTCATGGTAAAGTTTTTAATGTTGTGCTTTCTAAAATTTGTTGCAATTGTATCAACATCTGTAATTTCATGACAGGTGACAGAACAGATTTCGGTGCAATCTTCATTCCATTTGAATATCCTGAATCTGCCTTTGTATGATGATTTGTAATATTCTGTCATCAGGAAAATATTTATTTTAGTTTCAATTTTTGGTCTTGCTAACTTATTTTAAAATGATTCCTTTCTTCTATGTCAGGAAAGTATGACAAAATAAATGAAATTTTAAAGACTAACAGCAAAGAGGTCAATGCTCAAGGTATGTTATTTTTATCAAGAAAGAAAAATTTTACCTTAGAAGAGAGAAAAATTGTTGATTTGTTTTGCCTAACATTACAATCAAAGGACCGTCTAAATGTCTAAAGCTGGTTCACAATATGAAGTTAATTTTGCTTTCACTCCACATTTCGCTATACAGTATATTATCTTCTTCAGATGGTGATGGAGCAACAGCTTTAATTTATGCAAGCATGAAAGGTCATACTGAAATTGTTGATCTATTGGTGAGAAAAAATGCAGATCTAAATGTGCAAGATAAAGTAACTGAATGGACAGCATTGATGCAGGCAACTTGTAATGGGTAAGTCTGCTTATTTAGTAGCCTGAATGCAAGCTTCCCTACTGAGTGAGTAAAAAAAGCAGGCCTTTTAATTAGATGTGCATGATCACACTCACACATGCAGGCACACACACATTCTGAGGTACACAAAGCCTGGTTTCCATATAATCGCAAGGAGTCGCAAGGAGTCGCAGTGAGTTGCAATTAAAGTGATCAAGTTTGCTTGCGACTCTCTGCGATCATATGGAAACCGGCTAAAAATTTGTTTCTGACTCCTTGCGACTCCTTGCGACTCCTTGCGATCGCTGTCGCAAGCAGTCGCAGAGATAGAAAATTTTCTATCTCTGCGACTCACTGTGACTCGTTGCAATCCATTGCAATTAATGGAAACCACTGTTCACAACTTTTGCAACTCATTGCGATAACAACTCTATTGTTTTGGGGGATTATCTCATTTCCATGATCAAAATCTTGGTTTGAAATTTGATGAAAGCGAAGTTTGTTGGGATCCTTTGCGATCCTTTGCGATCATATGGAAACCACTTTTTCAAATCACAATAATTGCAACTCCTTGTGACTCACTGCGACTCATTGCGACTCTCTGCGACTCCTTGCGATTATATGGAAACCAAGCTTAATATGTGTTTTGTTGCACATACAAAACTGTCTTCAGCATTTACCCCAGTTCCATCAAGTTTCACTGAATTTCATACTTGTACACAAGTTTGAAACTCTGTACACTGGTCTGTTGGATATGCCTATGTTATGTGTCTGTTTATTTTTGAAAACATACATAACATTGATGGCAATTTTCATACTTTACCAGCATGTGCGATCACATGCGCAAAATGATCTACAAGAGCAAAGTGCTACACATGTGCCATTTTTGTCATGAAAAGAACTGAAAAAGCAATACCCCTTTTTACAAACCCTCTGTTCCCTGGATATCCAATTGATGATATTGACAAATCTATTTTCTAACGGTGGACATGTTCAAATCTTAAAATCTTAAAATTGACTTGACTGCAATTAACTTCTCAGTTCTGAAGATATGAGGAATTTTCTCCAGAGATCCAGTTGAACAAACCTTCAAAAAACCGGCTAAAAGTCGCCACCAAATTTCCAAGTATTCTGTCCTACATTTATGCTTATTGGCTGTAATTCATTCTTATATAAAGTTTCATAGTGAACTTGAAATTAGGTAAAAATTTGTTTTTCAACCGAGGAGAATGCTTGTATTAGTTTGATGTTGAACTAATTTGACATGTGAACTACATATTATGTGTGCCTTAGAGAGTATCCTTGTCAGTTTCTGTTATTTTCACTAACTTCTTCCTGTCCCTTCTGCAGGCGTTTAGATTGTATAAATATATTATTAAAAGCCAATGCTGACATCAATCTGAAAGACAGCAAGACATTAACTGTATTTGATTTAGCAACAACTGTTGGTAAGTGTGAAAAATACAGCCATCACTTTTTCTGCAAAATGGAATTTATATGTGATGAAAAATTAACTAACTTTACGTAAAATAGAGGTCCTTTAAGACAACTTTAAATTTGCATTTGGTAAATAGGCTTTGTCTATAGATAGAGCAAAGAAAACAACGAGATAGCATACTTTCTTTGGCTATGCATTATTCATGGGGGTTGTGCAACTTCGATTTGAGTGAGATAGTTTCGGATATTTTGGTCTCTGCAGATGCAAGCTTGTATCCTTGCATAAATTCTGAAATTAGACTTCAGTACATGTCGTAGTTTCGCTCTTGAAATGGACTGATGCTTCTATAACTATCTCAGCTACAACAAACTTTATCTCAATGAAGCAACAACAATTATATAAATTCAATAAGATGAGCGAAAGGGGTCGAATTTTGTAGAGTAAGGCTACCCTTGGAAAATACTGATAGATGGCTGCATCAGTGTGCTACAAAACTGATATAAGCTTGCAGTAAATGTTTGCACATTCAGTCTTTGGATTTCTTCAATTTTTAGAGGCCAACTTTAAGAAACACAAAGATACTCTCTTTCCAAATAAGAGAAATGTTGAATTGTATGTAAATAAAGAAAAATTTTGTTCTTCTTTTGTAGGAAACCCTGAAATCATTCGACTTCTTGCAAGAAAAGCTCTTGAAAATGATAGCGGATTTGTCAGTGAATGTAAGTTTCGAACAAAAGTATCAAAAATCGTAGTTACAGGAATAATTCTTTTTAAATCATAAGTATAGGTCACGTGACGAAGGTTGTTCCCCAGCCCATGCCTTATTCTAAGTCGCGTTGTTGTAAGCTGCGGTTAAAATTAAGCCACATTTGATTCAGGTTATTTTTTTGTTGTGCGGCTTAGTTACGCACACGACTTATTTTCCTGTAATAGGGTATTTTGCCTTTATGTATGTCAAAAATGCCCCAGAAAGTAACTGTTGGCTCCAGATAATATTCTCATGGAATTTGTTTGTGGTAGAAGCAATGAAAAGTCTGATCAAGCGAAAAATGAATAAGATCTTTAGATAAAAATACAACTTGATTTTTTCTTCATTTTATTTTCAGCTGTTAGGGGCATGGCAGCTGACGAAGAACAAGACAGGTAATACTAGATATTTCAGTTGCAATGCCTTTTTTCAAATAATAAATTGTTTCTTTTAACAAAACAGCGTTTCATTAAGTCGAATTTACCTATTGCTTGAGTGCTCATAAAGACGCAAGAAAATTACAAAAATAATTTTGCACCCAGATCAGTCAGGTGGAGTGGGTTCGATACCTGATAGGACACCACCACATGAGCCTCAGGACAAGGAATCGCGAACTCGATTAGGTCTGCTGTATTTCTGCGATCCCAGCGCTTGGCGCTGAAAAATGCAACTTCACCTTCACCTTACTGCAATGGATTAAGATTTGATTCATTCCAATCCATGTAGTGCTCTTCGTGTTATTAATTTTCGAAAGTGGAGACCTTTTTCTAGCTCAGCCAGTATAGCTGACTTTGATTCCCCTCTCTCACTTTTGGAGAAAGCTAGTTCGTAAATAAACGTTAAAGATTGCGTGGGATTTAGTTTGTGGCAAGTCTGATATCGAAGACAACATTTTTGGATCGTTTTGTTTTGTGTCAATTCCTTTACTAGAGAATATTCTCTCATTTTATTCTACATTTTTCTGTCAGCAGTGAAAATAAAGGATCAGTTAAGGTAAGCTGAATTATTTTAAATCTACTCTCAAATTATTCAAGTTCAACACAGAGGTAGCATTGTCTGCCAGTTTGTGCTTAAGGCTTTCACTTGAAAAAGCATCAATGCTAGGATCTTTCTTGGTGGGTGAAAAGACTTTTCAGATACGCTTTAAACTGGTAATACCATTTTAACAGTTCATTTAATAATCATTTCCATAGCAAAAATTGAACACCATTACTAAAGAGCTACCAGCTAGGTCTGAAGATGTTGTGGCGCAGTGGTGTAATCCTCTGACTTTGCAGCTAGAACAGTCAGGCGGAGTGGGTTACAAAATCCGGTAGGGCCCCACTATTTAAGCGTCATGGCAAGGGGTCGCGGACTCAATTAGCACTCCAAGCACTTGGCGCTAAAAACGCAACTTCACCTTCACCTCACCTGCACCATTTTACCAGTATTTAGCAGTAAATTACCCTGGAGAAACACAGAGGCAATTTCGTTTTACATGTTTTGGATAGGCACATTAGGTGATGAATCTTGTCAGTAGGCTTATTGCAGGACCGTGTTTAAAATTTGCTAAGCTAATCTCTTGAAAATTTCAACTGTCGTATCATTGACTGGCCTATATTTCATCCCTTCATTCATATGTTATTCACTCATCAATCACTTTAATATCTATTCGTTAAATTGCTTCATCTATTTATTGTCTATTAAGTCTTTTCATTTAATATGAATAGACCTCTCAGTTACCATATTCTAATTTCAGGCATGGATATCAAAGATGATGGCTGGTAAAATCCAACCATGGAAATCATCACGTAACTCCTTCCCAACCTCGCGTGTTCCACCGCAGCCGCCTGATGGGTTGGGCAGCTCCCTTGTCAATGAAAATTCGGATCCTCAAGCATTAGTGGATACTTATTCACTGAGATCTTCAAGCTCTATTTTATCAGGTAGTATAGTATAGCTATCTTTGGATGTACATCCAGTTAATTAAAGAAATGAAATATGACATGAGCATTTCTGTATAACGTGATTTTGCAAACTGTAGAATGAATTTATATCAAGTTTTGTTTGAATGAATTGTGTAAAGACTTAGTTTTCGTCATTCAAATTTACCTTTCTTTTGCCATCTTTAGTTCTCGATGCAAATAAAGGCCCCAAGGAAAAACCGAAAGTTGTATGTATAATCATATATTCTAAAGTTGTGTTTGATTGGTAGCAATTCTGAAAATGGTAGACTTGGAAGGCTCGTGATTTGTGTTTGATTGACTCCTAAATTCCGAAAACGGCAGGTTTGGCAGGTTTGGAAGGCCTGTACCGTTTTCAGAATTTGGTAGGTTTGGAATTACCAATCAAACACATCCTTATGTTCATTCATGTTTCAAAAGTTTTCGATTGATGTTATCCTTTCTGTTCCATTTCATAGATGTCTCAGTTTGCTTGTTAGTTGTATGAACTACATCTTGATCAAGGAAGATTGTTACGCTATGTGAATTCGAATTATACATAGTATAGGTCCGTGGGTTATGGAACTTTTAGAGACTGTGTTTTCTGCATACATTATACTTGCAACTATTCTTGAAACTTGTCGCGGTAATTCCTCTGCCTTACTTCCCAGTCGTTTTTTTCTCTTTTCAACCGCTTTTGTATGCCTTCCAAGTTTTTGTCTTATCGTTAATTCTTAATTTTCGTGATATGTTAGTCTTTTCTTAATTTATGTTTAAAGTCAGCTATTGGTACTCTAAACTTTTGTATTATAGACTTTTCTATCTCATTATTTTTAGGCGCTTGTTTTTCCTCAAACTAAACTCCCCGACGATGTATTGGCTCCAGTTTTATCACCTTTCCCAAGAAGAACAAGTTTTGAATTGCCAAGAATGCCAAAAGATGCTAAACTTTCAAACAGTGGAGGAACAGATGTGTCTCCGCAGGTAGGCTCTCTTGAGATCAGAAATGTTTTAACTTATTTCCTTTTTCAAAATGTACCAATGGTGTTACCTATCTGTCAGTAACCGTGTCTGCAAATGCGACTTCTGTACTGCTATCGGCAACTACGTAATTCTTGAGACAATCAAACAGCAAAGACCAAATGCAGATTTGAAGAGGGCAATCCTATTGATTTCATACGGCTGTAAATTGTAGAAGCAAGGACTGGATAAAGGAAAATGTCAGTAGCTATGGTAACGCATTTGGTAGATGGCAGAAAGCTTACTTATAACTGCATGTTGTTTGTAAGATAAGGAGAATTTATAGGCAGAAAATGGTGGTCTTTAAATTTTAGCATGGTCTAATTCGAGGGGCAAATCACGTCTCAAATTAGCGTACGTGACTTTTGTGATTTTAAAATCATATGATTTTTTTCTGTGATTATTTTGTGATTTTAGTGATTTTTTAGTGATTCTTTTGTGTGATTTTTCTGTAACTCCTCAGTGATTTGTGATTTTTGCGCTTTTTGCATGTGATTTATTTGTGATTTTGTGATTTTCGTATGTGATTTTTTTGTGATTTCAAAGAGGGTGTACGAAGAAAAAATCAGTGATCTGCCCCTCGGTCTAATTGACGTCAAGGTAAGTGACGTTTTTCTCAAATGTAGGCACAAGTCTTTGAGGGAGCTAAGGTCAAACAGCGAACATTCCAGTCTATGAATATGAGATCTTAGGAGGATTGTGGAAATAGAATGTTGCCTCTAATTTTTTCTAATTTTAATATTCATTATCAACTTGGGCCTTCCTACTGTTGAACGACGACGTTAATTTGTTTGTTTTTCTACTCACCCGGTTCACGATTGAGGGTAACTAGTTGAAAATATAGCTCTTCAGATTTAAAAGTTAAACTAAATCTTGAAAATGTTTCTTTTTTAGTCCTTGATTCCGAGGCTTCAAGTCAATGGAATGTATGTTAACGATAGTATCAGTGATTTCGATTGGAAAGATAAATCTGATGTAAATATTATCATAATCATCATAATTATCATAATTTATTATAATTTAGCTTGTGACAAAGAATCAGTAACTTCAAGTGAATCAAATTCAACTGCTAACAATGTTATATTTAAATTTTAATGAAAGAGATCAATTTTGGTTCTTTAATGCCAGATCTTTAAAGATTTTAATCACTTTGCTGTGAACGGTTTCGTTCATATTTGCATCCTGTCTCGTCCGTCATAAATTGGCCTTGCTGTGAATCGAAGAAAGTGATGCGAATATCACGCTTTCCCCCTCTTCCCTTTTTCTGCGAGAAAAACTTGGGGCATGATAAGCAAGCGTAACTGGCATTGATTTGTCGGTCATTTCGACAATTTTAGCTTTAAAACGAATTTTAAACAAGGGGAAGGATGAAATAACAACAAGTTTGCGAAATAATTTACTGGCTGAAAGTTTCAGCTAATGTACATCATAATCATAACGAAGGGAACGTGTACCCGCAAAATGCTGACCACATTTTCAAAATCGTAACTCTCAAATTTTTGCTTCTTTGATTTATCTACCTTTAACCCCCTTGGTTAATTTCAGAGTTAAGGAAATTTGAAACTGTAAACTTAGATAATTTCATTATATTACAAAGCTCTGTTCGTAGCGTAATTGATACTACTTTATTTATTTTGTTATGAATTTAACATTGTGCAACACGCATAAAAGAAGTTTGTTTGTGCATTAGATAATTTTACTTCCCGTTAAATTTAATTTTTCAATTAATCTTTCAAATTATCTCCGCTAAAGGCAAATGCTGAAATTTTCGGTCTTTGTTTGCTTAGTTCTGGAATCTTTGTCTTTTTATCCACATAAAGTTTAACGTTTCTTCAAATGATATAAAATTTGAATTTAGCATCTAATAACAATACTGTTTGCAAAGGGTTACTTGTCATTACTGTTTTCAATAACTTTAGCAATTGTTATAAGGTAAATTAAAAGAAGCTCCAAATTTCGCGATTTCAGTTCGAGTTATGATTTGTTTATCGTTTATTTTCGTTCTGTTTTCACAGAGTAGCAGTTCAGAAAGTGGTAGTTTACTCAAACATTCTGGGTATGGACGATTAACGAGCCGTGGTCAAATTTCACAATCTATGAACTTCATTGCTGATTCCCCAGACTCGCCGCTCTCTTCAATGACGTCAACAAATTCATTTTTCACATCAGTCAGCAGGCAGAAAGGAAGACCTGTTATGCCTTCTGTATCCAATGGCGTCGTACGGTAAGATGTTTTGAAGTTTCACCCCAATGATAGTGACTGTTTTGAAGTTTTTACCCCAATAATAGTGATTGTTTTGAAGTTTCTACCCCAATAATTGTGATTGTTTTGAAGTTTGTACCCCAATAATAGTGATTGTTTTGAAGTTTGCACCCCAATAATAGTGACTGGTTTGAAGTTTGTACCCCAATAATAGTGACTGTTTTGAAGTTTGTACCCTAATAATAGTGACTGTTTTGAAGTTTGTACCCCAATAATTGTCATTGTTTTGAAGTTTTTACCCCAATAATAGTGATTGTTTTGAAGTTTGTACCCCAATGATAGTGACTGTTTTGAAGTTTTTACCCCAATAATAGTGATTATTTTGAAGTTTGTACCCCAATAATAGTGACTGTTTTGAAGTTTTTACCCCAATAATAGTGACTGTTTTGAAGTTTTTACCCCAATAATAGTGACTGTTTTGAAGTTTGTACCCCAATAATAGTGACTGTTTTGAAGTTTGTACCCCAATAATAGTGACTGTTTTGAAGTTTTTACCCCAATGATAGTGACTGTTTTGAAGTTTTTACCCCAACAATAGTGATTGTTTTGAAGTTTTTACCCCAATGATAGTGACTGCTTTGAAGTTTGTACCCCAATAATAGTGACTGTTTTGAAGTTTTTACCCCAATAATTGTGATTGTTTTGAAGTTTTTACCCCAATGATAGTGACTGTTTTGAAGTTTTTACCCCAATAATAGTGACTGTTTTGAAGTTTGTACCCCAATAATAGTGACTGTTTTGAAGTTTTTACCCCAATAATTGTGATTGTTTTGAAGTTTTTACCCCAATGATAGTGATTGTTTTGAAGTTTGTACCCCAATAATAGTGACTGTTTTGAAGTTTTTACCCCAATGATATTGACTGTTTTGAAGTTTTTACCCCAATAATAGTGACTGTTTTGAAGTTTTTACCCCAATAATAGTGACTGTTTTGAAGTTTTTACCCCAATGATAGTGACTGTTTTGAAGTTTGTACCCCAATAATAGTGACTGTTTTGAAGTTTGTACCCCAATAATAGTGACTGTTTTGAAGTTTTTACCCCAATAATAGTGACTGTTTTGAAGTTTTTATCCCAATGATAGTGACTGTTTTGAAGTTTTTACCCCAATAATAGTGACTGTTTTGAAGTTTTTACCCCAATGATATTGACTGTTTTGAAGTTTTACCCCAATAATAGTGATTGTTTTGAAGTTTTTACCCCAATAATAGTGACTGTTTTGAAGTTTTTACCCCAATGATAGTGACTGTTTTGAAGTTTGTACCCCAATAATAGTGATTGTTTTGAAGTTTGTACCCCAATAATAGTGACTGTTTTGAAGTTTTTATCCCAATGATAGTGACTGTTTTGAAGTTTTTACCCCAATAATAGTGACTGTTTTGAAGTTTTTACCCCAATGATAGTGACTGTTTTGAAGTTTTTACCCCAATAATTGTGATTGTTTTGAAGTTTGTACCCCAATGATAGTGACTGTTTTGAAGTTTGTACCCCAATAATAGTGACTGTTTTGAAGTTTTTACCCCAATAATAGTGACTGTTTTGAAGTTTTTACCCCAATAATAGTGACTGTTTTGAAGTTTTTACCCCAATGATAGTGACTGTTTTGAAGTTTTTACCCCAATAATTGTGATTGTTTTGAAGTTTTTACCCCAATGATAGTGACTGTTTTGAAGTTTGTACCCCAATAATAGTGACTGTTTGAAGTTTTTACCCCAATAATTGTGATTGTTTTGAAGTTTTTACCCCAATGATAGTGACTGTTTTGAAGTTTTTACCCCAATAATTGTGATTGTTTTGAAGTTTTTACCCCAATGATAGTGACTGTTTTGAAGTTTGTACCCCAATAATAGTGACTGTTTTGAAGTTTTTACCCCAATAATAGTGACTGTTTTGAAGTTTTTACCCCAATAATAGTGACTGTTTTGAAGTTTGTACCCCAATAATAGTGACTGTTTTGAAGTTTTTACCCCAATAATTGTGATTGTTTTGAAGTTTTTACCCCAATAATTGTGATTGTTTTGAAGTTTTTACCCCAATAATAGTGACTGTTTTGAAGTTTTTACCCCAATAATAGTGACTGTTTTGAAGTTTTTACCCCAATGATAGTGACTGTTGTGAAGTTTTTACCCCAATAATAGTGATTGTTTTGAAGTTTTTATCCCAATGATAGTGACTGTTTTGAAGTTTGTACCCCAATAATAGTGACTGTTTTGAAGTTTTTACCCCAATAATTGTGATTGTTTTGAAGTTTTTACCCCAATGATAGTGACTGTTTTGAAGTTTTTACCCCAATAATAGTGACTGTTTTGAAGTTTGTACCCCAATAATAGTGACTGTTTTGAAGTTTTTACCCCAATAATTGTGATTGTTTTGAAGTTTTTACCCCAATGATAGTGATTGTTTTGAAGTTTGTACCCCAATAATAGTGACTGTTTTGAAGTTTGTACCCCAATAATAGTGACTGTTTTGAAGTTTTTACCCCAATAATTGTGATTGTTTTGAAGTTTTTACCCCAATAATAGTGACTGTTTTGAAGTTTTTACCCCAATAATAGTGACTGTTTTGAAGTTTTTACCCCAATAATTGTGATTGTTTTGAAGTTTTTACCCCAATGATAGTGATTGTTTTGAAGTTTGTACCCCAATAATAGTGACTGTTTTGAAGTTTGTACCCCAATAATAGTGACTGTTTTGAAGTTTTTACCCCAATAATTGTGATTGTTTTGAAGTTTTTACCCCAATAATAGTGACTGTTTTGAAGTTTTTACCCCAATAATAGTGACTGTTTTGAAGTTTTTACCCCAATGATAGTGACTGTTTTGAAGTTTTTACCCCAATAATAGTGACTGTTTTGAAGTTTTTACCCCAATAATAGTGACTGTTTTGAAGTTTTTACCCCAATGATAGTGACTGTTTTGAAGTTTGTACCCCAATAATAGTGACTGTTTTGAAGTTTTTACCCCAATGATAGTGACTGTTTTGAAGTTTTTACCCCAATAATAGTGACTGTTTTGAAGTTTTTACCCCAATGATAGTGACTGTTTTGAAGTTTTTACCCCAATGATAGTGACTGTTTTGAAGTTTGTACCCCAATAATAGTGACTGTTTTGAAGTTTTTACCCCAATAATAGTGACTGTTTTGAAGTTTTTACCCCAATGATAGTGACTGTTTTGAAGTTTGTACCCCAATAATAGTGACTGTTTTGAAGTTTTTACCCCAATAATAGTGACTGTTTTGAAGTTTTTACCCCAATAATAGTGACTGTTTTGAAGTTTGTACCCCAATAATAGTGACTGTTTTGAAGTTTTTACCCCAATAATTGTGATTGTTTTGAAGTTTGTACCCCAATAATTGTGATTGTTTTGAAGTTTGTACCCCAATAATAGTGATTGTTTTGAAGTTTGTACCCCAATAATAGTGACTGTTTTGAAGTTTTTACCCCAATAATTGTGATTGTTTTGAAGTTTGTACCCCAATAATTGTGATTGTTTTGAAGTTTTTACCCCAATAATAGTGACTGTTTTGAAGTTTGTACCCCAATAATAGTGACTGTTTCTCAAAGAAGTTAACTTCGAAGTATATTTGAACTTTTCCAATATTGAATGATATACTTGTGGATATTACTGCCTTGATATTCAAGGAGCAATGACCTTTCAAATGGCAATGTTTTCTCACTCACCCGTCAGAAAATTGACCCTTTCCCGAGTTGCCCTCATTAGCATTATCCACCTTTTACAGGCGGCCAATGAAAGCCTTCCAACCAGAACCATCAACTACATATACACAGCCTGTGCGGACTCGAAACTACAGCTACAAACAACCATCACAACATTCAAGCACTACGAGCTCAGTTGCCTCGGTAACGACATATCATAGTGCACCAGTGCAGCCATCTTTAGTTCCCAGGCCACCTTCAAAGCCACGCAGCCGTTCTACGTTTCCTGCAATTGCGCCTCGTAATGATGGGTTTCATCTCAATAAAGGAAGTCATGATGACTTTGCTGAAAGTAAGTTGATCAATTGTGCCGGATTTATTTGGTATGGCTAAAATGATTTAAAATGCTGCTTTCGTTTCACCAAATTATCTCCGTTATTAACTCAACATTTCCTCAGACGAGGGAGCTAGATACTTTCAATGTGGGCACAGTGGGCATAAATAGGGGGTCATGAGGACATTTCACATGTACCAAAAGTAGCAAGATTTTATATGGCATCTAGTTGCAGCAACTGTTTGAATTATTTGAATAAACATTTTATCAAAGATTGGCAACTAAAATATGGATGTTTTATTCAGTTAAAAAACCAGCAATAGTTTCTGTGAATTTTTTTCACATTACACCCTCAGCAACAATGAACTGCTCTTTTGGGAGTTTGGCAACCTCCGCATTAGAAAAAAAGTCTGAAGTTCACTACATATCATCTGAGACTCCAGTTCCTCCTAATTTCAAATCTGAAATAAATTTTTCAGAAACATATACACCTTATGAACTATGACCCAAAGACTGGACCCTAATTCTCGCAAAAAGCATGTCTTTCTGGTACAATTAATACCTTATAATTAACAAACTACACAATCTACGAAGAAATGAAGTTCAAATTCTGAATCAGGGTGACTTGGTGGTTCAAATGACATATTGGCGACCTTGAAGCTTTTTTGCTACAGGCATTTCCAGAATTCCCAAGGGACGAGTTTCTTGCTTTATTGAATTAACAAAAAGGCCCAAATTGGGCCCATATTTGGTTAAGCTCATCTGAATGCTGATAATTCATAGATTCGGAATCATATATGGTTTATATGGGCCAAATTTGGGACTTTTGAGCTATTTACAAATATTTGGAAAAATTCACCCCTAAAATGCGTACATTTTTCTTAAAAATCTGTATTTCTATGCCTAAATTTGGCACAAAACAGAAAAATTCTGACCAAAATCCTTTTCTAAAAGGATGTAAACAATCGTAACATTAAGTTGAACACAAAAAGTAAAATTTTAAATGATTTTCTTTAGCTTTATGAATGAATATCCAAAAAATGAAGAATTACATCAAAGTGAAAAAATGTCTATATTTTGGCAAATTCAAATTGCAATATCTCTTGATCGGAAAAAGATAAATGCATTTTGTCTTTTCTATTCAATAATGTACTCTTTGGGCTTGCAGGATATCATAGTGGATAATGTGGTTTCAAAAAATAATTTTTTGCTAAATGTCCTCATGCGTGCCCACTGTGGTGGGACTATACCCTCATAGCCTACCCCGGAGCCACCCTTAAATGTCTGTTTCTACGCTATTGATGGTTTATAAATTTGCGAAGTTTGACACATTCCATGGTCTTTTGCCACCAGCTAATGAACTATTCCGTTGAGGTCCCGAGCACTTTAGTGTTATTTCCTGTCACATTTTATTTTGTTTCGTAGTACTCACCTCTTTCAAACATTAATTTTTAAGTAAACTGCCTATGAAGTGTTAGATACTAATTCAGAAAGCCAGATAGTTCGAAAGAGAAGAAATCGCTAGTCGTTTACTTGTACATCATTTAGCCACGTTTTTACAGAGGCTGCCTTCGTCTTGAAACAACCTACTTTTGCAGTAATTTTGAGGTATTCTAAATCCAAAGTAAAGACATGTTTTTATTCATATGTGTGCATTAAAACATGATCAAACTCATTATCTATCTTTAAACCGACCCAAAGAGCTGAAGCTCAAATCATAGCACTCCATTTTAAGCTGTTAACACTTTTCGTCCATGATATCTTGATATGACAAAATATGTAAACAGTGCTCATAATGCAAAATGACCCGAAATAATTATGTCCATCGTTTTTCTCTTTGAAGACCAGTTTCTAGTCAGCGTAACTGACCTTTTAGCTACTCTTAAAAGAATCACAATCAAATGAGTTTTTGCTACATTTTGTAGAATTTTCGAATGTCCACAACAATGATAGAAGCTCTAACAGCACTCTGTCGATTGTTCGAATGTACGCAATAGACGATTACGCTAAAGATGGCAGCGAGGAACTTTTTACCAAGATGCACTGCGTTCTTGCGTTCTTTGATCGAAGTCCTATAGAATCGTTAAGTATTCGTAATTCGAACGCAATGCATCTTAGTAAAAAGTTCCTCGCCGACATCTTTAGCGTAATCGTCTATAGTGATAGAGACTCCAACACTGCTCAATGTCAGATTGAGTGACTCTTTGTTGCTTTTTTGTAAAATTTCTCCCGGTCGGAGATTCCATTGACTGGAAGTCAGCCGTAAAGAACTAAAATATGTCTCAGAAGGCAATCATTTATTTCAATTTTAAACATATTTTTCAGATGAGGTTTTCAGGATGTTAGAACAGCTGTCTTTGGAGAAATATGGAACCAAGTTTGAGGAGGAAGAGGTACGCTGTTCTTGAAAAGAAAGATTACTGGATTTAGTAAATCTTAAATTCAGTTCACAGATGTAGAAAATGTCTTCTTACTGCCTTGTTTTGATCTCAAGGCTGACTGAATAGTTAACACTTTAACAGAAGTAGCTCTTGTAAACGTAGAATCAGATTCTTTGCTCGGTGATCTCCTTGAAAGATTTTGTTGAAATATTCCTGTTTGGTTGTTTAGGTTCGAAATGGATGAGAATCCGGAAATCAGAGCTTGAAATGACAGAACTTGCTCCATGCATACTCCGACAAAATGCATAATGGTCAAGAGATTTTGTGCTCGAAACGAAATTACTATATTTCATTTTAGATTGATATGGAAGCGTTTTTAACAATGAATGACAGCGATTTACGATCTCTTGGAATAAAACAGATGACACACAGGAAACAAATTTTAGAAGCAATTCGAGAATTGAATACTGGCAAGGTAAGGGTACATCTTTTTTCCTACTTACAAATCCCAAAAGCCAAGTGACAGGTATGCAGTGTTTGTCTTCGGCTATCTGTATCTTGCTCTTTACAAATAATTCTCCTTCCATATTTTTAAGTATGAATTATGTTATAAGTTACAAAAATGGCATAGCCAGCAGCTTCACGTTGCAAACTTAGGAAATCGTTCTCTTGTATTTAAATAATTTGAAATAAAGACCTAAATGCAAGCAGGATAGCTCAGTGGTAACGTGCTAGGCTACCAATCGGAAGGCAGATGGCTCGAGCCCCATCCGTCAAACCTACTACGAAGAGTGAGGACAGTCGCGATCTCTCCGTAGGTAGGTAGGTAGGTATTTATATTTAACGTGGCTAGCCTGCGAAAGTCTGAGAGACTTATTTTCAGCAGGGGCCACGGATGTTTTACCATCAGTCCGCCGCAGCTACCTGCCACAGCTACCAGATTTCCCTCACATGGCTCTGGTTGACCCGGGCTAGAGTTACGGACAGCGACCAAACTGTCCAGCGCGGGATTTGAACCTACGGCCGTTCTGACCTTTGGCTTACGAGTCAGACGCCTTAACCACTCGACCACGCGCTCTCCTCGCGCCGTATTTCCTGGCTAACGGAATCACGAGATGTTGCTGTCACATCGAGAGGAAAGGCCAGGATAGAAAATCTATCAGCTTAGCTTCTCAATATCTTGAAACTAATGTCGGATGGTAGGTGGAACTTAACAAAAGAATCTTTTATTGCTCAGTGTAGTTGTGATAACTGACAATTATTTTCTCTTTTACAGGGTAGACACAAGGAGCAAACGCAACCGCTTGTGCATTCAGGAAGGCACAGATTAAAACAACGTAAGAGTCACTTTGTCTGTGAATACTTCTTTCCTTGTAAACGTTCTCACCTTCTTTCAATCATTTTGATCAGTTATTCATTTATTCATCAACTGTTCCATACTTATTTCATTAATTCATTCATCAATCATTGTGATTGGTCAATTGGTTGATTGATTGATTGATTGATTGATTGATTTACTGATTTAGTGATTAAAGGGGCTGGGTCACGTAACCGCAGACAAAAACCTGTTATCTCTATGATGTATATTGTTGCCCACACGTGGCCATTGTGTTCTGCACAGATCTTGGTGGATATTGGTAAAAATTTGTACTTTAAAATATAGATACTATAAGAGGCAGATGCGAAAAAAACGAAAACTGTTCTTAGCACACTGAGGCCTTTCAAACTTAAGTTATTATCAAGATCTTATAAGTTATCATCAGATCTTGGTGGATGGGGTGAATCAACAAGAAAGTTGCTCCTAAAAATTCACCAATGTCTCTGCAATCATACAATGTATTGGTGTTTCGTTTGTGTCCCCAGGGAAGTCAAGAGTCCATCTTCAAAATACCACCTTCATTTTGAGAAAAGTAGTGGAAAATCTAAGAGATATGTATGGCCTATCAAAGATACTGCAAAATTGTGGTTTTGAAAGTTTGTTTACTTTACGTGGCCCATTCCTTTTAATTCTTAATCGACTTATTCATTGATTATCCATTGATCATCTTCTTCAATGTACTGATCGAATTTTAAACTATTTTCAGAAAGAGGATCCATCGTTTCGGCACCAGGACACATTGATTTGAACACTCATCACATCGTCAGTAGACATAAAAGATGATTATTATGATGATCAATATGACGTCATCATAACAAGGTGAAAGTAGTATAACTATTGTTAGCGGTTGCAGTTCGTATTTAAAGTCTGTCTCACATTAGACTGCGTTTAATCAATACCAACACAATTTGAAAACGGTGAAAAATGTGAAGGATTGGATAGGCCTAGACTTATGACGATGAGTCCCTTGTATCCCTGCGGTAAACCCTGTTCAAGAAGGACTCATCATGAAACAGTGAAAAATTTGGCCCTATTTTCTTCAATTATCAATGGAATTATGATGGAATCACGGCTTCGAATCTCAATCCCGTGGGAGTGTTTTCAATTCTTCAATCGAATCGAAAATTCTATCACATTTACATGAAAACGTTCCCGTTCACATGAAAACGGCACATTTTGTCTCGGTAGATTTTGAAAACTGTACATTTAGAAAATGGAACTCTAACGGGCACATTTTGAAACAGCGTCGTGTGAACACTCGAAAAAGATGAAAACAGAAGGATTTTCGACGCTTTTAAGACGAAGCTGATCGATCCTTAAGGTGCAGGTACATTTCTTAGGCATCAAATTCCTGGGGAGATTGCAACGAGTTCGTTATCGTCAAATTTCCTAATGTTTTCAAACTGTGCCGGTAATGTGTGAATGCTAGCTAAAATTTTGTTACTGTAACATTTTTAATCGTTTTAAAATTGGGCAGGTATCATGTGAACGTAGTTTTGGATGTCATGTGAAATAATTGAAGAGTTTTTCATGAGGGATTTTGCGTTGCTGCTTTCTCACTTTACATATAATTAGGGACAGACTTCAGTGAATTTTATGCTTAGTATTTATTAGGGATATTTTGAAATAGTTTTTGCACAGTCGTCTGTTTTTAGGTTTTTTTTAATCGTTGTATGGGCCTCGTGGTATGGATTGAACCGAAAAATTGTGTGCTTAATAGACCATTTAGCTATTCTGGAAAGAATCAGAATCGAACGACATTTTGGTACAGTTTGTAGAATTTTCGAATTTGCACAATAGTGACCGAAGCTCTAACGCCACTCTATCGAACCCTGCGTATAAAAATGCATGAAAATAACGCTTGATCCAAAAGTCACTTGTTTAGCTTCTCCTGCAGACTTGTCGCTACAACAGAGGCAATAACAACAACTGAAGCGATAACAATTACAACAACAACAACAACAACAACAACAACAACAGCACCAAGCGAAAGTTAGAGGGACTTATGTAATGAGTCTAGCTCTTTTGTAGAATAGTTGAAAGGTCTATTGAATAAATGCAAAACCTTTTACAACTCATTCATTAGACCTGGTTCACATTTTTTTGTCAGATATGATATTTTTGAGCCATCTAAACAATCATTACGCCCTGATTATTTTTGTGGGACAAACATCCACAGTTTGTTGCAAGAACACAGGCTAGTTTGGTGTGCCATAAATCAGTAATTACTTGTCAGATTGGCTAAAACAAGGTCTCAAAATCAACATTGAATCCAAATCCTGTTTAACTGTATCAAGGGCGGAACAATAGAAGGTACAACTCATCCGCAACAGCCACACAAATGGCGCACAATTTCTTTGTGACATCCCGTAGCAAAAGTCTTTGATACTGTGAAACTTTGATGCCAACGATATTAGAAAAGGGTCAAAAGTATGATGTACTGTCAATGAAAAACAACTTTTATCGACTTTGGGCCTAATTTTAGTGTAACCCCAGAGTAACTAGGATGATCTGTTTTTCGTAATTTGTAAAGTAGTTAGACTCATTGTACGACATAGTAATTCATTTTGTTGTGTAGAAGCGTCAAAATATTGTTACGATTTACTTTTGATTTCTTTTGAAATTTTTTACGGGTACTGAATTTATGTCACATTAATAAAACGATTTTATACAAAAATGCACATGTAGTAAAGAATTTTGAATCACATAAACTATATGAATTGTTGAAATGTATTTAGGTAGCTTAAGTAACGTGAATATTGTAACATCAGCAAAAGGTCAGCCATTTGCTCTATTTCAAGTATTTGTTTCAAAATATGTTTTCTTCGCTATGATATTGACAGGATGACAAAAGATTTCCAACAGCCCTAAGTACAGTTGGGAGATAGGTAGCTACTTTTGGAGCCGTTAACCTTTGCTAAGAGGATATAACTTTGATTTAGGGCTTTTTCGTAATTCAAGGAAGCGGTTTTGATGTTTCCTGTAGGTGTCTTTGTGCTCCTTGTGACATTAAAACATCAGCAAAATCGGCCAGAGACACCCAAGAGTACATCAGGTATGTTGGTTGAAGGTGTAGGCATGTCCCGTCCATGGACGGTTTTATCACACTAAAATCTAAACACAAAGGTCATTTTTCTGCAGATTGTCTTTTACATGTGTGAGTTTGGTTGAAATCACTAAAACATATAACTTTATCTTGCAAATTGCCACATTCTCATTTGGTAACCAAAAGAAAGATTTTGATTCGCTCTTTGGGGTTGGTGACTGTCACTGATTATCTTTGAACATAGTTCATAGAGCCATTAAACTATTTGAATTCTCTGAATCCTGGGACGTTGTTTAAGTTGATATCTTTTAGCGACTAAGATATAGAACATTGCAAAAGTTAAAGAAATTATTACTTTCCTTCTTTGTTTTCGCAACAGTCTGGATGATTTTCTATTCCTTGTTGAATCTGCACATAAACGATAGATTTAATACATGTGCGAGAAACCCACCGTAGTTCTCTGGCACTTTCAGCACAACTGAAAGTTGGAAGAGCGAGACCTGTTTTTGTCTTGCGCTTGGAAAAGCGGAACCTGTTTTTGCACTCGTTTTCAGAGTAACCTCTGTTTTATTGAGCAACGGAGAATGTTTGACAATCTGACAATGTCACAGAAAATCGCCAGATCCCGGGCGTTAGATGAAATCCAAACAGATGTCAAGAAAACAGAATTTCCACGGTGGACACTCAGCACAATCCAAAAATATCAGTCCAACTTCATTGCAACCAAAAAGCATCAACTCTTTGATGGTTGACACCTAACAAACAAAAGATATCCTGAAACAATGTAGGAAATCAGCATTTAATGGTTTAACCTGTTTAACTGAGCAATACAAGCATAGGTTTTTCCTATAAGAAATGTCATTGCCATAATTTCCACCTAATTTCAGTCCATTTGGACCCAAAATATCACTTTCGACGATATTTTGGCCCAGAAATATTGGAATTTACGTTCCCATATGAGTGTCCTCCCTGGAAGAGAATGAAAACGATGCAATGATGATAATAATAAGTAACAATAATAACAATAATAACGAAATGTTTGTCCTGTAGAAACCTTGAAATTAGCCAATCAACAGTAACCCACTAAATTCTTTGTTTTTATTTAAATTTTTGTATCTTTCATTGAAGTAAGCACAGGCAATGCAAAACCATGGTAAAAACAAACATTTTGACAAAAATATGAAACCACTTCTTGAAAACATGATAAACGTAACATCAGCAATTTTCAAAATAGGCACCTACGCAAAAGTAAACAAAACCTGATTTCACGCTTTTTACAATCAAATAAACAAAAGCAAAATGCTTACTCTCACCACATGCTCTCACATGATCCAGCCCACAATGCAACGGGAATAGACTCAGACTTCCCGACATTCAATAGTGTCACGTGACCACATAGAACACTGACTTGGGCAAGAATTAGGCCTAACGCAGATTGCAAAACCTAAACAACCACATTTGGATATCAATATTTCGTTGTGTTTCGAAGATTGGAATCGATGGTTGGTAGCAAACGATTTAGTAATGAATAGTGCTTCGTTTCATCTGGATTAGACATGGTTATTTGGTAAGTGTTGGGAAAAATTTGCGGCCGAATTGAGACAGTGTTGGATCAGTCTAAAAAGCTGTCTTTCGTTGGTCTGTTATCAACAACGTTTGCCAAGAAGCAGTCATTGTGACATGATAAACTCCTTCTTCGCAAAAAGGAATGGAGGAATGAAGTAAAGATATTTTGAAGTTTCAATAGCTGTTTGAGTTTTCACGCAAAGCATTCGTCATGTTATTTCTGTGGCGTAACTTGCTCTTAATGCAGGAACCACCAAACCTGTAAAAACGGCCAACCAAACACAGGTCTAATCTGGCGCAGGAAAATAACAGGATTGCGGAAGAAAGACGGTCCTTTGCCCTTTGCTCACTGGACCAATTGCAGATCACTGCAGATTTGTAGAAACACGCATCACAAATCAATTTTGGATTACATAATAATCATCCCGTCAAATGTAAAAGTTTCATTTTATGGTTCTGGTCATCATGGAAATATTTTTTGGTCAACTTCAAAGCAAATTATTGACCTATTACTAGCTGTTAACGAAGTTAAGTAAGTGCTGCTGAAAGCTTTAGTCCCGGCTTTAGTGGACATGATACTACTGTTTCTGCAAGTTACTTGTTACATTGATAGCAGTAGTGGAAATGGTAGTGCAGTACACAGCGACAGTTCACTAATGTACATAATATAGTTGCCTCAACTTCAGATTGAGTATGGAGGAGGTCAGTTCGAAGAGAAAACCGCTTTGTCTTACAATGCTCTGTTTTACAATAGCAGGGTCAGATACGGAAAGAAAACAAGATTTACCTAATTACACTAAAACTAGTTGTTGATATTGTCAGAGGAGTTGTTGCTCAGCAGGGAAACTTTTGCTTGACGCAGCAATTTGTTACGATAGAGAACAAAATCTAATTTATGTTTGGTACGCAGCATCATTGCTTTCGAAATTGTTTGGGAAGCTCGCAATAGGGAGTAATGGAATTCCTTATGTCAGGTCTTGCTAAACAAATCATGCATGCACAGTATTGCCTTGATCTGAGACAATTATGTTGACATTTAGATTCAAATCAAAATAAGGTTACAAACAAACAAACAAAGACTTGTTCAATGGCAAAATCTGCATGTGAAAGGACATATGCCCTGCTATTGGGCCAAGCATGGTGCATTCCATGCACTTGGCCTCGAAGGTCTTTGATGTGAGGCCAGATTGCTTTTTGTATTGTACCTGCAAAATATCTGCATGCAATAGACCTTTAGCTATTCTGAAAAAGAATGTGGATCAAATGATATTTCATCACATTTTGTAGAATTTTCGAATGTGCACAATTGCGATCGAAGCTCCAATGCCATTCAATCAAACCTCGCGTATAAAAATGTCATTTGATCCAGGCTCTTTCGTAGAATAGCTAAAGGTCTATTTCAAGTATAAAAAGAAAGAACAGTAATAGAAATAGGAATCTACCTTATGACTAACCTTATGATCTTTCTTTTTCAGACATTGAGTTACCGTAGAAGTCATATCATATTATGGGAGACACAGCAGTTGCTCCTAGACGGTAATCCATTCTTATGAAGTAATAATTTATGCACTTTATTTTCTTTACTCAACTTTTTCTATACCCTCAAATTTATTGTTTGTTATTCAAATTTGTTTGATTCATTTGAACAGTTATACTGCATTAAAGAATGGAGTATAGAAAACCACACAAAAAATTAAAGAATGATCTTCAGAAACAGAAATACTGTTGTAACAATTTGAAACTTTTGAGTTACTTTTTTTGATGTCCTCAAAAATTACATCAAAAGAGGCAGCCATGTTTTAGAGTTGCTTGTACAGTATGTAATTTCTCAAATTTCAAATTTCTATCTGTTTTTCAGTTCTTTCTACCAGCTCCATTGCAAAAGTAAGTTAACCTCTTTTTTCTGCCAATGTTGCTTTCATTCACTGCTTCATAAGTGGCATGATCAGCATATCTTCTTAATATGTAACTTATTTACAAAACTATGGGGATATCAAAGTATTTATATACAGTTATACAGTAGATATGAAACTGGTGAGCATGCAGGTACTTCTATAAGATATTAAAGATTCAAGGGAGGACACTTCTCCTGTGTTAAGTTATCTCTGCATATTGGAGCAACTATTTTATGAAGAGTAAGGGATTGTCTCCAAATGTTCGTATTAAATTCGTATAGGGAATTTCGTAGCATTATATGATGTTGATACAATATTCTATAAGCCGCATACGAATTAATTCGTATCGACACCTTACAGAATTTGTATAAATTCGTATACAATTTGTATGTGATTCTTATGCAATTCCTATCAAATTCGTATATGCAATTCGTAAACACAATTCGCATCAAAATCATATAAGCAATTTGTGTACACAATTTGCATCAAAATCATATCAAATTCACATCATAATTCGTATAGAAATCAAACAATTTGTATACAATTCTTATCTCTTGTGTGGCTATGCAAATTAAATCGTATAACACCTTTCACGCATATGATTGAATTCGTATCAATTCGTATGAACGCTATACGATACTTTGGAGACGATCCCTAAAACTGACTGTTTTGATAGAATAATGTTTTAACAGCTTTTGCTGAAGCTCTTTGGTTGAATCAAACCTATATTAGAGAGTTTGTTATGGATGCCAAATAATTTCAATTTTTTTCCTGTTTGAGATGAATTGAAACGACAGATTTTGAATAATGAGTATATACCAAAGATATTTTGTGTGTGACTTGCAATTTTATAAGGATGCTGTGGAGAATTGAATCAACTCCTGACAATTTGGTGGAAGTGGTGCATTTTTTATGCTTTGGTAAGCGCAGAAAAATGCTGAAAACAGGCTAGGAAAGTTAGAAAGATTATTGAGAAGCAGTGTGTGTGGTCAATTTGATATTCTACATACATCAAATGCAAAATAACAACTTAGAAACAGGTGCTTGTTTTTCATTCAAATTTTGTTCTTTGCACTCAATAAAAAAAACTGTTTAAAAACAATGTTATGAATAAACTATGCCATCCATAATGGGAATGGATTCATTGTCACCAAGTTCCCACAATGCAGGATGCTTAGAATTCCACATGGTAAACTTTTCTAAACATTATATTCATAAGAAAGAGACATTCAAACTTTCACCTTTGGTACACATGTTGCAACCTTTCCATCCTGGAATCAAACCAAGTAGAGGATGGATTTGTTTGAAATTTTTTGGTAATCATGTTTTGTAATTCTTGTTAGATATTGCCTCAAACCAAAATCTGATTTTCTTTTCAACTTTAGTAAATGGAGCCAAGCTGAAAGATGCAAATGCTGGCTGGTTTGGTGGTAAGATTATTTTGAAAATATGACTCATTCAATCGTGTTTCAATTTCATTTTGTTTATTTCTTTAGTTTTACCAGTCTCTTTACTGTCTTACTAAAGATTAATAAATACTAAAATCAGATGAAAGGTCACATTTTCTTTGAAAGTAGAAGAGAGATAAAGGGAAAGATTGGGTATGAACCATTTAACTCTAAGTTAAATCTTCCTACCTGTTGAAGAAATTAATGATCTTTTTGAAAAAAATGGGATTGAAAGATGAATTTCAGCTTTAACATAGTTTAGCATTCCCCCATTATTAAAAACAGTCTCTGCTACTGCTTAAGACAGCACCTTAGATGCATTTGTAGTGCTCATTTAATGAGTTTGTTGGGATTTCTTTTTATTCAGAAATGAAAGAACCAGTTTGTTCTTTCAACTTTGAAAGACGTAAGCAGCTGTACTGTAAAAATCTTACCATAAAATATCATGCAAACATCCAAAGTCTTCCTGCAGCAGGAAGTTATTAGAAATGAATAGAAAGTCAGATACAGCACAGCCCTTATGTCCATTAGCGTATTCTTCCAGTGGCGAAGCAACTGGTGGTCCAAACCCCCCACTTTTCCAAAGATTTGTTTTGAGATTCACACAAAAATGCAATAAAATTTGTCTCGCAAGGGTGTAAGCCAGATCAAGCATTTTGCCATTAAGTTAAACGATCTAATGAAATATTCTTAACAAATTCCTGCTGTAAATTTAGCTAAAAGGGTGTTGCCTGCATTTTGCAAGAGTTTGAAGGGTATGGTCAAGCAAAATTTTCCTTGGGCTATGCCCGAGACCCCCTCATCTTCAGGTGCTAGCTCCACCGTGGTGTTCTTCCTTGCTAAGAATTCTTGTTTAAAGGCTTATCATTATTTAAAGAATTCTTGTCATGTTTATGTGCACAAAGGCCAGTGTTGTGCAGTATCTGTGTCCATAGGCATGCAATAGACTTACGTTGATAACATTCAAATAAGACTCAAGATCTGATGTCATGATTTGAGATTTGAGGCTGTGATTCCATCATAATTCAACTGTTGAATGCAGAAAATAGGGCCAACTTTTTCATTGTTTCATAATGAGCCCATGTTGGGCAATGTTTACCACAGGGATAGTAAAACCATTCATTCAAGGACTTTTTTTCATTCAGCAGGCAAAGTAGACCCATATGCAGAACTCGTTGTGGATGGGCAACCCCCAAGAAAAACAGATGTTGTTAGAAAAACTTGGGAACCAAAATGGATGGAAGATTTTACAATGTAAGTCTTTTCAATCCATTTGTACAAAACTTTTATGTTGTTGAAGTTTGGACATGCTGTTACAGTTATGAATAATTTATAAATGAAAAGTTTCAACATTGCTTCAATGATCCAGCAATCACCAACTTCAAAAGAAATATGCCTCACTTCATGCTGAGCGAAATCTGGAATTTCTTCTGGTGGATGTGTTGTGGCTTCAACTCAGTGTGAGGTTTTGCTGTAAATGTGGGCAAAATGTTTGTTGACAACTGCCAATCATTAAAGATCTGATGTACCGTGCAGATGGTTTTAACTGTAAATAGGGTTAATATTACTACAGATATTATTCAAGCTAGTATCCTTCAAAAGAAGCTGGATTGAATGAAATTTTCTTGTATTTTCATATGGAATGCTAGACTTATGGTATAGTCCCTTATTTCCCTGTACTCTTTGATTTGATCATGCACTTCAGTCAACAGAGACTCATAATATTACTTTGGAAAGCCTGTTCCTAGTAAGGCCCATACATGCAGTTTTCAGGCAGACAAATCAGGTTGGGCGATTTTGTAAATAACAAAAATGACGGTCATCATGATGGAACTTTAGATTCAATTGAAAAACTGATAAAATTTTGGATGAGAATGGAGATTAGAGGCCGTGATTCTATCATAATTCGGCTGATGATTGCACATCACAAGCTTTTTCTATGTTTCATTGTGAGTCCCTGTTGAGCATGGTTCACCGCATGGATACAAGGGACTCATCGCTGTAAGTCTATTGAAGTGTTGATTGATTATTGTGATAGATTTATTGCTAATACATTAGCATAATCATGTATTTATCAGAAATACGTACACAAACAGAATTCCTAAGAAAGGTAAACTGTCAATTGAAAGGTATAGAAATTACTTTTGAAACTTCAAAGGAAGTGAATCTTTTTTGTTTGTTGTTCAAATTGAGGAAATTACTTATCCATTTTTGATGCATGTAAAGCAATTTTCATAAATCCAGTTTTTCCTACAGTACCGGGTGAGCCAGAAAAAAGTTCCCACTTTTGAAAATTCATAACGCCAAGACTAATTCACAGATTTGAGTCATTCAAATTCTGGTTAAAAGCCGAAAGATCAAAGTATTTTTTGTGATTTTTCTCACTGTCCTACCAGCTCTACAAATATAGGTTAATTCAACTTTAGAAAATTTCATGGTTGCAAAATGACTGAAAAATGGCCTAAACCATCGATCAATGCATACATGACTTCTCGCACAGAAAAATGAAGGAAATGCAACTTCTCAAGGGTGAGAGATATCCTCTAGGCATTAATTGCCTTGGGATTGAAAATCTTTCGTATTTGTTTGAAAATCAATGTCTTATAACTCTTGATGGTGGTGAAACGCCCATGGCCTATTGTTCGATTTGAATAGAGTCCTTACGATTTGATCAATGTTCTAGGCCCTTTTTCCGTCATTTTGGAACCATGAAATTTTTGTAAAGTTGAATTTACCAATACTTCTAGTGCTGGTAGGACAGCGAGAAAAATCACAAAAATACTTCGATCTTTCGACTTTTAACTAGAATTTGAATGATTCAAATCCGTGAAGTAGTCTTGGCGTTATGAATTTTCAAAAGTGGGAACTTTTTTCTGGCTCACCTGGTGTATATTTTCAATGCTCAGGGGAACAGAACTCAAATATGAAAAATACTTCAGGCTTTTGTTTGGCCATCAACCAAACTTTGATTCGTCCGAATGCCAAAAGTATTCTTGGCATAACAAATCCAAAAGCTTGAAAGTTCTATTTGTCCACGTAGTATAGTGCAGGTTAAATTGTCCCTCAGATAGATAAATGAAGCATCATAATGATTCTTTTAAAAAATTATCGTTTCATGCCATTCTTTATTTCATTTGCAGTTTGATCACACCTCACAGCATCTTGGAATTCAAAGTATTGAACAAACAAACAATTAAGAGTGATACGCTTCTCGGCACAGCAAAAGTTGACCTTTTTAATTTGCTGAAAGAAAACGATGGAAAATGTTAGTTATTATAATTATTTCTCATTTTCTATGTCTTTCCTTATTCTATATAGAAGGGCCCAGAACACTTGGCTTCTTTTATTACGTTTCTTAAGATAATCCAAGTCCCAAAACTTATATTTTGATGTCTTTTCACAAAGTGGAGACCATTCACGGCTGTCTTTAATATATATTTTGAACTGAGGCTGTTTTGAAAGGAAATTTCATCTCAGTTTGACTCGATGTTCCTGTATCATTCTATTACCTTATTTGCTGACCACAAAAATAGATATCAGTCAGCATTGGCTGAGCCTGTTTTCAAGTTATGTGGCCTGACTCTTGGGAAGGTTAAGTATTATACTACTTTTTGGATTCATGGCACAAGTTTTCATGGCATTGAAAATGTTAAAGAAAAAATTCAAAAAATTGTTTTATCAAGGGATCACATGACTTGAAGCGGATGTAAACAAAACTTAGTTGATTTTATCTATTACAAGAAAAATGAAACATTTCACATATCATGGAAAGAAACTCTATTGTGGCTATAGCCAGTTTCAATCTTTTATTCTTTATAAATATCTTTATAACTGAATTTCTGAATTTTCCGTCTCTTTTTCTTTCAGTGGAAAACTTCAAATTGAAACTTCCGCTAAAAGCAGAAAAATCTGGAAATGAAACGTCAGTTGGTGATCTTGAAATAGGACTAAACAATTTAACTATCGACATTGATGCGTACAGGCCAAGAAATGAAATTCTATCGTAAGTTGTTTACGTTTTTGTAAATTAATCTTTTGCATGGTGCTAAAGTGACTTATCGACTGAGGGCTCAAAAAATTTTTTTCCTTCCTGGCAGCAAACCAAGCACTTTTGTTTCTCCTTACACACTTTCTTCTTCTTTCCCTTTATACCACCCCGTTGTATCCCTTTTCTTTCTCTCCTTCTGTCCTTTCCCTTCCTTCCTTCATTTCTTTCCCTTCTTTTCCCTTACCTTCCCTTCTTTTTCCCTTTTTAATTCGTCCTTCCTGGGAAGTGTGAGAATTTCAGCTACCTTCCTGTTAGCACCGCTACCACGCTGCTTCGTTTTTTGAGTCCCTAGAGCTGTGAAAACGGCAAAAAATGTCAATCGGTGACGACTTTCTGTCACCCCATCGTCTGCTGGTCAGACTTGCTTTGAGAAAAGTTATCATTGACTAAATCTCTGAAGAGTGTTCTGAGATCCGAAGCACCTTCGTGCAACTGTTAGCATCGTTATACCGAGAACGGGGGTCATACTTTTGTTTCCCTATACAAATTTACCAGATTTCAACGCTCGATCCAAACGTCTTTTGTCAGAAGTAAACAGGTTTATTGATAAACTCCCGTGATGTCTCGTCTTGATCAATACAGTAGGCTGAAAGCCCTTCAACAATAAAGTACGAAGTTCTGATTACGCAGCTGTAGGATCACTACTGATATTCGATTCAATCGAAAAAGATGTAAAAAATTTGTTGTTGTTGTTGCTATAACTGGGACTGTGTAGTGAGTTTAGTTCTCTGGGCTCCATTAATACTCTCATTTTCTCCACAGCAATGTTTCAAATGGGGAGACACGATCAAGGGGGAGCCCACCACAACAAAACAGCAACAGCAACAGGAATTCAGTGGCAAGAGATCCCAGCCCTGTAACCTCAAGATCAAATAGTCGTTCGCAGCCTCCAGTTCCTGCCTCAAGACCTCCTCAAAGACCTGCAAGACCTCAAGGGAATGCAAATCGAAATAGTGGTGCTCCATCAGCTGCGGCTGCCTCTGTTGCTACTAGTAACGCGTCTGCAACGTCAGGTAAGAATCTGGAACGAAATGGACAAGATCGAATATGTTTAGATCCATTATTTCCTTTTGCTAGATAGCCACAGTCTTGGCAAAAAGCCTCAAAATCAGATATTCTTTTTCAGTTCTCTCCCCTTCCGGCTTTAAATGTTGGTTTCTAGTGCGATTAAGGAAGCTCTTTAAGGGGATGTGGCAAAGCAGCTGAATGGCTTTTCTTCATTTCTGCTGTTCAGTGCTTCAGACCAACGCTGGCAAGGGCAGGAGAGCGGTTGGGAAAAATGCTGATATGCACCTTCCTGTGGTGTATTTTGGATGTTTAATTACACGCAAAAATAACAAAATGAAATGCTTTCAAGTTGTTTTGGTCAGGATTGTAAGTAAAAGATCATCGCTGTAATGATGCTTTGAAGGGATAGCGGTGTTTTCTTATTGATAACACTATTAATCCTTTAAAAATTGCAGGAAAAACTGAACTGGAACACTGGAACCCTGTCTTTAAGAGTTTACTTGATTTTGATATTGCTGGAGTACGAAGAAAGTGCTTCATTTCATTTTTTTCATTTAAAATTATTCATACATGAAATCCTTTCAGCTAAAAAGTCTGATACTACAAGAAGACAGTTTTATTAATTAAAATCAAATACGAAAAGAAAAATTCCGAAGGCTAATGGCATTGCTGAGCTTCAGGGAGTCGTGTTTTAACTGGCTTTCAGCTCATCAAATGCGTTTTTTAGTTGTTGTTTGGATTGGCACAAGGTAGGAAGCTCCCTGATGCTTATTGGGATTTCATTCCAGACCTTAAGAGCTGAATAGGAAAATCCTTTTTTGACATACTCCAGATTATACCTCGGAATCTGAAGATCCCTGCAGAATCGCGTGTTGTAGCTGGAGTACTCGGATCTTCGTTAGAATTTGTTCCAGAGATTTTCTGGGTTAGAATCTGTTCATGATCTAATAGGCCATAACGGCACGATCAAACATGACAAGTTGCTCCGTGCGAAGGAAATTATGTGACCATGCTGTTTCTGAAGTAGCCATTTATTTTTCCTTTCGTGGACTATAAATTGTAAATCAGCAAGCGCTTGTTAAATTGACTCTTACAAAGTCTCAGACTCTAGGTTGAGGCCTATTTGTGTAATTGTGTAAAGCACGGATCAATTGAAATTACATCTCCAACGCCAGTCACGTTAACAGAGCGCAATTTTTTTCGGGGTACCCCAATTAAAAAGCTAAGCTAAGATTATGCCGATGACATTAAACATCACTTTCCATCATCTGAAAATCTAGCACAGTCAAGACCGAGTCAATTATTGAGTTAGTACTGAAGAGTTACAACTTGTGCCCAGAAAATTAGACTTAGCATCTGTGCAAATTCGTAGAATAATTTGAATTTCTTTTTTTTTTAGGCAATAGCTCCCCCAGAGCGACAGCTACTCAAGCAAATGGACCAACAGGAGCCACAGCGGCTGCAGGTGGTGCCGAAGAGCCCTTGCCTCCCGGGTCAGTTTCTTTTGCTGTTAAACCAGCTTTACTTAAACTAGGTTAGATTTCAACCAGTCAAATGCACTGGATTCGTTTGATTGCCCAATAAAAAGGCTCCATTCGATAACCTGGTTTAGTTTAAACTGGTTTAACTTGCAGTGTGAATAGGGTATATGAGTAGATCTTTTTGCTATTCTAAAAAGGAATCTGAATCAAACGATGTTTTCGTGCATTATTGAGAAGTTTTGAATTCACACAGTAGTGATCGAGACTTTAACACCACTTAGTTGAGCCTCATTTTGAAAACGTAGGAGAAAGAAAATTATAATGCAATGGCTTCCTTGAAAAACACTGTTTCGTTATTGTTTACAGATGGGAACGAAGGGTGGATCAATATGGAAGAACGTACTATGTCGATCATGGCTCGAAATGTACAAGTTGGGAAAGACCACAACCTCTGCCTTCTGGGTAAGTCTCAGAGTACGTATTCTCAGAATATATTCTCAGAGTATATTCTCTAGTATGCTCAGAGTATTTTGATTTGTGGCTCTCTAACTCTGTAGAGAGCTTATGCTGAGCCATATGCTAAGAGCAGTGAACTTCTTAGAACTGATGAAGAGTGCCATTCAAGTAATATTTCTGAGAACTGGGTTGAAAAATTCCTGAATTTTAACAATTTTAATTTATGTTAAGTTCCCAAGATTCTGCTCTATGTAGCAGCATTTTTCCGAGGCATTCTGGGCCTGCCCCTTGAACCGCTTTGGAAGCTGTGTGCCGGTAAATAGAAAATCAAAATATAATTTTTATAAACAAAACAAGCACACTCGACCGAGCTTAACTTCAGTCACCTGACGAAGACTGTATAAGCCGCTCTGCCATTCACCCTGGAAATAAGGAAATGAGTGAATGAATGACTTTTTCTTGTGCAGTTGGGAAAGACGTGTAGATGCTCGAGGCCGAACATATTATGTTGATCACAATTCACGAACAACAACATGGCAAAGACCAACGGCAGAGTCTGTAGATCATTATAATCAATGGAGAAGCAATCAGGAACGACATGAAACGCAAGAAAGGGAACAATATCAACAACGTTATTTGTTATCGGTAATCAATATTTTCTTTGCTATTTGTTTATTTTCACACTCATGTACTGTACCGGGCGATTCAAAAATGCATTACTTCGTTATGCTGAACATGTCTAGATTTTTTCCTAGTTTCATTGAATGATAGACTGTCATGTTTCTTCAAATTTACTAATGGTTTCACAACACAGATTAAGTGTTTCTTTGTGTCTTCCAAAGCTCTTCGAAACGTGGCTTTGAGCTTCGAGTTACTGTTAGCCAACGTCAATCAATCAAATTTCCACTACTTCCACTTCCAATGACGTTATGTAGGAGCCTCGTTTCAATGGACTTTGAAAATTCAATGCTGCTAGCTCAAAGAACTTGCTATGATATTATGAATCCCAGCACAAGCGATCTCGGCCTAGTCAGTCCAGGCTTTATTTAGTTATGATACACTTAATTTTTTTCTTACAGCAACAACAACAGAATCCACAAGGAGGTGAGCCGGCACCTGCTCCATCTTCAGGAAATGCTGACCCCCTTGGACCATTACCAGCTGGCTGGGGTACATATCTTAACTTAACGTTTCTTATGCTGATCCAGACATTGCCAGGGCCGCCGAGAGGGGGGTGGGAGGGGCAATTTACCCCAGGGTCTATGGGACCTCATAATTGGAGAATTTTGACATTTTGACTGCAGGAAATGCTCTGAAATTCATTTGAAGCTAATTAATCTGAAGGGGGTGACCGGAAAAATTTGTGTTCGCTTCCCTCGCAGGGCTTCAATTCGCAATTTTGCCCCGAAAAGCTGTCGGTGGCTCTGGATATTGCTACAGTGTGCTTAAAATAGTTGTAATGTGAAAGTGTGCTTATAAGCACGATTGAAGTGTTTTGCATGAGAAATTTTGCAGTATCGCAAATTTCATGTAACATCTAATTTTAGATGGACTTTAATTTCTTCTGTCACCATGTATTACAGGACATTTTGGTTTTTAGGGGAAGTCTATTACATTTATCGAGAAGACGCTTTATTTCCTTTCGACGTGATGAAAGTTTCCTTAAATTAGATCCTCTTGACTGTACATGATTGTGTGAGTCTGGAAAGCAAATAGCAATTTCTTTTACAAGAAAGAAACTGCTGATCTTTGTGTTTCTTCTTTTATCAAATCGAAGATAGTATTTCCCATGGTCTAGCAACACACAGAAAATTTCCTTGAAATTGTTCTTCTGTGTACGCCCATTTTCTGACCTGTGGCGCATTGATGAAGCCTAATTATTTTAACTCCAATTTAGGTTCAGACATTCCAGACTGAAAGTAGAATGTGACTTTGTTATGCAACTCTATTTTGGACAGCCAGATTTGGTCGTTATTTGCTTCATATAAATGTTAGATAATATTTATTATCATGCAGAACTGGATATACAGTGGAAATAACAGGAGAGAAAGCATTCGCTAATTTATTGTTAGCTGAAAGTATCGATTTAAAAATATTTGTCTTTCCTTACAGAAAAACGTGTACAAAATAACGGACGTGTTTATTTTGTTAATCATAACACAAGGAAAACACAATGGGAAGATCCACGGACGGCAGGGTAGGTTGTTTCGTATTTTATTTAATAAGGCAGTTATATTTTTGGATCTATTTTGTGATTTGAAGTTTTATAGAAATTTCTCTTGGTCCTGAAGCTCCATTTTGCATCAGTTTATTTTCTTATTTCAATTTTTTTGTGGTATTGTAGTATAGCTGGCTGACAATACAGTTGCAACTCATTTGATGAATATTGTTCATTTAGAAGGCATTTTTTTACCATTCTAACCCAAGTTTAAAATGAATTGAAGAAGTTTGCAATGAATTGAAATGAAATGAAATGAAAGAGGAGTGACGCCATCCCTCAACTCAAATGGTGCTAAACAAATGCAAAAATGTTGAAATACTTTTAACGTAGAACAAATAAATTTTTGCAGCAGGAGATAGGATGAAGTTTATTAATTCTGGGTTGAAAGATTTTTATGTTACAAGATGTGTTTGTAGATTGCTGTATCTCTTGAGGTTGTATCTCATTGTAATTTACAGATTGCTTGGAAATCCAAAGCCATTACCTCATGGATGGGAAATGCGATATACGCTTGAAGGAGTTCCATATTTTGTTGATCATAATAGAAGGGAAACAACGTTTGTTGGTAAGCATTTGTTGTTGGTTAAGTTCTTATATTGGTTGATTTTTACCTTCACAATATATTGCGATTGTAATGGTACCGTAAAAACTCTGTGAAGCTCCCAGGGGGCATATTTAATGTCAGAGACTCCAGGGGGAGGCTTAAACGAAAAGATTGCTTATTCATGAAGTCAAATGACAAGGATAGAAATGAATGCATTCTTGTTCTTTTACCCAATGTTTTGTAGGGTCAGAATGATATTTTACAATCCAGATACACACTTTCACACATGTTTTTTTACCAAATGATATCAAAACTAACGTGTTAACTAGTTTATCTAAAGAACTGAAGAATCTTTGTTAACCTCTGGATTTTGTAATTGGCAGGGCTTTGCTTAAGAGAGAGGAGGGCTTATTTTAAACTTGGTTAAGCAGGGAGGAGCTTGTTAAAAAGGGAGCTGAATAGATCTTATACGGTATATGGTTTCAAGTGTTCCATTCACATGGAAGATGAAATAAATCTATGTCTCATAGGGCTGTTGATAGGGCTAAATGGCTTCCTTGAATACGCTTTGTTATTTTTATAGCCCGAATTTCAAGAGACTGTTTAAGTACAATCTTCTTGAATCTTCTTTTCCAGATCCAAGAACGGGAGTTGCTGTCAAGTGAGTACAATTTTTACAAGAAGTAGTATTTCATGTGATTTTGCTGAAAACTTGTTAGATTTGAAAACAACAGACAATGTTGATTTTTATAACTTTTAGATTCGAAAAAGGGAAATACACACAGTGACAATCACATAATGCAAGCAGAGAGCTCAAATCTTTAATAGGGTGGGAACTACATTTTTCTTTGAATTAAAGTGTTTGAAAAGAACTTCTGGTAATTTACTGTATATCTGCTGTGGCAATTTTTGATATCTTGATTAATTTTAAAATGGCGACATTTATTAATTTTTAAAGCTGTGACGTCGTCAGATTTCTAAATCCTCAACCAAAAGGGCTACAGACTTCTGCTTACTACCATACTGTAGACCTTCATGAACTATGGTTATCTTGAAGATTGTATCAATTTTCCTGGAGTAATTAAAGACTTACGATGATTTTGATTTTTTCAAAATTTTTGATGAATGTTTACAAACATAATCCAGGTGCCGCCATTTTGAAAATAATCAAGATACTAAAAAACTGCCTCGGCAGATTTATAGCCAATTACCCAAAGTTCCTTTCAAGTTATTCACTTCATAGGAAAATGTGATACAATTTTACACCCACCTTTTCAATGATTTGAAAGATTCAAGCCCAATGCTCATAATGCGGGGTAAAAATTCTAGGATATCGTTATAAATGATTCAGAGATTGGTTGACAATATAGATTTACAAAAGCACTGTTTCTTTGTCCATGGCAAATGATAGGGAATTTTTTAACAGTGATATTTCCTGTACATTTAAGGACATATTGACTTCAATTTGAATTGTTATTTGCAGTCGATCACATGTTGGTGCTAACATTCAATATGAAAGAAGCTTCCCCTTCAAACTGATGCATTTCAGAAATTTATGTCAGGTTAGTTGCATTGATTCGTTCGATTTTGCTTCATTTTACCATATTTTCATTTCATATCACATTAAGTGAAGCTCATTTCTATTAATTTGCCCCCATTTTTCACATACACGGTTGCAAATAAGAAAATTCAATGAGTTTTGGTCGTTGTCCTCTGTATCTGGTAGATTGAACTCTATGGCCTTGGACTGTTATGATGACGTGTACATAGTAGTTTGTACTTTGTCCCGTATTGTGATTTTTTAGTTCATGTATAGTTCTGTCCCTTAGGGTGGCTTTGCCCTCCCATCAGCGGAGGACAGAGTTACCCCTAAGCCGAATTTGCACTTGAGGTGTCGTCCCCAAAGCACTTTAGATATAAGCTCGGCAGCACGACGGAGTTGGATCAATCTGACACTGCTGCGTGCGCCACATTGAAAGATCACCTCAATGGCAAATTTGGCTTCAGTATTATTTTTGTGTTGTGTAAAGTTTATTTCAATTTGAAATACTCGTATATTTGTGATGTTGGGTGTGGAGGCAACTCGATAACGTTATGTTTTTTGCCTCCACCTCAACAAAATTAAATTTGAGTTTGTTTTTCGTTTTTAAATTTTAGTGATATAAAAAAAAAGAAAATTAACTCTGTTACAAATATCACGATAGATTTTGTTAATACTTGAAGCCCAGTTGCTCCTCTTTGAGCGAATTTTCGGCATTTAAGATTTGTCATTTAAGGAACGTTTAGGTCAATAAATAACAAAACCTTCTTGCAGGCAAATGCTCTTCCAAGTCACATCAAAATTCCTGTCAGCAGAGGCAACATATTCGAGGATTCATTTCAACAGGTAATCCACACGTCTTGCTTATTGATGCAGGGTGTCTCGAAAAGGTTGTAGACTGACTATGCGATTCCTTTAATTCGCTCAACGTTTTTGTCTAATGCTTTTATTTTCACCCATACTGAATTTGAAGCTATGAACACCATCCAATTCAATGCGAAAAACGGAGACTCTTGAAATTAGTATAAAAAGATTGTTTGATGTTTTATTGAAAATGTTATTAACAATTAATGATGAAATGAGCAGGATCAATGTTAAGATAACCCTGTTACCAGAATCGGAAATTAATCTTAGACACAAAAAGTTGTGCAAATCAGATGAAGATTCACCGAGTTAAAAGCTTTTGAAGATCATGTTGCACGAAGGCTGAAGGGAGAGACCCCTTGAATATTTAAGTATACTCATTTGCCTCAGCATCGAGAAAATATTCATTTCAATTTCTTGTTAGATATCAAATCTTTAAAAGTTTGTGTGATGACCTTTATTGTCTGATGACAGAATTCGTCATACCCTCGATTGATTCAAGTAGGTATGGGTTTTGCATCCCCAGGATATGGAGTGAACCTGAGTGTTACCTTCATTCCTTGTAGATAATGCGTATCAACCCACGTGACCTGAGTAGAAGACTGTATATTATGTTCAAAGGAGAAGAAGGTCTTGATTATGGTGGTGTTGCAAGGTAATTTTTATTACATTGGAAATGAATTGTTTTCACTATCAATCCACTTTTATCATGTCATATCAATTCAAAGGATTTCTCTCTTTACTCTTCTGCGAACCTGGCAATTAGTTTTCTAACCTCTAGTATTTTACTCCTTTCCATGGCCCATGTAACCTTTCCCCACTTCCTCTCTTCTCCCGCCTTCAAGGTCATATTCATGATTTTTGTGAAATGATCCCCCTCCATTATTTGCTGTTTTCAATGGCCCCTAATATCATGTCACTTGTCTGTTATAGAGAATGGTTTTTCCTGTTAACCCATGAATTTATGAACCCAATGTACTGCTTGTTTGAATATTCTGGCCAAGGTAGTTACACTCTGCAAATCAACCCAGGTATGTGATTTAGTGATTTCATAAATCTTCTTGATTTGAGCCTTTTCTCCTCCGTTTTCAGTGCATTTGCTGACAGTTTTTATGATTTTATCAGCTTGTTTGTTTGTTTGTCTGCTAAGTTATTTTCCCTGTTTATAGTAAAACGTGTATTCGTCCCATTCGTCCTAATTTTAAAAGGATTTTCATTGTTACTTTAAAATACAGCTTTGTCATTTATGTTAGTGGAAGGAATTCATCTGCGCTTTCCTGTCACCAAATTTAAATGAAGAAACTTAAAAATTGAGAAATTTAACATGCTGATCCTTCATTTTCAGCATCCTACGTCAACCCTGATCACTTGGAGTACTTCAGATTCATTGGTAGAGTTGTTGCTATGGTGAGTTGTTTCTTTCTTTTTTCTCTACCTTTTATTTAGCCTTGTACTTTATACAGAATCAGGATGAAAATAGTTTCGCTATGTTTTGATCAACAGTTTCTACATCTTAGGAGAAAAGTGGAAGAGTTTTCAGGCTCAGTAATGTGACAAAAGCGGAACCTATCGCAGCAGGATCTTCAAGGTGTTTTCCTGCATAATTAAACATTATGAGAAAGTTGCACTTGACCCTCTTTCTCTTTTCCATCTTGTATATTTTCGCTAAATGCAAATTATTTCTGTAGGCTCTCTACCATGGAAAATTCATCGACAGAGGGTTCAGTATGCCTTTCTACAAGAGGATGTTGGGAAAGAAACTGGTTTTACAAGACTTAGAAACCCTTGATAATCAATATTACAATTCCCTTTTATGGATCAAGTACGTATCTTTATGTCTTTAAGTCTAGCATTTCAACATTTCTGTGAATACAAATTGTCATTTTTAGGTTATAAAACAGTTCTTTCGAAAGTTCTGAAGCTTACAAGCTTACAAGCTAAAGCTTACTCCTTGTATATCGCAAAGTCCAATTTTTTTTGTATATGCGGGAACATTTTTATGGACACAGCATCACATCACGGATGACGTCTCCGATTGTTTGGGAAATTATTGCAAGTCGAAATTTGACATCCAAAAGTTAAATATTGCTGAGCAAAGGAAATACGCTTTGATGCCAAACGTTTTATGTTTTTAATAGCAACAGATTGTCTTAAGAACCACCTGTCTTTGAATTTAAAAAGCCATTCAAGAGGCTTCATAAACTCTTCTTTCTTTCTAGGGAAAATGATATAGATGAGTGTGGTCTGGATATGTACTTCAGTACTGATATGGAAATTCTTGGGAAAACAGTCACTCATGAATTGAAGGAAGGCGGAAATGACATTCTTGTTACTGATGAAAATAAAGAAGAATATATTGAGTAAGTTTTGGAACATTCGTATTTTTTGTCTGTCAAATAAATTTATGCATTTGTTTTATGTTATGAAAGCCTGGGTTATTTTGATATGGGGAAGCTCAACAGCTTTAAGCCTTGTTGTAGAACATTTGAGAATAGATGCTAGGAGGACACTGCAACGGAAGTCTTTTATTCGATGTTAAAGCTGCTTAAACTTTCTGAAGATATCTTGTAAATTCTCCAAGATTTGAATAGCAGCATATTTTATCTTGTAATCAAAGCATTATTGATATTCCCCAATGCATATGATCGTGAGCTATGTACAAAAAATTTCAACATACTGTAAATTATTGAGTCAAAAGGCTAACTGAGTTGGGGGGGATTAATTTCATTAAAATCAGTTTTGCCACGCCAGAATAGACTATTACGCTAAAGATGGCGGCGAGGAACTATTTAGCAAGATGCACTGCGTTCTAATTAAGAATCCTTAACGGTTCTTTAGGAATTCGATTAAAGAACGCAGTGCATCTTGGTAAAAAGTTCCTCGCCGCCATCTTTAGCGTAATCGTCTATTGTCAGCGATTTACATGCAAGCTTGACCAACTGTGAATTAGAATGATCACGAGGATAATTCCATGACATTATCAAAAATTGACTGAAAATACTTTCATCGTTCGTCAATTTAAAGAAACTTGCTCGGTAAATATGGAAGAGATCCTTTTTTTCAAACATTTTTTCGAAAGAGGAAATAAGTTTAAGCTAACTTGTTTAACTTCTTTTCTTTCTAGTCTGATGGTACAATGGCGATTCAGTCGTGGCGTTGAAGAACCTCTGACTTCATTTTTCAATGGATTTAATGAAGTACTTCCAATGAGCTGGCTTCAATATTTTGATGAAAGAGAACTTGAGGTAAGCTTTTTCTTCTCGAATTCTTTTTCCCTCTTCACTTTTATACAGCAGGTAGAAACTGTAGAACTTAAGCTGCATCTTTTATGACAAAGTTACGCCCCACGCTTCAAGCATCATGGGCAATTTAAAGATGAAAAACAACGGATTTGGTCTACTTGTTACATAAATTATGCTGTAAGCTGTAACAATATTTTGACACTGTCGTATGTCAGAATTCCTTGTTCAAACAGAGTGAAGGCTACCAGTTCCCACCTTGTGCCCGTTTCTGGAAACATTCTCGTATATTGTCCAATGTTTCCATCACGCAGTATTCAACATATTGTGAAATTTTGTTGGTAAAGACATTCTTGGGCTTGTGTGTTTGGACTCTTTCCGTGTCATGGTTTGAATGTTGTAAATCTTGCTTTGCCTCATTTAGAAAAGCTTTAAATTCTATTTTTTATTCCATTTTGCAGTTGATTCTTTGCGGCATGCAAGAGTATGACATTGATGATTGGCAAAGAAATACTGTGTACAGAAATTACACAAAGAACAGTAAACAGGTGTTATGGTTTTGGCAAGCTGTCAAGTCTTACGATAATGAAAAGAGATCCAGGTTACTTCAGTTTGTTACTGGAACTTGCAGATTACCTGTTGGTGGATTCCAGGATCTCATGGGTCAGTTTGCTTTATTTCTTTTCGTAACTGCAGATGCTACTGTACGGTGTGAAACTAATTTCACTTTTGAATGAATAGACCTTTTAGCTATCTTACGAAAGAGTCTGGATTGAGTGATATTTTTATAGACATTTTTTTACGAAGGGTTCTGTTGAGTGGCACTGAGCATCTATCACTTTTGTGCACTTTCAAGATTCTACAAAATGTGTAGAAATATTGTTCGATTCTGACTCTATTGAAGAATTGCTAAAAGGTCTGTTGACATTGTTACAGCCATACAATGTTTGTAAAATCGGCTTAGGCAGAGCGGAGAGGCTAAAACAGGGCTGTCGTAGTTAGTCTAACCATCCAAATGTTTAGAAGCGGCATTGGAGTCCTTTCGAGATATAGATTTGCAAGCTTGGATAATCCTTTGCAGTACCTCTACCAAATCTGCTGTTTTCTGAAAACAAGGACTTAGGGATTACTGAACAGACACAGTAACATAGAAATATGGCGTTGCAGACAAATTACTGCTTATTGATTGTTTTTTCATACTACGTAATTAAAACCTTTTTTCCCAGTGCGTAGATTATTTGGATTAACTTCTTTGAAACATCTTCCTTTACTTATAGTCATAATAGTCCACCACTGCGACAGCCAAATTCGAGTGTCTTAAGATTTGTCCTGACAGCTTGCCCTCCAAGCTATTCCAAGAAATACTTCTTATATATTCGTAATTACTAAATATACCATATTTGCTGTTGTTTATGTGATATTGCGTTGTTCCAGATTGATTACTTAAACTAAAATTTTGCTGCACGAGAAATTGTTTCGTATTTCTTGATTTGCGCACGACTTCTAAGTTTATTTTTATTCACTTATAGGGAGCAATGGACCACAGAAATTCTGTATTGAAAAGGTTGGAAAAGAAACATGGTTGCCGAGAAGCCATACATGGTAAGTTTAAAGTTTATTGTTTATGAGTACAGATTGAGTTCAAATATAGTACTGATTTTAATATGCTTAGCGTCTTTTATCAATCCTGTCGTCAACTTTTGGAGGAACAGCGAAGGGGCTGATGGTATTTTTTCCCTACCACTTTCTGTGTTAAAAGATGTCTGGTAGATATGCCAACACTTTCTTCATGAAAGTTGCTTGTAAGAAGGTCTACTCTCAAATCGCCAAAACAGTAAGAAGCTCCAGTAGTGGGAAAGGCTAACTGAGGAAACGGTTCATTTTGGTATAGGAATCCGCAGCATAGTTTTACTTGTTTTCAGTTTTACCCATCATATTACGCGACGGTACTTGAGTAATGTCTAAGCATAGGACTGGCTTCAAAACGGCTTGCTTTGAAATGTTCACGAGGGCACAGTTGGTGAACATGAGGATTGTTATGGAACCTTTAAGGAACTTGAAGAAATTCTGAGTACTCAAAATCTGAAAATTTTAGGAAGCTTTCCGTACTGGCCCTAATTCTCAGTTTCTTATAAAAAAATACGGGTATACCAGAAATAGCCTGATCAAATCAGAATAAAAAGATCATGTTCTGTCGGCGACACACCATTCTGTCTTTCTACTGACGATGACCTCGGAGTCGAGACGCGTTGAGAATACCAGAATCAAGAACTCCAAGTAGTCTTTTCTTGTGCATAAGTCTTTATATTCATTTTTGAATTTTCATCTTTCAGTTTCAACCGGCTGGATCTACCACCATACAGAAGCTACGAACAACTCCTTGAGAAACTAACATTTGCGATTGAAGAGTGTGAAGGATTTGGTCAGGAGTAATGTTTTTAGTGTATGCATTTAAATGAAATTCTTACTCAATATTTGATCCGCATAGGGATGAAGGTATTATGATAGGGCGGCACTTCTTCTGCTGCTGTAACAGCTTATATTGTCAAATTCCTATAGTATTCCTGAGATGTTCATTGATACAGAGCTAGAACACGGCTTAATACTCTAACAGGCATTAGAATCTCAGGATGCGTTGTAGGAAACAAATTTTGTCTCATACTTGCGTTTGTTCCCCGGTCCTATCGGTATAGGCTTGTTCCAGTTTGCATCGGCCACGCTTGTTTTTCATAAAATGAGGCTGCCTCGTTTGTGATTAAAAAATATGGCCGCTGCAAAGTCGATTCAAGCGTGTTGATAGGACGTGGAACATCAGTGGGGATGTTGATAGAAACATGGGTTGAGGACAAACATCTGTTTCCTACAAGCCTTGATCACAGGAGAGGATGAGGCATCTTGATCTATCATTGGATAGATTGGGACCGTGCCATTTTGCCTGAGAAAGTAGACCTATAACTCTGCAAATGTCTAAGCATTTTCAGACCATATTTCCTCAAGCCTAATAGAAGTCTAGGCCATAATTCCAGAAGCCACGAGCAAATTCAAGTTATTTTGTAATTTTGCAAAGTCTTTCATTGTGAAATCTTCACACAAACTTTGTAAATTGTTTCATTAGGACAAAACAATATCTGCAGCAATGAAATGTCGGATTGTGAACATTATCATACGTTTTGTTTTTATCGCGATTCAGGAAACCAATTTTTCGTTCGGCTGATTAGGTCGGAGACTTAGAGTCTACCTTCCATATTGAAAAAGGCAGTGTGGTGTTTTCAGTTAATTTTGCTTAGAAATGCTCGTATTGTTGTCAGGTGCGAATTTTGCGCGAATTATAGCAGTGAGTATGTGCTGAGTCAGTGGTTTCGCTTTATCACAAAGTTCACCTGATATCAATTTTTGATAGGCGGTAGATTTATGATTTGGATTTCACGTAAACTGAATTCACACTTGAAGCGTTTATGTTGGCCCTGCGAAGCCCAGCCTTGCATCTACCCAAATAAGGCTCGTATATAATATGACACAAGCCCTTTATGGTAAGCGCCAAAATGGCCCTTCAAATGTGAATTCTTTATGATAGACAAAATCAGCCAAGGTTTTTGGCATCCACTTCAATTCAAGTAATCAGTCGTTTGATAAAACATTGCTTGAGATAATTAACTCTTTCACGCCCAGCTAAAATTAAGCTTAACAGGAAAACCTAATGTAGATCGCCGTTTTCCAGGGGGTATCATAATCAGTGATTCAATAAGCAATAGATAAATGCAATGCCCATAACCTTTCAAATCAATCAAATTTCTAAAAGCTTTACCCCCTGAAAAATTCGCAGTTCTCAATTAATACCGTTGGGCTATATGGCCCTTCCGGGGGTGAAAGAGTTAACATACAGTAAACAAACACCTGCATACAAGAGGCTACAGTTTTGCAAGTCAGCCTTGCTTCTTGTGCTATGCATACAATGGATTGTTCCTTATCAAGTGGGGGTTTAATTTGACATTCTGTAGGTTCTTATCCATTAGCTTCTTATACGAGAGTGTGTACTGTATTTCGTGCTATATAAACTTGCCATGAACACAAAAATTTGTGTGATATTAAAAATTGCCATGAGTATGGTACACGACTTGAAATGGGTAAAAAACCTTAGCCGATGTTGTCTCAATGATTCCTATTCTTGTGAGTTTCATATGGTTTGTAGTTTTATCATGGGGGTATCCAACTTTCTCCATTGTTCATTATAATTACCGTTAAGTTGATATACACTTGAATGTCATTTGTGTAGAAATAGTTTATGTAATCTATGACATTAACTGATTATTTGTAGGTAATAGTAGTATCCACGAGGTAGTCGTGTTCACTGGTTATTCGATCTGAAATCTTTCAAAAGGTGGGTGAAAACTTCTATTACATCTTTCCTTTACTTCCTTGCTTGGAAGAAAATTAGGGGTACTTTGCTGTAAATATACCGTGGAAATTCTTTGATATCATGTTCAGTTTCAAATTGGCGGCATTTATCATATTTCAGGTTGTGACTTCATCAAGTTACTAAATCCTTAACCAGAAGAGCTACAGATTTCTGCTTGCCATCATATTGTAGACCTTCATAAACAGTGGTTTTCTTGAAGATTATGTCATTTTTCCTCTATTCGTTTAGGATTTACGGTGAATTTACTTTTTTGAAATTTCTTCTTGAATTCTTTCAAAAACAATAAAAATGCCGCCATTTTGACAATAATCAAGATATCAAAGAATTCTCACTGCAACTTTACAGCAAATATTATATTTCCTTCAAAGCAAGTCAATTCAAAGAAAAATGTGATAGAATTTTACACTCATTTTAGTTCTTTGTGGAGAAGAACAAGACCACTTGATTTCATTTCTGCTTTATGTAACAAACCAAAATATTTACAAAACTGTAAGTTAAATTCATAGAGGTTAAATTACTGCTGTTCAGATTTAACGATAGAATGAATTTACGGTTTGCCCGACGCCATACCGTTCAAATTATGACTATTTCCGTTTGCCCATGATTCGAACTGAACTGATATTACGTTACGAGATACTTCAATGATAGAAGTCCGGGTAAGAGTCATTGACCACGTGCAGATCACCCCGGGAAAGAGGTCTGGATTAGCCCATCCAACAATCTGAGACATATTCGTCTAATTGCTCCAAGGCTCCTGAGCTGTCAAGCTCAAATAATCTTCGTTTGATAGTTTTAGATGAGGTATGGACTTGTATGAGTCTCTCGTATAAATTGCAGGAGGAGGGAAAAGTTGCGTATTTCTTGCGAGAGATATTCTGCGGAAGTCTTGGAATACACGTGAATACGAAATACTATGCTACCGCAGTTATTGCTAGTTAATCGGTACGCTATGAATGTTGCAATTCAATGTAGTGTTATCAATAATGTATTTGTCAGCAGTATGAATACTTTTGTATATAAATTCGCCGCTTACTTTACTGTATTTCTTGCTCTGAGTACCAGAGTCTCTCGAAGTACAAAAAAGCCCCAGTTAGCCAGGGCCTTTTTCACTTCAAGAATTCTTTTAATTTAAGTACGCAGGCTCTATGCTTTGTCTTGTTCATGTTTTGGCCAGCCAGTGGAAGGAATTTGGAATTGTTCGAACATATGGTTCGAAAAAGTTCACATCATATGATTGTCGTCTCGAGGAAACTTTTCCATACAAATTAAAAACTCTGTACAATGAAAAGTGCAATGCAAAATGTAACTGTATCACCAGGTAAAAGAGATGATTTCCGAAATGTATGGTGACTTTACCTGAAGTGAAGTGGGTATAAAAAACGGCAGCTGTACAGTTGTCCATTTATAAATCTTTATAAACTGCTGCTATCGCTTCGCCTGTTTCTGACTTGTACATTTACAATTTTTAGTCAACTAACAGCCAAACTTTCCTTGACACTTTCAAGTGGTGAAAACATAAGAGTTAGTAGAAAGGGGTACTGGGTCCCTCTACATAAATATGTATATTCTATTGCATCTGATGTTCTTGATAGACGGAAACATTAGGAAGGTAAGTGGCGCCGCCTTTCTTATGTGCTATGTTTACATTATGTCGCATTATCTCCGTCCTGCACCATTTCCTGCACCTGTAACCATAACAATGCATCAGATCGAGGCCTTGAAATAGAATGGAATCGAGATTTAGGTGTTTTTATCAGAAATTTCATGATGGGCAATGGAATGAACAAGGTAAGAAATTTCTCACTCCGTTTTTTACTGTTTATCCCAAATTATCCTTATTTATCACATGAATGATAACAACCATTTATTCTTCAACAATTGCACGTCTGAAAATGTGAGCACTGCGAGATACTTTTATTTCGCGTCGCTCGCAGGGCCAGGCAAGCGCCCTCATTTTAGGCCTTTTTTTGCGTGCATTATTGTGCAAAACAAGAAAGGTCTAGCTCCTGTAAAAATTTAGTTTGATCTTCAACTCATCTGTTTTATGTGAAGGTTGAAATTGACAATTGGCTGAAATTGAAGCTTATGTAGCCTACCGTTATAAAATCATTTGCTTGCCTTTCTGGTCACTGTGCGCTACGGGCGGTGGCACCATGGGGGATGAGCCCCCACTTGTCTCCAAGGCTTGTCTTCCATTTCAGCCAAATCCGAGCAGGGCTTTGGTGGTTAGATTTTGAATTTTGAGGACAAATAGTTGTATTTCTTAGCAATGAAATGTGTGTTTCCCAACAAAGGCAAAAGGGCTGGCCCAGACTGGAAAGTTTGTATCTTGCGCGGGCAAGTTTAGATGGTCTACGTAAGACTGCGCTGAAAATTCGCGGTTGAGAACAATAGATTAAAACAATAGATCCTTTGTAGATTAAACAATAGATTCTTTGTTTATTGCCAACTGCGCGGCCAAGGTTGAAAACCGCGTACGTTCCTGTGTGCGCAGTACAAACTTTCCAGTCTGGGGGCTGGCCATGAAAATTTTCCTGGGCGTTTTCTCCCAGAACTCAGTCATCAGTGCTTGGCCAACTGCCGTCACTACTTCTTCACACATTCTTGATTCAGAGTATTGCTCAGTTCATAATGTGTTATGTTTTCTTCACAAATAATATATTTCGAAAATAATATGAGCTATGAGGTGTGAATAGGAGAAGAGCATGAATATGTTAGGGCATGGTGGCAGAGGCGTAGCTAGGATTTTTCGGTGGGGGGGGGGCAAAGCCCAGCAGTGACCTGACAGGTGAGCAAGTCGGGGGTCTACCCCCAGAAGATTTATACAATTTTTAGTCGCTTTGGGGGGGGGCAGCCGCCCCCCTGCCCCCTCTATCTCCGCCACTGCATGGTGGTGCAATCCTTTGACTTTGCAGCCAGGGGGCCCCCTTTACCATATTTGTGACATTGCAAGAGGGTGATTTGGCTTTTTTAGTATCCTTTTTAATAAACTTTTCTTCACCAGAAGCATCCCAAAGACAGTAACAGACTTTGCTGTTTCGCTTTGCATCAAAGCTTATTATAAATATATCCTTGGTTTCAGTCTGATCTTGCCTGCACTAAAAGCTGGGACTCCTCTTCTGTTGCGTCATTGTTTTCTTTGCTGCACAATAGAGTTTGTTCCACATTTGGAATTGTTTAGCAGTTAAGCTGACCTTAAACACAGTTAAGGTTTAAATCACAAGGACATTGAAATGAGCAGACAATAAAACAACCTGCAAGTCTTTATTCTTGAGATTAATTGTTCATTCTGGGTTGCCATGAGTTATAATTTACCACAGTATCAACAGATCTAATGTTTTCAACAATCTTTCATCATTGCTTGAAATTTTTCAAAAGAAAAATGCAACTTTTATAAAGGGGCCCCCAAATTGATTCTTTCAATCAAAACATCTAATGTGCTGAAGATTGCTGGTGAGTGAAAACTTATCTTCCAGTACATCAGGTCGTGGTGCAACTTCTGCCAAGGTCTGTCTCTTGTGACTCTTGCCAAAGTCTGTCTTGTGTGGCTTGACATTGTCTGAATTTCAAACACTTTTGAGGCCAAGATCACAAGAACATAAGATAATCAGACAATGATGCAGTGTGTAAGTATTCATCTCTGAAATTAATTCTCATTCTGCTGTGTTCAAAACAAGGTGTTTTTTCTTGGTAATAAGGGTTTTGTTTAGTGATTTATCCTTGACATATCAATGCCTTTGAAAGGTTACTAAGAAGAGATTTTGTAATACATAGAGTTGTTTTTGGTAAACTCTGATATTTCTTTTCTTTCTTGTAGATCATTCCAAATCTTTACCTTGGAAATTTTAGAGGTACAGCTAACGTTTTTATAGCCATTGTATGAAACTATTTTGCCAACCATATATTTAACACTATTAATTGCATTGTCTTGTTTGTTGTTCTCAGTTCACTTTTCCTGGATGAGAGTATTTTTAGAATTTGAAGAAGTTTGAAAAAAATTATGATTTTGTTCTTTAATTTTTTTTTTGTTTCAGATTTTTCAAAAATACTAAAAAATACTCTGATCCAGGGTATGGTTTACTGTTTCATACACAACTACTGTATCTTGGTGATCCATATTCTGGTTAAGAATGTACAGTTTTGTGCCTGGAAGCAAAGCCACTTGATATTATATTTCACAAGAAGCAAATCCACTTGATATTATATTCCACAAGAGAAATGCTGGGAAATTACCAAATGGTTGTAAGTAACTTGGATGGCTTCTTTTTGTCTGCAGTGAGTTGTTTTAGCCTGATCTGTATCAGTCCCAGAGAGAAGAGAAGTTCAGAAGTCCAGGACTTTGTTAATCAAATGTAACATTGCTTCATAATGATTTATGGTATTTTCTTTACTGAAATCATAGATGCAAAGGATGTTGAGAAACTCAAAGAAAATAATGTTGATCATATTGTTGCAATTTATGATAATCCCAGTCCAGTTTTAAAGGTGAGCCTCTCTTCATTCAGATCTTTTGTGATCTTAGCCTCTTGTTACTTTATTTGATGTTGGTAGATATATAAATGAGATAATTAATTGCATTACATGTAAAGCAAGAGCCAAAAAACAAACGGTAACAAAGGAGGTGTGATCTATTGAGAACATGGTGACCTGTGGTCACATCAAGAGGACCACAAGGACACTGCTTTGATAAGCTTTTGTTGCGACAGTAAAAGGCCTTGTGAACATTGTTGCTTTCCTGTCTAAGAATACTTGTATGGAGAAATCTACAGTTTTCCATTTGGCTCAAGATTTCTTGTCATGAATTAAAGAATTCATTGCCATGTCAATGTGCATATGGCCTGTACTGTAAAGCAACCTTTCAAGTTACTTCATATTTCATATAGTTACTATGTGCAATCTGAGGCACAACATCACTTATATCCAAAAAGATCTTAGAATGTAATGGTGAAGTGATAAAATCTATTTGCTTTCTTATGTTGCAGCAGAGAGTGTATTATTGTTTGCTTTCAGTTTTTACTCATAATTATTTTTCTCATATTTCAGGACTTCACTTACAAATGTATCAATGCATCTGATTCTGTGAATCAAGATTTGTAAGTATTAGAACAAGAACTTACATCCAGGGTCAGGGTTTGGGAAGGATTGACAGTAGACTCACAGCAGTTAAACTGAAGGAACTTGCCTTGCCATCCTCTGTCCATTTGCCAATGTCTTTGCACCAGTATATTTCAAGTATTTGCCTTTGACTTTGGTGCAGCTCAATTTAGGCTCAACCAATCAACATTCCTTACTTCAAACTTGAGTGAAACACATGCAATAAAGTGGTTCAAAATACACTCACAAATGGGTGGAAGGATGACAAGACACCTATTTAACCTAAAGGAAATACTTGGTATGCAAATCAAGTATCTTGTGACTCTTGAAATGTGCAAACAAATGAAAAATATAGATTACTTGAGTTTGCAGAGAGATATGACAGAGCTGAAAACCGTACACTTATTGCCGCAGAGGAAGATATTGCCTTGATTTCCTGCTGTTTGCTAAGGCTGAAAACGTGGGTCACACTCTCCTCAGTCCCCCTCCAAGTTGTGAAATGGTTGATTGATGAACAATTTGTTGCTTGAAGGACCAGGCAATTTGTTCAGGAAATTTGTACGGTTGTTACAGAATTTACTGTATATACTGTACTATGTGTTGTAATGATTTTACTTCAAAATACTGTACTAGCTTGCATTTTAACATGAGAGCATATTTTTGTTTGACTATTTTCACACCAAGGAGAAGGAGGAATCTTGTATTGTGCAACAACAAATGAGATGGTTTGATGCTACTTGTAACATTTTAATCAAATATTATTTTGTGTTCTTCTAATTTTAAATCACTGATTATTTCTCAATCTGTTTCAGATCAAGATTCTTTCTTCAATGTATACAGTTTATACATAAAGCCAGGTACTGGTTGTTATTTGTTCTTTTCATTTGTTTAAAGATTGTATAGTATAATGATAACTCAGACAGATTTTACTTTCCTTAAACTTGACCTCATTATCTCAAAGTATTGCTTGAGCCAGAACCGTTTCTAGAATAGCTAAAAGTCTGTTGAAACCACTGTGAGAAATCAAATGTTTGAGGCTGATTTCAACTGTCATGATAAATCTAAATCATATCTTTTTATGTAGTTTTCGATCCTTTCATCTCCTTTCATGTTATCATGTAATGGAAAAATTAACTTCAACAGATGCAACAAATTTCTGAAATTTCATTTTTCTTGTAGGTCCAATGGTAATGGAGTATTGGTGCACTGGTAAGATTTAGTGATTTAACATCAAGTTGTTCAATTTTTGCAAAAATTCCTCCTTGGTTTTTCAGTAAAAAACAAGTATCGTTGACAGAATAGATCAGTGGACGGGAAGCTGTGAAGCGTAATCATCACATTTCATATGTGAAAATGTAATTTACACTGCGTTCACTTGGACATGATGAAAAATTTATGGATAGGCAAAAATGGTATATTTTTTGCCAGCAGATTTTGAAAAAGGTAGATTTTGAAACCAGATCTCATGGTAAAATACTGAAACTTGGTAAAGATACTTTTTGGAAGTTATGTAACGCAGCTTTTGGAATTCAATTACCTCATAGAGAATTAAATACAACACTATTGAGTCGAAAATCGAATATCAAAAACCTTGTATTCAGCAAGGGAAAATTCTATAAAACAGCAGATTCACGTGTCTAATAAGACGGAGTGATTTTCCTTTCTGAAGAATAGATTTCACATCTCCGAGTGCACTCGATCAAATCAAGGTAAACAGAGAAAAACAATGCTATATGATTGGATTCGCAGAAGGTGTAAATCTGTTCTTGAGGCTGTCAAATTGCCGTCTCTTCAACAAGAATGCATCCTGTGTTTTGCAAAATAGTCCTTGCTCTTGTATCATGTTTTTTGAAAATTTCAGCATCGCTGGTGTATCAAGATCATCAACAATTGTTGCAGCTTATTTGATCGTTGTTGCAAAGATTGGATGGCAAGATGCAATTGAAGCTATTCGAATTTGCAGAAGTGTTGCAAACCCTAATTATGGATTTCAAAGACAGCTAGAGGACTTCGAATTCAAAAAAGCTGATGAGGTACCCCGTTTCAAATCTTTCTTCTCTATGAATATACCGTGTGAGCCAAGAAAAGGCCCAGCGTTTGAAAAATGCTGCTCTCTGAATATCAAAGTTATATTCCCAATATGTCAAATTTGGTTCATTAATTTACCCTTCTTTAACCGGCCGTTTCTTTCCGTCGATATGGGATATTTTCTACTGAAAATGCCTTTCGAAAATCTGCAAAAACGAGTGAAAACAACAATGAAGATTCCCTTTGTTTTCCTTGCCGGTAATAATGATATTTAGATGCATTCATGTATTTTGATCTCTTGGGAGAATTAAATCCCCATCAATAAGTTCTTCATACTAAGGAGAAAACTTTTTCATTCTCCCAAGAGGATAGCTCGTTCTAAGGTGTGCTAAAGTCATTGCTGATGTAAACATATTAGGAAAACTTGCTTGTGACGTTAGCAAGATTTTAAGGCCTCTCGAAGGGACTTTCTTCTGAACATCCCTTTAAAAATCTGAACAGAACGACCGATTTCAGCCAGGAAAGATTATCAAAATAATTGAGCAAGCTACCTACTCAATAAGAAACTGTTTCGAGCATTGTCCGTTATCAAACCTCCTTAATCGACACGTCGTCCTTATTCAAATTCATATCTAAGAGCTTATATTTTACTTTATTAACTGACTGGAGTTTCAAAAACTAGGCAATACAGAATCCCGCCACTCCTATTGATTAATTGCACATTTCCCGCGGGTTTCCCTTAGCCTTGTATAACACGATACAAGGACGCGTTTTGATTAGGTAATAAAACTCATACTAACCGGTTTTGTCGTTGTACAGGAAAATATAAAGCCCCAGGTCTTAAGAGTACAGACCGAGCTTGCGATATTATTTACTTGTTTATCTTCACTAAAAGCGAGAAGAAGATTTTTGATACAAAGTCTAACATTGTTTATATTGCTTAAATGAAATGCAATCTCATTCATTCATGGACTTCTGTTCATAGATTCGTCATATATTGCTGAAGAAATTCACTATCGATCCAGCAGACGAACAGTACGTAAAAGATATTTTAAAGGGCGCCAGAGAACAGGCCGAATCACCAATAACAGACAAACTGAATACTGAAACTTTTAGACATTACGAAAAGCAACGAACTTCGGATGAGGAAAGAAAAGCAGAGATGGAGAAACACGAAAAGGAAGAAAAAAAGTTTCAAAAATTATTTGATTCTGATAAATAGATTAAGGTGACACTTTGGCACTTTGAATTGTAATTAACGTTGATAATTGATATTTATTTTCTGACGTGTTATTTGCATGATTTAAATGATACATGCACCCCCCAGGGGCAAGTTGCTCCAATAATCTCATGCATTTTCGTAAAAGAATACTAAAATATCTTTACAAGGAAATCCTTGATATCTTTTAACGTCTCAAAATATTACAAATTTTTACGCCAAAACTGATTGCAATTCTAAAAATCTTTCGAAATGCTGACAATGTCACAACTCGTTTAAATCCTCAATGATCTTGCAAAATCTTAGAAAATCTTGCCAGATCTCGAAAATCTTTGAAAATTTGGAAAATTTCAACTAAGTTCTAAGGATCTCGAAAAGTCTTAGAAATTACCCACCCCTATTTAAGTGGCTGGGTAAATTGTGCCGCGGAGGCACCCCTGCTAAGGTAATCATATGACGTCTTGAGCAAGTGTGAACGAGGTCTCAAACTCTTAAGTTAGATTACATCCTGTATGCTGTACATCTGTGTGAAAGAGGGGAAATTGACGTAACAGCTCCTTCACAGCAGCCCACATACAAGGCACAATTATTTTGTAGCATACCCTGTACCGTTCCTGTATTCTATCTGGACGAAAGCCACTTTGGAAATCGATTAGAAATAGGGAATTTATCTTGGCTAATCTCCAGCATGATGCCATTGTGTCACTTTGGCAAGAGGTGTGGACATAAATTTCATATTTCAAATTATATGATCTATTTCTCAATAACAAATTTTTACCACTTCCACGTAGCAGCATATCAGCATAAGTTCCAAGCCTTTAATGGTTGGCGAAAAATTCTATGATTAAGTCATTGAACTGAATGATTCCGAAGAATCTTTCGCTATTTTGCTATGATCCTGCCGTTGGAGAATATTTTCAGAATTAGAGTGTTTTTCTTTTTTTTTTTAATTCAAGAATTTTTTTTTAAATGAAAGATCATTGTAATTTTTCAACGTTTTGAGGAATCGCAGAATATTGATGACGTCATACCCTGGAATATGTTGAAATATGAAACATTCGTAATTCAGAAAAATATTGAAGATTTCTGAAAAGTTGAACGATAGGATTATTTGAAAGTCTAGCTAAAGTCCGATTGAAGCCATCCAGTTAAAAGGAAGTGGTCATAGAATTTTACACCGACATTTTTACACAAATTTAAAGATTCTTAAGCTGCGCTACACGTTTCCACTAAATTTTAATTAATTTGTACTCACCTTTTCCTGTCGTTGAATTTCTTTTAATGCAAAGTTTTCTCTTGATTCAGAACTTTGAAAAATTAAGTCACAGTAGAATATATTGCCATTTTTTTTTGTCAAATGCTGTTCAGAACATGAGAAATCAAAAGGAAAAAGACAACTTTTGATTGCCAATACAGAGCAAGGGCGGGGCCAAGGGGTGGATTTGTTCCTAAGCAAAAACAATGTTAAAAACATTAGGTATACCTTCTGGCAATCAATTTTACGTCTTGTCCATCCCACTATCTCAGAGCTGGCGCCGCCCTTTTTCAGAGAACAAGTTGGAAACATATAGACTCGATACAGAGTCCCAGTTATTCAGTTATCGGTGTTTGGAAACAGTAGTAAGAAGCCACCGACAAATGATTTCCTCCCAGATTTTGTCTTTTAGGAGCAGGTATAAGACATGATATGCAAATATACTGTCTAAACAAGCTGCTTGCATTGTATTCTTATGTAAAACTTCTCCGATTTATATTAATGATACTCGTTTTTCTCCAAAAAATCGTTATGTTAGGCCGACAACAAGAACATAAATTCAAAGAAAGTCTACACTCTTTTCAAGCTGATTGAAAAGACAATTCAATTAAACAAGAAAAATGGAATCGAAACTAGTGTAGTTTATCTAATTATCCTTTTCTGAGAAGTCTTAGAGGAAGTTCATGAGTATCATGTGATGTTCATCATAACAGAAAAAAGTCATTTTTCTGATCAGAAACTTACATCAGTGACCAATGGGACTAATCCTGACCATCACAGCAATAAAAATAGCTGTAAAAAGTAAATCCTTTGATGGTTTGAACTAAGTGAATCGTACGTATTAGCTACCTGGACAGGACGCAGGAAGTACAACCATAGTCGATTGTTATGGTACAACCAGCTGGTACAACTGAAGGCAAGAACAAAATTTTGATAGAACAAATTTGCTGGAAAGATGTACGTTGCAGTACAATATGATGACAAAGTTGACCATGAAAGACAATCACCAGAAACAAAGCTTGATTTTGAACACAAGGATTTTCGATTTCTTCGTTGGACTCTGCGAGCATTTGGATTCTGGCATCCAAAACAAGCCTGTTGTGGTGAAAAATGGCTATATCCCTTGTTCATCAATACTCTGTTTCTCTTCAGTTTTATCATTGAGATATACATCATGGTGAAAGCTCTTTTGTTGATTGGAAAGGGGACGACACATGATTTGATACTGGAATTGTCTGTGAGGCTTTCAGAGTCTTTTGCATGTTGGATGGGGCATACATTTACTGTGATGTATTTCAAGAGCAGCGATTTGGAGCAAAACATCATGAATACAGTGTACAGCTTCCAGGGACATTTTAAAGAAATTTCTGGTGTTAAAAATCGCCTCAATGCCATGGCCTTTTTCTCGGTTGCACACAGTCTTTTGGTAACAGCATTGTCAATTAAAACGGGTATCATAGACAGTTATCCAGTGATTTGGTCCTCAACCAATGTCAACAAAACTGCAGAATTTATGGAGCTAGAACATTTAATCTACAAAATGAATTTCTTTGGTGATCCTTTCAACGTTTACGGCATTTTTGTTACTCTCTCTTTAACATGGATTTTGCTGCTAGTTTTCGAAACAGGAAAACTTCGACTGTCACAACTTCGTGCAGAATTTCTCAATTGGGAGGAGTCACCAGAAGACGCAATTTACCGCCACTATACTTATTACTCAGCTCGCATTCACTCATCAAGTTCACACATTAGATTTCTGTTTGTTAGCCACAATGTTCTGATGATTATATCAGCTCCCCTGTTCTGCTATCTGTGTGTTGAGATCGGCCGAAAGCAAAATGTTGCAGACCTCATAATTTTCATATATTACTCATTAGGGACGTTTTTTGTATGGATTGTCCCTTTGTATCTCGCAGAACGCCTCCGATCAATTGAGGACACTTTCCGAGATGAGGTGAATACCTTTTGCAAAGGATACATGCATTTGAAAGCTGATGCTAACGGAGTTTCTTTAGATCATTCATCGACAAAAACTTTTGGATCTCGAAGAAATGTTCAAGAAATGATGTCTTATCTGAAAGAACGCAAATCTGGTCTTATAATCGGAGGATATGAACTCCAGCTCAAACTTTCAATGTTTTCTTTCTACATTGGACTTATTGTTTTCATCATAAAGTTGTTCAATGGTTAAAACCTGTATCAAGTATGGGATAGATGAGACGAGACTGCCCTGTTAGCGTTTGCGAGAAGTGTAATTTTCCTCTGAACTCAAAACCTTCCTCCCGGCGCCACTCAAAACGTGTTCTTATCATTGGTGTAGTAACAGGGACGTAGGAAGCATCTCAAACTTGGGTGGGGGGCTCGACACTTTGAGGGCACCTTTTTCCTGAAGAAAAAGGGGGCATTTTCTGCAAATAAAAAGGGCACTCCTTTGTTTATTGCAAAATCTAGGGGGCAAGTGCCCCCGGTTCCTACGTCTATGTGTAGTAAGGGACAATTCAATGTTTTTTTACAATATGGCCGTTGCAAACGTAACGGGGCAACTGGTAGCTACTACTTTTTTTAAGTTTGTACTGAACGGGGTCTACACTTTTTACAAAGCGAATGTAAAATCATTTGCATTTTACAAGCTCAAGATGAAGTTTGAAATGTAAAATTGTTCGTGTTGAGGACAATATTGTAAATCATGCAAGATGAGACATGCTTGAAAGGTGTATATCAAATGACACAAAATTTCCTTGTCACTTGCTTGCAAAAACGATCCATCGGTCATGTCTGTTCATCTTCAAAGTCAATTTTTTCGTTGACAAAGACTCGAAAGGGCTAGCGTTAATTTTGAAATGGTCTTTGGCTAATTCACCATCGGTACTATATGACATATGTTGGTAATGAATACACGGGGCAGATACGTTTTCAAAGGAAGGATGACGGGGCAGTTAGTTTTTTGTAATAGTTTTATACGGAGTGAGCAGATTTTGTGGAAGAATTTTCCTTCTCCACCGGCCATGTCATACAATAAATTTTGCACTGCTCCAAAAGACAAATTTTTGCCTTTGAGATTGCGGTGCACCCAAATTGGGTCCAAAAGTGCACCAAATTTTTCCCGCTGGTGACCACGTGATCAGGAAAATAACATTTGGCTGCGCAAGCGCACTGGGAAGCACATCTGGTGAAACATGGCGAGGAAAAGTCAGGGCCTAAACTCAATCAGTCAGGTATACTTTGCTCTTACTCTCCTTTTATTATTTCAGTGCAGCAACGTGAGATGGATCTATGGATTTAGACCATCAAAGAAGCAGTTGGCCTGTAGTGCCTTTGACTTCTGTTTTCTTACTTGAAAAATAAAGGAGGCCGTGGATTTTTTAGGCCCATTTCTTCCGGATCATCGATCGGTGTGCTTTGTGGTGTCCATTGTCTCTTTTTGCAAAGCTATCCTGGAAGTAATATGGGAGTGAATCGCTGTCAAAAAGGAAAACAAGAAGAAGGGGGAGGTGTGCAAAGAGTAGTATATGACATTTTTTCTCATTGCACACCGGAGATCTTGTCAGCCATGTTCTGCATAATGCAAAAAGGACTAGTTTGGGGAGACGAACTTGAGGGTAGGCTACCTTTCTATCACATATTTTTCTTCCCAATTTCTGGCTCTGGCCAGATAGGAAAGTTTGGAAAGTGCACACAGAAGATGATGGGCACCTGGCTATTGTTTTAAAACAATGATTTGATTGTTTTTTCATTGTTATGCACTTGAAACTGTGCATGGATTGATGATCTTCAGCACAAAATTAAATCCAGTCTTGGGCTCTGGTAAGGTCAGGTCACAGGGGGGGGGGGGGGGTTTCTTCCATAGTAAAGGTACCTGGGGATGTGCTGCTCGCGAGGGTATACTTTTTTGGACTTCTAGTCTAGCCGAGGGTGTACTTTTTGGCAATTTTAGTCCAGTTAAGTCTAGGCAAGGCCAGGGTGCATTCCATGTAAAACCTACGCCGAAGGTACGCCGCGCCCTAACCTTTCGTACGCCAGGTATTTTCAGGGAGAGAGAGCTGCTAAAAATCTGAGTACTGATGATTTTAAGAAACGTTCAGTACTGGCCTAAATTCTTAGTTTCTAATAAAAGAAATGCATTTATTATCTAAAGAAACTGCTAAAAGATCGAGGACGATTTCGTATTCACGTCAAGGTAAGCAGATTTTGAAACGCCGTCACGCCAAGAACCAATTTTACTGAAAAAATGACGCCGCTACGCCGGCAAAAAAGTCAGGTCTACGCCGAAGATCTTCGGGCCTAAGTGCATGAAATGCACCCTGGAGGCAAGGGTATGCTTTTTGGGAATTTTGGTCAAAGAGATGTCAAAATTCGGTAATTTTTGTAAAAAACCCAACTTTTTAAAAATTTAGGTCCAGAAAATGCGAAAATTTGGCAAGTTTTGCCTAGAAAATGCCAATTCAGAGCACTTCTGAAGGAAAAAATTAGTCTAGCCAAGGGTATCATTTTCACAAAAATTGGTCTAGCCAACGGTTACATTTTGAAACTGTGGGTGGCACCCCCTACCTGAAATTTAGCTGAGAACTCCCCCCCCCCGTGGGTGAGGTAAGGTCTGGAAACTTGCTCTATATTTATACAACTTGCCAGGCCATTAATCCAGTATGGAAAGAAACGAGTGTGTACGGCACATGTGTCGTGCACAGAATCCCCTTGCTTCTATTGTTTTCTATTGTTTCAAGGTGCACAAGTGCAATGCACAGAAATTTGATTTTCCATACAGGCCAGTTTGTTTAAAGCTGATAACGTTTCATATCTGGCACCAAGCATCAACATATTCTTTTATATTTGCCAAAACCTCGTTTTAAAGGTGATCTGAAGCGAAAATTTTTATTGATGCAGGTGAATAGCACTGTTGAACGAAGAAGAATGTCATTAAAATTTTTTTGATACTTTGTTTCATCTTCGAGTTATCCACTAATTTGTACGATTGGCTGATGACGTCATTTTGTTTGCAAAAAGTACGAGTAAGTATGCAAGGTTGACCACATTTCCAAAGGGAAATAAAGTCAACTAGTACCCCCAGGGGGGGTACTCCCTAACTTTCAATACGGGGGGGTCCATGCCACTATTTCTTTGCTGACCCCTAAATATTATACTTAATTTTTTGGGGACCCCAAATATTGAGTCTAGATATTGGAGACCCGCATGAAATTCCATGATTGTTCCTTCTTTCAGATTTTTGGACCCCAAATATTGAATTTTTGTCCATGTTGTAATTCACAGGCCCCAAATATTGATTTAACGTAAAATTTTAGACCCCAAATATTGGCATGGACCCCCCCGTATTGAAAGTTATAGAGTACCCCCCCTGGGCTAGTACCTTTCCTCCACATGAAATGCCTTGCTAATGGTCACATCAGTTGATGAAACAATGTTTGTTGCATTTATTCTGCTCAGCTGAAATGTCTCCTGAAACTGTAACCTTCCAAAGATCAGATACAGCTTCTTTCCATATAGAATCCTGATAATTTGTAAACAAAATGACGTCATCAACTGACACTTAAAATCATTGAATAACTTAAAAACGAAATGAGATATCAAAAAAATTTCAACAGGATTTCTTACCAATCGACAGAGCCCTTCATTTGCATCAATAAAAATTTTTGCTTCAGATCAACTTTAACCAGTAATTACAATCACTTTCAGATTGAGACCAGATGAAATGATATAAAAGTCATAGCCAACAAAAGTTGTGAAAATTTGGTAAGTGAAATTTATTTGAATGAGATCATTGCTCTAGGCTCTAGTTGATTAAAGATGTTGTTTGCTAGAATAATCTATAAAGAAGTTTTGCTTTGTGCCTCTTCTCTTTGTTTGAATTCTGCTTTCATGAAGAAAATTCAAACATATGGTTTCTAGCACTGGTTTTGAAAGCGGTTTGAGAATGCAGCACTAACTAACATGCGCTGGTTATTTTGGAAGACAACAGACAGAAAATGCTCATGGAGCTTGATACACCCATGTGTCAATATTCTCATAACATTTCCATTTTCTGTGGAATCTGTTTGTCTATGTGTGAAAAAAGCTATAATTTTTTTGTGCCCCGCTGGCTCCCACAACAGACCCCAAAATTAGGCAACACTTGATATTTTCTTTTTCAGATCCTAACTGTTGACTTCTCATTTCAAAAAGCTTATGTGGTCAAACACATACCTATGACATCGCTTTACATAGTTTCTGCTTGGTCTGCCCTCTATGTATTACATAACCCAAAGGGTGTTTCTGTACTCAGAAAGATTTTCATACCAAGATATCTTTCTGTCACACCAGAAAATCACAAAAGTATATTAAATAATCATAGGGGGAGGGGGTCAATTGGTGTTTTTGAATTAAAAGAATCTTTTGCTCTGGCCAATATTAGGGGCTGGTCACACCCCCTCACCCCCAAATATCCATCACTGGTAATCATTGTCTTAAAAGAAATGGCACCAGAGCTGCACCAACACACACCAAGTATACCAGCTGTTTTAGGCAAACATCTTTATTGTCATGGTGTCAGTGACTATACGTCTTTCCAAATAGGGTGTCAGACACACCCATAACAGACAAAAGTTTTTTGGTTGATCATTAGTATATATTGCTGCAAGTTATGTGCTGAGAAAAGTTGAAAGGGGGGATGAAAAAGATTGCATTCTTTAAAAATCAGCAAAATGAGACATGTTTGCAGGAAAATGTAATAAACCATTTCTGTTTACTAACTATCACAACTACTTCTCTGGTTTCAATGCACTGACTTGAATGTGCTCTCATCATGCAACAATCTGACTTTAGTCAGTGTTCCATATTCTTCAAAATGTTTTCCAAATGTTTAGTATGTATACTATATCAAGAACTTCAATCTTGATAAGCTTCAGATTTTTCTAAAAGTTAGTGGCTCATCCAAGAGGGCTGTTAACAAAATTCACACAGTAAAAGGCAATCATTTGTGTCCAGAGGATTTTGAAAGGCTTCATCCCTTAGAGCTTCAATACAGGCCTTGCACAAGAAAATTACAGTCTTTTATATGACTCATGATGAGTTCTGATCAGAATGGGAAGAGTTTAACAATTTTCAAGACTTTTAAAGGATTTTCAAGAATCTGTTCCTTGCTGGTGTGTGCCAAGGATGTACTGTATATCAGTTTTTTCTCTACCCCATAATCACTCAGTGAGCTAATCCTCATTCTTTAAGAGTCCCCAGTTTGAAAATACTGCCCCCCCCCCACATTCATTCCTCACATTGAACAAAATTTGAAACCATCATGAAAGAAAGGATGTCATATCGAATCAGCAGACATAACGTAGCTGAAGTCTTTCTCAAATTAGATGTTATCAGAAAATGCCCATCAATAACAGCAATTGAAGTGTTTTTTATGCATAACTTTTGTGTGATCACAAATCTCATGTTGCATCTAATTTGAAACAAAACTATTTAAGATGTGTGACAACCTTTGTTTTCTTGCTACACAATTGCTGAATTGTAATATTATACAGTGGAGTTGGGACCAGATGACTTCCTTTCCCGTTGTATGGCCCAGGTTAGATCAGTTGCTTTCCCTTAGTTTTGTGTCAATTAATGATAAAAAAGACAAAGACTGTATAGCAGCAGTACAGGCCCACATCAGCCTCTGTGCTGTAGTCCCTTTTTGCTGAGACAACTAAGATTGAAAAACGATATATACTTAATTTGATTTTACTGAACTAAAGGATTTTTATTTCTATGTTTGGTTTCTTGGTTTCCATAGTGCTTTCTTGCATGTGCTGCAGAGCTTGTTCTTTTAGTTATCCTGTAGGCTGTTGGATCACTTGGCGCAACAAATTATGGAAGAATTGTGCTCCTGGCATATAGGGAGACTAACGTTGCCATTGTGGTTAGCATGGCCCCTTTTGTGAAAACATCCTCGGAATATTCGTCAGTTCTCCATACTTGTCAGAAAATTGAAATTTGAATTGATACAGTCTTCTTTCATAGTTTATTCATGGCAAGTGAAATTTACACTGAAAACCTCACTTTTTTATCAAAATACCAAACCTCTTGCTTTAGATTTTTTGGTGAAAAACAAGGTCTTTTGTTCCAAGGACAAGCCTGTGAAGCCCCATTTTTGCTTACGTAACACACACCCATTTTCAGCCTCACCCCCAACATAAATATTGTGGCAAACAGGGCTGGCTCTGTGCTTTTATAGATCAAAATTGCCTTAAATTACGGATTCATCATCCCAGACCAATGAACACACCATTATCTGTAGAAAGAAAACTGTTAACTCCTGCAAAAGAACATCAACCAAAATAACGTATAACTAGAGACAAAAAACTGTTGAAATCTACAAGAGAAAACTGAATCAACATATCAACTGTGACATCTAAAAGGAAGGATAAGTTAGTATTACTCACCAGTAACTCAATAAAGAACAGCGTTGAAAAACTTAAAACGCATCTCGTCGCACACTCGTCGATCTGGATCATACGAAGAAGAAATCAATGATACAAACTAGCCGCTTTTGTTACCAGACAAAAAGTTGAAATTCACTTGTACATCACACCTGAGGCACTCATTACCTAAACTCATTAAACAGCCATCAAAGATGAAAGCCTTTGGCGCCAACTCAAAACAATTGCAAGGTGAAAACAAGCTCCTTCTTTTGGCAGAGAGAGGGATCTCTCCAGGGGGGGGGGTACATAACATGTTGAGGGTACGGGTATGTGCCGCCCATATGGGTGGGTTTTTGGGCCCCAAATTCTCTAAACAAGGGTCCCTTTTTCGGCAGATTTTCCTTAAACAGGGGTGGGTTATCCAGAAATTGGCGAAAAATAGCAAAAAATGGGTGGTTTTCCGCCAAAATTCATCATAAAGGTGGGTATGACGGCCAGTTTCGGTAATTAGGAGAGGGTACCTTTCTGAAAACCGAGTGGCAGACCCCCGTCCATCCGCAAGTCATGTACCCCCCCCCCGGGGGGATCTCGAAGTTTAATAAACACCGCTTCTAAAACCGAGGTGTGAGGCAGACCTTGGCCTTCTCAAAATTTGGAGACAGTACTCGCTACGGCTGTTCCCACACTTTTATAGATTCTTCGATATTATGGTACCTTAGATAATGACAGTTCAAAGAGATTTTACCACTTTCATCTTATATAGCCCTGCTTAAGTTTTATCTGAAAAATGTCCCTTACTTGGCAAAATTCTGACCTTCTGCCTCCGGAAACTATGCTCCAACGGCTCCACTGGGGACTTACTCACGACCTTCTTTGAAGCAAAAGGTTATGAAAAGTTGTTAGTACGAAAGTATGATACTGCATATGCTTAGCTGCAATGAAGCCTCATCCAGCTTTACTTAGTATTCGATCAGTTTCTCTGAAAACTGTACTATGGACACTGCACCATACATCATTTGCAGACTGTGAGCTGACATCACTTCGAAATATTTACTTCAAGTCCGCTTGAAAATTTTGAAGTTGAAACTTGAGAAAAAGGTTATTGACTTTTTTAGTTTTCTTTCAAGTATGAGCAAAAATAAGTCAAATAAAACTAATCCGCAACTCTCGAATGATGCGACCAATTTTAGTGAGTCTCAGCCACATACAAGTAACTTTGCTTTCATACGGTTTGTCGAACCTTTCCAATGAGCAATTAGCTTCAATAATCTTGTATGGTGACGAAAGGTTTCCCCTTGAATCAAATAAAGTGATCACTAAAGCAGCACTTGAGTTCAACGAATCATCAAAAAGACTTTCTTAAATCATTTAAATGAAATTTCCTCTCCTCCTCCCACCTTTATATCATTTTTGTATTCTTTACATAGCTTTTAGTTTATGCTGTAATATGTTCGTGTAAATGTTAAATGTTTCATTTTAATTGCCAAGGCCAACGGGTTGCTCCTTGTGGTATCGTCTTGTAACCATGTTCTGTTATTTTAACATTTTAGATTGATGTATGGAAAGCAATTTTTTTAGAGAACTAAATGTCTAAATCAGAATTAGATTCCTGCTACGAAGGACTGGTATTTCGTTTAAATCGGTGCGTTATGTTTGATAATGTAAATACATCATATTGGAACGCTCAAAATAAGAATCTACTGTGGTTGAGGCATCACTTCAAGCGTAATACACGGGAGAAGATGATTCCCAATCTTCATACATAAATCATGCGTCGCTAAACTGTTCTGCTACAAATGTTCCAAGGATTATTTCAACAAGTTATTCCCCTTTCGAAACTTCCAGCAAAATTATTTTGCAAGTCCTATATGTTGTCAATCTACCATAATATTTTGTTTGTTATGCATGCTAGTGTAAAGTGTATTTATAATTACTTGCTTGATGTTCTGTAACTTTCAGTTACAATCTTTGAGTTGGTGTTATCGGGTGTTATGATATCGTATGGACTGAGCTTGACAAAAGTGATCATGCCAATGCCTTGATGCCAATGTAAATAAAGAAGGTGCAGTTGGTGTCCTTGGTGACCTGTTTGGTTTATAAAGTACACAGAGAGAAGGTGGGATGTTGCGACGTTGGTACATCTGTCATGGAGTCAGAAAGAGACAACGAAGAACAGACAGGGCTCCACTGATAGCAGCATTTAACAATTTTGAAGATATTCATCCTGTGTAAACATTGTTATTATTGAATTAGTCATAATGTGAATAAAGTAACGACTTTTATCCAATAAATGATGAAATGTAGATTCAGTTAAATGCATGTTGCATTACTGAAGTTTTGTTGACAAGTAACAAGGAGATTAATGTATTACTTATTTCATTCAATTTTTGAAAGTTTGAATCTTTGGAGTTTGTTAAAATTGAGATGAAGAAGCGTCGTCTGTGACAAGAAGATATTTCAAAGTTGTAAAATGGATAAAGTTTCTGGATTGCAGAATGTCTTCACTGTTGAATGTCTCAATTGTTTCCGAGGAGGATTATCATCTTCCAATTGTTTGGTGAGTGTCTTTTAAAATTGAATTGATTATTCGAAAAATTGTGAAGGTCTTTAAGTTTTAACGATCATTGAAATTTTTATGGTTTCCAATGTTCTGTTTATTGTTTTACTAGTCACAATTCGTGGTGTCTTGTTTTTTATTTCTCTTGTAGGTAAAGAATGCATGGCAGTTGGCACTGTAAGAAGGCTCGTGTCTTAATCCGAATCTTTTGTACCATGCAGCATTGGTCTAAGGAAGAAAATTGTTCCGTTTTATTGTGGTTTGTTGATTTCAAGCATTTTAAAATGCTATGAAAGAACAGATCTTGCAGTGCCATGATGTGGATAAGTAAGGCATTTGTTGACGCATAGCTCACCATTGTCAACTTGATAAGGTACTAATTTCGATGTCATCATGGGTTGAAAGATAGTTTCAAATTTGTGTCGTAAAAGGTTTGAGATTTCGTAGCAGTATTTACTCATTTGATATTTGTTGTTTTGGCCTAGCTAGACGAGAATTTTCTTACAGTGAAGCTAATTTTGTAGACAACTAAAGCAAAGATGTTGTTATCTATTTTGGTTGGTTTCAAAATGTTAATGTTAAAAGCTAACCGATTGAACGATAAAAAGATTCAAGAAATCTCAATTTTTGAGTTTTTCAATCCTTTTTTACATTCTCGAATTCTAGCAGTATTGATCAAAACCTTCTTAGTTGGACTTCAATGTCAATAACTTTAACTGAGTTATTGTTTTAGTGCACATATTTCGTGAAAAAAGTTAACACTAAATGTTTATGTTTATGCAGGAGTGGTAGGCTAAGACACAAAGCAACTGCACGTCCTCGAGTACTGAATAATCGTGCCCCCCCTCACTTTTATTCAAAATTCAACCCCCCTCCCTTTTATTAATTTCTGGAAAAATGAAATGATAGTGAACATGATTTTTGAATAAACGCAAGAAGAAGTCTCAAGAAGTGCATTCAACGTGACCCGAGTTCATGAGTGAATGTATCAGTAACATCAATGTTTACCTAAATATATAAAAGATACGTGTTTAACGAAGAAGCCGACTATTTTCAATTTCTCAAACCCCCCCTCCGACTGTTTCGAGCCCCCAATTATTGCTATATTGAACCATTTCCAACCCCCCGACTTTTGTCACCCCCCCCCTTTTTATTCGGTACTCGAGAGGAAAGAGAATGGGAAGGAAGTCTTGGTCGGCATATTTGCGTTTAGCGTCGTTATTTTTCATTGACTTTGATAGAACTGCTCTCAGACGTACCCCTTACCAAATTGGTGCTGTTAACGATTTTATCTATTGTAGACGAATCAAGAATTGCTTCACGTTTTCCTTGTTGGATTTCATTATCCAGGGCGTAAGGTAAGCCGTAAGTGGAATTGCTTCCCAACAGAAATGGAATGAAATCTGCTGGAACTAAAACGGACCGTGTTGATGAATTCTTTGGGTCATTTTCTTCTACGTTTGTTTGTTCAGAAGACACACGTGGAAAGACCGAACGGTATCTTGTGTTTGATTCTTTAAGGCTGGATTTCACTTTCTCCAAGATTTTCTCCAATCTTCATTCCTGCTCGTAAACTTCAAAAATACAACACCCTCAACAGCCATAGATCGAAATAGCCCTTTTCTTTCGTTTCGACAGGATCGCAGACGGAGTTCATTACACGAATATCGAAGTCAGTGGTTTCAAGTTCTGCTTAGTCGTATTTCAAAACTTTCGTGGATTGCAGCAAAGACGAGGTTGCCTTTAAGGACTTTGAGAGCGTATTGTTCAGGTAGCATCTTAATTTCAAGCCTCCCCTGTTATTTAGCCGTAATTAGATGATTTGAATGATACAGGAATGTGATGTCTCTTCAACTGAAATAGTGGCAGATTTGAAAATTAGAAGTTGGCAAATTCAGTACAGAAGTGACTTAGTTAAGAACAATATTTAGCTATTTATACATCAGCTTACCTTTCCATTATATTATTTAAGCCTTTTCACTCTTCTAGGGGAATTTTTCACGATCCTCAAGAAGAAGTGGCAAAGTGTTTAGCGGTACAAAGTCGGTTCTGAGCACTTATATTTCGTTCTGGTATGTAAAATCATCTTCATTGCTTCTTTTTTGCGATGTTTCATTACTTTATATATTATTTCGCACCTACTTCCATTGCTCATAACTGTTTCGTATTTGTTTGTTTTTAATTTCAAGACTTAGGAATTTGTTTTTCGTAATCCTTCTTAGAGCACGATTCCTCATGAACGCACAGTCCATCATCATATCCTTAATGGTTTAAACACAATTAATTGTACAAGTCGCAGTGGAAACAGTTCTACCTTGAAGGGGCTCCGTTGCCAAATTGAAGCCAAATATGTAAAAACCATTGTTTTAGGGGCTCCGTTGCCGAATTGTAGCCAGATCTGTAAATACCATTACTCAAGGGGCACAGTTGCCGAATTGTGACCAAATCTGTAAATAAACTTGTTTTAGGCCCATTTCCATTGTTTTCTGCAGTTTGTTTGGTGTCTTAACCCAAGCTGCGACAAAGCAACCGTCAAAATCCAAGTAAATGGAAGAGAACTGAATGCTAAAATAACGCTTCAAAATGATGTCATTTTACCGTTCCGTTCACAGTTATTTTTGTCTCCAGGAATAACTCAAGGAGATCCTCGATTGGCAATTTGCAGTAGCAGGGAGGTTTTTAATCACAGAGTCGTTGTCTGCGAAAAAAGAATGTGCTGGTATGTACAGAACACTTTATTGTGTTGCTGAGTCCTGTTGTCTAAATTGCTTTTAGAAAGACCCTGGATGATCTGATAGCAGTGTTTTCAACAAGGTTTTGTGGTACAATGGTGTAATGTGTAGCCAGAACGGTTAGGCGGAGAGGGTTTGATACCCGATAGGGCCCCACCATTTGAGCATCGTGACAAGAAGTCGTGGAATTGAATAGCGCTTATCTACTTCTGTGATCCCAGTGCTTGGCGCTAAATACCGCATTTTCACCTTCACCGTCACCAACTAGAGACCCCTTCACATATTACTGGCTAGTTTTCGTAACAACTTCAAAATGATTCATTTTCTTTCCTTACCAATTTTGATAGGTGATTCGAGCTGAATTTATGTTTCAAGAAGCGAAGAAGACTCACGATTGTAACAGACCCATTCCAGAAGATTGATTCCTAGTTCAGGTATTTTGATAATTTGGTATGATTGAATGTTTTTTTAGAGTTAATAGATAAAGGCAGACGTATTGAGTAATTGGAAGTCATTGCTATTTCTGTGGTGTTGTACATAGATGATGGAGAAGAAAGGTTAAGCCTGATACATTTAGTGTATTCCTATCTTGACATAATAGTTAATTTATATCATCAGAAATTTATGTCTGTTCGTAAATAGATGACATAAGTTTTCCAGTGAACAAAAAAGAAAGACGTTTGTTTGCCAGTGAAGTATTTTATTTCTGGTCGTTGCTCACTGCTTGAGGCTGCAGCTTGGAAGTTTAGTTTTCTCATATATCATATTTTAGCGTAGTGATTAAACCATTGTTCACATTTTTGCAAGGCGTATTAGTTGTAATTTCAAATCTTCTCTTTACCTGCAAAAGCGAAATTTACCTTATGAAGAACTGTCTGATTATTTGGAATCCCTCGGGGAATCCATTCAATGGGTATCATTTTACAATGCGGTGGCCACAAGAAATGACAAGATAGGAAATCCTTCCAAAGTACAAGGTAATTTGCGCTGTGTAGGTTGTTGAATGTGATTGCCGATGAGATTGGTTGTGTAGTTTTGGATAATTTTGCCATCTACAGAGATACTAAAGGGGTGACTGAATTAGCTGTTTATGCAAAATTAATTTCTTTTGCTTTGATGTTATCAATTTGCCAGAGAGTATGTGCGATCTCTCCTCCAACTGGGACTCGATGTGTATCATATCGTTTTAATTTTGCTCTCTCACTTCACTAGGATGCGGCGAACTCGTCTACAATACACACCCCCTTCAAGGGGCGGCTTTAGAGGTGGTAATTCAGGAAGTGGTTATCCTGCAAGAGGCAATCGCAGAGGGAATTTCAGCAGAGGAGGGAGTGGTCCACGAGGGAGAGGTAAAGGGGGCTATGTACCTTACTTGCCAGGGCAAAGCCCAGAAAGAGAAGATTCCCCTCCTCCGAAGGATAATAGAGAAAGTTTCTTCTGTGATTTATGCAAGCAGCAAGTTGCAAATAAGGCTGCCTTTCTGACTCATTGCAAGTCAGCTTTTCACCTTCAAAAAGAAGGCAAGTTGAATCAATCAACAAGTGAAAGTGAATGGCGCTGCCACACATGTGAGAAACTCTTCTCAAGTAAAGTGGCAGTTGATCAACACTGTCTTATGGTAAGACATCAGCCTATGTATAGAATCGAAGGTGTGCCAAAAGCGGATTCAGGTAGTACAGCTAAGACAGAGGAAAAAGAAGAGGTAAAACAAGACAGCAAAATGAAACTATTGTTCTCATTTGGACCAATGAAGCCACCCAACTATTGTGACGTATGCCAGGTTGATTGTTTGAATTCCTCAAACATGAGGGTCCATCTGGAAAGTTGGAGACACAGAGCAGAGGTGGATAGGAAGAAAGATGAAGAAGAAGAGAAAAGGAAGGCAGAGGAAGGAGATAGAGATGCTGAAGAAAAAGGACATGATGGAAGAGACAAGGAGGGTAGGGAGAGGGAAGCCAGAGACAGGGATAGGGATAGAGAAGATAGGAGTAAGGAAGAAAGGGGTAGAGAAGAGAGGGATAGAGGTAGAGGTAGAGAAGATAGGGAGAAGGAAGACCGAGGTAGATCAGATAGAAATAGAGCTGAAAGAGGTGGCAGAGATGATAGATATAGGGATGAACGAGATAGAGACGGGAGAAGTAGAAGGGACAGAGACAGATCCAGGGACGAAAAAGCTAGAGAGGAAAGGAGCAAAGATGACAAAGGTAGAGATGAAAAGGACAGAGATGAGAAATTCAAAGAAGATAAAAGCAGAAACATCAAACCTTTAAAGATCAATGATTATTATTGCGATATATGTGATGTTCATTCAACTAGCAGTGTAAATTATGTTGACCATGTTTATGGGAAAAAGCACCAGAAATTCGTCGCTACGATGCAACCCCCTTATCGTTGTATATTTTGTGATATCAAGATGAATACCGTGAAAGAATTTGATGAGCATTATGAAAGCAGACGGCATATCGACAAAGCCAGTAAAGTTGTTGATCCAGGGGGACATGATCACAAGGAAAAGGAGGGGAAAGAATCACGAAAAGATGATGGCAAAAGCAAGGGATCTGATCGCAGTAGAAGCAAGGAAAGTCGAGATAAAGAAAGCTCAGATCGTGGTAAGGAAAAAGGGAAGACAAAAGAGCACAGCAAAGAACGGAGCCAAGAACGAGGACGAGTGAAAGAAAAAAGCAAGAAGGAAAGTAAGAGCAAAAAGGAAAGCAAAACGCCAAAGAAAAAACGAGCAAGGAGCAGCAGCAGTGATAGCAGTAGCAGTTCTGATAGTAGTAGCTCAACTGAAAGATCAAGAGAAAGATCAGGTGAGAAGAAAAAGAAAAGAAAGAATTCAACAGAAAAAGAGAGAAAGAAAAAAGAATCTAAGAGTAAGAAGAACAAGGCTGAGAAAAGGAAAAAAGGAACAGATGAGAAAGAGAGTAAAGATGACGAAAACTCAACGAGTAGTGATGATAAAGAGGATAGGAAAGTAGAAATAAAGGAAGAAAGTGATGAAGAAATGGTTGGAGATTTAAGAGAGAAATTAAATAGAGGAAAGAATATTGTTATTACGAAGAAGATCAAGAATGAAAAGTCAAGCACTGAGGATGGGGATAGCAAAGAGATTTCTGATACTAAGGAGGGTAGTATCGATACAGAGGAATTGAAGGATGAAGAGGCCATATTGAATCGTCATAAAGCAGATCTTGTTCTGAGAGAGCAGCTTCTCAAAGAGCATAGTCTTGAGATTTATAAATACAAAGATGCTGAAGATGAATATAAGAGGTTGTGCCTCGAAGAGGATTATCTGAAAAGGAGGCTAGTGCTCTTCAGGGATGGCGATCCAAGAAAGGAGAGTGATTTGTCAGATCTGACAAGAATTCAGAATGCGATCAGAGATGTTCGTGAAGAATTGGAAATCAGAGATCTAATGATACAGGAGAAAGAAAGATACTTAATTGTGTTGAAGAACCGAATTGAAGAAAGAACAGAACTTATTTCAAAAGCTGAAATGATGCGAGATGAAGGAGAGAAACCTATAAAACAAGTTGTGAAGTATGAGCCAATGGAAGCGGAAGATTCAACATCACGTAATACGAGTTCCCAGGTCACACAAGAGGAGACGGTTAAACAAGAAATCCCCTTGGAAGTAATGCCTAAAGAGAAACCCGAAGAGGGGAGAGGTGAAGATTTGCGAGCAGAAATCGAGAAAGAGAGGTTGTTAAGAAAATTAGCCCCAGAATTAGAAAATTTAGACCCAGGTACGCGTCAGAAGATTTTGGATGCATTTTTAGCAACAGAAGAAGCCATTAGCAACAAGACGCTAGTTTCGAATCAGCAAAATCAGGAAGTGCTGGCTCAAAAAGAGAGCAGCGAAAGAGGTAGAAATCCTCCGCAAGAACAGCCTTACCCTAACAAAGAGCCAGCTTACAGGAACAGAGGTCATGTCGAAAGGGAATATTCGCCATTTGAAAAAGACGTTCGACCAGGAACCAGACAAGGGGCTACATACACTGAGCAAGACTTTGATAACAGAGATAGAGCATTATATCCAGAGCAAGAAGGAGGATATAGTGGCCAAGGTGGCACTAAAAGGTTGCCAGGAGTCTACCATGACGAGCAACGACCTTTTGATAATAAAGGTGCAAATCTGAGACCAGCCAAAATGGAGCCAACGCCTGCTACAAGTCGCTACGAGACTCGAAGTACAAGCAGTACTGATATGCAGCAACTGGACGATTCTGATGTGAAGCAGGAGTTAGAGAGCTCTTGGATTATAAGGGAACGAGAAATACGAAAGAAAGAAGAAGAGTTACGTAGGAGAGAAATAGAGCTTCTTGAACTTGAAAAACAAAGAAAGATAGATGAGGGATTGTTGCAGCAAGGAGCCGCTTTCAAAGAACATTCTGTGTCAGACGAAGAGGCTACTAAACAGCAACCAAGCTTAGAGAAAGAGGCAACCAAATGGCAACAGACCCCACGCAGTGATCGACAGATAGATGTCAAAGTGCAAAGGCAAGACTATCGTGACCAAGACCAAAGGCAGTGGGAACCAGAGCGCCAAAAAGTGCCTGATGTAGCTTGGAGGAACGTAGCGGATGAAGAACGTTCTGAGAGCATAGCTAGGGAATTAAAACTGGTCAGGGAAGAAGTCAAGAAGAAGAGTATGAGTCCTATACCAGAAAAAGTAATTAGAGATGATACGCTCTCTGGTGTGAGGTCAAGAGAGGAAGGAAAGGTCGAGGAGACTGTTGCAGGAAGTGCCTCTAGAGACAGGAATTCTCCAAGCAGTTCCTCTAGAGACAGGAATGCCCCAAGAAATGTTCCTGAAGCAGGGCCTAGGCAACAAAGGGAAGAAGCAGATATGAGGAGGAAAGAAAGGCCTGGTTTGAATCGTGATAGAGAAAGAGGAGGGGATGGAAGAAGTTATCGAGACGGAGGACGCAGTCCAGATCGTGCAGGAAGAAGGCAGAAACGGAGTAGGAGTCCACCAGGTTCGTCATCAAGGAGGCATGACAGCTACGAAAAACGTAGCCGTGCAAGGGAAAGCCGATATTCCCCAAGAAGACGACGTAGATCACGTAGTCCAAGTTCAAGTCCTGATCGAAGAAGGGGTAGGAGAGAGGATCGAGACAGCAGAACAAAACGAAGACGCCAGCATTCTGGTCGATATTCAGACGACGAAATACGAGATGATCTTGCAGCTTTTGAAAAACTTGACCCCGTGGAGATGAGCCCGACGATTCATCCCATATCAACAATTTCAACGGTATCTACAGATCAAGGATCGTTAATGCAAATTGATCCTCAGCCACATGATATGGGAATACCGCCTAGCATTGCTGGGCTTTTACGTGGTATTGGGGCTTATCCGGACGAACATGACACAGAGCCATCGCCAGCGTTTCAGCCGAATGCTTTGAAGGAAGTTCAAAGAGAGTCAGAACGCCAGACTGAACGAGATGAAAGGAGCAACCAAGGAAATAGACGGCGAGAACAGTTTTCCCTATGGAAGAAAGTTTTGCCAGCAGATGAAGAGGGTAGTAATGAGGAGAAAGGCGAGCCGGGGAACTTTGCAACAGAGAAAGGAAGGGGAAAAGGAAAAAGAGAGAAGGGCGAGGAAAAGCACAAGGAAGATATCTGGGACACTGCTTTTGGGACGGGAGAAGAAGAGGAAGAGCCAGATAAAGTCGCAGTTGATATTTTCACTGACCTTGATTTGGATACTGACTACATGAAAGGGAAGCTGCACAAGTCTACAAGGCAGGAGCTTCTCAGTGATCGACATCTTCCGAGAAAAGAAGCTCTTCTAAGAAACCAACGCGGAAGTAGGGAACGTTCAGAAGATCTTGATACGGAGAGAGAACCAAGCAGTAGCCGTAATGTTGCTAAAGATCGAGGTGAAAATAGGGAAGATTCAAGGGAAGAAGATTCTGAAAGAGATTTACCCAGACCTCGAGCTGGTAGCAGAGATATTCCAAGAAATCAAAGCGGAAGTAGAAGTTTAGCAAGGGATCAAGAGGAGGATAGACATGTTGAAAAGATGCAACACAGAAGACGAGATGAAGATGATAATAGGAGAGACTCCAAAGAGCAGCAGAGGAAACGATTGGAAAGTCAGGCAGGCATTGAAATGGCAAGGGAGCGCAGTACACAACAGCAGCAACCCTCGGTTTTTCAGCGACAAAAGCCATCTGGTAAAAAGGACAGAGTTGACGAAGAAGAGGAGTTGTTGTATGGGTCAGAGCAAGAGGAATTGATACCAAGTCGTAAAGAGACAGAGGTTAAAGTTGACGAAGATAGGCCAGTTTTTAGAAGTAGGCCACAAGAAGAAGCTAGGAAATTTGATTCTAAAGAAATGAAGGTATGTGTGATGATTTTTCGTGGACCATTTGAATAAAAAGAAGCACAATATTTCAAAGTTCGTTGTGCAGCGAATGATTTAGATTTCGAATCACTCAATATATGGTTGATACCTGACAACTGAAGTACTCAGAAACTTCTTTCTTTTTTCCTGAACATTGGAAATTTAGGTATGCAAATCTTTTACTTCAAAATACGTGAAAAGAGGCCCAAAACCCTTAGTCAACATTTCAATCGATCTACTTCACTCAAACATGTGCAACGAGATCTATGATCAGATACATATGTGAAATTACCCCCTCCCCCCAACCCCAAGGCAAAATTAAATGCATTTGCGTGTTGCACTAAAGTGGGAGATTGCGTATCCCTTTTTCACGCATTTCGAAGTAAAGTAATTTCTCATCAATCCAATTTTACTTGCAATAGACCTTTTAGCTATTCTTCAAAAGAGCCTGGATCGAGCGTTATTTTTATACATTTTTCTATCCGAAGTTCGATCGAGTGGCGTTAGAGCTCCTATCACTATTGTGCACATTCGAAAATTCTACAAAATGTAGCAAAGTATCGTTCGATTGAGATTCTTTTTCAGAATAGCTAAAAGGTCTATTACGTTGCTCAGCAAAACAGAACAGAAATGCTCCATTCCTTCGGGTATCAACCATACTTTAGCTCAATCCAGTACCTCGAATATTCTCCGCATCATGAATTTTCAAACTTGTGAAATTATTTGTGGTCCACTTTTATGAAGAAAAACTTCTGAATGATCTAGTGTGTTTTCAAATTCTCCTTTAGTTCAATTAGTACCGCGTATCAAATGTTGTGAATGATTTGTTCAGCGATATTGGTTCTCAGTACCAGAGCATTTGTGAGTTTGCTTAAGGGTTTAAGAACTTTTTGTCGCAATCCCAAAAACAGCGATACAATCACATGTTTTGGAGCAGTCTGGTTATGGTTTCTCTTCTCCAGTGAGGAAATTCCTCAGATTTTGCTGGATTCTGGAGTCCCAGAATTTTTATGGTGAAGCGACCGCGAAACATTAAGGTGTCTAAATTGTTTGATAACCATTATTTTGTTCAAAACTAAGGTCTTGTCCTTTAACGTTTGGCTTTCACGTCATCAGAGCCCTTTAAATGTAAATAATTGTTTTTAGAGCTTATATGATTCGTCACCAATAAAATGCAGTTGGAAAATGCAACCTGCGGAAAGGATGTTTACATAAAATTTCCTTCATTCAGCTTCATTTTTCATATAGATTCCATATTTCATTCTTTTAAATGATAATGGCTGTTATTATATAAAAGTATAAATGATAGCTGATATTTCCCTATTTCGTAGGCTAAACCTTCAGCGAAAGAACAGCCTCGAGGAATACTGAAACGAGGAATTCTGAAGAAGCCATCAGATCGTTTTGATGAGAAGTCCGCTGGTGTGGAACCTAAGCAGAAGCACGAAGAGAATCGAGAGGAGCCGACAACCAGTCACATTGTGCGCGACGAGAATCACAAAGATGACCAAGGACAGAAAAATATTGATCATCCAGAAAAGGTGGAAACTACTTTTCTTTGTGTTTAACATTCTTTTTATTCATATAAAAATTTTATAACATACCTTACATTCTACAAAACTTTCCTAACAACAACACTACAGAGACGACACAATGGGGGGGGGGGCGAAAGACAATGGCTACCCCTTGGCCAATATTTAAAGACAAGCAAGTTAATCTACCTACATACAACAAACTACGAACGATTAAAAACTAATTGATACTGTACTAGATTGCGATAATTCTTGAAATGTCACGAGCGCAATTCATGTGGTGTTGATAGTGGAAAAATGAACTGACGCATAATCTAAAACAGAATTTACAAAGAAAAAGAACATTATATTAAAGGACTTAGTGACTGCTTTGTACGTAACTGAAGTTTCAGCAGATCTTAGTCAAACCGACCAGTTTTGTGAATGAAATGATTCAAGCTGTTGTTTAACGTTCAACCTGCTTGGTTTTTTTAGTCCTATCGGGTGTTAGGACTAAGGCCCTTGCAGTAAGTTAATCCTTGGAGATGGTTTTTTATGCATTGTAGAGTTACAGCATGTTTTAATTTAAGAGAAAAATCATTTCTGTTGTAAGACAGCAGCATACGGCTTAGAATGCATTTTTAATGTTAATCGTATTCGTTCATATGTTTTTTTTCGGCAGAATTTGCGTTTGACTTTTGGAGAAGAGTCTAACAAAAATTTTGTTGATGAACAAAAGAAGTCAAAAACTACATGGCAGTTTCGCATGTCGCTATATTTTGTCTTTTACGTGACCAATTTGATTAGATTAAGGCAGCCAGAAGTTGATAAAGATTATTGGTTGCTTCAGTCCTTGTCATCAAACTTAGCTGCATTTGTTAGACGAAACTAAGTGGACAGCTCACAGGAATCCCCACACTCCAATAGTATCCGTGCTTGATGTAACATCTCCTTTTAGGATGACGAAAGACAAGCCTCAACGTCTGATAGTGGGGACAAAAAGACTGGCACACCAGGTGTAATCTCAGCTGAGGATCTTGCGAAGATTCAGTTCATTATTGATGGTTTTAAGAAACAATATGGTCCCGACTGGGACAGCTCACAAATCGAAGCAGATCTGAAGAAAGTCATGGAGAGACAGCAGGTCGTTAAACCTGTTAGCAGTGGTAACCAAATTGGTAAGACGCCAGTAGATAGAAAGGAACCCATTTCTGGAGTTGGTAGCGGAGATGAAAGGCGTCTAGATGGGGCAGTTGCAATTCCTCCTAAGTGAGTTCGACTTTAGTGTATTGTTATTTGGATTTCCTTTCTTGTGATATGTACAACAATTCGTTGATTGATGGTATTATATATATCATCATATTATATATATATTACATTTCATTTCAAAATATTTATTCAGGATACGAAATTCAATAAGTTCATTTTTTTTTACAATTTGACTGTGATGAAATTAAACTTCCTAACAAAGTACTTACAAATGAATTTGATAAAAATATTTAAATTTGATTATAACAAGTTATCTGTACAAAATTAAAGATTTTCGTACCCTAACTGTCTCAACTGTGATTTAAAAGAATATGCCAAGGGGGCTTCTTTGATATTGTTCCACAATTTTGCACCACGATAAGGTAATTTCTTTTAGACCATTAGTAAGAGGTTTTCAGAACATGTCATAGTTTGTTGAGAAAGAAATTTCCCATCAGAGACTGATAAACCCACAGCATCAGTGGTGGGGAGCTTTATGAAATATTTACGGTAATGATTTGCACATGCCATTCCTTGGCTCGCCATTTTTTGTCGCCATTTTCATGGCCCGTGAAATGGGTACAACAATGGCCTCCCAAGAGATGGCACTCGCAAAGCATACTGGTTCATGCAAACCCCTTAAGATGAGGATCAAAATTATCATAATCATAGATCATAATTCTGAAAGTTGATAGTATAAGAACATTTAGCAAGCAAAAATTGTCCATTGTGCTCAGAACATACTGAGAATTACTGGAGAATAATGGCTCAAAAAGTCCTTCCCATGAACGCTGTAATTCTACTTATTAGAGATTTCTTTGTGAGTTTCAGACGTGGAAGTAGCATTTTTCTTTATTTTTTATTAATGTTTATTCTTTCCTTGGCCATCTTAGTACTACTTTCTGATAAACGACTTTCTTTAACAAAGGTTGTATGGTTGGCAAGGCTGGACTTTAACCCTCTAAGTGGTGATGGAGTTTGTGTGAACAGTATGTTTCTGGTAAAGATTTGTCTTGACTGTAGGAATGGGAACCTTTGTTGTGGATGCTAGTGATTCAACGATAAATCAAACTCAATTTCTTTTTTGTTTATTTTACAGCTGTGTTTGCTTACATGCCTTATTGCATACATTTGATATTTTTACTAACTGAAGTAACCGGGTTTTTACCATGATCTTTTCCGTGACAGTAAACAATTTCCTTCTTACGTAGCCGAAGTTCCCTTTATTGATAGATGACTCTTGTAGTTGTATATGTTGTGCCTTATCATGTATCAAGTGTTATCACCACGATATTCTGAAAACTGAAGAATTATTTTTTCTCCCTTCATAGTTCCGATCAAGAGAAGGTACCACCGCAACCGGACACTACATCAAATTTGGACTCAAGGAAGGAAGGCCCAACAAAAAGTGACAGACAACTAGCTGAGGAGCAACCAACATCCCAGGCTGCAACTTTATTCCCAATCAAGATTCCAGAGAAGACAGCTAGCGCTTATTCAGCAAAGGGACTAGCAAATATTCCGGTAGCAAAGGGAAAGGAACTTGATCCAGGCTCCGTGCCCGTTTCTTTAGAAAGAGCTCGTATTGCTGACGACAGATCATTCCCAACCCGCGAGAAGAGACCTTTGCCTAGCCACGAGGAACGACCGATACCAAGTCGAGAGGAACGGCAGTTGCCAATTCGTGAAGAAAGACCTTTGCAAAGCCGCGAAGAGAGACCACTGCCCAGCAGGGATATTGAGCAAATACGTGAGATACCAGATAGGTTCCCTTCATACGGAGAGCGACGTAGAGATCTCCCGGATCCCTACCCCTATGAACGAAGCAGACAGGAAGAGCCAAGACCAGTTATAAGAGATGAACCAGACAGATTTGTTAGGCGAAATCCTGAAGAAGACATGCCTAGCCGAGAGTTGGGGTTCCAAAGACATATTGATCCACCGAGAGAAGACATTCCTCCTGTTAGAGATGCCCCAAAACTTCATAGTGAGAGACAGGCATTTATTGGACAGGGAGAGGGTTCAGGCATATCAAGAAGGCGGGAGGATTTCTATGATAGAGAACCAATCAGAGGCCATCGTGAGGTCACCGAATTTCAACGGAGAGAATATATCCAAGATCGAATTGAAGATAGGAGGATGCCATTTGCTCCAATAGATGATAGAGGGCCACCTCCGGTAGTTAGCGTGGACAGAGGTATCCCAGTTAGAAGTCAGGAAGAGGGCGTTTTACCTCATAGGAGCCAGGCAGAGGAGCGTTTTCCAGCGAGAATTCCAGAGGATACTGAGCATTTACGAAGAGTCCCTGGAGATATGGTGGCTCCTGGGGACAGGAGATTCCCAGAGAGAATTCCCGAAAGAATTCCCGAGAGAGATGTCCCTGGGAGAGAATTGCCGCCTAGAGCTTCCCTTGCTGGTGACCTTCCCAGGAGGGATTTTGAAGAAAGAGGAATTCCACCTCGCAGTACAGAAGAGAGGATGCCTCCCCAGTTTACACAAGATCGAGCTGCTGGTGGGGTACATGAAAGAGGATACATGGATGACCGTTACAGAACGGACTATACTATGGAAAGAGATCGTGGACCAGAACCACGGAGAAATGATTGGGAAAGAGGAGAAGGGAATGAGAGACCAGGAGAGAGGCAAAGGCAAATTCCAGGCCTGTCAGATTCTTGGAATTATGACAGAGGGAGGGAGAGGGAGGGGTATGGAAATATGTCAACAGATAGATCTCAAGGCAGACCATCAGTAGAGCCTCATTATTCAAGGCAAGACGCCTCAGGACAACCGTATCGAGCTCAAGAATATAAACAAGAGGAAAGGTTCTATCAAGACCGCCGCCCAATTGCCGATCAGCAGCCACCAGTATCTAGATATGGCAGAGAAGAAGCACAATATCATGGAAGCAACGGGCGTGATCCGTTAGATAATCGTCCTCTTCCTGAAAGGGATATGGGTCAACGATCAACATATAAAGTACATTACGTCGAACGTACATGGCAGGCAGAGTTCCCGGAAGGGTCAAGCAGACCGATGAGAGGATCACGACCACCAGCACCTGAATACCCACCAATTGAGCCCCCGAGATCTGTTGATGCACCACCAAGGCAGGAAGGCCTCCTTCCTACTCCACCTAGAGCAAACGTCCCTGTAGATGATCCAGCCTTGAATTTACCCCCTAGTGTTGGTCAAGGAGAACGAATTCCTCCTGCTCCAATTGCTGATCTTAATGATCAATTCAGACACGTTTTCGGGACGGTCAACGAGGAGACGTCAAGGGGCATGTTCTTCTGTACTGCGTGTAATGTTTACATTACTGACGATGCAGAACGAACCATTCATGTGCACACAGAGGACCATCGTGTTGCCGCTGAGCAGAAGGATAAATCAGCACCGTCAGTGCCACATGACCAGCCTCAACCACATGATCAGCCTCAAACACATGACCAACCTCGACCACATGGCCAGCCTCGACCACATCTTCCGGGGCAACATGAAACAGGACAGTATCATCCTAGACCAATGAGAGGGCACAGGGGTAGCAGACCATCCAGGCCGCCATATGGTGCGCAAAGCAGATTCACAAGGCCACGAGGTGGAGCGATGCCAAGATACACTGGGCCGCTGTAAAGGGTAAGCCCTGTGTTGACCCCTACTTTCTCTTAGAATTGAAAGATATGCTATGACTTTTGATGTGGGACTGATTGATGCAACATGGGAACCCTGGGCGGTACTTGATTTTCTTTAGTTCGGGGGTGTGCACTCCAATAAATAGTTCTTTCAGCCTTCTGTAGAATTGGCCCTTCCAAATGATAACCTCCTTCAGAAAAAATAGGTGAGCAGAATACTCAAACTCGTAAAAAATTTACCGAAAAACAATGAAATAACAACGCGCTGTAACAAAATAGCCTTTTGTCAATTGTCGCTAGAAAAAATACCCTCTTTGACGCCTCTTTGAGTGCACAGCCAGTAAGGAAACTATACAAAGTACCCACCCCCTCCTGGGACAGGCATGTAATCTCATTTGGGGAATCTAACTATCCCATTTTCCCTCAATTCCATCCATGTCGTTTGTCATTCTCATAGTGACATCACATCGCGATAGAATTATTGCCTGTGTTCCAAAAAATAGTCTAGATCGAGTTAGATATTTGAGAGCTATCGTAAAATAGCATTGAAAAAGTTTCTTTGCACATTGATGTCATAATGAAATAAGTTGATAGCAGCTGACAGTTATTCTATTTTGCATCTGAAGCAGAGCCAGCGATAATAGACCTTATTGGCTAAGGTTTGTTTTACCCATTTTCAGGTCATTATTATTATTATTATTATTATTATTATTATTATTATCATTATTATTATTATTATTATTTATTATTATTATTATTTATTATTATTATTGATTTATTTAAAGTAGGCAACATACAAAATAGCTATAAAACAAGAGCTAACTCAGGCCTACTATCTAAAAAAGTAAAATTTGTAAAAAGAAAAAAAAAGAAATCAAATAGAGAATAGTTATCTACAAATACATTTGTACAACGTTTTTCCATATTTACAATGTTCTTTTCAACGGTATTTACAAAGCAGTAAAATAGATCAGTTCAGCAACCCAACCTGAGCCACGAAAGGTCTACAAAGTCTACAATTGCATTCTACTCCTCTCCAGACTTTGATTCTCCGTTTAAAGCAAGAGAGGGTTTCTGACTGCTTTATGTCATTGGGAAGTGCCTGCCATAATCTACACCCGCGAAACGATATCGTCTCCAAGCCATTGCACGTAGTGCGCACTTGAGGCAATAGTAGATCATGGCAGCGTCTTAACCCATAAGGACTGCGTTTTTCAACGAAGATCTCCTTCATGAAACTAGGATTAAGCTCCCATTTTGTTTTATAGACCTCAGTCATCAGCAACTGTAAATTCCTTATGTGGATTGGGACCGCATTGTCTCTGAGTAACATTGTATCATAATCTGATGTCATATCTTTGTAGGCTATCCGTAATGCCCGCTCGTGAATACGGTTAATTTTATTGTTCAGTGTTCTATCACAAAACATCCAAACAAGAGGACAGTAGTTGAATTGTAATGTTTCGCTAAGGAAGTTTCAGTATTATGCTTATTTTTGCACCCATGGCACATCTGTGCATGTCACGAAACATGTCGGAGATTTCAAAAGATGCTTTATCAAGAGATGGATCATATGACTTGAAATAGGTGTAAACGAACATTAGCCGATTTTGTCTATTGGCACAAACTATTGAGGGTCAGGCCAATAATCATATGAGGATTCCAGCGAACAAAGAGCTAAAGATGTTGAAAAGATTCAAATTATCCACAAACCTTCGGGCAGTACGTAAGCAAAAGTTAGTTCATTCTTCAAAACTTCCTTCAGATCACTAGATATTCAGACTACTTTCCTCTTCTCCCGTAGGCCTCATGGTGATGTAAGTTACCTTCGCAGAAGATACATTACAGATACAGATGATGACATTATATGCTTGATTTCACCTACTTACATATTCCTAACACTTTGTTGTATCGTAATAGTTGTAGAAACTGTGTTTTGTTGTATTCCGTTAAGCAGATGCCATAGTATGACTTCGTAGTGCTCCCATTATTGATAATAGTTTGTAAACAAACGCGAAGCTGGAGGATACAAGGCCCTTGCAGCAGAACTGAATTGAATTACGTGGGACTTAGGCACCGAGAAGAATATGTAGCTACGTCGTTCAATAACCAAGGGTTTTGCGATTAAGTGTAGGACCTTGTTTTGCAGTGATGTCGGTATTCTGTTAAATCTGCTCACGTTCAGTCTGCATAAACTTGCATTTAGACAAAATGTTGCCAGTGTTGTACAAGGAAAAATGTGAAGTTGTGAAAAATCTGTATTTCAAGATGCTGGATGTTGGCTGTAAGATCTTCATTGGATTTCATAGATTTCAAGGTTATCAAGGTCAAGTACCCAACTACCCATCTTCACCCAGAATCATTTGCAGGCAAGCTGCTGTCTTAGACTGTTTGAAAATCGAGTTCGACGTAAACAGGAAAACTAGATCCACACTGAAATGGTTGATCTAATCGGCATTTTTGACTTTAGTTGAGTTTTCTGTCAGTTTCAAAATGATTTTCAAGCAATCTGGAAGATTGTGTGCCCGCAAAGTTCCCAGGGTGACAATGGCTCTGTAATGTTTAAAGTAGCTCAAAGCTGTTCCCTGTGTATTATTGCTGCAAGGGCTAGGTAGAGGGTACATATTGTTTTATCCTGATCTGGTTAGGGGTGTAGGAAGCGATGCTGACTGAAAAAGGACACACAAGTCACAAAAGAATTTGGTAAATCGTTAGAACATTTGGTGCTGCTACACACTTTTTTGTTTTACTGATATGTAAGTGTTTAGTATTGCAGTTAACAAAATACCAACTTCAGTTTGCAATGTTTTTTAATTTTGTTATGTCTGCTGCAAGTTATTGGCATTCTGACCCCCGTTGAGCACAATTTATTGGTCATGAACATAGTCACATGTCATGAACTACCTGAAGCAGGACTATCATAAATAATTAACTAAACGTCTGCCCTTTCCTGAAGTAGGACTATCATGATTAAACAACGAAAAGTCTGCTTTTCATTTACTTTCATCATCAGCAATGCTTTGACATGACCAGAAAGTTTGGCCTCACATTTTACTTGTTACTTAAACATCATTGTTTTGTCTGAATTTATTGAGCTGAAAATTTGCCTTAATTCAAAACTTGACCTGAAAAACTAATGTTTCATTCAGTTCATTTACATTTAGGTTTGTGGAAAATCCGAACGAGCAAGAAAATCTTAAGGTTATCTGACAAAAACAGTATGATACATGTTTTCATCCGTTTTACATATTCTTGCAACGAGTTGCGCTTTTTCTTGTCGCTGTGCTATTTCAACAGACGCTGAATCGTTTAAAAGTCCCCTGTGACAATGTTCGTTTGAAACCCTCTGGGCATTTTCCTTGGTCAAATCCATCATAAAGTTTCAATTTTGTTATCGTTATAAAAATCACTGTCACAAATGCTAGGAGTGGGAATATTTTTGATACATTTGAATCTGGACCAAAACATGAGAAGTTTAAAAAGGCCGTTATTTCAATAGGTTTATCCATAATGCCATATTCATCAAAGTATTTAGCCCGCGACATTGTGTATTTACTAAGTTCGGTAGGCACATCTTTTTGGCAACAAATGCAGTTCTTTTATACATTAATAAACAATTACGCTAAAGATGGCAGCGAGCAAACTTTTTACCGGGAATTTCGATTAAAGGACGCAATGCATCCTGATGAAAAGTTCCTTGCCGCCATCTTTAACACAATCGTGTACTGGTCTCGATTGGAAGTTGATATATTTGTACCAACAAACTGTTTGAAGTTATTTCTAAGATTGAATTTTCTTATTGTGAAAGTTCGTTTATCCATCGGAAAAGGCACTTTTATATTATTTGAGGGTGGTAACGAATCACGGAAATAAAATGCTTTCACGTTTCACGTTAAAGAAACATAGCATTTTCACGTTTCACGAAAACGAATACTGCTTGTTCACGTTTCACGAGAAAAAATTTGGCCTAAAAATATGGCAAATCGCGTTTTACGAAATAACCTTGACCACCGTCTTATTTTCATCTATATTTTTGCATATTTTCACATCTTCAGACCCGTTGTTTTGCTACCATTTGCAGGGAATGAACCTAACCTCGTTTCGTTGGAGATGAAAGAACCTATCAAAATTCGTGGAAATCAAAACAAAAGTTGCACAGCCTAACTTCCTTGCTGGTTGACGGATGCTAGATGAAAGAGTGGCCACATTTCTACTTCTGTCGCTTGTTTTTTGAAGATGAATGACGCAAGTGCACGAAAGAGAAAGTTTGCAACAGTTGTTCAGCCTCCTGAAGATGAAATAAACAGTTCAGTTGAATCACTTGCAAGTCACAAAAGTCTTCGGCTGCAATTTGATGATGATACGAGCTCAGGAGATGATGGAATTGGTCTTGGAACTTCCATCAAGGTACGTTTTTCAGCTCAAATGACGATGATAAATTCAAGATCTCGCAGTTCACCTTTAATGCTTTTTCAGACTTAAGCTTTCTTCCAGCAACAACATATCCTGACAGCAATGCAGTCTGTGTCCTTTTAATGTCCATAGAATATTTAACATATAGTTGTTGCGAAGACTAGATGATTTTGTTGTCAGAATATTTTCAGCAAACTCGAAAACAGCTCGACAAACCAACTATGATTAGGTGTAGGTAGTCTTTGATTTTTTACCTTTACATTGTTAAAGCATATTACTGGAAAGGAAGCTAATGTTTTCTTATTAAAAAAGGGAAACATGAAAGAGTTATTTGCACTAAAAACAATGCATATTACGAACGGGTTTCCCCAGTTAATACCTGCAAGGACATAGTTCATCATTGTGGTGACATTTGCAAAGCAACTGTTGGTAACAAGTCTTGGCATGCAGTTTGCTGAACTCTGAAGTTAAGCTTGTATAGGTAGCTTCCAGGAATTTTCCTTCGCAGCAGCTTGTCGTTAAAACTTGTTTTGAACGAGGGGCGTACTCCAAAAAAAAGCGTACGAGATTTTTGGATTTTAAAAAGGATGTGAGAGAGTTAGCGAGACTTACCAGCCTTTTGCAAGATTTTTGAAAAGTTAACGATTTGTGAGATTTTAAAATAGATTTCGAGAGATTTGTTAAGAATGGTTATCATATGTCGGGGAAGATTTCTAGGATTCTTTGAGATCTTCGAAGATTTCTTGGATTTTCATTCAGGTCTTTAAGATTTTGTGAATGTTTTTAGATTTTTCTGGACTTTTTGAGACAGTGTGCGAAAGTTCTGGAGTGATTTGCCTCTCTGTTTTGAATGTGTACATATTTATGTGTAAAACGAGTTAGTCCAAAATGGCAGCTGTTGCAGCGATGCCCACATTGCGTTGGATTGACTCCATTGCCTACATCACTCGTTATGTATAACGGGTAAAAACAAAGAGACTGCAATCTCAGCCTGGGCTATTGATTCTCAATGCAGAAACGTTATTTTGCAAAGCTCTGTCTACTTTCAACGGAATGTGCCTCTACGTATCCAATCCTTGTCAATTTTCAAACTTCTCTTAATTACAGAAATGATTAAATTACGTTTCTAAAAATCAATAATTTACTCTTCTAGGTTTTCAACGATCCCATTCATGGCCACATAGAATTGCACCCTCTTTGTACAAGAATTGTTGATACTCCCCAGTTTCAGAGGCTTCGAGATATCAAGCAACTCGGTAAGATACAGTTTTGGCAAATTCATTCAACGCCCATATATCTTACATTTTATAGCTATAACAGGAACCGCAATTGTTGCAGGGCCCTTATTCCAAGTAGAAAGAGCTCCAAGTAGAAAGCATGCATAGTTCTAAAATATTGGTGTCATTCACGTCTTTTTTCTGGACGGAGGTTTTGAAGCAAGATTTGTGGAAAAGACGCCGTTTTGGTTTCGATGGCCTTATGCTAAATTTCATGGTTTTCGTTGAACTTTACGGGGTTTCTTTCTTATCTTTAGGTGTTTTAAATGATTTTAGACCGCGTTCTATGTTTTGCTAAATATTTCTAGAAGTTCATAGATATTTTTTTGTTTGCCTCTGACATACATGAATTTTTGAATTTGAAAAGTCGTCTTGTGCTTTATCATTGGTCGCTTTTCAAAGCAATTTCGTTACCATATTCAGGCATGATGACGGGGCCGCCAAGAGCTTTTCGAGGCCCAGGGGCAAAACTACGAATTGAGGCCCCCTGCGAGCGGAGCAAGCAGAAAATTTTGTCCATCATTCCCTTTAGATTGGCTTAAAATGCATTTCAGAATATTTCCTGCAGTCAAAATGTCAAAATTCTACAATTATGAGGCCCCTTAGTCCCTGAGGCCCTGGGGCAAATTGCCCCTCCTGCTCCCCCTCTCGGCGGCCCTGCATGATGAGATGAACTGCTAGTTTGCCAAAAATATATTCATGCTTTATTTCAATTAGGTGGATGCTATTATGTGTTTCCTGGAGCTTCACATAACAGATTTGAACATTCAGTTGGGTAAGTCGTAAAATTTGAGATTGTTGTAAAAGTTGTGGCAAATCATTTATAAAGTTTCAATATTTGCTGAAAATTTTAATTATTTCCGGGTTATTAGCAATGTACGATGGTCACTTTGCTTAGCACCTATGCCCTGTTGCAGCTCTGGGCTAGAAATTATTGCTGCAAAGCAGCATAATATCCTTGTTCAAAAAAATTTGTCGTCGATTCTGTCCGTCCATATGCCGCTCTGTTGTTCTATTTTCAACAATGTTTACTGACTTAATTATGGCTGTCAAATGATATCATTGCGGTCACAACAGAGCATTAGCAATAACAGAAATTAATGGGTAGTCAGCTAATTTAATTAAGAGGCAATATATCAATTTATTTGTAACACACCCGCAACCACCTTTGGAGTTTCACGATTTCGGGACAAAAGGAAAATGAAATGCAGCATTCGCTGCCTTTTGTTATTGCTTGTCTAAACATTTATTTAATACAAGGACATTTATGGAATATGAAACAGCATGGCATTACAGCTTCGAACCTTCGAGCTCCAAAAAGAATGGTCTTATGGCATGCTAATTTTCATTTTAGTGTTAGTTACTTGGCTGGAAAGCTTTGTCAAACCCTTCGCAAGAAGCAACCAAGGCTATGCATTACACAAGAAGATTTATTATGCATTAATATTGCAGGATTGTGCCATGATTTAGGTAAGCAGTATATTTAACTAAGACACATATTACTTTTGATCAAATAAAGGGTCATTTTCCAGATTTATTATTATTTCTTATGATTTTAAAAGTTCAAGGCAATTCCCTTCAAATGTCTTTTTTTAGCTAGACTTGATTTTACATTTCGGCAAAACACGTTTTTTTTGTTTTATTTACCCCCAGCTAGCTAGCTATACACCGATCTTGCGAGACATTTCATTTATTTTCCATTTTATTTCATTTTGTTTATGAAGAAGATTCTTTTATGTCTTAAAGCTGGCTTTGTGCATGTTTTTAAATTATTATTATTTACTAAATTTAAGATTGTTTCTTTTAAGGTCATGGCCCCTTTTCACATCTCTTTGACGGAATTTTTATCCCGATGGCAAGACCCGGTTTCCAATGGCAAGTATGTATAGATCTTTGACTCTCTACTTTTTAATACTTTAGGGGCAGAAACTTTCGCGGGCAGAAAGTTTCGCGATTTTCTCGTTTTTCGGCATTTTTCGCGAAAGTTTCTGCCAAGGCATAATCTAAATTCAAAATTCGCGAAAGTTTTGCTCGCCAAATAACAGAAAATTCTCGACTCGCAAAAGTTTTTCTATCCAATTCTTTTCATTTCTTCAAGTCTTGCTTTGCTGTTCCTTAGTCACTCCGACCTTTTGGTCTCTTGGGCTATAAAACCCGATAAAACCTTGTAAATTGCCACCATGACTGTGAGTAGTACTGAAAATGAATAGAAAATTGTGTTTTCCCCCTCTTTTTTCTTCAGTCACGAAAGTTTTGTCACGCGAAAATGGATCTTTTTCTTGATCGCGAAAGTTTTTGTCGCGAAATTTGCGGGAAAAACATCATTCGCGAAAGTTTATGCCCTTAATTTCGCGATTTTTACTTCTCGCGAAACTTTCTGCCCGCGAAACTTTCTGCCCCTAAAGTACCATTGATCATTAAAATGCATGTTTGTTCGGAATCCTGCTTTTAGTTTGTGCAGATTGTGTGGTCCTTTAGCACTGTTTTCTGTAGCGTACAAGGATGAGTTTTTCAGTTTGCGCATCTCGCATCGAAATTTGGCTTTCCTCGGCTTCCCTTGTGACTTGAGTCGAAGCTGAAAGCTTTCTATAAAATTACCGAACAGTAACTTTTGCCAAACGAACTCGTGTGAAAGTTTCGACATTTTACACGGAGTAACATTTGTTGAAATCTGTCTTAGAGATTGCTTTCAGGTACATGCTTGATGTAAAAATGACTTTGATTTTCCGAATTTGCTAGTTGAATCCCTTCAAATTCCAATCTTAACATCAGCTTTATCAAATATTTGCAGCATGAAAATGCTTCCACTATGATGCTTGATTACTTGATCAAAGACAACAATTTATGGCAGTTCTTTGAAGAATGGAATTTAAACGAAAGAGATTTAATATTTATCAAAGAGATGATAGCTGGATGTGAAAATCCAGAAAATCAGGTTTGTTGTATTTCCCATCCAAACTTTATATGTTTTTATTGTTCTTCTTTTCACAGGCTTCAACCTTTCTTTTTCTCCAAATAAAGTCTTTGTCCCTTCTAAGCCAAATTTGAATAAGTCCCTCCTCTCTTAAGGCCACCACTGCCAATGTTTCTCATAATTTCCTCCTCATTTGAGGGTTTGAATCTGCTAAAGACCAGCGTATAAGAACCTACTGGACCAAGAGCATACCGGACGAAATTGCCAAATAAAACTCCCATTTTACGAGAGCCAATCTTTTTTATTCATAGTACAAGAACCCGGGCTGATTTCCAAAAGGTGTTCACTGTATATGCCTTTCCTTGTTCTTGTTAACTAAAACAGATCTGCATGAAGTTAAGCGGATACGTAAAACAAAATTTTCCGCTGGTATTTTTGAAACCCAGATATATATTGTTGGAAATCGTTATTTTTGATATTTTGCTTCCTTTGACAATAAGCGGCACACTGATGTCAAATGTTTTTGTAGGAATGGCCTTACAAGGGAAGAACCAAGGATAAAAGTTATTTATACCAGGTTAGTTAACATAATTGATCAATGACTGCAAAGTTTGAAGTGAAGTTTGTGCTATGGTTGGCAAGTTTAATTTGTAGTGTGTAGTCCTTCGTTTTCTAAGTTGCGTAAAATCTCTACTTGGCCTTCCTCTCTATGGAACTCCCTCTCAGAGAAGCCTCTCCATTCTAAGCCAAATTATAAACAAGCTCCTTCTCTATTAAGGCCCCCCACTCATGTCAGATGTCAGATATTTTCTATGTATCCAGCTAAACAAGTTTGCATGTTGATTTTGATGTGGTAACCGATAAAAACTATGTCGAGTTTGTGTATTTGAGTCGTTAATTCTTATGTTGGCTCACAAAATGTGGGGAAAACGAAACAGAGAGCTATCATTCTATCCTTGTTACCTGACAGTGTGAGTGACACCCCCCCACCCTTTTAACCCTTCCCTTGGAGCGCGTCTGTCGAGATCTTATATGTTCTTCACCAAGAAGTTTTATGGAGAGGTTGACGAGAGGAAATCAGGGAACTTTAGAAGTGTTACGAAACTCCAGTGACTACCATTGCATATCCTCTTAGTCTCCCAACTCATTCACGCCGTATTGTGGAATGATTTTCAACAGTCAGTTTAATTCAATGGAACTATCCATTGTCTAAAAAAATTTCATTTTCATTTTTGTAGATAGTTGCAAACAAGAAAACTGGAATAGATGTTGATAAATGGGATTATTTTGCACGTGATTGCTATCATTTGGGAATATCAAATAACTTTGACTACAAGTAAGTATTCTGAAATTAGACTTTTTTTTAGCCTTCATATTTTCAGATGACATTCACAATTATTTCAAAATTATCTTAAAGTTTTCTGAAGCTATCACTTTGTTTTCAGTTTGATTTTTCTCATGGTGAAGAGAAACTTTGAATTCTCCTTATTTTCAAATATCGTTTTCAAATTCAAAGTTTTCTTATATCATGAAAAGGTTATGTATTATTGCAAGTTTGAATATTCTTGTAGAACAAGATAGTTAGCGTTAGGTATCTGCTTTTTCTTGGCATCACATGTAATGTATCTTCATTTATTTGTATTTTTATTTTGATGTATTCATTTTTATCTATTTTGTTCTATTTTGTTTGCCTTGCTTATTTATTTGATTTCATTTATCTACGTTGGCTTGGATATCTCCAATATTACCCCTATTGGTAATTCATCTTAAAAATCCGTTACTTTATGCATTAAAAGATTTTATTCACTGTTTCAGGCGATATGTGAAATTTGCAAGAGTAGTGGATGTTGATGGGGAACAACAGATTTGTACAAGAGATAAGGTCAGCGAATTTGTTCTCGATGTGTGTAGTTCTGTCATTTTATCGACAATGCAGGGTTAAGGAGTTGCTGCCAACCGCAGCAGCGTCGAAGAACATTGTAATTTAGTGTTCTATTTTCTTCAGGTGCTGAAAAAATTATATTTACGGATTCATGCAACTTAACAGTACTACTTTGTCAGCCTGATCATGAAGTATTTATCTTTGCTCACAGGTGGAGTCGTCTGGAATATGGTTGTAGTTTGCTTTAAAAAAGCTAGCCCGGCGGGCCAGGTCAAAATCATAATCTATTATACTTGACAATTTTGATGCATCCGGTTTCATTGTGTAGCTAAAGAACAAAGGATTTGTAGGCGTTTCTTTAACCTGTTTATAGTGGCTACGAGAAAAAGCTGTCTATTCCATTTAGTGAAAGGGATTTTCTATACCTCCATATCTGTATTTCAAATTTTTGTTTTTATTGTAGGAAGCTGGAACGTTATATGATATGTTTCATACGAGAAATAGTCTTCATCGGAGAGCATACCAACATAAGACGGGGAAAATTATCGAGAGAATGTAAGTTATTTGCTCTATACAGCGGTGCAATAGCCCTGACTGTTTCACATTTACATGTTTAGATTAGTCATAAGTGAAAGATTCCTAGTGAGTCAATGAGCATATAGCAAATTGGTGAAAAGGCATGGTTTCGAATGATATGAATACGGAGCACATTTAAGGAGAGAGGCAGTTTTCAGAAGCCAATAAGGTTCAGAGATTTTTAGTTTTGCAGCAAATACTACTGTTGTCACTTAGTTAATTTTTGTATTTTCATACTGCAAGGACATGATATTTAAATACAAGATGAGTAACAGAGTTAAAGGATTGTGCCGGGTTATAAGCTTGCATTTGCATAGAACAAAAACATCTAAAAATTGCTATGACCTTTTTACGTCTTAAAAAGAGGTTTGGATCGAGTGTCCATATCTGTTAAAGTTGTGAAGGAAAACAAAAACATGAACCCCGTTCTCAGTATGGTATAAACACTACTAGCTGTGGCAGAAAATCGCTTCGGATTTCAAAACACTTTTCGGAGTGTTTATTATCGACTACTTTTCATGAATTGAGTTAGCGATGGTTCAGTTTACACGTAGGCAAGTGGAAATGGTCTTGTTGCTTTGTTTCTCGTTATTTTCATTCATCTTTAGCTGATTTTTCTTTCGACTGAATAACAACGGTTGAAAACAGTAAACTTCCGTTTGCAACTCGCAAAATGAAATCCTTGCATGCTTGCACTTTTCAGCTGTAACTGTTACACCACGAAATCCGCTAACAATGAATGAAAGCGACGCGACACAAGGCCAGAAGGCAGATAAAACTTCCCGTGAGTGAAGTAAATCATTCCAAACTCGCTTTGAGTAAAGTTATCGTTGATTAACTTGTAAATATGATATCTAATATTTCTTATTTCTCGAAGGTTCTCAGAAATTCTTCTTAAAGCAGATCCATACTATTTGATAGCTGGTAGTAATGGGTAAGTTAATAATTGTTTCTAGCGTGTTTCTTCTCTCTATTGCCGCAAAGTTCATATTACAAGCTACTTCAGAAATGGTAATGTTTGCTTTTGTTTATAGTTGTTTAATCTCTCTTATTTAGGAAGAAACTTCGAATGTCTGAAGCAGTTAATGACATGGTGGCATATGCAAAAATCAGTGATAGTATTTTCCAGATGATTGCTGCATCAGCAGACCCTAATTTGAAGGACGTAAGTAGATCTTTTATATCTAACAAGACCGAGGAACCAATTTTATTTTATACTGCATTGACACTGACAACCAATCAAATGACTGTATTTGTTAGATTGACCAATCCGAATGCCCTATTCGAAAACCTGGTTTAGTAGAAGCTAGTTTAACTTGCAGTGTGAATGGGGCATTATTTTGCGGGCCTAAGCTTTAGAACCGATGAAGCTTAGATGTCAAACATGCACCCTCCCTTCTTACCTTAAAAAAGAGGCTAAACAAGAATTTTAGGGGGTTATTTTTACTTTTGTTTTGATTTGATTTGATTTGTGATATCTCTGTTTATTTTTATTGTTGTATTAATTAGATAATTATACTTGTAGATAGGTTACAATTTTTACTATTTTGCGTGGCCCCCTGTAAAGCAGTCCTGCAGACCGACGGGGGTACTGTAGTTGAACAAAAATGAAATAAGACATAGTGACAGCTAACTTCCCAGCAAGGGAGATTATTTCATATACGTAGGTGATCATTACTTGGAAAAATTTGGATGCTGAAAATACTCAACAGTTAAGCCAATAGGAGTACTTTTGAATCGAAGAGGTCCACTCAGAAGTTTGAATGAACCTAGTGCAGAATTAGTAGCCACCTGGTTTATTCACACTTTCTTCAGCTGAATTGGTTGCAGGCATCAGAGAAACATGACGTCATGGGTGCATTTTCTTTCAGGGCAGAGGCAGCATAATCAATTAATGTTCAGATAAATTCTCAGTTCTCCGATATATGCAGAAAATCGTTCTGAGCCGTTGGATCATGTGATCGGATGCAGTCTCCCATCAAAAAGTAATAAACTGTGCAAGCACATTGAGCCTCGACTAATGATTCAGTAATTCATCGCTAGACACCCTGTTCACGATGACGTCAGCTCTTTTGAAATGCGTCACTCGCCTCAAGATGATACAGAGCTAAATCCCAAAAGCATGCACTATTACACTCATCAACCAATGAAATAGTTTTGTACTTGTATCTGGATCAAATACGGATGGTTTAGATATCGTACTGTGCTGGAATTTGAATCATTCGCCTCTAAATGAAGCTAATGTTGAATAAGGTCTGTAGATTCAAGTTTAGAGGAGAAAAATTTGTGAATTTTTTTTGTCGATAGGGCTTTAAAGTCACTCCAGAAATTTGATTTTACTAAACATGTAATGCATTAAATTTACAGGCGCAAGTGATTTGGAAACGAATCATGACAAGAGATCTTTACAGATTGGTTGGACAAACAATACTCAAAGATGGCAAGGAATCTGTGAGATTTATACAACGTTTTGAATTTCTTGCTTGCTTGCTTGCTTGCTTGCTTGCTTGCTTGCTTGCTTGCATGCTTGCTTTTTGTGACTCAATGCTTTCAAGCTCTATTTCTCGCTAGCCTGCGTGCAGACAATACCCAATGAAAAGGTATAGTCTGCGCAACGCCGCTCAGTCTCGTGTATTGTATGCGTCAGCATTCCATTTCGATAGCAGTTTGAATGGCCTTTTCTCCTTAGCGTCTGCCTATTGTCTGCCGCTGGGTACTTAAAATTCCAGAGCATTGTTTTGCTAATTAAGTTTGCTTAGAAAACAAAGTGAAACCTGAGATTTAATCACATGATAGCCGTTCTCAAATCTGATTGCTTCCTCGTTTCACAGGAAAGCAATGTTATTGGCTGTTACAACAATACGTTTTTTTGTTATCAAATAAATGCTGAAGCACGCACTACACAAAAGTGGGCGGCGTTACGCAGACTATACCTTTTCCTTGGGTATAGTCTGCACGCAGGCTATTTCTCGCCGACTTTTGGCTGCACCTCTGAGTTGGAATTTTTAATCTGAAAATCTGAAGTGAGACATCGGTTCGAAAGCGCAGCTTTGTAACATTTCATTACCTAGAACACTGCGAAGACAATTTTTGAGGTTGAAGATGTTTCTTTTTCCAGTTGTTGTTTTCTCTCTCATTCTTTTATCTCGTCATATTTCCATTGTTTTTTCTCTTGTTGTTTTCTCTCTCATTCTTTTATCTCGTCATATTTCCATTGTTTTTTCTCTTGTTGTTTTCTCTCTCATTCTTTTATCTCGTCATATTTCCATTGTTTTTTCTCTTGTTGTTTTCTCTCTCATTCTTTTATCTCGTCATATTTCCATTGTTTTTTCTCTTGTTGTTTTCTCTCTCATTCTTTTATCTCGTCATATTTCCATTGTTTTTTCTCTTGTTGTTTTCTCTCTCATTCTTTTATCTCGTCATATTTCCATTGTTTTTTCTCTTGTTGTTTTCTCTCTCATTCCTTTATCTCGTCATATTTCCATTGTTTTTTCTCTTGTTGTTTTCTCTCTCATTCTTTTATCTCGTCATATTTCCATTGTTTTTTCTCTTGTTGTTTTCTCTCTCATTCTTTTATCTCGTCATATTTCCATTGTTTTTTCTCTTGTTGTTTTCTCTCTCATTCTTTTATCTCGTCATATTTCCATTGTTTTTTCTCTTGTTGTTTTCTCTCTCATTCTTTTATCTCGTCATATTTCCATTGTTTTTTCTCTTGTTGTTTTCTCTCTCATTCTTTTATCTCGTCATATTTCCATTGTTTTTTCTCTTGTTGTTTTCTCTCTCATTCTTTTATCTCGTCATATTTCCATTGTTTTTTCTCTTGTTGTTTTCTCTCTCATTCCTTTATCTCGTCATATTTCCATTGTTTTTTCTCTTGTTGTTTTCTCTCTCATTCTTTTATCTCGTCATATTTCCATTGTTTTTTCTCTTGTTGTTTTCTCTCTCATTCTTTTATCTCGTCATATTTCCATTGTTTTTTCTCTTGTTGTTTTCTCTCTCATTCTTTTATCTCGTCATATTTCCATTGTTTTTTCTCTTGTTGTTTTCTCTCTCATTCTTTTATCTCGTCATATTTCCATTGTTTTTTCTCTTGTTGTTTTCTCTCTCATTCTTTTATCTCGTCACATTTCCATTGTTTTTTCTCTTGTTGAGTTCGTTAAAAGTTGTAGTCCTAATGTTGTCTTTGTCATGATCTAAGTTTTACAGTTGTAGAACGGATTTTGTTTTTGCGTAATTACGGCTATTACTAAATTCTGTTTTGTTACTAGAATCCAGATTTTGGCATTGACAAGGTCAACATTTGTTTCAGAGAAAACCTGAAGATATTACAAACGAAATCATCGAGGGCTGGCCGAAGCTTCATTCTTCAGATTTCATTGTTCATGTAAGGATGTCTAGTTCTTCATATTTCGATATCTCCATACCTAATATTCTATCACATTTGCCGTAACGATAGTAGTTCACAAATCTTGCAATGTAATTGGTACTCAAGGAAGCTTAGAGTTTTGACCTAAATAGGGTCAGGTTTTTCTATGTAATATTATGAGTCTCTGTTGACTGTATCGCCATCATCAATTCAAAGGAGCACATCGAAACAAGGGACTCCAGGTTGTAATTCTAGGTAGAAGTATAGAAAACGAAACGTTGACTCGTGATCGTTCATGGGCATTAAGGCCCCGTTTACACGAGATCGGATCCAAATGGATCCGTACCCAAACTGTAACGGATAGGCCTTGCGTTTACACGGGACTCGACGGATCCGAACCCATTTGGATCTGCTATCTGTACCCAAACGGGATCACTTTCGAAAGTGATCCCGTTTGGATCCGATCCCAAAAAGGCCTCGTGTTAACGGGTGGGATCAGATCCAAACTGGTACAGATAGGAAGTGACACGATTAAACTGAAAATCCTTTGTTGACATTTTAAAGAGGGGAATCAGAGATGAGACAAAGTCCATTAGAATGCAAAATTTTGAAGGATCTGATTGAAATAAGAGAAAAGGTTTACTAGAGCGCTGCTAAGAGTTCATAATACCCAAACGGATCCGATCCCGTGTAAACGCCCCTCAAAAAGAGGATCATCCGATTCCGTGTAAACGGGGCCTAAGCTTTAACATTAGTCTTCCTTAGGACACTCGTGCATTAAGTCGCCATTTCAAGCCCCCTTAACGTATTCTAATAGCTATTATATTCTTTTATTGGCAGATAATTAATTTCAATTATGGAATGAGAGATCAGAATCCGATGGATAATGTCAGATTTTATCACAAAAGTGATCCAAATGTTGCTGTTAAAGTAAGAAAAGATCAGGTAAATCATTTTAAGATTATTATTTCTTCCCCTGTCATTTCTACACGGTGGACAGACCGACTAAAAAGGACTCCACATATGGTTTGTATAGGAATAGACCTTTTAGCTATTCTCAGAACGAATGTGGATCGAACGATATTTCATCACTATTTGTAGAATTTTCGAATAAGCACAATTGCGATCGAAGCTCTAACGCCACTCAATCGAACCTCGCGTATAAAATTGTATAAAAATATCGCTCGATCCAGGCTCTTTTGTAGAATAGCTAAAAGGTCTATTGAGAATTCCACGTTCTATTCTGGTCCATGATTGATTTGGCACTGAAATTCAGATTCAATACCATTGCTAGTTTCAGAAGTTAATTTTAATTTCAATAGCAAGTAGAACTTTGGACCAGAATAGAATGTGGAATCTTGGTTCCCATTTAAACCCCTTCCCAGCATTTTTCTTATTGTTGGGTCTTTAAGATGTGTGATATTACCATACAAAATTTTCCCATCTAAGTTAGCCACTGACTGAAAGATTAACATTTCAGTTTTTGATATTGATCTCATACTTTTTATTTCGCTGCCTGCCAAACTGGTAAACTTTTTATTGACTCACCCAACCCAATACATTACTGCGCGCTTTACTGCGTATATTTGATAAAGATTTTATTCGCAAATCGACAAATTTTGAGCTCTTGATGGGAACGAGATGTCCTTGAGTGATTTTGGTATTTTGATAAAGGGTTTTTGGTCTTTTCACGTATTTCGAAGTGCCGATTTTTTTTCTGTGAGAAACTGAAAAGATCTTATAATTTTTCAGGTCAGTCGACTGCTACCAGAAACGTTTGCTGAGCATCATCTGCGATTTTATTGCAAGAGAAATGAACCAAAGATTCTCGAAGAAGCACTGAGGTACAAGCAAATTCTTATTTATTCAGCTTTTACTTCGATATTTATTCATGAGAATGTTTATCAAGGCTTAGAGAGGGGGAGTTAATTAGATTTCAGCTTTTATGCTAACTTCCTACAGACCCTTCTCGTCCAGTAGACATTCGTTGTGAGCCACGGGAAACTTGTCTTGTCTCTCGTTTAATAGTTTCGGTACAGAAATCTTTGTTATCAAGACAAGTTGAGATGTTGTGCAAGTAGATTTTATTAATTTTAGCAATTTATTTTGTGAAAGTTTTATGAAAGTAGAACAATTTTATCATTTACAAAACGAGAGCGCAATGTAACTGAGCTTTTGCCGCTCTTCGGTCTTTTTTGGTATTCCCACAGATTTGCTTCCCCTTAATGTTAGTATTATTTTTGTACTTTTGTTTATACTTTTAGATGTTTTGAGAAATGGTGCAAAAATACTCAACAACCTTCCCCGAGAGTGAGTACAATTTTAGCATAATTCTTCACAATATCTTAGCAGGCTTGAGTAGAGGCTAAGTATCTCCATTCTATCCCTGGCAGCTTCTCTGTCTTATAGGTAATTGAACTAACTCTTTGTTCAAAATGGGCTAAAAAATTTTATTAAGATGTTTTTCTGAATTTGTGATTTCTTGGCCGACGAAAAATTTAAGCCATGAATGTTTTATGCGTTTTCTGATTTCCATACAATAATGTTTACATTTGAGATTAATTGTTTCTTAAGAATTCTATTTCTTATTTTCAGTTTTCATCTTTTCTTCAAGATCTTTACTTGATTATCTTCAGTGAGATAGACATTAAAAGCCGAATCTAATTGTTTCCTTTGTGAATCAAAAACTCTTTAGTGAGAAGTGAAGTTGTAAAAGAAGTACACGAACACCAGTTGAAAATGAAAATTCATTTTCTCATCTTGTGCCCATCATTTCATGTTCGACTCCGTTTGCTTTAATTTTACAGGTTTATTAGTAAAAAATCAGAATTTATGGTTTTAGTCTGTTTACGTTGATGTGAGAGCAACGCCCCAAGCCCTCGCAATTCACAGTAGCCCCAGTCCTCTTTGTTGGAACAAAGGTCTAATATCACCATTTCTGAAAATTTGTAATATGGACATTCTATCATCGCTGAATTCGATACCATCACTCAAATCGTGATATTTTGACAAGAAGTGCCCCTAAAAGCCCCTGAAAGATGGGGTGGTCTGAAAAATTACCGCGCAAAGAAAGAGACTGGGTCGAGTGTTTGTGACGTAACAACAGGAACCACGCCACGCGCAAGTATCCAATGCTTTATGGAGGAATTTTGAAGCGTGTGGATAAACCGTGGGTACAAACGAACTAGATCTTCAAAAATGTCGCAAACATTGTCTGAATCATCTTGGAAATCAAAAGATGCGTGGTATTCTGCTACAACGTCGAAGAATATGTTGCTGAAGAAAAAGACGAAGCAGCAACAGTGAGCAATGGCCGTAGTACGGCAAACTTCACATTGTGCTTAGATCCAGCCTTGCACATAAAAGATCTATGTCAAGATGACACTGTTGCCCACGAGGAATGGATAAACAAATGACTAAAGCATGCTAAAATGACAAGAAACCCACAACTGATTTTAATATGAAGGTTCTTACCTCAGTTTGCAGCGGCAATGCTGAGTTCGCGGCCGAATAATAAGATTCATCACGGGTTCTCCAAGAACAAGCCAAGATTTATGCCTATACGAAACGGCACAGAGTTCCTCAACGCTTCCCAACGTTCCGCTTTGCCCTCCTCAAAAGCACTTCTGCAGATGAAAAGACATCACTAAACTCAACGTATGAGTTGTAATTCCTATAAAAATTTTCATTGATTAATCGTCAACACTCTTGTCCTTGGGAACTCTCATGATCGAAAGCCAGATCGCACAAGATCATGACCTGCTGAATGCACGCCCATAATAACCGCAAATTTTAGTGTAAGATATATTAACATTTGACACCATTCGAAAGAAGATTCTTTGAGCTATTCATACATGATTATTGTTTCCTTCAGCTTTCAATGTTACCCCGGAGAATTCTCTCTTCTCTGCGGAACGCCACATATAGTCTTTAGGGAAACGGTTCTTGTATTGAAGGGAAAGCTTTCACCTGGCCTATGTGATTATCCTGTACCTTCAGCGCGACTTTTCGGCTAGCTTTAAACCCCGATGTCATCTGATGTCAAACTTCTTCTGTATGATAACTCCATCCCGGGAACAGAGGCACACTGTATCGATCTCTTCTTGTATGAAAAAGAAATGCTTCGCGCAAATGACGGAGTGCTTCTTTTCGGTTCATTTTGGCTTCTCTCTCTCATCTCTGTGTAAGTTCCGTCACTTCTTCCTTCGTTCCTTCGCTTCAGGCTTGTCATCTCCGAAGAAGCCAGTTTATGGACTGAAATACCCAACTCTTTGTCATAGGTAATTGCCGCAACCATAAACCATACATCTCTCAGGCATGGCTGAAAAAACAGTTTTGTGGGAAGAAACAAGATGCAACCTTGTAGTAGTGTTTTCAATGAAGGCCTGTGCTGTGATTCTTTCATGCGTTCCTGCCGTGACGTTGCAGCGCTCGTTACCAGTCTTCTTTTCTCGGCGCGGTAATTTTGAAAAATTTCCGCAAATTCGCAACTTTGGGGGGCTTTTAGGGGCACTTGTAGGCAAAATATTGCGATTTGAGTGATGTTATCGAATTCAGCTGTCAGAGGACGTCCATATTACAACTTATCGAAAATGGTGATATTAGACCTTTAATGCCCGACCAAGCAAAATATCGATTTGTCTCATTACTGTCTTCAGACTGAAAAAAGTTTCTCACTGACCATGTTTTAGGAATAAGAGAATGATCGACCTAATTATGATGATGCTAATTTACATTTGTCTTTAATAGATGTGTCCAGTGAATCCAGAACTGACCCCTGGAATGAAAAAAGAAGCTCCAGTCCACCGCACCCCTGCAGGATTCAAAACAAAGTTGAACTTCGGTGAATAACGAGAAATTGTGATATGAGTTGTATTTATTACTCGTACTTTATTGACTAATCATCGAATAATTTCATTGACTGCTTGTAAATTAAGTCGTTATATCAATCTGTTTTGTTTCATTTCCTTGTTCATAACCATGATAGTCCTTCTTTGATAGAAACATCTAAGATTCAAGTGAAAATTGCTGGTGAAAATCCTTGCCTTTTTTGGCAAATTTGGAATAGCCGCTGACAAGACCTTTAGATACATTCCAGAAACCAAATATAAATGGTTGCACAGTGTCACTAGTGACGAAAGAAGGAAGGATCAGAAAAAGGCCATCACGATTATGTTTTATAAGAAACCGCTTGGAAGAAAATTTTTTCAAAAGTTAAGAAACCATGCTGCCTGGATTGAGAAAGAAGTAATTTCCCTAGCCAAAAAAGGTTTTAGTTTGCAAATTTGGAAAGTTTTGTAATTTGCAGCTTTAATTTGCCCAGCCAAAAATGTTTTGATTCCGTTCAGCAGTAGCAACGGTTTTAACTTTGTTTCGCATGGGACACAAGCTTTACTTGTTTAGAGATCGTACTAAGTAAGTCAGAAGTCCTTCGAACCACGATAGATTAACTCTACACTCGCGCAACTAAAAGTATAAGAAACTCATAAGAAACTTTTGGTAGTATCTTTCTTTTAAATTTAAGAAATTATCTACCAAACCCGGACGAAAGTTATTTATGCAAGACGTTAGGGAATCAATGCCTTGCGATGTATCGTAACGTTATACCCGTCTTGAATAGACCTTTTACACAAAATCCCAACAATCTATTGAAACACTGACTTGCCGGTTTTGCCTCGCTTTGGAGTCACCCAACGATGTTCGTCTCTAATTACAACCCACGAAATTTGTTAGTAATGCTTAGATTTGGAAACAGAGTGCCTTGTTTGCAGCAATGAAATGTATTTTCTTTTGGGAAAGCAGGTTTCTCCTCGAATTGAACTTTACTTTGTGCAAACATGTGCAAAGGACTATTGCATTGCTGGCAGACAGATGGAAAGGGGCCGGTAAAGTTATTTTTTCCATTGTTCGCCGTACATAAAATTTGATTTAAAATCAAGTGTAAATAAATGGACCTAATCGATTGAGGTTTGTTTTACTCATTTCAAGTCATGTAACCATACTCTCGGCCAGTTTTAGTATTATGCTGCTTTTCCCACTCATGGCACAACTTTGCGTGACACAAAATATGCTAGAGAAGTCAAAAGGTGTTTTATTTGATCACATTTCTTGAAATGCGTGTAAACAAACATTAGCCGAATTTGTCTATTTTTATTTGTTTTCTTTGGTAGAAGATAAGACTGGTTTACACTATACGGTACGACTTTAGATCCATAACAAAAGTTTGATGGATTGGCTTCCCGTTTACACTGCTTCTGCTCGTTCCAGAGCAGTGTAAACGCTCTTGAACCGGAACAACTTTGTAGCGGATCAAAGATGTACCGGTACAGTGTAAACGTGGTCTAAAACTTTGAGTATGACGTTTAAAGAGGCTGGGTCACGGAACGTAAACTAACTTCTTTTGAAATGACGATTTTGTATTATGTTTTATTACCTGACTGAATTTTCAAAAACGAGGCAATACAGAATCCCGCCACTCCTAATGGCTAATCGCACATTTCCCGCGGGTTTCCCGTAACCTTTTATGATACGATACAAGGACGCGTTTCTGTCGCCACAGCAACTGCTTTAGGCCTGTGAGATTTACAGTAAACTCAAACAACATGACTGTCACAAAATGTGTTTGATTAATTGATGCGAGTCAAGATTAGAAGCTGTCAGGTAATAAAACTCATACTAACCGGTTTTGTCGTTGTGCAGGAAAATATAAAGCCCTCGGTCTCAATGCACAGACCTCGCAAGCTCGGTCTGTACCTTTAAGACCTCGGGCTTTACATTTTCCTGTACAACACAAAACCGGTTAGTATTCGCATATGATAGGCCATATCACAGAGATTTCCCACTACTTTTCTCAAAACGAAAACTTCATTTTAAAAATGGACTCTTGAATTTCGTAGAGAAACAAATGAAACACTTTTGTGTTTTACGATTGCGGAGGTATTGGTAAAAGTTTGGAAGTAGCTTTATTGTGGATTGATTCCATCCACCAAGATCTGTGCAGAACACAATGGCCACGTGTGGACAACGATATAGATGATAGTAGAGATAACAGGTTCGTTTACAGTTACGTGACCCTGCCCCTCTAAAGGGTGAACATTGTAGGTTAGAATTTTGGAAAGCCTTCTGTGTTTGAAAGCTTTCATTTTTGGCTGTGAAATTTTTTCATCGAATTTGTTAGCTAAACACGTATTTTGTTTCATAAGGAAATGAGGAAATGCCTGCAAATTATAAACGTTTCTTAGTTTCTTGAATTTAGGTAGGGTTGTTTCTTAACAAATGGGAAACTGAGCCTACGATTTCTCATAAGCTAAGAAAGTTTTATAATTTGCAGTTGTAATTTCCCAGATAACTCAAAAAAGTTTGACATTGTACAAAAGAATACAAGAAACGCATGAGAAACTTTTGGAAGGAAAATGGCCCAAAATTTACGAAACTGCCTACCAGCCTTGAACATTTGTTTCTTATACAAAAACTCCGTGTAAATGTCTTGTTGATGTTTAGAAAAGGAGTTGTTTAAGCAGTTTGATTTTATAATGGTTCTGTTTTTTAATCAAAATTGAAGGGGTGTTTTAAGCAGTTTGATTTTTATAGTGGTTCTGTTTTTAATCAAAATTGATAATCTTTTTAGGAAGTATCATGTTCGTTAATCGTTATTCTAAAATGGAAATATTGTCTGGACAAGTTTTTGTCCAAATTTTTTTGCAAAGCCTCTTCTTTTTCCTTGCTCTAGATAATAGATATTTAGATCTTAGATCATATTTCTGTGCACAAAGTCCTGGATTCAGCAAATACTATGGAACTATGCAGCGATATAGCTTTCTGTTACCAACAGGTGTCTGGATACCCTGGGTACCAGAGCCAAAAAGTTTTCCTTTCATTTAAATTTTGAGGCTCTGGTACCCAGGGTAGTGTCTGGAGGACACTGTTACAGCGAAGGGTGACCAAAATTATAAATGTTATTGTGGCAATGCATTTAGATTGTAAAATTGAAATTTAACGCACTATGCTGTTAAATTTTGCTAGTTCTCGTAAAGAGTTTACCGATGACACACGTTCCATTGTAAGTGTAACTAAGTTGTTTTCATAACATTTTTCGTAAGAAACGTTAAAGTTACTACAAATGTCTAATCTGGGATGTACAGGGAAGGAAAGGAAGGAAGTCCTCTTTTGACGTCATTCAACGAATTTTGCCCCACTTGAAACGTTTATAGCCGAGGCCAACCTAAACTTGCCCTATTTTCGTTCGGTGACCTGCGCGCTCGCCTTTATGCTGAGAAAAGGAATATACGAAAATCACCTCGCCCTCTGGAAATGCTTCAACCTTGAACAATATTGCTATCAATGATATAGAAGTGCCAAAATTCTTGATACTAGCTATAAACTGCTTTCCAGTTGGAGGTTGCGTCTCTTTCTCGCCTTGCTTTTACTTTTGGCTCCTCTTCTAGACGCACTGCGCGTGGCAACTTTTTACCTGCAAATATTCAGAATGTTTCAAATTTTATTCAATCGTACTTCGAAGAAAGAGTTTTCAAATTTACCTGAAATGTAGATCAGCAATAATGGCAAGAAACTTAATTTACTTGGTCACTCGCTCATTTGAGGTGGGGGTCATCAGGGTTTACGGAACAGCGGAATTTGAAGTAAATTTGTCCCGGAATACGGAATTCTAGCAATTTCTTGGCGGAACGACGGAATTCTCCATCCCTACCGGACGCGGATTTTTGTCGAAAGTGATACACGGAATGCGGAATTTTCATGAAATTTTATGGATTTGCGGATCCTTCATCTGTTGTCTTGCAAAAAAGGTCGTGGTCACATCTCAGTTTTTCCGGTCAGCACTATGAGAATATTTTTCAAGCCTTGCACAAGAATTTTAACTGCCACTCTCCTCCTCTTTCCACCTGGATGGATGGAAAATGTCTAACAATACTAATTTGTGCCATCATTGGTAAAGAAGTGGCGGGACACGGAACTTTGGCTAAAACTGACCGGAACGGCGGATTTTAACTGAAAATCGCGCGGAACGGCGGATTTCTACCCCCCTTGATGACCCCAACTTTGAGAAAGTTCGCATTAATAATAATAATAATAATAATAATAATAATAATAATAATAATAATAATAATAATAATAATAACAGGAGGTGGTGAGAGATGGGTTATTTACAGAGTCAGTAGAACCAAAAAGGAAAAAACAGGAAATCATTAAAAGACGGAAAGCAAACTTTGACGAAAAGAAGCTCCATTCAATGTTTTTCAAAGAAACAAAAGAGGTTAGGGATGACAAGGATAGCTGGCTGTGGTTACAGAAAGGGGTATTAAAGAAAGAGACAGAAGGATTAATACTAGCAGCACAGGAGCAGGCATTACGGGTAAATTGGATCAAGAAAATGATAGATAAACAAGACTGTTCAGCCAAATGCAGAATGTGCGATGAACGAGACGAGACTGTAGCACACATTGTATCTGAATGCTCACAGTTAGCCCAAAATGATTACAAGAAGTGCAGACATGACAAAATTGCCGCAATAATCCATTGGAACTATTGCAAGAAATTTGGTTTTGCATGCACGGAGAAATACTATGAGCATTTTGTGGAAACAAAGATGAAAGTCCTTGAAAACGATGAAGTTAAGCTGTTATGGGATTTTTCTATACAAACTGAAAAGAGAATAGAGCATAACAAGCCAGATATTGCGGTCCTAGATAAGAAGCAGAAGTTGTGCCTCATCATTGATGTTGCATGCCCGTTTGACACCAGAATCAAGAAAAAAGAGCAAGAAAAGATAGAATACTACAATGACTTGAAATACGAAATTTTGAAATGTTGGAACAAAGAAGTAGATAAAGTCATGATCCTACCAATCGTCATAGGGGCTTTGGGAAGTGTGACAAATAATGTAAGAAAAAACCTTGACAAGGTAGACCTGCACCTGGGGGTTGATGCCATTCAAAGGACATGTCTTCTAGGGACAGCGCGAATTCTACGAAAGGTCCTCGATACAAAGTAAAGAACAAAGGAGTACTGTACAGAAGGACAATAATAAGAAGAAGGACAGAAGTGCTTCCCATCCTAGACCACGGGTAGTGGTTCGATGAGAAACATAATTTAGACAATTAGCCGGTTGTCAGATCAATACCGTGTAAAAGCAGAATAATAATAATTAAAACTGAACCACAATCAAAATAAACAGAAAAAGATAAATAAAAACAAGACTGTTTAAAAACAAACGTTTCGATATTCAAATCTTCATCAGTGTTTACAATCCACAGAACAGCCAAGTATTTATACCCTAAAACTTACAAAATAACACTTCCATAAAATCGTGGTAAAATTCCCCCGAGTCCCCCCTAAAAAACATACCAAACAAAACACCCAGACCACTAAAGTATTAGTTGTAAAGCCAAAACTTTCAATTTCAAAAAAATATTTTTTGTAGCCAATTCCCTTACTTTAATTTTTATGTTTGCGGCATCAGAATGGAAGCTCTTTGTACGTGAAGTAATAATAATAATAATAATAATAATAATAATAGTACCTTTCTCCTCTCTCCTTTCCGGAGCAGCTACTGAAAAGTAACACTGGTCATTGACGAGTTCTCGAATTATGTAACTGTATTGAGCTGCGTGGGATTGATAAGGGGAACTGCGCAGACATTGAATGTGTCTGGAACTCTGCAGCAGTGGCAGCAGCATTTAGGCCAGAGAAGACAAGCTGAAGGGAGGACATCGACCAGCTAAAAAGGAAATCTTCGTTCCTAAAGACATCATACAAGCAATATTACTACTAGTACTAACAGAAGACATCTGAGAGTCTATTCTTGCCATCCATGGCTGTCGATTTACGGCCATATAACTGTTTGCCTGAGCATCAAGGACCAGCCTTTCGGACTTGGTCAAGAATCATACAAACGGCGGCCATGAGCGCTGGTGGGTCGCCGACCTCGCCTCTTCTCAGTCCAAATAGTTGCTCAAATCTCGAAAGCAGCTTCCCGAGTTTACTTCCAGCTGGTGCACAAGAGTTTATTCCATTTAATGATAGCAAGAAAGAAGAACTAAGAAGTCAAGAGGCAAAGAAAAACAAGGCTGAGAAATCGAGAGGAAATTGTTCTGTTGAAAATGGTGAACACCTTGCTAATGGCTCGTCAGAAGTGGGAGAAGTTTCCTCGTTGATTTATGCACCATGGAAGAAACAAACATACCCAGAGAATGCTTATGGGTTAGTTCAGAGCTTGTGTGAGGATATCATTTATTTGAATTATCGATTGGGTGTATCTGAATTGGAATGAAATTGATACTGATCTCAGCTGATTTCAAAATTTTTGAAAAAGGCTGTGGCTTTGTCGGTCTGGTGTAAGGTCAATGCATTAGCTTGGCGCTGAAATTGAGATAGGTGTTGGAGGGTCATAAGACATGCAAATTCTATCTTGCTCTTAGCTTTGGGAGGGAAAATTTACGATGAAGTTTATGTTTTTGGAAAATATTTATTTGCTTCCTGGATGTGCTTGCCCAGCCCAAGAAGCCCAGAAGGAAAAACATGCATATGCAGGGAAGCAAAATGATCCAGGTTTTGCATTTCCCAAAATGAATTTAATGTGGTTTGTCAAACTGATACAGATTACCCCCTGGGATACCCACAGGGTTTCATTTCATTCATTCTGAGTGGTCAAATTCCCTGCCTCTTGGCCCTAGCCACCCTGTCTAATGTGGCTTTCTTACAGAGGAAGAATTCAGATTTAGCCTTACAGACAACAAAACAAAAAAAAAACAAAATGAGAAAGACAAGATAGTCGTTGATTTAACCAGATAGCCTTGCACTTCAACAGAATGTGCTCAGTAGTCAATACTGAAGTGGGCTTTGTGAATATCGCTAAGTATCCTAAATCAGGATTTAGGATACTTAGCGATTCATTTCATTTCAGTTCAAGTGCCCTGTCCCTATCCCAGAGGTTGTACACATGATCAGATGTGTGTGGGTGGCCTGAGGGGATGATATTAAGGGTATCAATTTGATTGGTGTATAGAACTGTTAGTTTTTTTATGTCCCAATATGGAGGTATAGATGCAATCGTGTATTTACACAACAACATGCACAAGCGGACCAAACATTATGTCCCCTCTTTGAAGCATTATCAGAGCAAATGCAGTGGCTTTCATCAAACTTGATCTCCATACAGTAATACCTTGATATAGTGGTGGAGGCAGACAAAAATTTGCAAGTGTCTTGTTCCCCTCATACCCCCGTCTCTACAAATTGCTATTGACTACAGTCATAAACATTTTGGCAAATTTTGGTGAAAAACCCAGTATGCAGCACAGTTTGACCACTTTTATTTTGGTTCCTTGGTGAATTTGAAGGATCTGAAAAGTCTTGCAGCAGAACATCCAGAAAATGGCCCAAAATAAGCTGTGTGCAATAAGGACCCACAATGATATTATGTGGAACAATGATATCTGACCCCCTGAAATTGGAGTTCATTTCTGAAGTCCTTTTTCAGTCATCCCAGGGAGTTTTCATTCATAGGTGAGCTTACTGTCACTGATAAAATAAACACAGGCAGTTTATTGAATCAAGATATGCAAATTTCTGTTGACAATAATCCATGTGCCTTGCAAGTTTATCATGATTTTTCTCAGGTCAAGTTGAAGGCAGTAGGGCACACTTTTTTATCAAACATACATCATTCAATCTCAGATGTGAAAGAGATCCCTCCCCAGTTACAGATCAGAAATGGGTGGATCCAAGAGATATTTGCCCTGATACAGTACAGAAGTAATGTTATGTTATCTTGTCCACCTTGTGCTGTATTGATAATATAACAGAATATATCAGGAAAGTGGGTTGCGCTTCAGCAGAAGATCAAAAACAACATAACAGATATTGCTACAACAAAACAGGCTTTGCAAATTTCCAGGTGCCCAAGAAACTGGGAAAAAGCTGGATTGATGAAGTATAGTTCTTAGTTAGATTAAAGGTCCTTCTGAAAAGAATATGAATAGGATTTGGACAATTAAGATTGCTGAGACAAGGTTGGGTGAAACTTCCAGACAAAATCCTTTGAAATTACAGTGTTTAATATTGGTAAGAAAGTCTTTGGCATATTTGAGGTTTTGCCCAATTTCACAGGAAAAGATAAGGGTGGCTTGTTTTCTTATAAGAAAAAAACACTACAGGGTGAGATTTCCACCCTGAGGGTACTTCCATTGAAAGCTGAACTAGATTCTCCATCCAGATTTTCAAGAATATGCCATGTGCACATCCAACTTTAGATCAAAGACTCCACACACATATACTGTAGGAAATCATTATTTTTTTGACCTGCTGTGTAGTGGTTATTGATAGTTTTTTTGAAAACTGCAGCATACTGTATATATATGTAAGAAATTTGGTATGAAAACAGTATTGTATGTATGGAATTTGCAGCTTAAAAAGAAACACATTTGGGTGGCACTGCAAGTATTTTAAGTAGTTATGATTGAAATAAATTGGTTTCCATTTGGCAATGGATGTCTCATGGAGTTTATCCTGAATATTTTCACATTGGGTGTCATTGAAAACCCACATTTACTTCAATGTTAGTGAGGTCTTGCTCATTAAAAAATGTATTTATGCCCATTGTTTTTACCATTTTCTCAGTGAATAGGAATCGGTCCCATTATTTCATTTTTATCAAAAACTCTGTAAATTTCAAGTATCACACATGCTTTCATGAAATTTCTCTTTCTCATACCAGTTTGCATCTTGAAATAAATGACTTTTATGAATACATGTCACCATCCCCTGAAGAATCTTTGATGAGAAAAAATGTTGTTGAGAGAATATCAAACTTGATTCTTGGGATTTGGCCAGCTGCAAGGGTTTGTAAATATTTTTTGCTTCTTTCTTCTCTCTGATTAAACAAGAGATGTATGAATTATAGCCAATAGCAGGTGAAGTAATTGATCAAACTTCACTCCAACCAATACCTGGTATTTTCTCATTTAATCAGCATCTAGCCAGCTGATATTCTTTCATTTTATCAAAGTTATTAATGACAATATTTTTAAGGTCAGATATTGAGTATTTGCTTCTTAAAGACTAAAGGCTCAGGGCTGAACCAAAAAAGGACTTGCAACTCTTTGAAAATTAGAAATGCGGAGAATAGTTGAGATATTGGTTTGAATCAAACTTTGGTTGACAGCCAAATGGCTATGAATTTTATTGTGTCATTCTGAGCACTGGAAATATACAGTAGGTAAAATCTAATTCACAGAAGATTTGTCACTTCAAAGTGCACAGAGAAAAGCTTAAAAACCAATTGAACACGGTATATATGTTCACCTCAAGAGTTAAGAATCAAATCTTTATAAAGGCAACAGCTTATTTGATTGGAATCACATTTGTTTTTCACTTTTTAAAAATTACTTTTTATGCTTTGGCAGAAATAACATGTATTTACATGCTGGTATGAGAAAGAGGATTACTTATCTCTTTTCCACGCATTTCAGCAAAAGGAATCTTCATGAATCTAATTTTACCTGATATTTGCAATGCTCAAACAACTGGATGAAGGATCACAAAAGATACTTCAAACTTTCAGCCATAAATGTAACTTTGATTCATTCCAGTACATCCAGTAAATCTCCTCATTATGAATTCCAAATGGTTAAAGTTCTTTTTTGGTCCACTCTGTATCTGCTGGATGACCTTGAAACTGATAATTCAGTTTTTCAGTTTCAGTTTCATATTTCAAAAATTCCACTAAATACAATTTATCAATTACACTACTACAATACTACATTACTATGTACAATATAAATAAGACATGAACCTAGTGCAATGCAAACACAGAACAAAGTTACAAGATAGTAGAATATATATAATGAATTGTATGAAGGGGAATTTCTTAAGGAGGAACTCTATCAGTAGCTAGGCTAATCAAGGAGAGGGCTCCCCCTGTTTCAAGATTGAATATGGGTGGTCCCTACATATTAAATTTTCTATTTAAGCTTTAGCAAAAACAATGGATGGCTATGATACCAACTAGATCAAATTTAGAGATGATATATATGTACTGTAATCATTGTTACTTAACTGAAGGAAATATGTATTTTTCGTTGAAAATCATTTTATCATATTTTCAACAACTTGCAGGTTGAAGTGTTTGGAAGTTACAAGACAAAGTTATACCTTCCAACAAGGTAACCCTTTGCAAAATATTGAGTTTATTTGGAGCATGATTCTAGCTTGTTGAGTATGATTTGAGTATATTTGAGAGCTTGATTTAAGTAAGAATTTTGCACCGCTTGCACTTGCATCTGAACTGGAAGGCAAACTCAGTCAAGCTTGATTATAGCATGTTTGAGAATAATTTTACCACGGGAATTGTCAAGCTTGATCAAGTTCTAATCATACCTGCAAACTGGCCAAATTGTGTCAACATACTCATTCCAAGCTCTCATTTCATTGCTCAATTTGAGATGTCTTTGAAAAGTTTGGTAAATAATAGCATTGTAAGATTTAATTTTGAATGAAAATTGTTATAGGTCCTTTACATGAGACCCAATGTGAAACTCATGTCTCAAAGTTAAGGAGAACAGCCATTAGTTTCTTCTTAAACTAGGCTTTTCCATAACTTTAAAAGTGTTTATAGAATTTAATTACAGTATGGATTATTCATTTGCAGTGACATTGATTTAGTTGTATTTGGAAATTGGGAAAAATTACCTCTGTGGACACTGGAAAGAGCATTAGTCAACCAAGATGTTGCAGAGCAATCTACCATCAAAGTGTTAGACAAAGCATCTGTAAGAAACCCTGTTTTATCAAAGACTTATTTGCATTAGCAGTTTTTTTCATTGTTTACTGGTTCTATGCTTTTGAGCTAACTTAGATCATTTGCATTATACAAGTTCATTTGTGCCTAAATGTAACCTGTTGTTATGCCGGTTACTATGGTTGGTGGAGATTTGCACCTTTTATTTTGGGATTATATGAAGCTGGTCAAAAGTCTTCTTGAACTCTTGTCATACAGAGCATGTTTCAGATATACCTTCATAACAATGTTCATTCTACATTCCACCTTCATTTCATTTGTTCATGGTCTTAGTCCAAGAATAAATTAGGTTAAAAAAACGTTTTTTGAACCATCTTATGTTGAGTCAGCCATTAACTTTGCCATATTCTTCAAGCTTATTTTATTACTCTGTCAATGATAAGATTTATTCAGTACTTACTGTGCAAGACAGATTTTATCTTGTATCACCCAATGTTAATTCAAATATTTCATCAGGTTCCCATTGTGAAATTAACAGACAAACGCTCAAATATAAAAGTGGACATTAGTTTTAATATGGATACAGCAGTCAAGGGAGCAGCACTAATCCAGGTAAATGTACTTTTCCTTTTTCTTTTCTTGCAATTTGTTGGTAAGAGTTGATGTCTAACAACAATAAGCATATTTTAAGATAGCTTTTAAAGGTGAAAACATCATGAAACTTATTGAAATCATTTCTGTCTGCCACTTATCACAATATGAAATGCAAGATGAAATCCAAATGATGAGGAAAGAATTTTTACATCCAATCATGTGTTTGTTCTGAAATGATCAAGTTAGAAAAATTTGTGGCTAGATTGCTATTAGTATTTGATTACCATTAGAAAACAGGTATAAACAGCCATGCAAAACTGATATGGACTAATAAAAGTGAATCTTGAGGACTCCTTTGTGATGTATATGTCTTTCCTCTCATGACCATACCTTACATCTTTCTTTTTCAGGAGTTTCTAGAAGAGTACAAGATTCTTCCACGTTTATTTCTGGTGCTGAAACACTTTCTTGTAATGCGTGATTTAAATGAAGTGTTTACTGGTGGCATCAGCTCGTATTGCCTGATGCTCCTGACTGTCAGCTTTTTACAGGTGATCTCTAAATACATTTCTTTTTTATCTAAGACTCTCAATAGATATCTCTTAACATGGTGGGTAATTTGAATGCTTTTGATTTTTCATCGGCTTTCCGTGTCCTTTCCTCATATGCAATGATATAGTTATGGAACTTTACCATATTTTCCAGAATGATTTATAGTTAAATTCCCCTAATGATGCAGTTCTATTTGGTTGGTCACTCAATCTATTGATGAAATTCAATATCGGTTTAATGTAAACAAGAAGAATTTTGTAAAATTCAGCCCACGAGCCTTGCAAGCGACTTTCTCTTCAGAACGAAGAAAAGCAGACAGGAGAAAGTCATTTAGTTCTCAGAGTGTCCTATTCTTTTGTTCATTTCTTCAAAAAAGAATCAACAGTCATAAAACGAAATGTTACATTTTCCTCCTTACTGATTATTAAAGTTCTATGATAAAGTGCCCTTCCCGATGTACGCATTGATCTTTATAAAATGGGGATGATTGCCTGATTGTCGTGATTGGTATGCAATCTTAATTCATTTAAAGACACATTGCTAGCCATGATCTTTTGAGGCACCAAAGTCGACGCTCTTATTTCCTGAAAGTCGTTTTTGGCCTGACTGCTGTTTTCCTCACTTTTCATCGGCACTATTGTGTTTTCTTGCAGATGCATCCACGACAGGAGTCGAAATTACCAAATGCCAATCTTGGCGTTCTGTTAATCGAGTTTTTTGAACTGTATGGCAGAAATTTCAATTATCAAAGAACAGGAATTAAGATTAGAAATGGTGGCTGTTATTGCTCGAAGGATGAGGTACTGTATATGTTTTGAATTTTGTTGGATAGATTGATTTTGCTTTCCAGCTTGGAAATAAAAATGATCATTCTTTCACTTTTCATCTAGCGTTGTCATGGTGATTCCTGTTTATCTGAGGTTCCTGAAACGAAACTATTGTTTCCTCCAAAAAATTGTAGATATCCATAAACTATGGTTTTCTTGGAAATTATTTCATGTTGCGTTAAACAGTTTAGACATTGGGACAGTTTTAAGGTTTTTTTGAAAATTTTTCTTGAATTTTCATAAGATAAGAGAAGTACTCCATTTGTGAAAATATCGAAGATTTCAAAAAGGTCCAATGCCAGAATTATTGTGAACAAGCTAAAGTTTCTTTGAAGCCATTCAGTTAAAAGAAATGCTTCGTTTAATTTCACACCCACCTTTTTTAAAGATTTGGAACTTATGCTGATGAGTTCTTGAAAGAACTAGGACTCACTTCTTTATAAACGTGAATTTTAGGCCACAACAAAATTTAAGTCTTTGAAGCAGTAATCCCACATTCATATCTATTTCTTCAAAATACCTAGTGACAAATTCGAATCTTTATGATAGTTCCTATCTTGTTGTGATGGCAAGCCACATCCATTCATTAAGGTTCTCAAATTAGATATGTTTATCTTGTATCATTTCGTAATCCCGCTGATATGTTCTTTCTTTCATAACCATAGATAATGAGGGAAATGGCTGAGGGACAATTTCCATCTCTTTTGTGTATCGAAGATCCTGTATCCAAAGGTAACAAAATGTTATTAGCTTTATTAGCTTTAGCTTTAGTGGCCTCGGTGGCATAGTGGTAAGGCGTCCGGCTCATGATCGAAGGGTCGTGGGTTCGAAACCAGCAGTAGCTACAACTACATTTGAGGAAAGCATCCTTGGGCAAGGTGTTAACGCAAATTGTTGCTCTTCCCACCCAGGAGTATAAATGGGTACCTGGCCTGTTGTTATGAGCGCCGTCTGTGGCTGCACCCTGCTATATTCTGTTTAGCATTGTGACCTGTAGCCTGATACACAGCCCACTATTTCCCTTTAGTGGGCTGTGTATCAGGCTATGTGACCTGGGAGTAAGGTGTAAAGTCAGTTAAGTATCGTTTGGCTAGTAGAAGACTGTAAAACCGCTTTTGCCTGTACTTTTACTTAGATAGAATTATTTGATTTGGTCATGCAAACTTGTTTGAATCATTTGTATGTTTTGTCTCGAGAAATTAAAGTATTCAAGTTAACTGACAAATCTTTTTTGAGGAAGTACTGGAAGTAATAATTTCAAATTGAAAATATATTCAAATTTGTGCATAAATATGAAATATAAGAACCAGGAAAGCAAAAGAATCTAGCTTTGGCTGTCAGCTAATACAGTAATTACGATAACAGGATATTGCTACAAAAACGAAGATTAAGTGAAATAGCTATTTTAGATATCGGTGTAACTGGAGGAGAAACAGAGTTTTATCAAAAGACAAGTAATGAATATTGCAACGATTATCATTTTCATTATGATGTCTTTCTAGTTTTTTTTATGTTAGGACAAATCCAGGTTTAGACATTTCCAAATGAGACAAAGCCGAGTAATAAATTTATTAACGAAAAAAGACCAGGCCTTGTTAGATGATTCCTTCTCGGCAATTCTGTGCTTCATCATGTAATATCAAAGCTACACGAGTACGAAGCTAAATTTGTATCCACAAGTGCAATAAACTACCGAAATTACGTTTTTGTAGTGGCAATTTTCTGCAATATGTTCAAAGGAACGTATAAAAAGGGCCATAATTTGCAGGATTAGAGATGCGCTGTTTAAGTTTTGTCCATCCAAATTAAAGCGTTAATGTTACTTTTACGATGGTCAACATGCTTGAAAAACTTCCTGCAATTATGTAGTCAAATATCTGTCAGGAAATCAGTGGTCTTCATTTCCAACAATAGTTTGCTGATTTTTGATAACATATTTTCCCTTAAGTTTCTAAAATAGCCTGTTTAATTTGTAGTTATTGACATTGGAAAAAGCTCGTTTGGAATAATGAGAGTCAAAGAAGCATTTGAATATGCTTACAACGTATTGGACAGTGCATTACGAAATAGACACTATTTCAAAATCAACTCTGACAGGTAAGGCACAATTACATGCTACATTTTTAAGGTTTTCGCCTAAGATCTGGTTTGGTTTTAACAAGCTAAATGAGACTTACATCTTTGTGTGATTTTCTACAAGTCTTCGACGATTTTCTAAGGCCTGCTATTAATTGATTGTAAGCTGACCGTGGAAATGTATTGTTTGCCCGGGGGGGGGGGTACTTATAGTTGTCCGACGGGGATGTGCCGTTTTTCAGGGTATCGTTTTCGCCTATTTTTTCTAGAACAGGGTATCAAAAGAAGGCAAATTTTCAGGAGCAGGTTGTCAAAACATGTCAAAAGAGGAAAAATTTTGTTATTATTTAGTCCAATTTTGGTGAATTTGGGTATACTTTTCACCGATTTTTTCTAGAACAGGGTATCATTTCAAGGCAAAAATTCTGGAGCAGGGTGAAAATTTTTTTTTCGTGGGCACATCCCCGTACAAATTTAGGTCCAGTACCCCCGGGATTGTTTGGGTCAAGGTTTGAACCCTTCCTTTGTTTGACTTCTGTTTTCTCAAGCCAGTTTCAATACAGCTATCTCCTCAGAAATCCAGCCGAAACATTCTGCAAGCAATTATGCGTGGTAATTTCAGCATTCCCTTGCAATTGCTAATAGCATTGCTAATAGGAACTTGACACTGAAAAAGCAGTCCTGGACGGACGGAACTAACGTCTTTTTAGAAGTAAGAATAGAAAAAGAAATTGTTTTATTTAGAGTTGTCACTAGATATTTTCTTTTCACAGTACATATCTGAGCCGGATAATACAAATCCCAAAAGAAGTTCTTCAATACAGAAAATGGGTAAAATATCAATACAGAATTGAAACTGAATCAAAATCAATCGAGCCTGAAGCACAAAGTAAACCTAATACTGATGAAATAACATCAAAAGACATCGCTGCAAAGCCTCAAATTATAGACACTATAAATGTTGATGAATTTCCTCCACTACAATCATCAACTCAAGTGACATCGCAGCCTAGGAAATCTTCGAGCAAAGAAAATAACAAACTAAGTCCTAGATCTATTAATAATGGCTCAAGTTCTTCGCAAAGAGAGAGATCGAAAAGCCAACCAAATCAGCTTTCATTGTCCTTGTCGAGTAGGTTGTCGGATATTGAGAAAAAACAGCAGCAGAGTGATTCAGCAACGCGGGCCGTAGCTGAGAAGAAATCGAGCAAGGAATCGGAAAAGAAAATATCAAGATCACTCCCTGGAGAAACGAGTAAAACGAAGATAGAGGATGTTAAGGAATCAACGAAAAAAACACAGAAGGATCCAGTAAATATGATTGCCGATGTTATTGAAATTGGATCGAACAGTGACGATAATTTAATTGAAGATGAATTTGTTCTCGAACCCCACCTCCAAGGAATGTCTTGGGGGGATATCTGCGATGAAGAGGGTGTGGAGGAGGAATCCCCACAGTTGGAAACGAAATCTAAAAAGACTGAGCCTCTTATTGGAAGTGGAGGAGCCTCGATGTGGTCAAGTGATGAAGGTACAACTTATGCAAAGAAATCACAGAGAAGGCCGAATAGTTTAATGCCAGATTATTCTCATCATGATGGGAAAAGGCATGGTTTTCATAATAGAACGAGAAGGTCTCGATCGCCTTGTGAAGGTATTGGTGAACAGTATTTAGCCAGTGCAAGACACACAAGACAGCTGATTATTTCATCTCCAGAAAAGCCGATTGTGAGACCAGAGAAATGGGCAAGAGAGGAGACTAAACATTTTACAAGAGAAGCTAAGGTATGTGCCCTTTGAAGTCGTTATTTTAGCTGTTTACATACTTATAGAGATAGTATTCAGGTGAATTATCCAGCAAACAGATTTGAAAACAGCAATTTCTTTCTGCATAGTGATGATGCTGTTGTTTAGTAAAGTGAGCTTCAAAAAGTCTACAAAACAGAGTCCTCAAAGAAGAACATTTGTCAAAAATTTAAAGATCAAGAGGAAAATCTGTTTATTTTGACATTTCTAAAATCAAACAAATGGACTCTGTTAATTCAATGGAGCAAGCGAGACATGAATGAAGGCGCACCTGGAAACTTGGAACCTCTTTGAGGATTCTTCAAAGCACAATAATGCTTAGCTGCAAATAATTACGCTCAGTCTTGGGGCACTGAAATAGAACTTCTAGATATCCTATACAAAGGAGTCTGGATCGAGCGATATTTTGCGATCTTTTTATACGAGCTCTTTCGATAGAGTGGCGTTAGAGCTTCTATCATTATTGTGCATATTCGAAACAAGTCGCTCGATGCAGGTTCGTGTTCAGAATGTCTAAAACGTCTATTCTGTGAAAAGTGCAACTGAATCATTTATATACCGGTTGGATCAAGAGAAATTTATGCATTTGGCGGGCTGTTCAATGAAGAGTGTGAAGCCGATATCAAAAAATGAAATGTTAATATATCAATCAAACGCTAACTGATGAGATAAGAAAATTTTGTTTGGTAAAATCACTAAGGACCAAAAATTAGAAAAAATCCTGCAAGGTGTTTGCATGGAAATCGAGAATTCGACGTTCTAAGTGAGCCTATGACTGATAGATTAACATTTTAGTTTCGAACGTCGGCCGCTTACGTTTAATACCACAGCCCTCCAAACGTGTAAATTTTTTTTGACTCACCTAGTATATCTTTTTCAAGAGAAACATGCTGCACAAGGGGGAGGGGAGTAGATTGCAACGTAATACACATATGTAGATTTTTCGCCCTATTCTTTTTGTTACTTTCATCGACTCTAAAAGATATCAGTTGTTACCTGATCGTGCATATTTAATATTTTTAGGTGAGCGAACACCCAAAAAGTCCGCATTCAGACCGACGCTGGGAGTCGAGAAGCAAATCAACAGGCAGCAGGGATCCACAAGACCATCATAGCAGCGAATCAAATACACAGAACACAAAGTACAGTTTTGATCATCATCATCATCATCATGATGACAACTTTCATAGCCATAAATATGGATCAGGGCATAGACGACGGAATAAGAGAGATAATAGTAAGCCCTTTTGAATTTGTTTTATATTACCATGGTCGTCAGTTTTCTTGCATTGAACCTTTCATTAGATGTAATCGTGAAAATGTCCGCGAATAAACGCAATTAAAGTGTTTTAAATAATCAGCTTTGGCTTATCGCAAATCTCATCTGACCTCTTATTTGAGAAATCTTGTCTGTTAATGCTTTCAAATGGAACAATTTTGCGACTAATTTCATCTATGATTAAAGGGTCCTGGTCAACCAACATCCTTTGCACGCTTCAGCTGTTATCAATTAGCTGCGACCTATTGCTAGCAACGCATGATTGGCAAAATGGTAGGCTTTTCCTCGTTTCATGCACACAACCTGAGTTCAACTCCCACCGACCATGAATCGTTTTTGTCAGGGTTTTTCTTATATTGTGATGATAAGAGATAACCTTGGATATGAAAATGAGAAACCGTTGATTTCACACCGCTACCGAAAATATCACCGTTTCAAGAAATACTCAGCAGGACAATTTGAAAAGAGTAAGAAACCATAGTACCCTTACATAGCGTAATAACAGTCAGTGGCAACTTGCTGGTGAATCCTTTCAAGCTTCAAAGATTCTTACTGGATACTTTACTGAGAAGCCATGCGCTATCTTTTCTACCTAGCAGAAACTCTTAATCACAGGGAAGCAAGGAGGAAAACTAGCGTCCTGCACTGATGTTGACCAGGGCTCTTTAAGTACTTGAAGAGCCATTGTTACCCAGGGTCCTTTGGGGGCATGCGTCGATTTCAGAGTGTCTGAAAATCAGAGTTAGCTTCAGTTCGGAACTCTGCTGTATTTGAAATGACAGAAATGCTTGATTGTTGTTGATTTTTGACATGTGCTACTTTTTCATTATGATATAATTCTTTTGAATACATCCTGGAACGTTCTTTCCCTGAATATGAAGTGCACCTGAACCCCAAAAGCGTGCATTGCATTGCTTTTATTCCAGCCCCCCTTTGATTTATTTTTGGAAAAATAAAATGATAGTGAACATAATTTTGAATAAACGTAAGAAGAAGTCTCAAGAATCGCATTCAACAGAATCAGAGTTCACGAGTAAATGTATTGTTACGTCACTGTTTACATGCGTGTTTAAACTATTTCCAATTTCTTCTAATACCCCCCCCCCTGATTAGTGTTATACCGAACCATTTCCAACCCCAACGCAGTTATTCTCACCCCCCCCCCCCCCGTTCATTCGGTACTCGAGAGTGCTTGGACTTTTACGTTTCTTGCATCCGCCTTTTAATACCATATTATATAACTGCGAAAAAGGCCTATTTCAAACGTTGTGGCCACTGTTGTCTTGCATAAGTGGTTTTTTGAATCAACTTGATTTTCATGAAGACACTACATACGGCAGCAACGATGATAGATTAGATTTCTGGTTAGCCTGACTAGTTAGCTAGTTAGACTTGTGACGAGGAATCCCTTGTATTCCTGCAGTAAACCTTGCTCAACAGGGACTCATAATGAAACAGTCAAAACGCTGACCCTATTTTTGCTTTCATCAAACGGATTATCATGGAATCACGGCTGCGAATCCCGAATGTTATCTTTTCTTCACATTTGCAGTAGCCATAGTAATTCGCAAATCTCGCAATCTGATTTGTACTCTATGAAGCTCATAGTTTGGGCCTAAATAGGGTCAGTTTTTTACAGAGTAATGTTATTAGTCTCAGTTGACTGAAGTACCATCATCAAGTGAAAGGAGCACACAGAAACAAGGGAATCCAGGTTATAAGTCTAGTTAGAACCTTGAATAATAATGAAAGTAGAATGAAAATAAAAGAAGTGATATGTATTTTCATGTAGATTTAGGATCTTATAATCTTCATAAACATATCTATATATCATGTATCATTTTAGTGTGGATTTATGATATTAATTAGAATATGTTGTCTTGTCAAACAGGTAAAAGTGTGGGTTTTTGGACACCTTGTGGGATGTAAGTATATTGGTCGAAAATCTAAACCTCCAGCAGATCTCAAAGACAAGCAATTCATGGAAAAAGTTTTGCAGTGTGTTGAAAATTCAGAGATAAATCTATCATTAGATCTGTAACTTCAAAGTAAAGTAAGACATTAATTTGGTGATTTTGTGGCAAACAGTTGTTCTTTTCTCAGGTGCAAATCATTCCTTGAAAACTCTCGTACTCCTGCATTAAGAAAATAGTTTTGTTTAAATGGAGAATCCCTGAAAGAATCCTTGCCTCGACAGATCTCATACTTGAGTGTTACACCCCTAGTTCTCTCAAGAATAGGGACAGATTTACTAAGAGCTTGGTGAGAAAACGTTCTCGAAATTTACAGAAGGAAGCTCAAATATTTTATCAGACTTTCGGAGTTTGCATTGAATTTAAAGTTGCTAAAAATGTTGAATCAAGAATCATCTTGATGAATTCAGATCCATTAAGGATGTCCTGTAACCCATGATCCTTCTAGATTCTTCTAGGAGATATTAATCAGTTGCATGTACATACATGTATTGGATTATTGGATAGAGTTGTATATTAGCTAGTTGGATTTGTCATGTATCTCCGGTAGATACGTATTATTGTTATGCGTAGAAGAATTGTTATCTCTGTCCTTCTATTCTTTGTTGTGGACTTTGACACTGACTAGGAATTTATGACCCTAAATTTGAGGCAGTTTGTGTGGGACGTTGGAGTGCATTATCAAACTTGTTCATAAGACCTACCAAAAGTTAGGTTGTCTTGAAAATTTAAAATTTCCTTCACATTTCTTAGGTTATTCAGAAATTGTTTGGTTTTCTTATATGTTAAATGTTTTCATGTACTTTCCTCAAACTCCTCCTTCACTTTGCGGAAAATCAGTCGAAAGTCTTCTGAAATAAATTCTGAAAATAGACCTTTGCAGGTCTTATGTTGTTGAAAATCTCATTTCTAATATTTTTTCATATCAGCAGTGAGAGTCTGAAGAAAGAAGTCCAAACGAACTTAACATGTCCTTGCTACTCATAGATTTTTGACTAATCTTCAGTTGGGTCATGTTTGCATGACTACCATCATATATATTCCAGGGCATGAAAATGTACTGGAGTAAACGGCCAGGCGGTCGCAGGAAATGTTCAGTTCATAATGTCCTGCAGGAAATTTCTCAAAATATATCTTTTCATGTATCAGCACTGTTTTCTCATTTTTCATAATGAAAATAAATTAAAAAGTCAAAAGAGTTGCCAAACATTCATTATATCTGATGCACAGTTTTTATGAACATTATCTACAACAAATATGAGATTAGTGCAACATTTTACTTTGAGTCAAGTCTGTTAGAAAATCATAGATGATTTTATTCGTTGATTTCCAATCCAAATTGGCTCCAAACTTCCTCCAAAGTTATTTTTTCATGTGTTTCATTCATATACCAGTTACAAAAAAAATTTGATGCCTATCATTGGAACATCTATTTCCAATATTTCCACGTTTGTGTTCTTGCAGGAACTTTCAGCATTATTTTTGTCTGGATGCAGAAAGGGAAATATTTGTTCATGCCCTGTGTATGTCATTTAAAGAACCCACCCCACCACATGACTTTTTCAAGTTCTTACAAGCCTTGTCACAACAACATCAATACTATCCCTATGATAAATAAAAATAAAACAATAAAGTAGAAATTGAAATATACTAATATCCTCTACTTAGTCTATTAGCAAAAAACTACTGTAGAAGTTTGTTTACAGTTGCATTCAACCAGTCTTGTGTAATATCATCTAAGTGATTGTCAAAATCAACTAGGCTTTGATATGCTTTGCTTCGTATCAGTTCCGAAACAATTGCTAAACCAGATTCACCTCCTTGCAGATTCCTGCAAGAAAATTAGAAGGATGGATTGTTACTACACTAAAAAGGTTTTGACTTTACACATCATAGTTGTGGTGTTTCTAATGTCAAATGCGCATTCTTTGAAGAGAGAGAAATTATCCATATTAGAAAGAAAATCACGAAACAAATACGTATTACTACATAAGATGCTATCAATAAGCAAGCGAGGATTCAAAAATTCCTTGCACGTTTTCTGAAGCTCCCGTAGGAAAAACAATACAGTTATATGCGTAAATCCTAGAATAAGCCCTCAAGGGCCTTTTCAACAAAATTTTTTATGGTGGGGGCTTATTTGAAGATGGGGGCCTATTTAGCGGCAGCCAATAAATATTACCAGACTAATTTATTTTATTGTATTCCACAGAATAAGAAAGCTCTGTTGACACCACCTCTGGCGTATTCAAGATTGTGTGACAACATTGCCATATTTCCACCGAAAGATATCGCAGTGTTCTAATTCTGTTCAATTAGTTTGTGGAAAGTCATGATAACAAAACACCTTTTGTCAAGTTATCAACAGCAAAAATATTAACCCTGCAAGGGGGCTTATTTTGCGGTTAGGGCTTATATTTTGCAAAAACAGTTTTGGTTGGGGCCTTATATAAAGGTGGGGGCTTATTCAAGGACTTAAGTACTTCCCACCAAAGGTGCTTGATAATACTGTATATGAGTAGATTCTCTTAAGTTGAGATTCTTCTTTCCCAGACTTTGATAATGACATTTTCACAAGCTTCTGCTTGGCATGAGTATTGAGAAAAACTAATGACACATGAATTGAAGATGAATTGATCATACCAGCTCCCATCTTTCTGTTTCCATTTGTTTTCATGTGAAGTGTACAGCTATTAAAATGAATAAGAATCATGTCAATTCTCTTATTTGATGATTTTTGTTAAAGAATTACTGTAAAAATAATGAAGGTATGCTATTTCACTATTTTAAGCTTTTAGTTTATAGTGTGGTGATATCAAAGTATGTTTTACTCCTTTTCAATGCGATAACATCAACTTACTTTCAGTGCCAGTTCAGCACATTCTGCACCCATTTTAGTATTATCAATCTGCAACAAAAATAAATGATGTATTGTATATTGACAACAAATGATGTTTAAAAAGAACTGGTTAGCAAGGGATTTTCCATCATAATCAAGAAGAATGCAGAGTAATAACCTTATTCCACCATCACCTTTAAAATATCCATCTTGCAGTTATGATGTTTGGGGAACTTGTTCTTAGCTAGGAAGCAAAACTAACAGCAACAATTTGAAATCTCCCATCTAATTATGATGAATCGGGAGTTTTCTGTCATAAGAATCAAAGAATCAGGAGCCGTTTTCTACATTTTTAATGCATTGTTGCAATTTGCCATCCTGTGTACTTACCATAAAGAGAAGTGATTGGGGATTGTGCTCTTGAAGTTTTTCGACAATTTTATAAGCAATCAGATCAGGCCTAGAATTTAAAAGAAGAAAATAAATTAAAGCCTCATATTATTGATTAATTCACATAGACGTAGGAACTGGGGGCATGTGCCCCCCCTCCAAGAGTTTGCAATAAACAAAGTGCCTTTTTCTTTGTAGAAAATGCCCAATTTTTCTTAAGAAAAAAGGTGCCCTTATAGCGTTGTGCCCCCCAAGTTTGAAATGCTTCCTAAGTCCCTCTTAATTCAACTTGATTCTGATATTCTCTCTTTCGGGGTAACTGACAGAAAACAACAAAAATCCTCATTTTGCTTCTCTCAAGTAAATATGAGAGAAATTATTGAGGAAGTAAAGTCTTCTTCAGATATTTTTTCTATACAAAAACCATGTCACAAAAAATTTGGATTTCATAATTGTCTCATCTTGAGGCTATCTATTTCTATACACATACTCATTAAAGTTGAAATTTTCGTTAGCTTGGTAGTATCCTGCCAAATGGAGTTTGCTTCCTCTACAATATGCATCAATCTGAAATGAAAATAGAATTGTTTGAAAGCTTCACTAGTTGTTTGAAAGTCAGCAAAAAATTAGTTGATAGTCACCAACTGATTCTTTTCACAAGTGACAAATTTCAAGGAAAAGCAATATGATGCCAGTTTTCATAATGTTCCAGAGAAACAATTTCCGCAGTTTAAAATGATACTTCATACTCCTTCATTTTAAAAACTTTTATTAGTTTAAATCTTTTATTACTTTGATAACTTTTATGCTCTTTATACTTGTTATTGATTTTAAACTTTAATTACTTTCTTCTTTTTTCTTTTATACTTCAATTTTCATTTTTATACTTTTTGTGTTCATCTTTTACAACTTTCATATCTTATAAATACTTCATAGTTCATACTGTACTTCTTTATCCTAATGAAAATTACCTTTTCCTTGATTTCCTAGTAATTTCCAATGCCAATCTGAACCCTGATAGAAAGGCACACAGTGCACTTAGTTTCTTTTGTTTTCATTGTTTTATTGGCGCACTGTTCGGTGCACAAAAATTTTACTTTCCATACCAGAATCTGAATGACACCACTATGCACCAAGCAACTTTTTGTGCAAAATTATATCCAAAACAATACAAGCTAGTGCAATAGGTGCTTTCCAGACTGGAAGTTTGTATCTTGAGCATGCTGGTTGAGACTGTACCTAAGACTACATGGAAACTTTGTGGTTGAGAACAATAGATTCAAACAATAGATCCGCTGTTTATTGCCGACCGTGCAGCTTAAGTTGAAAACCACGTACGTTCCTGCACGCACAATATCTTGCACGCACTAGTACAAACTTTCCATCAAAAAGCAACTCAAAAGGCCAGGGAGAACTGATGATGAATGCGCTCTCTAATGGAGAATAAACGAATTCAAATGATTTTGCGTTGCATAATTATAGTCCAGCAGTTAAGCAACTCCTGTTGGTACAAATCAATCAAATCCGCCCTCTACCTGAGCCAAGGCAACTTCCAACATGGGTGCTAGGCCCAAACATTGATGAAAAAGTGGGATCGCATCCACTATCAATATCTCATTTGATCCACCAGCTGATCCAGCAATCAACACGCCATTTACTGCTTTATGTGGATATTTACACGCATGTAGTAAAATCTTGGAATATGCTTTTACTGATACGGTTATTTTCATCTTGATAGCTGCAGTTGTAGCTGTGGTGTTTGATAATTAGACTAGCTCCACTAGCCCCTCTATTTCGCTGTTGTTGTTGTTGCTGATGGCCAGCTCAATGAGGGACTAGTTGCCAAAGAGTATCTCAAATCGGAATTTTGGAGCGGAAAAATCTGCTCCTAACCTGATTGGAGCATTTTGGCGAAAACAATAGCTTATTCCTTTGTAGCCAATCAATTTTTGCTCTCTTTACTTTTTATTCCTCGAAAGCCTCCTTTTCAAAGTGAGGCCAATGCATGGTCCGAGATTTTCAAGAAACGCAATAATGGCGTCGGATCTCCTTGTCGCAGTTCGCAGCTCGATCGAGCAGAAGCCAACGAAGTTGTGGTGATTATGGCAGCCGTTTTTTATAACATGAGCAATGGGAAGAAATGATTGTTTGTGCTCTGACAGGACATGGCAAAGCGTGATGTTTTTGCAAGTTTTTAGAGGCATTTTCGAGCACATCCAACTCTCTGCCGGTGGTGGTTTGGTTGCTACTGTATCAGTCTATCAGTTTAGGCCCACTCCAGGTTGGTCACTTTTCGTTTACATTTAGCTCATGTATTTGAATTCATAACAACAATTAAACTGCAAACAGGTTGCTTGGCATGTGAATACTGAATTTCTTGCCTTTCTGTTGGGCTTTTGTTTACAGCTGTTTACTCTTGAAGTCAGTGGTTTTGGTTTTGATAAATGAATGGATTTGCCTGAGAAGAAATTTGGTAGTCTTGAAAAAGGATTTGCCTAAAAATTTGCTTTACTGTATTTTGTTAGCATAACCAAGAATGGTCCACATTTATAAGTGGCTGAATCCAATAGTTTATTTAACATTTTTATTGCCTTGGTGTGCAAAGTTATATTTTGTTTGGTGTTGGGTTGCACAAAGAAAAACAAAAGGGGGTGACATTTTTGCTTGTGATGTTAATAGTACCCATCGCTTTACATTGATGTAAATGTTTTTAATCCACAGGGATTGTCTAAAGCAAGATAGCTGCTTCATTATTATCAGATCTCATGTCAGTATGCATTTAGATGGCACTCATCTTGGGGAGAGATTGTCTTTCTGATGAAACAAAGCACTGGAACAAAATATAAAGAACACTTCCCTTGAAATTTTCTTGTTTTTCAGATGCTACTTAACTGATTGCTAAAAATGACAATGTATAATGCTAATATTATTTCTAATGTCAAATCTTTGGTTTCTTGATCTTTGGTCACTCTGAACTTTCTCTGAAATTTCAATTTTGTGTTCACTATACATGCTCCAATTTTGTCAGAGTCACAAACTGTTTTCAATCGTTTTCAAGAATGTCCTTGTTTGATGATTACTGATCACAGCAACAACAACCGCAAAAACATCAATTCCGTTCCGTGGTCCGAATTTTAGGCATGCAGCGATTATGAAAACGAGGCTATCAAATCAATCCGATTTCAGATACTGTTTGGCAACAAGTCTCTGTATTAGCGACAGATCAGCTCTTAGGAGCATACAGAGATTGTGGAACCAGTCTATTTGATAATCTACTTAGGCCAATTTCTGTCATTAGTGAAGTATTTACATGAAGTACCATTTTCTCCTTCGCAGCTACATAGATCCTGGGCGATAAAACAATAAAATTGTGGAAACTTTACTTATTAAATTCTGGAACTTTGACCTTCAGTATCCTGACTTTCTAGCGTTTTTCTCTGAACTTATAAAATTCAGAAACTTTGAGAACGTATCCGAAAGAAAAGAAGTGTGAAACATTGCGAAAATTTCTGTAAAAGTGAGTCCAATTTCAGAGCCTCGTTTTCAACTTATTGCTTTTTCCAAACCGAAATCGAAAACTCGAAGAGCTCCACGTATGTTTGCAGCAAAGGCAGTAGAATAAACAATTTATACCGAAGATAACAGGAAAGGTTGCAGAAGGAGGGCTTAAAAAGCTGATAGAAGGATGCTGTATTGGACCTGATACTTCAAAACATTCCACAGAATTGTTAAAGTCAAGACCAAGACAGTTAAAGTGGAAAGAAAATTTAGGCCCTGAACGAAAGCTAGCAACAACAACAGAGTACAAGGATGCCTGACAACGACATTGCAGATTGGTTTCGCACAATACCCATTGTTACAAGATGGTGGTTCATTCTTTCTATTGTATTCCCAATTGCAGGGAGACTTGGTCTCCTAAATGCAATGTATATGTTTTTGAGCTGGGATTTGGTTGCTTATAAATTTCAGGTTGGTTATTACGTATGATGGTATGATGCATGCAAGCTCCTCAAAACTGAATTAAAACCATTAGCATTATTAAGAAGGCTGGTTGGTCAAACACATCCATCCAATATCACACCACACTTTACAGCCAAAAAGAATGAAAAGTTTGTTTTTTCTAAAGTTTTTAACGATTAATTGGTGGTAGGAATCAAGAAACAACTATCAGTATCATGATGCTTTTCATCAAATGTGGTTTGTTTATTGGAATAAAATTATTTGAAAGGTCAAGAATAACGAAACCACAAGTGATTTGAACATCAATCTGATCTTTCAACATCTCACATGGACAACATTTTCCTTATATCGCAGCTCTTGAAGAACATGTATTCATTGAAAATTTTAAGAGAATTGCGTTGAGCTTGAACATAGTGAATGTACCAAACAATGAACTGTGTTTACAATTCCAAGAGTTTTTAGACGTGTCTCCAGAAGCATTTATTGCGTATGGCACTAACTTTCAGGACCAAAATGTCCCTCACTTTATCAAAGTTTGCTTCATGTGATACAGAGAGAGAATTTTTAGATGTTAGATAATATGCATAGACAAAGTTTGCAGGCACATTTTTTGGAAATTTTGCGCTTGCATGTGCATAAAATTTTTGGTGAGGTCTGTCCAATTGTCTGAAGACAAGACCTGTGCTACCATTGCTCTTGATATTGCTCCATGCCATAGATATTTGGGGTATATAGCATTTATTGTGAGCTGATATTATATTTGCTGTTAACTCTTTTTTTTTAACTTCTTTCAGATATGGAGATTATTCACATCAATTGTTTTCTTTCCACTAAGTCCAATGAATGGCTTTCACTATCTCATCAACTTATATTTCTTGTACAACTATTCAACAAGACTGGAATCAGGTAAAGGCCTTATTCATCTATGAAAGAAAACCTTTTTTGATCTGTACTTAAAGGGAATCTACATAATCAAAACCTGGCCCTTTCCAAATTGAAAATATAATCTATTGAATATGATAACTTTGACATGTACGGCTTCATTGTGGAGCCAAAGAAACAATAGATGCGTAGGCATTTTCTTCAGCCTATCTATAGCAGGTACAAGATATATATATAGCTATTTCTTTTTATTTTAAACTTTATTTGTTTGGCATACTGAGTGATAATGCCATTTGAAGATGCTTTTGCCACTTGTACAATACAGTGCTGCTAAGGTTACAGTAATGTTGCCATATTTAAAGCCATACTGCTGCCAAGGAAGATGTAGCTGCATATAAAGTGCATGATTCTATTCTGTGAATTGGAGCTAACCAGCGTATCTTGGTAGTAAATTACTTACTGTTAAGGTATGTTGGAGAGCCACTGTTGGAGAACTGCTAAGCAATATAGTATTGCCCAGGGGGCTACTCAGGTATAATCAGGATAGGGGTGCCCAGGACAGGGTACAAAGCAGTGACTCAAAAAGTAATTTTTGCATGAAAATAGACCAAAGAAATGGGTTTTCTGGCCCAAAATCCCTGAAGGTTATGAAATCAGTATCTTAAATCTGTGCAAAGTTTCCTATAATTGATAAGATTTCCTATCATCTGTTTGGATCTTTAATGATTTTCCCTTTTTCCAACTTTTGCTCATATTTAGGACCCAAAAAAGTAATCCTGAATTTCAGGAGCCCAAAAAGTTCTAGCTGTACAATTTATTGACCCAAAAAAGCTTTGCCCAAATTTTAGACCCAAAAGGTAACCTGAGCTCCCCTATCCTAGATATACTAGAGTACCCACTGGGACTATTGCCTGACTGCATCTTACAGTCAAATATTGTATCATAATAATTGCCTCTTTCTTTTGCAGGCTTGTTTGATGGCAGACCAGCAGATTACCTATTTATGCTGATGTGCAATTGTCTTGCATTGATTGTATCCTTTTTGTGTCTTCAGTTTCACTTTTCTTCTTGACTTAAAAGGCTTTCAAACTTTGTGTTTTCCTGATTCTTCACCTTATGAGCAATATAGATTTTTGCAAACATAAGGTTGTATGTTTTAAATTTCAGTCCACAATGTTGATTTGAATTATTTGAGTTCTCCTTAACATTTGTATTAGATTATTGGATTCATTGTATTCATCCCAGTAAGTGGTACTTAAAAATATTTTCTATGATTTTTATGTGAATGAATTGAAACTCTATTCTTTGTTTGAAATATTTACTTTGAACCAAGCAGAATTGCTATATTTCTACTGGATGAGTCAATAAAAAGGCCCAGCATTTGAAAGGCTACGCTCCCTGACTTTACAAACAATTATATTTTGCAATATCTGATTGAATAGCTTACATGTTAAATTATTTGTAGAGTTTTTTCCTGGCTTGAAATTGGTCACTCTTTTCAGATTCTCAGAGGCATTTTCTAAAAGATCACTTTATGAAAGCTCAAAAAACGTGCTAAAATCATTGGCATGCTTCCCTAGTATGCTTACATCACAGTGATGAATTGGGCATGCTTTAACACATGCTATCCTCTGGGGGGAAGAGACAGTCTTCCCCCTAGTATGAATAACTTAGTCAGGGGGGGGGGATTAAATTCTCCAAAGAGGGCAAACTACTTGAATGAGAACATACAAATGTCATTATTGCCAGGAAGGAGAACAAAGGCAAATCTTGCTTGCCGTTTTCACTTGTTTTAGCAGGTTTTCTAAAGGGGCTTCCTCTTCCTGCAGAACATCCCCATTTCAACAGGAGAGAATGGCTGATTAACGCCAGAGAAATTATTGAACCTAATTGGACATATTGGAAATTTAACAAATAGTTTTCAATGTCATTGCTTTGATATTTAGGGGGTAGCATTTTTTCAAACACGGGGCCTTTTTATTGACTCGCCCAATATATTTCATTTAAGTCTGCTGTATTCCAGGCATTGTTTTGTTTGATTATTTTTGATCAATAACACATAATTGTCTTCTGTTTTAGTTCTTAATGGATGCACTCATTCTTAGTGTGCTGTATGTCTGGTGTCAAATAAACAGAGATACAATTGTTTCATTTTGGTTTGGCACACAGTTCAAGGTAATTACTTTGCTTTCTCCTTACTTCATTGAAACCAATAAAAAGTGACTTCTTTTCCTCTTTGTATATGATAGAAAATATTGTTTTAAAAGAGTTTGCTTTTCATATTATTTATGCTATCTATTTCAATGCCTTTCAGACTGCCGAAGAAAGTATTGCCAGTGGAACTAGATTTAAACATTACCATTTAAAGATTGGAGGCAAATTTTAATATTTTGATTGTTCGAATTTGCAGGCAATGTATCTTCCATGGGTATTAGCTGCTTTCAATATGGTTCTAGGACAAGGGTTAGTATTATTTTGCATCCTTGAAAATGGAATGCTTTACTAATTCATAAACTTAGCATTATTATAAATCACTGATCAGTGTTGTAAATCAGGAAATGACATGTTAAGTTCCTCGATTCTCTTACAGACAAGTTGCTGATTTTAGACCAGTCAGTTCATGACGTTTTGAGCGATAATTCTGGTCTTTAACTGTTGAGATTGAGATTGTTTTTCAATGGTTTTGGAATCGTTTCATAAAACTTCAATGGGCTACAAACGAATCGCTGTTTATTTTCTGAAGAAATCTTTCTTGAATGCAACTTTGTTAACAGAAAATATCCATGAATTGAAAACATGAAAAGTGAGCTACAAGTTGGTGCGGGGATTCTCGCTGCGAACAAAAGCGCTGACCAAATTTTTTAGATCATTGGAAATGTTCACTCGTGAAATTTACTGTTATTGTGAAGAGAAAGATTGCATCTGATGACCTTTGCTCGGAAAATGTTTTAAAACCGTGCTGGAAAATCATATAGAAATGGTTTTTTTGTCAAGTCATCTGATAATTTTTGTGTGTTATCGTTCTTCTTCTTTGAATATCAACGAAAAAGTTTTATCCAAAAACACGTTTTCTTGCAAATTTCTTGGGCGCCCCTAATTCCATGCTTTAAGGTGCACATCGTGCGTTACGTCACTGAGTAACTTGAATCTAAGTCTATCTTTCATGAATTTGCAACGAGATAACCTATATTATATGGCCCTTCTATTTGTCATCTATAAGGACTCTAAGGATTAGCTGAATTTTAATGCCACCTACAACCAGCATTGTTACAGATAGGTTAAGATTGCGTTCACACGATACCGAGACTATTTGAAAATGGTATGAAATTGTTACGGTTAGGCATTCTGTTTGCACGAAAACGGCACATTATTTGCCGGCTCAGAATGAAAGCTGTAGAAAAATTTGAAAACAGAGCTCTAACCGGCATACAGTTTGAAACAGCGTTGTATGAGAGCACTGGAAAACGATGGCAATTGAACAGGTTTCAACATTTTCACAACCGAACAAAACTGATTGATTATTAAGGCGTAGATGAACTTCTTTGCCATCAAGATCCAGCCTCTTTGTCGCGGAGATTACATGGAGATCGGTGTCATCATTCTTAGATTTTACCGTGTCAACGTTCCTGAGGATAGACTTATGACATAGTCTCAATTATCACAATCACAACAGCAACAGCAACTATTTTTTTTATTTTTGCTTCAAAGTGGTACATAATTTTCAACGATAATTTGAGAGTCCATGAGTCTATCATAAATGGCGATAATTGCGACTATGTAATCAGTCCATGGTGTAGGTATTGAGATTATTTAAACAGAGAGCAGAATGATGAAATATCTTGATCAAATTGCTGCTTTTTGCCTTTTTTCATCCATTATCCGGTGTTTTCTTCGTTCTTGATAACCACATCTGTTTATATTCATTTCAATATTCCTTCGCAGCGGCGTTATGGAGATAATTGGCATCTTTGTTGGTCATTTATATTTCTTCCTTGCTTTCAAATATCCTCAAGACTTTGGTGGCATGCAGTTGATCAAGACACCACAATTTTTGTAAGTTTCCATATGTCATTATAATATCCTTGGGAGAGCATTTTATTTCATGGTTTTGCAGACAATCTCCAAGTAAATCCTGGTGCAAAGACTTTAAGAATATTTATGATCTTAGTGAAGCAGGCGATTTATTTTCTATTTTGCTTTCTATCAGATGTCATCTTACCCGAGAGTGTACGAAATATGTAGCGTTTGTGAACAAAAATGTTTTATCGAATCACACCAGTATTGGAAGTTCTTCAACCATCGCACATTTATCGAGAGTACACATAAATGTGACTTCAACTGACCGTATTTTAGGAGTAAAGGAAGGCATGAAAATTAATGTGATTATACGCTGGTTTTGATGAATCTTGACAGGTCTTAGAACTGCCGTTATCAATTAAATCCTTATTTTCGCCACTTTGCGATCTCGATAAAATAGCAAAAAATATTAGCGATACCAATCAACCCCAATCAACATTCGAATCACTGATTTTGGCCGATTAATCTATTTCGTGTGACAGACTTTCTCGGTGCACTTTTCTGGGTCACTGCCACGATGTTAGATATTAAATAAAACGCACATGCAATCTCGTCTCGTAGTTTTACAGTCTAGAAATTGTTGAAAGAAAGAACATGAACACAACTTTACTTGCAAGCTTGCACAAAATGCAAAAGTAAACAGGTTCCCTTCTACATGTTGTTTCTTTCCAGATATCGTTACTTGCCAAATCGACGCGGCGGAGTTGCCGGATTCGGCCAAGCCCCTACCGGCAGACGTGCAGATGGTGGGAATCAAGGGGGCCATCGTTGGGGTGGCGGAGGACGTCGTTTGGGAGATGATTAACGGACAGATGAACTAATGGTTTTATCAACAGAAAGAGTATCGTACTATTCCATTACTACATTACTACATTTCATTGTATTCCTTTAAAAGTACTCAAACTCTTAGGAAATCTTTTAGTAAATATTGGTTTGTGTATGCTGTATAATGTAACTAGTGGTTTAAATGTAATGGTACTTGATCTTGATCAAATTTTGGGAATATGTGAAACGCAAACTTCCTTTCCATAAATTATACGTCACTCATGAAGCCAATTTCAGACGTTAAAGAGGTAGCTAGTGGAGCAAATTCACTCTGGAGACGAGACTGGTGAAACGTAGAAATTATCCCTACCATTTAGGCTCTTCTTGGATGACCATTTAGTGAAAAATTCGAACACATCTCAAATGAATAACGTAGTTGGCATCTCTTACTTACAACCGTCAACTGATTTGTTATTAAGCTCAGAAGTTCCAGTGACTTTAAATCGGTACCATGCAAGATCACGGCTCTCATATGCAAAACGTGTCACTCCTTTTCTCGTTTCTTGTTGCTGACCTTGATTATCGTGCAACTAAAAGCGGTGTGCCTGGAAACTTGCATACTAAGTAGTGCATATGAGAAACAGCAATGACAACAGAGAGTTCTGAAGGTGAGTGGGTAAAATAGGGTCTGCATTTCCCCCGAAAAAGTACCTTGGGAATAGGATGTTTGAGCTGAGACTTGGATCTAGATGAACTGGGAATGAGCGTTCCAAGAGCAAATTAATTATGATGAAACATGCACGCCATATATTTGTCAGATTCAAAAAAAATTTAATCAAATATTGGATGTAAAAGAGCATCAAGGTTAGCAACAAATTAAAAACTAAAAATTACATCGTTTGCTGAAACAAAGAACAACCATCGTGGGCATAAATTATGAGCCAAATTCATTTTCCGATATTTTGAGCTGTTGAGCATGCTGCCCCCCTCCCCCCGTCCCCCTCAATCAATGTAGAAAACTCTGAGAACCTTCCTTACACCGTACACGTCACCAAGAGTGAATAAGGGGGAGAGGTGAATCTTCATATTTGTCTCAAACAATTTTGTCTATGATTGTATTTGTCAGTTTGCCTGAGTTTACTTCATCCACTCCTGTTTCTCCTCTTTGCACTTCACTGTTGTTGTTGTGATGAGGTCTTGTGACCGCCAAATTGGCCAAATTTATTTATTACATAATCAGCTGCAAAAAATGCTGAATGTGCGGAACTTGCAGGATCTATAATGTAATTTTGTCAGATGTCATGGCGCAAGGACAACTCCGAAGAGTGTCAAAATGGTCAAATTATTGAAGAGTCAACCGCTCGTTTACCCTCGTTCACTCTGTTTCTGCTGTCCCATTTGAGATAGACGGTCTCCTCCGTAACACTTCTGTTCCTTTCATTTAAGAATATAAACGCTCTCGAACTGGGAACAGTTTGTATTGTGGGTGAAAACTGTGCCTGTACGGTGTAAACATGGTGCTAGAGTATTTGCAATCAGCTTTAAATTTTGGACGTACACAGGCTTCCTTTTTATTTAAAATGAGCCTTTTTACGGCAAAATATCACTTTTCACTTCTGATAAAAAAGGGTACCAACTTTTATGAACGTTGAATTGATATTACTCTACTCATTACATTTTGGCGTAGGTTGTTCAATCAGTGGATGGCTCTAAAATTGGCGGGGTTGTTAAATTATATGGATACAATACATTGTATGGATACATAAGATTCTAAATATCAAATAGAAAAAATTTAAAAATTGTCCGAAAAGGTGCAGCAGCATGCTGCAGCAAGGTGCTATTTTGTACAATGACGTCATGAAGTGGAGTAGACCATGACATTTGAAATTGACAATCTGAGACAGTGGTGTCAGGAACACCGGGAATAGTCTGGCCTACAGTTGCTGTGGAGCGACGAAAATGAAGTCTTTTGCATCAGTACTCATTTTTGTGCTTGCTTCAAACATTGCATTTGGTAGAAATGATGCCGGAAAAGGTTTTCAGAGTCTTGGCGATGTCATTCGTTCCCTGCCGGCAGAGCAACAGGAAAGCTTGAAAAACGGCCTAAGTAGTGGACAACTTGTGAAAGGCTCGAAGATTGGAGAAGCACAAATGTCAACAGCATGTGCACAAAAGATAGGGGCAATGTTTACTAAAGATTTTAAGGTTCTAATTGGATGTAAGTATGAATGGAAGGAAAAAGAATTTTAAAAAAAATATTTTTGGCGGCAACTAAGTTGTACTGCAAAATGGAGAAAAGATTCAAGATAGCAAACCGGGACGCCGGTGCATAACCGCCCGTCAGTCACAACCGGGTGTGCAAGAAGTCACCTGGTATTTTACGATCGGATACACAGGTACACAGAACAATAAAAAAATCTTGACTTGACCGATGGTGCGCCATCGAAAATATTCGACCAGCTCACCAGCTGCATGCATGTGTCTCAAAGCTGTGGTGTGCACTCACATACATGTGGGTCCATTATACAGCTAGAGAAACTCGCCCGAACGGGAGACCCGTCTCCTGAACGGGAGACCGTCTCCCGAACGGGAGACAAATCCTTGAAAATTGTTAATTTTAGGTCTCCTGAACGGGAGAAAGATGCAAAAAAATCAAGTTTTGACAATGAAGGAGTCTCCGGGGCGGTTTCATGTGTCGATTGTTGAAATCTACGCCTCAAAACATGGGGGTTTATGAAAAAAAACTTGATGTCACCGTGTTCTATTTCCTCAGAATGAAGGTTCATCTTCTATGACATCATCTCCATTGTCTTCCATTGTTTTCCTTCTTTCCGCAGTGTTTCCAGGTTGAGCAAAGCGTTTTGATGTAGGGGAAAAAGGGGTTGATCTGCCAAATTTTGGAAAAGGCTCGCTCTGGGTAGAGAATCGTTCATGGGAAGAAAATTTCATGAGTTCTCTTTTAAAAGAATGATGCATGATGCATAGATACGAATCATGAAACGATAAAGTCTTTATTGAGAATCTTTCATATGCCTTTTCATTCTCTCTTAAACGTTTTAATAAAATTAGATATACCCCCTTTTTCCCTGCATCAAAACGCTTTGCTCAACCTGGAAACACTGTGGAAAGAAGGAAAACAATGGAAGACAATGGAGATGATGTCATAGAAGATGAACTTTCATTTTGAGGAAATAGAACACGGTGACATCAAGTTTTTTTTTTTGTAAACCCCCGTATTTTGAGGCGTAGATTTCAAAAATCGACACGTGAAACCGCCCCGGAGACTCTTTCATTGTCAAAACTTGATTTTTTGCATTTGTCTCCCGTTTAGGAGACCTAAAATCGACAATTTTCAAAGATTTGTCTCCCGTTCGGAAGACGGTCTCCCGTTCAGGAGATGGGTCTCCCGTTCGGGCGAGTTTCTCTAGCTGTTATAGGGTGTTTGATATCCGCATAACCGTGCGTTTTTAGCTCTGATATCCGTTAACCGAGCAATTTTGTCGGCCATAACCGTAGGTAGCGATTCCGCAACAATCTGTAACCGCTGTGACCCCCTGTTGGGAGGTACTTAACTTAATGTTTACAGAGGTACATCCACAAAAGAATTTTAGAAATTGCCTTGTTTTGATACCTGGTGCCAGAAAAAGAGTACTAAATACTGTACTCAGAATCTACATCAAACTTCAAAATCTACTGACTCTATGCGCCGTGCTTTAAGCATTCAAAAGCTTTTTTTTCAATCTCAGTAAACTACATGGGCTGTGTGACTTCAAAAACCCGCAAAAATGTGTATTTTGAATTAATTGCCAGAAACCCAAGCAAAAAAGTGGCCAAACCTGCAACCTGTGACACATCTCAAAACCCAAAAACCTGTACAATTTGAATGTAAATCCCAAAACCCAAGGGCTAGAATTGACCAAACCCACAACCCATCTAACCCATTAAACCCCAAAGCTCCCCGCTGTTACCACTGATTCAGATGATATGAACAATGATGCTGTATGTTTAAATGTCAAATCTAAACTGTTGGAATTTTATAGCTGAATTTATTTTGGTGAAGAAAATTTGCAGTATGTATGTATGAAACATCAACTACTGTATATGTTGTTGAAAACAGTAAGATCTGGCAGTTGACTTTGTTGCCTTGATAATAAATACTATATACTACTTCTGATCAATTATTATTTTTCATAGATCTTGATGCGATAGGAAAGCCTGGTAGCGGATTATTTTTGGGCAATGGCTATTGGCCTGGATCTTTCTCTGAATGTCACCAAATTGCCGATTCAAAATACTGTGTTGCTGGGTTTCAAGCAAATTTCAAAATGTTTGGAAATGTATCAATCTATAAAGTAAGCATCTCTTGCTCTGCAGTTCATCTCTGAGTGATAGATCAAAAAGGGTATTTTTTTAAATTCTGCTAAAATTTACGATACATCAACTTTACAAGCTCTGTTTACAACTACTAGGACATTGGGTATTGATTCAGACCTTTTGTTTGAGGTGTGTGATCACAGTCACACACACAGGCACACATCACACTCGCACACACAGACAAAAGTGTTACTAATCAACAGACAAAAGTTTATTGGCCCTTTAAATGAATTGAAATTTGGAGACACACCAATAGAATATGTTGCTGAAGCTAAATGCCTAGGAGTAAAACTAGATCAAAAGCTCTCTTGGCGACCTCAAATCAATGATGTAACAAAATCATTTAATGCAAAGGTAAAAAGGTTAAAGAGTATGAAGTATCTCCAAAAGGTTTTCCTGGAAGAGATCTATTTTAAAACTATCATCCCATCAGTTACCTACTGCTTGGCTGCCTGGGGATCATGCAGCGAGGGTCTTTTCCAAGAAATTGAGAAAATTCATGTGCGGGCTGCCAAAATCATTCACGGTATTGCAAGTGACAATGCTGATGAGGATATATTACGAAAAGCTAAATGGGACACAATATCATATCTTTATAAAAGAAAACTATTGATTATCATGCAAAATGCACATCTACAGAGATTGCCTGGCCGGATTTGTGATCTATTCGATAAATGTAAAAACACTAATCGTCACCTTAGGAGTGGCACAAAGTTTAATGTCCCTGAGTACAAAACTGATGCAGGGAGAAACTCGATTCGCTATAGAGGACCATTACAGTGGAATCCCCTGAAGGAAAACCAAAAGGAAAAGACAATTGACTCATTCAAGAAATCAATCGGGAAATTTAGAGAACAGATGCAGAAAATGTCATTTGCTAAGGGTACAGGACAACTTTTGAACAAAAAATTGGATTTTAAGTATTTTTAACGTTTTATTTTATTCTTAAACTGTATGAACATTACTTTTAATTCTTAGATAGCAGGTCCCCATCAGCTGCAAGCTGACATTAGTTAAACCTGCTTCACCAAATAGATATGTATGTATGGCACATACAGATTGAGGTATCCATGCGTTTTATCGCACACGCAAAACTATCTTTTGTGCTTACTTCACTTTGTTTGAGTTTCATTTGTGTTTATCTATGTTTCAAAACATAATAAACATCACTGACATTGTTCACACTTTTCCAGGGCATGTGATCACCCACCTAAAATGGTCTACAGGTGCAAATGCTGCATGCTTACCATATTTCTCATGAAAAGAAATGTAAGGCCAAACACCATTTTCACAGACATTTATTGCAGTTTCCCAGATTGCAAAAACTGTTATTTGATGAGGCTGGAGTGTTATGCTTTAATGTCATCCTGAAGAAGCCATGATTTTAATTTTAAAAAATCCCATAATTTTTATAGAGCTCCAGCTGTAAAATTTTGATTTGGGAATTGGGCTTTGATCGGACTTGAAAGAATTTCTATGCCTTCGGGATGTAATACTGTAATAGATACTCCCTTATTTGATTGAGAATTGACTTCTTCTCAGTGGCAAACTTTCAACATAAAGGCTGTTACCAGTGGCGGCGCCACGGGGAGGAATGGGGGGGGGGATTTGTCCCCCCCAATCCCAAAGGTCGGCAAAAAATTGTCAAAGAAAAATGGCATACAATTAGTTGGGTATACCTTTAGATTGAAAAAATATGTCAAAATCCCCCCCATTTCTCTCATATTTTTTAGAGCTGGCGCCGCCACTGGCTGTTACTTCTCATGATGGAAGGGCATTTTCTGAGGTTATATTTGGTGTGTTCTCAAAAACATTTTTGTACCAGTCTTTACCAGTCTTGACTTATGTTTGAAAAATATTCAGACTTGAAAATCTTCAGTAAAAAGTTCAACCAATTCTAGAGAGTTTATTTGCATATTAAAGTTTTTTCATTCTCTTTCAGGCACCAGGAATAATGGGAGTCTGCATGCCAAACGTTTGCTCACCAAGTGATATTCGATTAGCACTAAACTATATTAGCACTAAAAGTAAGGGAGTTGTTTTTCTCTTGCTGGTAAAATTTGATCCCATGCATTGTATTTAAAGATCATCTCTTGATTTGTTTGCCATTATTTCAAGACACTTGTTATGCTTCCATTGTGTTTATATAGGTAAGAAACTTTGGCTCATTTCTGAAGCCGTATTAGCAACTTAATGTTGGTTGTGTTCCAAATTTGATTGCAGTTGGTTGATATCATACAAATGTACCAGGTGTGAGCGAACTTAAGATATCTTTTGATTTCTTCAAATGACATTTCTGACCCCCGACTCAAAATTAGCACCTCAGTTTTGTTCCAGATGCAAGTTTTCACACTCCTGTTGCTTGTAATGCTGATTTTGTGTTGATAGAAGTTTGAAAATTATTTGGGATTTGAGTGTGGCTGTGTGATGAATAAAAGAGGTTGAAAAAGTTGCACCCTGAATGAGTTTTGCTGTCAAACTCTTTCAGATATTTCTTTAAATTTTCAAGTATTTTGTAATCATAAATTCAAGAGCACCAGGAGTGTGAAACTTTGACTAAAATTGTACTTCTGGCTGCGGGAAGAAATTACTCGTCTTCCAAAGAAATATTTGAAAAGAGGCTTTTAGTAATTCTTAATTCATTTTTTAATCATACATTTTACTTTTGACAGTTTATCCAACTATTGGTAAATACATTTCCTTTCCTGCTGTTGGGGTACTATCACAGTATGGAGGCAATGTTCAATGTGAAGATGTGGATAAGTCATATTCTTCAGGTGCTGTTGCCACATTGTAAGTATATACAGTATAACATCAAACCCAGGTGATTTTTTGAGAATCGATGCTACTAGATGACCCAACAAAGTGACCCAAGAGATTTGAAAATGCTTTTTCCATTTCATATGTGAAACAGAAATCCTCCGAAATCAGTGATTCAAACTTTGTTTGGTAACTAAATGGCCTGGATACATCCCTGTTATTTTTCGCCATTTTTATTGATAGGGCAAATCGGCAAAAATAAGGATTATTGAACTAGGAAGATCTAGTGCCCTTTGAAATTCATCAAAAGCATTGGATTAATATGATCAGCACAAGACAATAACAAAAATGCTTTTTCCATTAGCTCGAGAACTGGCATGTTAGATGGTAATTCCCAGTGCACACAAAACAATTCTCAACAGCGAAACATATTTATTCTAATATCACAAGGCAGTTTTTGGATGCATCCAATCTGAGTTACATGTTCCCAGGATGATATGCACATTGTGTTGCTGCATGGCAGCTGATAAAAATCTATCCCTTGCCTTTGATGATTTTTGACTAGCTTTTGAAGTTCCTGTATTCACTGAATCCTTTTTTGGCCAATTTACAATCTTGTAGCAGAAAAGAGGTGATGATCTAGCCTAGCTTTTCATCTACCAAACAATGTCTGAATCACTGATTTTAGTTGATTATTTGTTTAGTGTGTCTGATTTCCATGGTTCACTTTTTTTGGCTTGCCCGGTATAATAGAGGATGATATCTTTCCAGATGTTTTATATGCTCTCGAATTATCAATATTTTTACTAACTATCTTATCGTTTAATTTTCAGGATCATTTGCGGGATTCTTTGTGCTCTATGTTTATTTGGAACTATTCTTGAAATGCTGTTTGATGCTCTTGAATCAAATTTTTTCCTTGTCAAAAGAAGCAAGGCTCTTCGTCCCAATCAAAGCACACAAGGATTTGATGATGATGAAGAAGATCTGCTTCATAACGATAGTGGTGAAAACGATGAGGATCCCTTACTATCAAGGCATCAAGTCATGATTAAAGTCCCTCAAACATGTATGTAAAGAATATTGTAAACATGCTTGATGTTAGAGCCAGTGACCCACCGCACGCCCAAAGCCTAGGGGTACTGGATTGTTAAGTGATACTGGGCATGCTGCTTATATGGGTGGGTTTTTATCTGAAATTCTCCACATATGGGTCTGTTTTAACCATTCATTCTGGTAGATGGGTAGGGTTTTTTAGAAATTCATCACAACTGAAGAAATTTGAAAAGACATTCGCATCTGCATATCGACAAAATTGATGTACATGCCCAGGAGGTACTTAGTGTATTTGTCCGACGGGGATGTGCCATTTTTCAGGGTATCGTTTTCACCTATTTTTTGTAGAACGGGGTATCTAAAGAAGGCAGTTTTTCTGGAGATGGTTGTCAAAACATGTTAAAAGGTGAAATTTGTTAGATTGGATTATTAATAGGTGTGTAAAAGTTAATTGATGCCGACTATCTATCAGAAACATCATAAATGTATGTTACAATGTACAGAAAGGATTTTAAAGAAAATATAAGCTAAATAAAACATAAGCCAGAAATGAATGTTTTACACTATCTACAGTCACACTCAGTTATGTAAGTTCGTACTGTAATTCTTTTTTGAAAGCTGTCAGTGATTAGGATTCTGAGGTAATGTTTGCCACAGCTACTGTGACGTAATGTTTGCCACAGCTTTTGTCCCAAATATCTCACAGTTTCTATACCATAAGAAGTCGTCCTGGCATTAGGAATGCCAAGAATATTCTTATTTCGCAAGTCATATTGTACATCTCTTGCCTCAAAAATCTCACTCATAAAACTTGGATTCGGGTTCTTTGATTTCTATCATCAAACACTGTAGATTGCGTTTGGTGAATGTCTGTCAAACACAAAACTGGAATCCCTACAGAGGTTGCAAAACAGGGCACGCAGACTAATTGAATGCGCAAGGCACAAACATGGCTGGGTATGTGATTGGCTCGATGTACCCAATCTAATGAAATATGACAGGCTAATTGCTACATACAGAATAGATAATGGACTCTGCCCAGAGAACCTCAAAGATAAATTCACACCTAGGTCGAATATTTCGAGATATAACACAAGAAAAATTGATGATTTCGAAATTCCTCGGCTTCGTCTTGAGTACTGCAAAAAGTCTTTTGGATACCAGGGGGCAAGTGCCTGGAACGAGATCCCAAAGCAATACGAAACTCTGCCCCATTGAGCTCCTTCAAAGTAAGATTAAGGGAGCTCTTGAGGTAGAGCGACACAAACACAACCACTTGGAAGAGCAGCTTTATTTTTTCTTGGTATAATTAATATTTATATTTACTTTGTTATGCTGATAGGGTATTGTGTCTAAATAAGAATAAAATGAAATGAAATACTGTATTATCTAATTTCAGCACAGTTTTGTCATCAGCGTGAATGTTTTTATATACAATTCTGAGCGCTCTTTCTCGGATTTTATTCACTGTTGCATTGAGACGAAATGAAGAACATTCGAATGACTTGAGTCACAATTAGTTGTTCGAACCATGACGTGTATGCATCGAAATATTGATTATGGGATTCGAAAGGACATGCTAAAAACCTGCCAAAATTTGGCGACCGGCCTCCGACCCCACTCCCAACCCAAAGGTATCTGTTGAGGTCTAATCTCCTATCGACAACAAGAGATGCCCTTGGGAACGAAGTTGCCAGGTAATGCGAATTTTCAAACGTCTGAACCAGAGAGATTACTCATCTTGCTAGTTTGAACGTTTTTTGGCACACCCCGGATGACTTTCCTTTTTCTTTGCAGTAAGGAATGTTGCTGATTACTTCATTTGTTTCTCGCTGATCAAGAATACGAAAGCAGTCATGAGTACAGATGCACCCCCGGGAGCAATACTTTCAATAAATGGTATTCGTACAATCAGTATGACGTGGGTTATTCTTGGCCATATGTACGCTGTTGGAATTACAGCCGGGGGAATTGGTGAGTCAGACTTTAATTTTCTCTTTGCTACGTTTTTTCTTCGTATTAAAGAAAAATGACCGACATAACGATCTTGTTGCAAAATGAAACAAAAAGCCACGTGTCTCTATTTTTCTGATTGTTTTTGATCATCTATTGAGATTATCAAATACAATGGAATACAATAGGCTGTATTTAGATTGCCCAAGCCCCTATCCTTAAGTTGCCTTATATCTCCGTTATTTGCCTTTAGCATAGCATAGGGCATAGAGCATTTGGCTCAAATCTTTCATATCTTTGAAAAGGTAGGTGTAAAATTGTATCACATTTTCTATGAATTGAATGACTTGAAAGGAACTTAAGGTAACTTGCTGTAAATTTGCCGTGGCAATTTTTTGATATCTTGATTATTTTGAAATTGGCAGCATTTTGATTATTGCAAAAATTTATCGAAAATTTTGGAGAAACTAAAGTCATCGTAAATCTTAAAGTACTCGGTGAAAATGGATACGGTCTTCAAGAAAACGATAGTTTATAAAGTTCTACAATGTAATGGCAAGCAGAAAGCTGTAGCCTTTCTGGTTAAGGACTTAGGAATTTGATGACGTCATAGCCTCAAAATTGATAAATGCCGCAATGATGAAACGAATCAAAGTATCAAAAATAGCAGATTTCGAGCAAATTGCCCGAAGTTCCTATCAAGCACTTTAATTCAAAGAAAACTGTAATTAATAGAATTTTACACCCAGCCTTTTAAGATTTGAGCCGTATTTTCAGTGGGTTGAAGATGAGGTCAACGAAATTCCGAAACAGATTTTATAACACAATGTCATCAGTTGCTTTTGATTCACACCGCAATTCGAAGCAATTTTTATTCACACCGCAATGTAATGACAAAGGTTATTCCCTCTACCAGTAATTCAAAACAAACAAAGTTGCAAAAGTTGCTGTGAAACCAGCAGTGCAAATTATTACCTTGTGCACACGAAGGGTGGGTTTAAGAGAAGTGGTGAGGTAGTAACGAAAGAAGAAGGGTGAATCTAAATCTAAGGAGGTGTACTTTGTTTCTTCGTTTCAAGAGCTGAATATCAATTGCTTTATTTTAGTCCTAAACATTCAATAATCGCAATGCCTTCTGCACGACTTCTGAATCAAATAAACGATATTTTGCCAGGCAGATCTTTAAATGTGCCTTTCTTCTTTCGTCATGAACTCGTGATTTCGCTCATAAACCACGATTCGGGTGCACAAGGTGAAAATTTGCCCTTCCAGTTTCAGGGTAACTTTTGCCGCTTCGTAGCGAGAATTGAATTACAAACAATTTATCTTCACCATTGAAGGCTATCTATTGACCTTGCTCAAAAAGCTTCTCAGTTCGTTTGCAGCTCATACTGAGGATCGTTTGCAATTTTGCTCGAATGCTGTTGATGATTTTTAAATTCTTTGTTGCAGAGAACATGACGGACCTTGCAAAACTTGTGAATAGATTCACTTTCTTGCCAATTGATAATGGATTCTATTCTGTGGATTCTTTCTTCGTGCTAAGGTTTGATTAACTTTTGTGTGTTACATTTGATACCAAGGAAAAAGGCAGGTGACGCTTAAGCCTCACCTTCCAGTTGCAGAGGCTGGCAGAGGTGTCGGGGTGACGGCAGGTGAAGTGAAAGCTTCCTCGTGCAGTGCCCGCAATGCTAAACGACATGCAGTCTCCTGCACTGCGGTCTCCCTCGCATTGACAATTGATTGCCTTTCTCTATGCACGTTACTAAAACTTTCGCAAATATTGTATTAAAAAGCGAATGTTTCTGCTAACCGCCGTGGAACTGTAAATTTTCGTTCACTCTGGATAATGAATTAGAACAGCAGCTTGTGTAAAAGGTTAAATTGTACCTCTTGAGAAGAAAACTAAAGCATGAAAATGTAAGTCGTGAAAACAATTCTCGCAGCAGATATATTTGCAATTCTGAAACATGAATAATCATTTTACATTGTTTCTTTTTACAAGTGTTTGTGTGATGGTGAGAGATTGATTTAAAGCTCAGCTTCCCTTTCAAATTTATTTTACCTTTCTTTTCTTTATTGCAGTGGTTTGTTAGTTTCTTATTTGAGTTTACGAAGATTGAAGGAGAAAGGAAAACTGCCAATTTGGAAATTTTACCTTCATCGCTTTATCAGGTGAGTTTACATAGATACTTAATACCTCTTTTGGATATAATGATTCAGAAAATTTTATCGTGAGACTTACTTTGCTTAGACCTATTTGTAACTGAGTCCAGACCTTTATAGCAAGATCTTTCGAATAACCCGGATAGCAAGAACCCATGACTATCCCAAAGATCATTCACATGGAACATTAAACTAAAACTGCATCTAAATAAACAAATATTTTAGGATCATGCTAGTCACCGCAGGGTGAGTGGCCGAATGGCTTATATAGTCTTCATCAGATGACTGAACTTAAGCTCGGTCGAGTGAGGTCAAACTCCAGATGGGTGACCTCGGAGGCCTGACCTCACAACTCACTGGTAAATAGCGGATAAAAATCAGGTAAATAGCTGCCACTGAGTTTCTACATTTTTCATTTCATTTTCAATTTTTTAGGCATGGTAGCCCCTCAGTTAGAGAAAACTGCTTTACAGGGGGCCATGCATTTAAATACACTAAAAACTAAGTTAAATGTTTTACACTTATGGATACAATAAAAAAATACATTAAATGTAGATAAAATGAAAGAGTTCATGGTTCATGTAAAACGATCCATCTTATATCTAGCGCGATTTAATCAGCCCTTCCTGGAAATTCCTTAGTGTTGGCGCTCCTGTTAATTCATTCTGCAACCCGTTCCAGAGACTGGCCCCTCTGAACTACGAATGATAGATTTCCCTAAGCATGACTGTTAGTTTTAAATTAATGAACTAGCAACTGTTTAAGACTAACAATTATGTTAAGGTAACTATATCATTCGTAGAAGCTCCGTAACAGTCATTTACCAGAATAAACCGCTCTCGCCAGTCTCCTCTTTTGATGGTTGAAATGGCCTATTCTCAGCTCATCAGAGAACAGTACCCATTCCAGAGGCGATATCTTTAGTCATCCATTTTTGGTATTTTTGGTTATTGGTTGTTTTACCCCCGTCTTTTTTTGCAGATTAACTCCAACGTACGGCTTCGTGATTCTTTTCTTCACCAATGTCTACCCAAGAATGAGCGAAGGTCCTTTGTGGTCAACACTCACAGCAAAATTGGCAGTTGTGCCATGCAAGACCAAATGGTGGACAAACTTGATCTACATCAATAATTTCTACCCAACTAAACTTGGAAAAGAAGTATGTTCCATTGTTAGTTTGTGACTTATTATAAGGAATTTTTCATGAAAAATCAAACTCTCAGATCACCAAAAAAGTGAGAAACCTAAGTACTGGGAAAATAAAACGTAAGAAATTATTTATTTTTATAAAGAACATTCAGATGTCTGATGACCGCTGTATAGCGTGAAACTCGGAGTAACAACAAAACATGTAGCCTGGTATAAACATGAAGATTGTTAAGAAACTTGATAAGAATCCTTTAGGAAAGTTGTAAGAAACTCTGAGAACCCAAAATCTGGTCATTTGAAGAAACTTTCAGTACTGGTTATAATTCTTAAGTTCTTTTAGGGCTGTGTCTCAGCCCCCACTTAAGATCTTCAGAATTTTGAATAGATTGGATAACAGATTCAAACAGTGACTCCTAGTACCTGTTTTTTATGTGTAAATGGCTCTCTGGCTTTACTACTGTCGTCTGTCAGTTTGAATTTATTGTATTTTTCCTGTTTATTTACAGTGTTTAGATTGGGGCTGGTATTTAGCTAATGACATGCAATTCTTCATCATCAGTCCCATTATCATTTATGCTATGTACTGGTAAGCCATCTTTATTTTGCCTTCTGTTGATACCAAGGAATATACCGTGTGTGGGTGTCCCAGGAAAGGTAAACAGATTCGGTCGGGCCTAGCGCTGAAATCTTGCTTGAATCAATGGCTAAGACATATTGAAACGTTTCTCCTATAGTTAAATTGAACAAAGATATCTTGTTTGTTTGATATTTGTTCTTTAAAAGTAGATTATTAATCTTGGTTATACGTTTTGGCCTGAGCAGACTTTCGACGTACGACGAATAGATCCACAATAGCCTAATAAGATTTTTTTAGATAATTCACGTTATATTACTTTTGCTAGAATTTATCCATTGTGCAGTCCTTTAATTTCTTTTCATTTTGACCTCTAATTTCAATATGAATCATAAATTTGCCAGGCCAAATTGCCAAAGCTTTTGTTTAGAGGTTGAGGCAGATCTGGACTTTCAAGATTGATATTTTAACTTGCAAAGCGCCATTATTCTGGATGTAAAATAGCAAAGCAAATGCGTTTTTCTAAATACAATTTTCTTGAGTAGTGAATTTTATCAAGTGCTGTATGAATGCCGTGAATTCTGCTTTTAACGACCCCATTATTTGGAATCGTATAGTATTTAAAATGTTCGGTTACCCACTTTACCCTAAAATACCCTGGATTAACTTCCAGACTTGTTTCAGCAAGGTGTCCCAAGAAATTTGTGCCTCGTTTGTGTGGCTTTTGTTAAGGAGCTGTAGCTTCAATGGTCTCAGTTTTTACACAGTTGCATAGGTCACTCCTCCACTTAGAGTTTGAGACCTTGTTTTGGGCGGTCTCACAGGTAATTGCTGATTTATGGCGGGGGAAAGGCAAAGTATGTGCTGCTTCCATAACAGCACTTCTATTTTTTTCTAGCAATATCAAAATCAATTGATGTTTGAAAGAATGGGTTCTAGCGTCTTATTGAAATTTCCTTACATTCTTGACAGTTTTTTTTTTGCTTATAGATAGCAACACTATCAACTCTTCGTAAAATGCAGGCAAATTTTAGATTTTAAGAAGATTATTTTTCCTGCAAAGGTTCAGATGGGTTGGAACTCTGGTTGTAAACGGAGGCTTGATCATTGCAAGCGTCATTGTTACAAGTGTCTTAATTGCTCATTACAACTTAGACTCTCTCCAAGTCACTGCAGACGCTCGCAAAAGACCGTAAGAATTTCATTATTTCATTTTATGGCAATTTGTGACTTAGTTTTGTTATACAGGGTGTTTCAGAAAAAATGCAACCCTATTTCATTCGAGGTTCTTCAGGAAGTTTATTTGATGCATGCCATCTGAAAATGCAATCTATATTCTTTTCAACGATATCCAGGTTGGGTGGATTAATTGAATTTTTCATTGCTTAGTTGACGTTTTCATATTAATAGCCTATTTTAGATGCCGGAAAGTGACAGGGCATTTTTCATAAACGATAATCCACCTTTGTGAGAGCATACTCTATCAAGATCTTACAAACACGTCTCGCGAGGAAGAAATTGTCGTTCTCCCTCCTCAAGACATCACCTCATGTGCTTCTAGGCCTGAAATATTTTGAAAACTTTTTTTCCATAATTTTTGACCGGAAAAAGGGATAGATTTTGCCTTTGCAGCATGCTTTATTTGAAAATGGTCATACTTAAGAAAGTATCAATTTGATGATAAATAATTCCATTGATCTATCCAAACTGCATATCATTAGACAGAAGAAAGATTGTGCTTTCAGATAGTGTACATTACAACTACTCAAATTTCGTCAAATTTTTAAGATTTTAAATTTGCTATTGTTGGGTTGCATTTTTTCTCAGACACCCTGTATATAGCTTGTCTCATAGTCGTTGTAAATTTGATTAATTGTTGCAATTTGGATCATGGAACATGGACCCATGCAAATTAGATATTCGTATTTTTTAGAAATTCGCAAACATTTGATTTTTAGTAAACAGCTGGCCTGAGCTGGCTGGCCTGCAGACCCATTTGCGCAGGCTAGTAAACAGCAGGTCCACAGCAGCCTTCTAGCTGCGTTTTTAGACCACCCCTTGTGCAAAATAGCAAATATTTGTATGTATATTTGGGACACTAATTCCTGGAGTCTGCTTTTATTCGTAGGAAAGATGAACCAGAATCATTCACAGACAAAATCTACACAAAGCCATATTGCAGAATCAACCCTTATTTGTTTGGTATGATTCTTGGTTACATCATCTTCAACAAATTCAAATTGCGAGGAAGATACAACTGGGTAAGCTCAAATTCTTCTTTGGTCATTTTGTGCCGCCGGGGGACACTCAGCACAATACACATACGAGGGGGGGGAGGTCAGTCCGAGACATTTTCAGGTAGCCAAAATATATCTGGTCAGCTGCATTGCAACCTGAAGATATCAGCTTATTTAATACTTAGACAGCTTGAAATCAGGATTGCCTTTAAGGAACCCAAAAATATCAGTATAACTATATATTTAATACCAAAAGTATAATGGTCATATTTTCACTTCATTTGGACCCAACAATTATCTTTGGCAATATTTTGAGCCAGAAATATCGGACTTATCTCTCCGTATGTTCATGTGTTAATGGCCCCCCTAGGTTTTGTGCTGTGACGTCTTTTTCTATAGAGTCTCCCTTAAAGTTTTCATTTAATGTTGTATTTGATTGGTACTAATTTTGAAAATCGTAGACTTGGTGTATTCTGAATTTGCATTTGATTGACTCTAAAATTCGCAAAAGTGGTAGGTTTGGTAGGTTTGGATGACGTTCTAAACTTTCTATTCCGAAAGGCAGAAAGTCTGGCAGACTCTCGACATATGCTTGTTTTCTTAAGATGGCCGCTTTATAGGGAGTTTGCAATGGTAAATAGGCTGCTCTATAAATAGAACAAAGAGAATGTCCAAACACAGCATTGTTTCTTTTGCTATCGATTATTAACAACACGTGTGGGCCATCAATTTCAATGGGCTATGTTTAGATTTTTCTGCCCTGTGCAATGCAGACTTAAAACCTTGCACAAACCCTTTAACGCCTCGTTGAATCTGGGACCTAAGATTTATTTGCTTTGGAACTATGTTTCGTCTCTGCAAATTCTACGGAGTGGACCAAAGCTCTCAAATGAACCATGGGTCGCAGGAAGCGAAGTAATAGTTAAAAATGTAAACGCAAACATACCTGTGTCTTTATCGTGGTTTCTTCTGCCTTTCTTGACTTTCCTTTGCTTCCCTGCCTCAGCTCAATTCATTGCTTCAAGTTCGTAATGGCCTAAGTCTCTTTCTCTGCAAAAGCGAGGCTGCCCTCGTTTGCGGTTTTGTGATTCAGTCCCGCCGCTGAACCTCGCTTTTGCAGAGAAAGAGACTTAGGCCATTACGAACTTGAAGCAATGAATTGAGCTGAGGCAGGGAAGCAAAGGAAAGCCAAGAAAGGCAGAAGAAACCACGATAAAGACACAGGTATGTTTGCGTTTATATTTTTAACTATTACTTCGTTTCCTGCGACCCATGATTGAACATTTCTCGAAGCATTCCATTCCACTGTGTTGGCTTTTTGTGCAATTTGTAAACGAGGTAATTTTAAAACGTCTCACTATGTTGTTCTTTTAGCTCGTTGCTATATTTGCTTGGATCGTTGCCATCGTATTAGGGATGACCGTTGTTTTTGGTACCTGGAGAAGCACTAAAAAAGGTGGTCATGTACTTACAAAAGCTGAAAATATTGCATTTGGTTCTTTGGCAAAAATTGCATGGGGCATAGCTGTCTCGAATGTCATTTATTTATGCCATAATGGTTACGGAGGTACGTTTCTGAATTGATTTTGTTTTTCGTTGTTTTATGATTTTTTCACTCATTCTAAACCTTTCCCTAAGTCTCTAATAAACCCCACTATCGAATAGGCGCTTCACCCAAAATATTTTTCAAAGTAAGCCCCTACCCTTGAATAGGCTCCCATGGGGGTTACATTATGACGATATTTTTGTATTTGATAACTCTTGATGAAAAACTTTTTGTAAATGTAGTGAATACTTTCGATTCGCTTTTTTGTCTGACTTACTTGTTTCTTATTTTAAGCATACTGATCAGCGTCAAGTAAAGGAAGAAAATTAGTCTTAGTGATATTTGTTGCTGCTTCTAAATAAGCCCCCCTCCCCCTCGAATAAGTCCCCACCCCAAGATATTTTTCTTCGAAATAACCCCCTAGGGCTTATTCAAGGACTTACTGGTGCCACCGGACGAGTCGAGAAATAGTTTCACCTTTGAGAAAACTGTAGAAATTAATCTAATTGACCAATCTTAAAGATTCTTGTATTCATAATGTGTCATACGGCAGCCTTACTACTGAGGCACAATTTTTTGGACACCTTGTAGATTCTAGGAGTGCCTTTAATCATTTCATTTTATCAAAGCGATCTCATTTTCGTTTAGGCCTAGTGGACAAATTCCTTTCCTGGCGTGCATTCATGCCACTTAGCCGTTTGACTTATGGTGTATATCTGCTTCATCCCATGACAATTATGTTATTATTTGGTAGTAAACAATCGTCAAGAACTTACACTGATTTGGACCTTGTAAGTATATTTGTGTTTTTTTTGTTTCTTTTTGTATTTCATCCGTAGGTGCTCAGTCGCTGTAGCATCTGCCTACAATCCTTCACAAAATATATTGAGTCCAACATAACAAATCCCAAAGATTCAATACTTCCTTGTTTCTGCAACAGAAATATATTTTTCTTGCCCCTGATAATTTCCCCTCCCACCTCAGTCAATGTTGTGATTCTGAGCAATGTTTTTAATGCAAATTTACATGCAGTCGCACCAAGATAACCTCTATCAACATTGACTGAGGTGAAAAGAAGGGGATGCCGTCGCACAATTTTTGTGGAGGATTGTAGATAGCAGGAACTTTCAACCTCGATACTCAGTCTCATCACACTTTTCCATTTTGCCATGTATCGAGAAATTATCAAAATTATCCTTTGGAAAGCACCTAATGGGTGAGTATGAAATAGTGCCCATCTGAACGGGCCACTCCTCCTTGATATCAAGGCAATTCCATATGCAGGTATATCATTCAATAGTGAAATTGTTCAAATAACATTTACCTAACTTAAATCGGCCACTTTGTTCTGAAATTATGAGGGATTGTACTGGTAAAGTAACTTCAAGAAAACCTTTAAAACAGGTCAAAAATCACGACCAATTTTCCTGCCTCGCAGCAATAACTTTTATATGCTTTGGCACGTGTTGTCCCTTTAAAATTGTGGATCGGGATATAAGGCCTGTTTCGAAGGTTTCTTCAAAGGTAGATCCCTTATAAGGGAAAGTCCGGAGTTTTTATGTTTCATGCTCGAAAACAAACTACACCAACTGCTTCCGCGAATTATGAACTTCTTTCCACATTTTAAATTTCGTAACAGACTTTCGTAAATTAGTCAAGCATTCTGCGAATTTAGGCCAAACTTCGTTGCAACGTCGTCGCCATTTTTTATCGCAACACGTTAATGAGGCTTGCAGTGATTAAGAAGCAAAAAAACAGCAGGTCGGCCGGCCTCGTTTGCGTTGAGCGTGACACAGATTTTTTGCACTTTGTGACGTCAATAGTCTCTGGTCACTTATTTGAAAAGGCAATTTCGCAAAGAAAAGACGAGAAATGGTGGGAAAAAGTACGATACACCATTCATAACAGTATAATCTTATATTTTATCATCAATCATAGCAACTCTGTACTTGTCCTTCAATTAGCATATTAAATACATTTTAAGATACGATCTATTCATAAGCAGCATCTACCACTCACTTAATCACAAAAATTTATATCGAGTTCTGAGTGAACAGGATTTATTGAATTCGCATAAGGCTTTTTAAGAAATGAGATTTCTTGATTTGATACAATATAAATTATGGACACGATTGCACGTGAACACAGATCCTATTAATCGAAGAGAATGATGACTTTGTGCTAAGCACCTCTTAACAGAATTAATGAAATGCTGCTGTTTAGTAAGTTGGTCAAAACCTTCAACTCAATTCGATTTTCGTAAACCAGCTGAGTCTGCGAAACCATGCTATCGCCAAAACTTAAGTGATTAACTTGTTCTTTTCTTCAAGTCAACTTCACGCAGAGAAGGGGAGGGGAAGCGGGAAGCGGAGGGGGTATTCACTTGTATTATCCAAATCAGTTTGCAAGCTAGCAAGCAATCTTGTTTTTCAACGCATATTGGCGCTGTGATGTTGTAGCGGAGTTGTGTAATCATCTGACTTAGCCGCCAGAATGGTAGGCAGACAGGCTTCGATCCCACATAGAGCCCCCATTACTTGAGCCCCCATCAAGGAGTTGCACACTCGATTAGGCAGGGACCGCACAGCGTTTTGAAAGTGGAGGAGCTGATTTGTGAGTGAAGCGAGCGAAATGGGGGCCCGGTGGCTTGCTTACGAAAAATTTTGGAGGCCACGCCATTTAGAACGTCGGAAACGCCTTTTCTGGGGGAGTTGACAGCCTTCACATTGCCAATTTGCCCTTGAAGGAAGTCGATTCTCGTTTTACAAGAATCGACTGAATTTGGATGCTTGAAGCTAATCATTTCATTTGCAAGTGAATATCGTTTTACAATATTACTTTCATGAAATTCTTTCAGTTCAGACCAATGCCAATACCAAGAGTTGTACGTTATAGGATTCTTCTGACATAAAACTTGTAGGTCATTCAGAAGAACATCAAAACATATGACTTCAACCTCACCAAACTACAGTTTCTCAGTTTGCAAAATGCAACCCATGTCTTTGAAAAATTAAGGAGGGGGGCCTTAGGCCCCTTTTAGCCCAATGGCTGCGCAGTCCCTGCGATTAGGTCTTCTCCACTTCTGCGATTCCAACGCTGAGCACCACTAAAGCTGCAACATCGCCTTCCAACGGATACGAAATAGACAGTCCTGTGATGATAGGACATGACATTTTACACTTGCTCTCATAAACAAGACAAGTCATTGAAATGATACTTTTTGCTTTCTTTAGGGCTTCCAGTTTGTCTCTGTCACAGTGACCTCCTACGCAGCAGCATTCATTTTGGCTATTGGTTTGGAGTATCCAATTCTGCATTTAGACAAGAAGATATTTGGACGTTGAAGCATGAAGCCTGGGATTTAATCACTTTTACGATCATAGGGAAGTTTTGATTTTTATTCAATACAGTAAATCCTCGCATATAAGAGCCTGCCAAAATATGAGCCTAGAAGCGGTTTTTCCTTAATCATGAACCTTGTAATTAAGAACCTGGTTCAGTTTGATTCTTATTGCGAGTTCTTATTGCAGGGGTAGCAAAGTTGATTTTTAATTCTCGTTATTAAGTTCATTTTGGACCCAGTTGGTTGTTTAAGGTTGATTCTCTTCCCAATTAGCTTCTAGGTCCATAGGAACTCTTGAAAACAAAGGATAGGGCTAAATATCTTTTGTAAGACGGTGAAAGGGCCTACACAAGGCACCTTTCAAATAAGAACCTCGGACGTTGAAATTTGTCATAGCGCTTTTGAATTAAGAACCTAGTTCAGCGAGGCTATTAAAAAAGTAGGTACTTATATGCGGGGATTTACTTTACTACTGACTGTCTTGTTAGATAAATGGTCCATTACTGTTGTCAACAGAATTCATGAAATAGTTCATAAAAGAAGGGTTATACAATAGACTAGCTCCACTAGCCCCTCTATTTCGCTGTTGTTGTTGTTGCTGATGGCCAGCTCAATGAGGGACTAGTTGCCAAAGAGTATCTCAATTCGGAATTTTGGAGCGGAAAAATCTGCTCCTAACCTGATTGGAGCATTTTGGCGAAAACAATAGCTAATTCCGTTGTAGCCAATCGATTTTTGCTCTCTTCACTTTTTATTCCACGAAAGCCTCCTTTTCAAAGTGAGGCCAATGCATGGTCCGAGATTTTCAAGAAACGCAATAATGGCGTCGGATCTCCTTGTCGCAGTTCGCAGCTCGATCGAGCAGAAGCCAACGAAGTTGTGGTGATTATGGCAGCCGTTTTTCATAACATGAGCAATGGGAAGAAATAATTGTTTGTGCTCTGACAGGACATGGCAAAGTGTGATGTTTTTGCAAGTTTTTAGAGGCATTTTCGAGCACATCCAACCCTCTGCCGGTGGTGGTTGGTTGCTACTGTATCAGTCCATCAGTTTAGGCCCAGTCCAGGTTAGTCACTTTTCGTTTACATTTAGCTCATGTATTTGAATTCATAACAACAATTAAACAATTAAACTGCAAACAGGTTACTTGGCATGTGAATACTGAATTTCTTGCCTTTCTGTTGGGCTTTTGTTTACAGCTGTTTTCTCTTGAATTCAGTGGTTTTGGTTTTGATTAATGAATGGATTTGCCTAAGTAGAAATTTGGTAGTCTTAAAAAAGGATTTGCCTAAAAATTTGCTTTACTGTATTTTGTTAGCATAACCAAGAATGGTCCACATTTATAAGTGACTGAATCCAATAGTTTATTTCACATTATTGCCTTGGTGTGCAAAGTTATATTTTGTCTGGTGTTGGGTTGATGTCAATGTTTTTGATCCACAGGGATTGTCTAAAGCAAGATAGCTGCTTCGTTATTATCAGATCTCATGTCAGTATGCATTTAGATGGCACTCATCTTGGGGAGAGATTGTCTTTCTGATGAAACAAAGCACTGGAACAAAATATAAAGAACACTTCTCTTGAAAATTTCTTGTTTTTCAGATGCTACTTAACTGATTGCTAAAAATGACAATGTATAATGCTAATATTATTTCCAATGTCAAATCTTTGGTTTCTTAATCTTTGGTCACTCTGAACTTCTCTGAAATTTCAATTTCGTGTTCACTATACATGCTCCAATTTTGTCAGAGTCACAAACTGTTTTCAATTGTTTTCAAGAATGTTCTTGTTTGATGATTACTGATCACAGCAACAACAACCGCAATAATATTAATTCCGTGGTCCGGATTTTAAGCATGCAACAATTATGAAAACGAGGCTATCAAATCATTCCGATTTCAGATACTGCTTGGCAACAAGTCTCTGTATTAGCGACAGATCAGCTCTAAGGAGCATACAGGGATTATGGAACCAGTCTAGTTATACAATATAGATGTAAGCACTTATGATCACAGAATATTAGAACTGCTTAATTTGTGTATGTATGTCTCACGCCCGCTCGCCCTTTTAATGAGGAACATTTTGTAACAAAGTTTGCTAAACATTTATGATTTGACTAACATTATTGTCCCTAGACCCTTTGCTAATCATGATCGTATGCGACTGCGAAGTTGCTTGTCATATGATATGAAGTGACCGCTGGCCTAGGTTCTCTTTGTTAGTATAGTGTTTAAATCTTTAATAAGGTGTCTGTAAAAGTCTCTAACAGTTTTCTTGGAGTGACGTTCAAAGCCGAAAAAGTGTACCATCTGACATCATGTCATGGATTACGTCATAAATTTTTCTTGAATTTCGTCAAAATGCAAAAAGTTATACATCATTCGAAAGCTCTTCAAATGCTCTCTTCAACTATGCAAATTTCATGTCGATACATCTGACCTGTCAAAAGTTATTGAGGTATTTAGGAACATTTGGCCCTTCCCTGACGTCATCCATCATGTGACATTCGAAAATTTTTCAAAGTGGCACATTGTCTTAAATAATCACAATGGTCCCTTCTAACGATACAAACCTTAAAAACTGAAGTTGGGCACTTGGTTAGATGGTTAGCCTATTTCCCCCGTCTAAGAATCGTATGTTCATTGGACTTTGTTTTCCTGCATGAAGAATTCATTGAACATCCTTGTACATTGTGGTTTCCAAAGGACGGAACTCCTATTGTAATCCTTCATATCTCCGCCCAACGGAAGCAATATTCGAACAGAACGGCAGCAGATAATAAAGCTATATTCGAATAGTCATCGAATTACGAAAGCTACGCTTCTTCCTCTTTGACTGTAAATGGCTTCAAAGGAATTTAGCATACTTTGCTGTCAATCTGCCATGGAAATTTTATGATGACTTATTTAGTTTCAAAATTGGCAGCATTTATTTCATTTAAGGAGTTGAAACCAAAAGAGCGACGGGTTTTTGCTTACCATCTCATTGCAGATCTTCATGAACCTTGGTTTTCTTGAAGATTGTATCAAATGATTTTAATTTTTCACAATTTTTCACAATTAAAGATGCCACCCTTTTGAAAGTATTCAAGATACCAAAAAAGTCTGCGGAAGATTTACAGCCAAGTACCTTCAATTCACTTCGAGGAATTCAGTTCCAAGAAAAATGTAAAAGAAATTGACTTTTAGCACTATGCTCTCTTTTTGCGTTTTATTCAGCTCGCAAAGGATAATGGATAGCAATGGGTCTTAAACGACTGTAAAGTTATCTTTTGTGCATTAACAATATTTGCTAGGAGTCATGGAACATCTTAGCTTGTTTCACTTTGTTCTGTGAAATTTTCCCCCGTAGCACTGCTCCGTTTGTCCATGAGAACTGCTTTTCAGGGGCGGAGCGTGGATTTCAGGGGTCCTTAAATCTATCGCTGCAGAAAATGAACAACTATTTACCTGAATGCTCCAAACAGTGGTGGGGCCACCGGGGAGAATGGAGTGACAAGTCCCCCATTTTTCTCTGAGGTCACTTTTCCAATACGTCTAAATCCATTGAGATAATGTCTAAGGAGGAGTTAGGAATCTTTAGAGTTTGACTGACAAATAAGGTTGTTTTCTGAGGTTAAAAAAGGCGGTCCCTTACCATAAAAGGGTTTTGTCCTGAATATTTTCCCTGGTGGCAGAGCCCCCAGACCCCCATCTTCCTCTGTCTCCTCCACTTTTTTTAGGCTGGTGCTGCCGTGGGCTCTAAACGCTTGGGAGGCATCGTGATTTGCTGTAATTGTTTTTAATCTGAAAAGATTTTAAAGTCTATATATGTATTCCTTGTTTTTTCTCGTAAATATATATCTATGTGTTGTATGAATATTTGATTCGGAATTTTAGATTTGTATGATTTCATATTTCCCTTGATATTCATAAATTTAATTTCGACTGAGATAGTAATTTTAAATGATTTGTATTAGGAAAGATATAAAGTAATATACGGAACATCTAGGCGAAAGAAAATATGTTTGCACGCTTGCTGTGAAACTTGTGTTGTTTATTTGTACTTTTTACTGTTACTGTTAAGAGAAATGTTAGGCATCATTACAAAGATCATAGAAGGAAGAAGTTTTCGTTGCAGATAGCTCAAATAAGGTTTGTAGTTTTTACGGCCCCCCTTTTCAGAGTAAATATGCTTAGTCGCCCCCCTTTCACAGCCCAAAACTTTTGGTGGCCCCTCTAAATATTTTCCAGCCTCCTACCCGACATTGTTAACTGGTCCCTAACACTTGCCCACTTTTAAACTGAACCATTGCTAACTCATTTTGTGCAAAGAAGTCGATGATAAACTGAAATCCAAAGCATCTCCTTGCTGCAGCAAGTTGAGTTTCTGATTAGAACGGGGTCATGCTCATGTTTTTTCTTCCAAACTTTACCAGATTTAGAAGCTCAATCCAAGCCTCTTTTTTAAGAAGTAAAAAGGTCCACTGGATTTGTGTGATTATATGAGCGGTACAATTTGCCACAAACTTAGATGTTGACAGTCGTTAAGAAAAAATATAGATAAATATTTGCAATACAATTTACTTGACAAATTTGGTAAATACAAGTTAAAAAATACCCCTAATTAAAGTGGCAGGAATAGCATTAAAAGATCGAGTTGACGTTATTTCCATAATGGTCGCCTTAGAGGTGGTTGCAAAAAATTCTTGACATTATATTTTTGTGCTTTTGGATAACACATAGTGTAGTAAGGCCCGGGTGGAGAGGAACTTCAATAAGCGATAACATTGCTTTGGAGTCGATTTGTCCTTGCTTAAAAAGTTCATTTCAGAGATTTACTTTGTAAGTTACTATTCCATATAAAGGAATCCTTCTTTGCAAAATAAATACCCTGAATAATAAACAGATTTGAGGAAGAGTTCAATCTTAATACTGTTCTGTTTTGGAGATGGCCACCCATCTGACCTCACGTAAACCAAGCAAAGTATTGTTTTTTGTACACTGGATTACACATCATGCTCAAAACAGTTAAATGAAGTTGAAAGCAAGGAGGTAGAAGCTTATTTTCTCTAATCTAAGGATTTCTGTCGTGACAAATAACCGTGGGGAAGCTGATTTATTGTGTTTATCAAAACAAGACGTTGGTGAAAGAGGAGCACTAACTCTGTTGAAATAAGGGTCCGCTGCGTTTATTTTTGTTACCAGGAAAGTGTATAAAGATATCGCGCTCGATCCAGACTCTTTGCAGAATGGCTGAAAGGGTCTATTGTTCTCGCCATTTGATTTGAATGAGATAACGTCCTCCGCATGGAAATTCGAAGTGATATCACAGGGGAAGGGAACAAAGTGAAAAACGAAGGGGAGAGAGAAGAAAGGAATTCTTTAGTTTTCTCATTGTTTCCCTGTGATAACACAGTGCTTTGCGAAGTACTCTGCGCAGGCGGTTAAAGTGTTAGTCATTGAAAACCATATGGCGAGACCAATTTCATGACAGAAACAGGGCATTTTACCGAAATCATTTGCGTTACATCATATATATATATCAAGGCTTTTTTATATATCATCATATATCAAGGCTTTTATATATATATATATATATTCCATTAAAAATGTACAAGACGAATTACCTATTACAATACCTACTAATTACTCTACGAAACACTACAAGGACGATAATACCACAGAAAGGCAATTAAACTCAGAACAAGACTCAAGAACAAATACAACAGGAACAGTACACAAAGTAACTTTGAACAATACAAAAAGCAACGAAATCATTGCGCTAATTTGAGACAAAGATTCAAATCAGATTACTTCAGGGAAATCTGTCAAAATGGTACTTTAGATTCAAAATCATTTTGGAAAAAACTAAAACCATACTTATTCGGTAAAAATCATGGTGATACAGATATCTGCCTATCAGAAAATGACTCACTGATCACTGACCCCAAAAACATAGCTGAAATCATGAATAAACACTTCATCAGTGTTGGCCAAACCACAGAACAAATGAACTCAAAAGAAGATTCTAATTTATCTTTGCACCAAATCATCAAGATGTTTGAAAAACATAACAGCATAATCACCATAAAAAACAACTTGAAACACAACACGCTCTTTGAATTCCAACCTATTACTAAAGATACACTAAAAGAAATTATCCTTAGCCTTGACCACAATAAAGCTTTTGGTCATGATATGATAAGTGCTAAATTCTTAAAACTCTCTGCTGACATCATTGCAGGGCCTTTGGCTAATATCTTTAACAAAGGCATACTTCAAGGAACATTTCCTAGTTCAATGAAATTGGCAGTAGTTTCTCCTGTGTACAAAAAGAAAGATCCTTTCAACAAAGAGAATTATCGACCAATTAGTGTTCTAACAGCACTCTCTAAAGTCTTTGAAAAAGCAATTGAGCTCCAACTATCTCCATTTCTCAACATAAACTTTTCTAATTTCTTATGTGCCTATAGAAAACATTTCTCTTCCCAGCATGCCTTAATAAGGCTGATAGAGGAGTGGAAAACTAGTCTAGAAGCTAAAAAACATACAGCAGCCGTGCTTATGGACCTATCCAAGGCCTTTGACAGCCTCCCCATAAACCTATTAATTGCAAAATTAGCTGCCTATGGTGTTAGTATAAACTCGCTCAAACTATTACAAAGTTATCTCACAAACAGAAAACAATTGGTGAAAGTCAGTGGATACTTTAGTTCATGGAGGCCACTAAACCAAGGGGTGCCACAGGGCTCAATACTCGGACCATTACTCTTCAACCTCTTTATCAATGATATCTTTCTATTTATTTAGCAGGGCTCCTTATGTAACTTTGCAGATGATAACACAATTTCTATCTCTGCTGAAAATGTGGATGAGCTCCATAGATTAGTACAGCTCAACACCACTAAATGCATCGATTGGTTCAATTCAAATCATATGACAGCCAACCCATCTAAATTCCAATCCTTAATTATTGGCAACAATGATCATCATGTCAAAACATTTCAAATAAGCAATGATTTTGAAATAAACGTAAGTAATGAAGTAACGCTACTTGGAATTCAAATTGACGATCAACTGAAATTTGACTCACATATTGATAAGATCTGCAAAAAAGCTGCCTTGCAGCTGAATGCAATCAAGAGGCTAGCACGTTTCATGGGTAGCAAAGAAAGACAAGTAATTGTTAATTCATTCATCCTCTGTCATTTCAATTACTGCCCCCTTATCTGGTTATTTTGCAGTAATACCAGCCAAAAGAAACTGGAAAAAGTCAATGAGAGGGCCTTACGATTAGCACTCTCTGATTATACTTCATCCTACAAAGATCTTCTAGTTAACGCCGAATCTACTACAGTTCATATCCATTCTATTAGACTGTTGGCACTTGAAATTTACAAAACTTTGCACAACTTGAATCCAGCCTTTATGAAAAACTATTTTCTCCCAAAACCCACTAGCTATAATCTTCGAAGAAATGACGTTCTATCCATTCCTAAAGTTAAAACTACAAATTATGGTATAAAATCCATTAGCTTTTTGGGTCCCAAGATCTGGAATTCTCTTCCAAATGAAATAAAGTCGTCCAGAAATGCAAATCAGTTCAAAACTCTCATAAAAGACTGGTTTTTCGAAAATAAATGCGCGTGCAGCATTTGCAGTCAATAAGTTCCATAATGCAATCTCTAAAATTGCTTTATGTTAGTGTATATTAGTGCTAGCACTATCGTAAAACTAACATTAAAAAAGGTATTATATATTATATACCACGGGGAGCAACAGACTATGACAACCCCGTGGCAATTAACATAGAAAGAAATAAAAACTACCGGGAGAATCAGGAAAGATGCATCACCCGCCCGCAAGGCCGCACCCAAGAGCCACCAACCGACTCGCACAATTCATTGCGAATTAACGATGCATTGAAGAGGCTTTTAAATCCAAGGCTCATACTCGCCAAGTCTGCTAAGGCTCATACTCGATTTTTGTCGACTTTTTACAAAATTTTTACGAATCGTTTTACTGAAATCCGTTAGATCCTATCTTACGAATTTTCACCAAATGTTTGACTTTAAAGGGAATAGACACAGCTATATCTCGTAACTGCTATAAATAGGCCACAGAAACGCGCCACAAATCCAATGTTTCTTCAGCCACACAATGAAACCGGATGCATCAAAGTTGCTGAGTACAATAGATTCTATTTTTAACCTGGCCCAGGCCAGCTTTCAACTATGTCGATTCCCTTTAAAGAGGTAGCTAGTAGAGCAAATTCACTCTGGAGAAAAGACTGGTGAAACGTAGAAATTATCCCTTCCATTTAGGTTCTGTTTGGATGACAATTTAGTGAAAATTTCGAACACATCTCAAATGAATAACGTAGATGCTGCCCCCTCCCCCCCGTCCCCCTTAATCAGTGTAGAAAACTCTGAGAACCCTTATTACACCGTACACGTCACGAAGAGTGAATAGGGGGGAGAGGGGAATCTTCGTATTTGTCTCAAACAATTTTGTCCATGATTGCATTCAGAGGTGGCGCGATCGGGGTTGCTTGGGGAGCAGGAGCCCCCCAAAAATTCACTGAACCCCCCCATCGGCACTTGGAATTTTGAAAATTTCTGTGGACTGTCGGCACTTCCGAAACTTGCTTGTTTTGTTTTTAGAGAGTGTAGTCGCATTTTAAGACAATCTTAAAGGCGTGCTTCGTAAAAATTTTGGTCGCTTCGCTCGCTGTCGGCACTCTGACAGTTTTGCCCCCCCCCCAGCATTTCTTCCCTGGCGCCATCTCTGATTGCATTTGTCAGTTTACCTGAGTTCACCAAAGACCACTCCTGTTTGTACTTCACTGTTGTTGTTGTGATGAGGTCTTGTGACCGCCAAAATTGGCCGAATTTATTTATTACATAATCAGCTGCAAAAAATGCTGAATGTGCGGAACTTGCAGGATCTGTGATGTCATTTTGTCAAATGTCATGGCGCAAGGACAACTCCGAAGGGTGTCAAAATGGTCAAAATATTCAAGAGTCAACCGCTCGTTTACCCTCGTTCACTCTGTTTCTGCTGTCCCATTTGAGATAGACTGTCTCCTTCCGTAACACTTCTGTTCATTTTAGAGTATAAACGCTCTCGAACTGGGAACAGTTTGTATTGTGGGTGAAAACTGTGCCAGTACGGTGTAAACTTGGTGCCAGAGTATTTTCAATCAGCGTTAAATTTGGGTCGTACAAGGGCTTCCTTTTTGTTTACAATCACAGGAAGCCCAGGCAGTTAGTTAACTGAACAATGATAAGTTTACGATCGTAAAATTGTTAATTGTATACTACCTTTGTGTGTTTTTGTTGCACTTCTCCACTGCTGTACTTCTGCACTGTACTGCATAATTGTTCAAATGCGAGAGTTCGATACAAAATTTCTTGCTGGTGTTCTTTTCAGGGTTGGTAACTTGGCTTTTTTCAAGCCAAATTTTGGAAATTTGGCTCTTTTCTCTTCTTGTTGGCTTCGAAAATTAAGTTTGGCTTTTTGGCTTAATTTTGGCTTTTTTGGAGACTCTGGTCAATTTTCATTCAATTCACTTCATACTTCTCTAAATTTCTAATCTGTTTTGTGTTCTAAGCCTAAAATGTTGTGGGAAAATCACAATCTAGGGCATTTTCTTTGCAAGACTACATTAAAGACAAAGGGCTTTTAGCCGGAGCTACACAACATAAGATGTGAAAACAATTGAATGGAAGTCTCTATTGTTTAAAATAACAGTAGAACAATAGGTGGTGCAACAATAGATCTATTGTTTTGAAAGGTTTGGCTTTTTCTGGCTTTTTTCCGACCTTGGTTTGGCTTCGGGGCAGTCCGGGGATCTACCAACCCTGGTTCTTTTATATGTAAACAAGGATTGCAACTAATCTTCAAGCCAAATTCAATAAACTGTTCTGTCCTCGCTCGCAATCCGGCATCCATGCTCCAAATTCGCAATGCAACATATCAAAATGTTCTAAAGTCATTGAACTATACTCTCCAATACTTTGTTTCTTCATCATCAATGCTTAAATTGCAACAATTTGCAACTTTTTTACGTACGTCTCGTCAGATCACGTTTCTCCCCATGCTCCGGCCATCGAACGGTCCCAAAGCGATCGAAATTCGAAGGTTTTCGTCAGCCAACCTCGCTTAGCTTTACGCAGAATGTGCACAGGGACCCCCTGGCATACCATAGAGCGCAGTTTCGTTTTGAATCGATCAACAGATGGACCGGGGGATCCCTGTGTACATTCTGTGCAAGGCAAAGCAAGGCAGGCAGACGAAAAAATTCGAATTTCGATCGCTTTGGGACCGTTCGATGGCCGGAGCATGGGGAGAATCCAGATCTGACGAGACGTGCATCAAGAAGCTGCAAATTTTTGCATGTCAGACATTGCACATGAAGAAACAAAGTATTGGAGAGTATAGTTCAATGACTTTGGAACATTTTGATATGTTGCATTGCGAATTTGGAGCATGGATGCCGGATTACGAGCGAGGACAGAACAGTTTATTGAATTTGGCTTGAAGATTAGTTGCAATCCTTGTTTACATATAAAAGAATACCAGCAAGAAATTTTGTATCGAACTCTCGCATTCGAACAATTATGCAGTACAGTGCAGAAGTACAGCAGTGGAGAAGTGATGACGTCATGTAGACCATGACATTTGAAATTAAAAATATGAGAAAGTGGTGCAAGCAAGAACCGGGAACAGTCTGGCCTACCTACAGTTGCTGTGGAGCGACGAAAATGAAGTCTTTTGCATCAGTACTCACTTTTGTGCTTGCTTTAAACATTGCATTTGGTAAAAATGATGCCGGAAAAGGTGTTCAGAGTCTTGGCGATGTCATTCGTGCACTGCCGGCAGAGCAACTGGAAAGCTTGAAAAAGGGCCTAAGCAGTGGACAACTTGTGAAAGGTTCGAAGATTGGAGAAGCACAAATGTCAACAGCATGTGCACTAAAGATAGGGGCAATGTTTACTAAAGATTTTAAGCTTTTAATTGGATGTAAGTATGAATGGAAGGAAAAAGAATTTCGAAAAATTACTTTTGGCGGCAACGAAGTTGTGCTGCGAAAATGTACCTAAAGTAAAAATTCAAGATTAGCAAACGAGACGCCGGTACATAACTTTCGCGACCGGGTGTGCTAAAAAATCATCTGGTATTTTACGATCGGACAATGGTACACGGAACAATGAAAAAATCTTGACTTGGCCAGTGCACCAATTGAAAATATTTGATCAGCTTATTACCCGTTGCTCCTGTCTCAAAGAGGTGGTATGCACCTGCATACATTCATTGGGAAGAAACTACTGTGACCCCCTGCTGGGAGGTACTTGACTTTAATTTTTACAGGGGCTCGTCCACAAAGAACTTTTAAAAATTGCCTTCTTTTGAAAGCTGATGCCAGAAAAAGAGAAGTAAATACTGAACTCAGAATCTATATCAAAATTCAGGATCTACTTAAACATTAGATCAAATGAATTCTACAAATGAAAAAATTGCCAGAGCATTTGCAAGTGGTATTGTCGTGCCAAAAAATGTTTGTACTGTTATGACGGGGCTTTAGGGGATGCTAGAAGGTGAAAACCTGAAACTGCACTTCTGAACAAAAATCTTCAAGTAATCGTTCATTATTTCCAGTATTATCATTTTCACAGACTCTCTGCACATCATTTTAAGCATTTAATAGCTTGTTTTTCAATTTCAGTTAACTACATGGATGGTGTGACTTCAGAAACCCAAAAAAATATCAATTTTGAATGAAATACCAGAAACCCAAGGAAAAAAGTGCCAAACTCGCAACCTGTGGCATATCTCAAAATCCAAAAACCTGTACAATTTGAACATAAATCCTGAAACCCAATGGTTAAAATTGACCAAGCCCGCAACCTATGAAACTCCAAAGCCCCACCCTACTGTTACCATTGATTCAGTTGATATGAACAATGGTGCTGTATGTTTAAATGTCAAATCTAAACTGTTGGAATTTTATAGCTGAATTGATTTTGATGAATTGATGAAACATTTCAAATATATTTTGTTGAAAATAGCAAGATCTGAGAGTTGACTTTGTTGCCTTGATAATAAATACTACTATTTCTGATCAGTCATTATTTTTCATAGATCTTGATGCGATAGGAAAACCTGGTAGTGGGTTATTTTTGGGCAATGGCTTTTGGCCTGGATCTTTCCCTGAATGTCATCAAATTGCTGAGTCAAAATACTGTGTTGCTGGGTTTCTAGCAAATTTCAAAATGTTTGGAAATGTATCAATCTATAAAGTAAGCATCTCTTGCTCTGCAGTTGATCTCTGAGTGATAGATAAAAAAGGGAATTTTTTTACATTCTGCTATAATTCACGATACATAAATTATGCTACTTTCAAGCTACTCTTTACAACTACTAGGACAGTGGCTATTGATTCAGATACAGATTGAGGTATCCATGCATTCTGTGACACACACAAATCTAGTGCTTACTTCAGTTTCTTTGAGTTTCATGTGTGTTTATCTATGTTTCAAAACATAAAAGGAATTATTGACACTGTTCACACTTTTCCAGTGTGTTCAATCACCCATGTAAAATGAAATGTAAGGCCACCCACATTTTTCACAACCAGGCATTGCAGTTTTCCCAGATTGCAAAAACTGTTATTTGATTAGGTTGAAGTGTTATGCTTTAATGTCTTCCTGAAGAAGCCATGAGTTTAATTTTTAAAAATCCCATATTTAGAGCTCCAGATGTAAAATTTCAATTTGGGAGTTGGGCTTTGATCTGACTTGACAGAATTTCTATGCCTTCCAGATATAATACCATAATACATACTCCCTTATTTGATTGAGAATTGACTTCTTCTCAGTGGCAAACTGTCAATATAAAGGCTGTTACTTCTCATGGAAGGGCATTTTCTGAGGTTCCATTTGGTGTGCTCTCAGGAAGTTTTTGTACCAGTCTTGACTAATATTTGAAAAATATTCAGACTTGGAAAAATGCTGTAAAAAGCTTGACCAATTCCAGAGAGCTTATATGTGCATATTAAAGTTTTTTCATTCTCTTTCAGGCACCAGGAATAATGGGAGTCTGTATGCCAAACATTTGCTCACCAAGTGATATTCGATTAGCATTAAACTATATTAGCACTAAAAGTAAGGGAGTTTTTGTCTTGCTGGTAAAATTTGATCCCATGCATTGAATCTCAAGATCATCTCTTGATTTGTTTGCCAAAATTTCAAGACACTTGTTACACTTCCATTGTGTTTATATAGTTAAGATACTTTGGCTCACTTCTGAAGCTAGGTTAGCAACTTAATGTTGATTGTGTTCCAAATTTGACTGCAGTTGGTTGATATCATACAAATGTACCAGGTGTGAGCAAACTTAAAATATCTTTGATTTCTTCAAATGACATTTCTGACCCCAGACTCAAAATTAGCACCCCAGTTTTGTTCCAGATACAATTTTTCACACTCCTGTTGCGTGTAATGCTGATTTTGTGCTGATAAAAAGTTTGAAAAATTATTTGGGATTTGAGTTCAGCTTTGCGATGAATTAAAGAGGTTGAAAAAGTTGCACCGTGAATGAGTTTTGGTGTCACACTCTTTCAGAAATTTCTTTAAATTTTCAAATATTTTGTAATCATAAAGTCAAGAGCACCAGGAGTGTGAAACTTTGACTAAGATTGTACTCCTGACAGCAGGAAAATATGACTCGTCTTCCAAAGAAATATTTGGAAGGAGACTTTTTGTAATTTTTAATTCAATTTTATAATCATGCATTTTATTTTTGACAGTTTATCCAGTGATTGGTAAATACATTTCCTTTCCTGCTGTTGGAGTACTATCACAGTATGGAAGCAATGTTCAATGTGAAGATGTTGATAAGTCATATTCTTCAGGTGCTGTTGCCACATTGTAAGTATCATACCCTTGTTACTTTTTTTGAGAATTGATATACTGGGTGACCCAACAATATGACTCAAGAGACCTTTCACATGTGAAACAGTAATCCTTGGAAATCAGTGAGTCAAACCTTGTTTGATAGCCGAATGGCCTAACTACTTCACTGTTGTTTCTTATCATTTTATTGATAGGGCAAATGGGCAGAAATAAGGATGTTTGAACTTGGAAGATCTGGAGCCCTTTGAAATTCATCAAAAGCATTGAGATGATATGATCAGCACAAGACAATAACAAATGCTTTTTCCTTTGGCTTTAGAATTGGCATGTTAGATGGCAATTCCCAGTGCACACAAAAAGATTCTTAGTAGTGAAACATATTTATTGTAATGTTTGGATGCATCCAATCTGAGTTGCATGTTCCTAGGATGATATGCACATTGTGTTGCTGCATGGCAGCTGATAAAAATCTATCCCATGCCATTGATGATTCTTGAGTCGTTTTTGTAGTTCCTGTATTCACTGAATTCTTTTTTTGGCCAGTTTGCAATCTTGTAGCAGAAAAGAAGTGATGATCTAGCCTAGCTTTTTATCTACCAAACAATGTCTGAATCACTGATTTTAGTTGATTATTTGTTTAGTGTGTCTGATTTCCATGGTTCACTTCTTTTGGCTTGCCTGGTATAATGAAGGATATCTTTCCAGATGTTTTATATGCTCTCAAATTATCAATATTCTTATTAAATATCGCATCGTTTAATTTTCAGGATCATTTGCGGGATTCTTTGTGCTCTATGTTTATTTGGAACTATTCTTGAAATGCTGTTTGATGCTCTTGAATCAAATTATTTCCTTGTGAAGAGGAGCAAGGCTCTTCGTCCCAGTCAAAGCACGCAAGGGTTTGATGATGATGAAGAAGATCTGCTTCATAACGAAAGTGGTGAAAACGAGGAGGATCCTTTACTATCAAGGCATCAAGTCATGATTAAAGTCCCTCAGACATGTATGTAAAGAATGTTGTAAACATTCTTGATGTTATAGCCCATGACCCAAAGCATGCCCAGTTAAGTGATACTGGACATGCCACTCATATGGATGGGTTTTTTATCTGAGGTTCTCCACATATTGGTCCAGTGTTACCCTTAATTCTGGTAGATGGGTAGCTTTTTCAGAAATTTTTTCATAGCTGAAGAAATTTGAACAGATTTTGCATCTTAAAATCAACAAAATTCATGGACATGCCCAGGGGGTACCTGGTATATTTGTCTGACGAGGATGTGCCATTTTTCAGGGCATCGTTTTCATCTATTTTTCCTAGAACGGGGAATCATAAGAAGGCAATTTTTCTGGAGATTGTTGTCAAAACATGTTAAAAGGGGAATTTTGTTAGATTAGATTGGGTTATTAATAGCTGTGTAAAAAGGTAATTAATGCCAACTATTTGTCAGACATATCATAAATGTATGTTACAATGTACAGAAATTATTTTAAAGAGAAGATAAACTAAGTAAAAGGAAATGAATGTTCTACACGATCTACAGTCACACACACTATTGTGTAGGTTCTTAATTCTTGTTTGAAAGCTTTCAGTGATTGGGACTCGATGTGGTAATGTTTGCCACAGTTTACCATAGCTATTGTGACGTAATTTTTGCCACAGCTTTTGACCCAACTATCTCACCATTTCTGTGCTATAGAACTTGTCCTGGCATTAAGAATGCCAAGAGTATTCTTGTTTTGCAAGTCATATTGTACATCCCTTGCCTCAAAAATCTCACTCGTCAAAATAGGATTCGGGCTTTTTTGGTTTTGTATATTTCTTGCATTGGTGAATGGATACTGCATTATCTAATTTCAGCAAAGTTTTGTTATCAGCATGACTGTTGTTATACCGGGTGAGTCAGAAAAAACGTGGGGCGTTTGTCGGGCTCTGTCGTCGCATTGAGTCATTAAATCATCGTCAACTAGCAGCCAACAGTCTAACTTAGATCATAAACATTTCCCCTTTGAAATCGGTCTCTTAATGCATTTGTTAAAGAAGAGTTTCTTCGCAAGACCTTGCATGGGATGCTTGCAACCTGAGGGAATCTTTAACCAAGCCTCTTCAGAATTTAGCCTTATCAAAATCGCAGGTACCCCAGGTCTTATCAGGGGATACTGAAAAAGTTAAGCCTGGTTCACACAAGGTTGTTTAGGTCGCTAAGATCGTGGAGAAAAAGCCACAAGACAAAGACTCAGAGTTTGAATCCTTGCCTTTAGGGTCTTTTTGCACGACTCTAACTACTCAAAGACTTAGTGTGAATCAGGCTTTAGGAAAACATTTATCGGCAAGAAGTCCCATTGCGATTTACAGAGCTTTGATCTACTTGAAGGAAAGCTCTTCGCAAGACAAAGAATTACGCATTATTAATGTCTTTCAAACACATTCTCCACGCAGAACAAGTTATGATAGGACATCCCAGGAGCGAAAATAATATCTCCAAACTATTTCATTCTCCGTTGATAATACCACGTGTACCTGTAACTTTTGCCAAAATAAAATGCGGAAGGGGCTTGGCAAAAGATTTCATCAGTTTGCAAGATCCCCATACAAGGTCTTACGGAGAAAATCTTTTTTTAAAAATGCAGCAAATGACCGATTTCGATCTGGAAAGGTTTATGATCTAAGTCAGCCTCTTGGCTGTACGCAAAACTTTAGTTCACGACAATCGGGTGGCTAAATGCAATGTCACTGTCCGCCAAACGCCCCATGTTTTTTCTGACTCACCCGGTACACAATTCTGATTGCTCTTTCTTGGATTTTATTCACTTTTGCATTGAAACGAAATAAAGTACATTCGAATGGTTTGGGTCACAATGAGTGTTGTTCGAATCATGGCGTATGTTTCGAAATGTCGAGTATGGGAATGGGATTCGAAAAGACATGCTAAAATCTGTCAGAATAGACGATTACGCTAAAGATGGCGGCGAGGAACTTTTTACCAAGATGCACTGCGTTTTTTAATCGAATTCCTATACAATCGCTAAGGATTCGTAATTCGAACGCAATGCATCTTGGTAAAAAGTTCCTCGCCGCCATCTTTAGCGTAATCGTCTATTTGGCAACCAGCCCCCGGCCCCACTCCCAACTCAAAGGTATCTGTTGAGGTCTAATTTCCTATCGACGACAACAGATGCACTTGGGAACGAGGTTGCCAGGTATATGCGAATTTTCAAACGGCTGAACCAGGGAGATTACTCATCTTGCTAGTTTGAACATTTTATGGCACACCCCGGATGACTTTCCTTTTTCTTTGAAGTAAGGACTGTTGCTGATTACTGCATTTGTTTCTCGCTGATCAAGAATACGAAAGCAGTTATGAATACAGATGCACCCCCGGGAGCAATACTTTCAATAAATGGTATTCGTACAATCAGTATGATGTGGGTTATTCTTGGCCATATGTACGCTGTTGGACTTACAGCCGGGGGCATTGGTGAGTCAGATTTAACTTTTCTTTTTGCTACGTTTTTTCTTCCTTTTAAAGAAAATGACCGACATAGCAATCTTGTTGCAAAATGAAACAAAAAGTCACGTGTCTCTATTTTTCTGATTGTTTTTTGTCATCTATTGAGATTATCAAATACAATGGAATACAATAGGCTGTATTTAGATTGCCCAAGCCCCTATACTTACAGACCCATTGCTAACCATGATTCTTCGTAGCGCCAAAGTGGACTTTCGTATTATCTGAAAGTTCTTTTTGGCCTAAATTCCCTTCGTCATGCTTTTCATTCGGCGCACAAAGGGTTATGGTTAGCGATGGGCCTTTAAGTTGCCTTACATCCCTGTTATTTGCCTTTAGCATAGCATAGGGCATAGAGCATTGGGCTCAAATCTTTCAAATCTTTAAAAAGGTGGATGTAAGATTGTATCACATTTTTCTATGAACTAAATGACTTGAAAGGAATTTTAGGTAATTTGCTGTAAATCTGCCGTGGCAATGTTTTGATATCTTGATTATTTTCAAAATGACGGAATTTTGATAATTTTCGTAAGAATTCATCGAAAATTTTGAAAAATTTAAAATCATCGTAAATCTTAAAGTACTTAGTGAATATTGATAAAGTCTTCAAGAAAACCATAGTTTATGAAGTTCTACAATATAGTGGCAATCAGAACTCTGTAGCCTTCTGGTTTAGGATTTGATGATATCGCAACCTCAAAATTAATAAATGCCACCATTTTGAAACGAATCAAGTTATCAAAAATGGCAGATTCCTAGCACATTACCCAAAGTTCCTTTCAAGCATTTTAATTCAAAGAAACTATAATAGAATTTTACACCCCCTCTTTTAAAGTTTTGAGCCCTATGCTTTAAGATCAATGGGTTGAAGATCATTATGTTGCAAAGACATGTACAAAACTATTTCATGCGTTGCTAAGAGCAATGCATGCTCTTGAGATTTAGATGGACATGATATCGAGGCAAGTGATGTTCATGCAAGTATTTCAAAAGAATTGACGAAATTGTGAAAGTGTTCTATTGTCACCATGTGCACACGGAAGGTGGTTTTTAAGAGAAGTGGTGAGGTAATAACGAAAGAAGAAGGGTGAATCTAAATCTAAAGAGGTTTAGTTTGTTTCTTTGATTCAAGAGCTGAGTAGCAATTGCTTTATTTAAGCCCTAAATATTCGAGAATCGCAATGCCTTCTGCACGACTTCTGAATCAAAATAAGCAATATTCAAATTGTTGAGTTAGGTTTTAAGATGGATAAAAAAAAAGCAATGTTTGCCAGGCAGGTTTTTAAGTGTACCTTTCTTCTTTCGTTATGAACTGGTGATTTTCCTTATAAGCCACGTTCCGGGTGCACAAGGTGAAGAAAACTTGCCCTTCCGGTTTCGGCGTGACTTTGCTGATTCGTAGGGAGAATTGGATTACTAACAATTTAACTTTACCATTAAAGGCTATCTATGGACCCTTATCAAACAGCTTCTCAGTTCGTTTGCAGCTCATAATGAGGATCGTTGCTCGATTGCTGTTGATGATTTTTAAATTCTTTGTTGCAGAGAACATGACGGACCTTGCAAAACTTCTGAATAGATTCGCTTTCTTACCCATTCAAAATGGGATCTATTCTGTGGATTCTTTCTTCGTGCTAAGGTTTGATCAACTTTTGTTTGTTTCATTTAATACTAAAGAAAAAGGCAGGTGGCCCATAAGCCTCACCTTCCAGTTGCAGAGGCTGGCAGAGGTGTCGGGGTGAAGGCGGGTGAAGTGAAAGTTTCCTCGTGCAATGCCCGCAGTGCTACGATATGCAGCCTCATGCCTCCTGCATATAAGTCGTGAAAGCAATTCTCGCTGCAGATAATTTGCAATTCTGAAACATACATAATCATATTACGTTGTTCCTTTTACAAGTGTTTGTGTGCATGTGAGTGATTGATTTAAAGCTCAGCTTCCCTTTCAAATTTCTTTGACCTTTCTTTTCTTTATTGCAGTGGTTTGTTAGTTTCTTATCTGAGTTTACGACGATTGAAGGAGAAAGGAAAACTGCCAATCTGGAAATTTTACCTTCATCGTTTTATCAGGTGAGTTTAAATAAAAACTTAGTACGCCTTTTGGATATAATGATTCAGAAAATTTTATCGTGAGATAGTCTTAAATAGCGGACTCATCATATAGTAAACCCATGGACATACAATAAACTTGCAACCTGTAGGGAAACACTATCAACTCCTGTAAAATAGAAATAATTAAAATATAAGATAAACCTGTAACAGGAGGGAAAACTGTTAAACCTGCAAACCGGAACCCTTAACAGTTTTCTTTGTGTTTCAGTTTCAGTTATATCTTATATTTTGGAGAGAAAACTGTTAAGCTGCAAACTCTCAACAGGTTTGACAGTTTTCTCTTTTCGCTTTTGCAAACAGTTTTCGCTTTACGAAACGATACCTATCTTGTTGTAATGGCGGTTTTTTCATGGGACCTTTACCTGATGATCTCTCGATATCTTTACCTAAACATAATTGTTAGTTTTAAAAAGGCCCCCAAAGGGGGGGGGTCGCTGGAGCCCTGGAGCCCATCATTTTGAAAGCTTGGAGCCCTGGAGCCCAGACAATTCCCAGGGCAATCTCGAATTTCAAGAAATAGGGCCCCTGGAGCCCAGAAAAGCATGCAATGGAGCCCTGGAGCACAGCAATTTTGTCTCTGGGAGCCCGGAGCCCATTAAAAAACGCCCTGGAGAGTCGGAGCCCGAGATCCCTTAGGGGGCCTCTTTAAACAGTTGTTAGTTGATTAATTTGATTTTTATCTGCCATTTACCAGATAAACCACTCTCGCCAGTCTTTTTGCTTGTCGAAATGGTCTATTGGAAAAACTGGCTAATGTCTTGGTCAATAGTCGATAGTCGACTTTTTCAGTTAGATGAAAACACTTTACGTGGCTCAAAGAGTCGTTATAAACCAGGGAGTGTCCGAGCGGCTTATTCAGTCTGCGTCAGGTGACTGAAGTTAACCTCGGCCTAGTCAGGTCAAACTCCGGATGGGTGACCTCGAAGGCCTGACCTCGCAACTCGCCTCGCCGTCCTTCGGAAGGGACGTTAAACTAGGGGTCCCATGCCTCACTGAGGCCTAAATTAACTTTAAGTAGCTACAAAATTTGACAAGCCCATTCAAAACAAATTGCTAATAGGGACTGTCAGAAAAGCACATTTGGCCTCAGCAGAATATATAGATTCACATTGGAGCAGTAAGAAATTTCGACTTCTGTTGACTTTCCTGTTAATTTAACCACTGCAGCGTCAATCTTTGTTTTCCATTCTGAGCCAAATTCCATCTTTCGACTGCCTTTAATTGCAGTATGCCTGCAAAGGACCCTGGGTGATAATGGCTCTTTAAATCAATCACTCCTTTGCGAATATATCATTCGTAGAAGCTCCGTGGCAGCCATTTACCAGGTTTGTGTCAGCCATTTGCCAGAATAAACCGCTCTCCCCAGTACCCATTCTAGAGGGGATATATTTAGTCATCCATTTTTGGTATTTTTGGTAATTGGTTGTTTTACCCCCGTCTTTTTTTGCAGATTGACTCCAACGTACGGCTTCGTGATTCTTTTCTTCACCCATGTCTACCCAAGAATGGGGGAAGGTCCTTTGTGGTCAACACTCACGGCAAAATTGGCTGTTATGCCATGCAAGACAAAATGGTGGACAAACTTGATCTACATCAATAATTTCTACCCAACTGATCTTGGAAAAGAAGTATGTTCCATTGTTATTTTGTGACTTATTATAAGGAATTCTTCATGAAAAGTCAAACTATTAGATCACCAAAAAAGTGAGAAACCTAAGTACTGGGAAAATATAGCGTAAGAAATTTTTTATTTGATCAGGACAGTCGTCTTTATATGTATATAGCTTTATGGCTTTACCACTGTCGTCTGTCAGTTTGATTAATTATATTTTTCCTGTTTATTTACAGTGTTTAGGTTGGGGTTGGTATTTGGCTAATGACATGCAATTCTTCATCATCAGTCCCATTATCATTTATGCTATGTACTGGTAAGCCATCTTTATTTTGCCTTCTGTTGATACCAAGGAATATACCGTGTGTGTGTGTGTCCCAGAAAAGGTAAACAGATTTTGTCGGGCCTAGCGCTGAAATCTTGCTTGAATCAATGGCTAAGACATATTGAAATGTTTCTCCAAAAGTTAAATTGAACAAAGATATCTTGTTTGTTTGATATTTGTTCTTTAAAAGTAGATTATTAATCTTGGTTATACGTTTTGGCCTGAGCAGACTTTCGACGTACGACGAATAGATCCACAATAGCCTAATAAGATTTTTTTTAGATAATTCACGTTATATTACTTTTGCTAGAATTTACCCATTGTGCAGTTCTTTTCATTTGGACCTCTAATTTCAATGTGAATCATAAATTTGCCAGGCCAAATTGCCAAAGCTTCTGTTTGGAGGTTGAGGCAGATCTGGACTTTCAAGATTGATATTTTAACTTGCAAAGCGCCATTATTCTGGATGTAAAATAGCAAAGCAAATGCCTTATTCTAAATACATTTTTGTAGAGTAGTGAACTTTATCAATTTCTGTATGAATACCATGATTTCTGCTTTTCATGACACCATGATTTGAAATCATATAGTATTTGAAATGTTCGGTTACCAACTTTACCCTTAATTACCCTAGAATATTTTCCAGACTGGCATCAGCTAGGTGTCCCAAGAAAGTTGTGCCTCGTTTGTGTGGCTGTTGTTAGGGAGCTGTGGCTTCAATGGTCACGGTTTTTACACAGTTGCATAGGTCACTCCCCCAGTTTGAGACCTTGTTTTGGGCGGTCTCACAGGTAATTGCTGATTTATGGCGGAGGAAAGGCAAAGTATGTGCTGCTTCCATAACAGCACTTCTATTTTCTTCTAGCAATATCAAAATCAATTAATGTTTGAAAGAATGGATTCTAGCGTCTTATTGAAATTTCCTTACATTCTTGACAGTTTTTTTTTTCTTTTAGATAACAGCACTATCAACCCTTCTTAAAATGCAGGCAAATTTAGATTTTAAAAAGTTTATTCTTTCTGCAAAGGTTCAGATGGGTTGGAACTGTGGCTGTAAATGGAGGCTTGATCATTGCAAGCGTCATTGTTACAAGTGTCTTGATTAGTCATTACAATTTAGACTCTCTCCAAATCGCTGCAGATGCTGGCACAAGACCGTAAGAATTTCATTATTTGTTTTGTGACAATTTATGACTTAGTTTAGTTCTATATATATATATCTTGTCTCATAGTCGTTATAAATTATTATTTATTGTAATTTGGAATATGGAACATGGACCCAAGTAACTTAAATATTAATATTTTTAGAAATTTGCAAACGTTTGACTTTAGTAGACAGCTGGCCTGCGCGCAGACCCATTGACGCAGGCTGGTAGACTTTTAGACAACATAGTTACATTTCTAAACAACCTTTTGCGCAAAATAGCAAATGTTTGTACGTATATTTGGGACACTAAATCCTGGAGTCTGCTTTCATTTCTAGGAAAACTGAAGCAGAATCATTCACAGACAAAATCTACACAAAGCCATATTGCAGAATCACCCCTTATTTAGTTGGCATGATTCTTGGTTATATCATCTTCAACAAATTCAAATTGCGAGGAAGATACAACTGGGTAAGCTCAAATTCTTGTTTGGTCACTTTGTGCCCCGGGGGACACTCAGCACAATACACATACGAGGGGGGGGGGTCAGTCCGAGACATTTTCTGGCAACCAAAAATATCTGGTCAGCTACATTGCAACCCAAACGTATCAGCTTATTTCATAATTAGTCAGCTGTAAACGAACCAAAAATATTTTGAAGCAATAGAAATTGTGATCAGGACTGCCTCTAATGAACCTTAAGATATCAGTATAACTATATATTTAATACCAAATGAACCTTAAAATATCAGTATAACTATATATTTAATACCAAAAATGTAATGGTGATAATTTCACTTCATTTGAACCCAACAATTATCTTTGGCAATATTTTGAGTCAGAAATATCGGACTTACCTCTCCGTATGTGCATGTATTAATTGCCCTCCCCCCCCCCCCCCGGGGTTTTGTGCTGTGACGTTTTTTTCTATAGAGTCGCCCTTATTAAATTAATCATTTAAAGTTGTATTTGATTAGTACCAATTCTGAAAAGCGTAGATTTGGTGTATTCTGAATTTGCATTTCATTAACTCTGAAATCCGCTAAAACGGTAGGTTTGGTAGGTTTGGATGGCCTGGCAGACTCTTGACAGATGCTCTTTTCTTAAGAGGGCGAGACCTAAAATTTGTCTGCTTGAGAACTATGTTTAGCCTCAGCAATTTGTACGGAATGGACGAAAGCTCCCAACTGAACATTTCTCAAAGCAATCCATTCCACTTTGTGGGCTTTTTATGCAATTTTGTAAATGAGGTAATTTTAAAACTTCTCACGATGTTGTTCTTTTAGCTCGTTGCTATATATGTCTGGATCGTGGCCATCGTATTAGGGATGACTGTTGTTTATGGTACCTGGAGAAGCTCTAAAAAAGGTGGCCATGTATTTACAAAAGCTGAAAATATTGCATATGGGTCTTTGGCAAGAATTGCATGGGGCATAGCTGTGTCGAATGTCATTTATTTATGCCATAATGGTTACGGAGGTACGATTCTGAATTGATTTTGTTTTTCGTTGTTTTGTTGATCTTTTCACTCATTCTAAAACTTTCCCTAAGTCTGTAATAAACCCCCACAATCGAATAGGTCCTTCACCTAAAATATTTTTCAAAGTAAGCCCCTACCCTTGAATAGGCTCCCATGCGGGTTACATTATGACGATATTTTAGTATTTGATAAGTCTTGATGAAAAACTTTTTGTAAATGTAGTGAATACTTTTGATTCGCTTTTTTGTCTGACTTACGTGTTTCTTATTTTAAGCATACTGATCAGTGTCAAGTAAAGATCGAAAATTAGTCCTGGTGATATTTATAGCTGCTTCTAAATAAGCCCCCCTCCTCCTCGAATAAGTCCCCACCCCAAGATATTTTTCTTCGAAATAACCCCCTGGGGCTTATTCAAGGACTTGCTGGTGCCACCGGACGAGTCGAGAAATAGTTGCACCTTTGGGAAAACTGTAGAAATTAATCTAATTGACCAATCTTAAAGATTCTTGTATTCATAATGTGTCATACGGCAGCCTCACTACTGAGGCACAATTCTTTTGGAATCATTAATCGTTTCATTTTATCAAAGCGATTTCGTTTTCGTTTAGGCCTAGTGGACAAATTCCTGTCCTGGCGTGCATTTATGCCACTTAGCCGTTTGACTTATGGTGCATATCTGCTTCATCCCATGACAATTATGTTATTATTTGGTAGTAAGCAATCGTCAAGAGCTTACACTGATTTGGATCTTGTAAGTATGTTTGTATTTTTTGGTTTCTTTTCGTATTTTATCCGTAGGTGCTAAGTCGCTGTAGCATCTGCCTACAATCCTTCACAAAATATATTGAGACCAACATAACAAATCCCAAAGATTCAATACTTCCTTGTTTCTGCAACAGAAATATATTTTTCTTGCCCCTGTAACTTCCCTTCCCCCCTCAGTCAATGTTGTCATTCTAAGCAACGATTTTAATGCAAATTTACATGCAGTCACACCAAGATAACTTCAATCGACATTGACTGAGGTGAAAAGAAGGGGATGCAGTCTCACAATTTCATGAAGGATTGTAGATAGCAGGAGCTTTCAAGCTCGATAATCAGTCTCATTGAATCAGCCTCATTACACTTTTCCATTTTGCCATGTATCGAGAAATTATCAAAATTATCCTTTGGAAAGGTGCCAACACCTGATGGGTGAGTAAGAAACAGTGCCCATCTGAACGGCCCACTTCTCCCTGATATCAAGGCAATTACATGATTTAAGAGAGAGATCGAAAGCGAGGCGCGACAACAAAATGTTTGATCGCGCACCTCACTTTCGATCTCTCTCTTAAAGCAATAAAGCAATACCTCATAGCTGTTTAATCACAAAGGAGGGTCAGGAGAAGGCCTCTTTATCATTAGGGGATTATACAAGTTCCTGGGGTCCCTGTGGCAGAACTAGAATGGTTCTTCCATCTGCACTCAGCTACCTTCCTCGTATGCTACTGCATCATGTGAAAGAAATTTTCGACAAAAAGTTCCCAAATCGTGTGATAGAAACTTTGTAGATGAAATCTGAATTGAATTGATTTAGTAGTATTAAAGTTTGCAACTTTGTAGTAGAAAGCATATTAAAGGGAAAGTTCGGAGTTTTTATGTTTCATGCTCGAAAACAAACTACACGTAACTGTTTCTAAGCATTCTGCTAATTTAGGCCAAACTTCGTTGCATCTTCGTCGCCATTTTTTATCACAACACGATAAAGAGGCTTGCATTTATTAGGAAGCAAGAAACCAGTAGATCGGCCTCGTGTTCGTTGAGCGTGACACAGATTCTTTGGACTTTATGAAGTCTGTTATGAAGTCATCTTCTGGTCGCTTATTTGAAAAGGCAATTTCGCAAAGAAAAGACGAGAAATGGTGGGAAAAAGTACGATACACCATTCATAACAGTATAATCTTATATTTTATCATCAATCATAGCAACTCTGTACTTGTCCTTCAATTTAAGATACGATCTATTCATAAGCAGCATCTACCACTCCCTTAATCACAAAAATTTATATCGAGTTCTGAGTGAACAGGATTTATTGAATTCGCATAAGGCTTTTTAAGAAATGAGATTTCTTGATTTGATACAATATGAATTATGGACACGATTGCACGTGAACACAGATCCTATTAATCGAAGAGAATGATGACTTTGTGCTAAGCACCTATTAACAGAAATAATGAAATACTGCTGTTTAATGAGTTGGTCAATACCTTCAACTCAATTCGATTTTCGTAAACCAGCTGAGTCTGCGAAACCACGCTATCGCCAAAACTTAAGTGATTAACGTGTTCTTTTCTTCAAGTCAACTTCACGCAGAGAAGGGGAGGGGAAGCGGGAAGCGGAGGGGGTATTCACTTGTATTATCCAAATCAGTTTGCAAGCTAGCAAGCAATCTTGTTTTTCAACGCATATTGGCGCTGTGATGTTGTAGCGGAGTTGTGTAATCATCTGACTTAGCCGCCAGAATGGTAGGCAGACAGGCTTCGATCCCACATAGAGCCCCCATTACTTGAGCCCCCATCAAGGAGTTGCACACTCGATTAGGCAGGGACCGCACAGCGTTTTAAAAGTGGAGGAGCTGATTTGTGAGTGAAGCGAGCGAAATGGGGGCCCGGTGGCTTGCTTACGAAAAATTTTGGAGGCCACGCCATTTAGAACGTCGGAAACGCCTTTTCTAGGGGAATTGACAGCCTTCACATTGCCAATTTGCCCTTGAAGGAAGTCGATTCTCGTTTTACAAGAATCGACTGAATTTGGATGCTTGAAGCTAATCATTTCATTTGCAAGTGAATATCGTTTTACAATATTACTTTCATGAAATTCTTTCAGTTCAGACCAATGCCAATACCAAGAGTTGTACGTTATAGGATTCTTCTGACATAAAACTTGTAGCTCCTTCAGAAAAACATCAAAACATTTGACTTCAACCTCACCAAACTACAGTTTCTCAGTTTACAAACATTCCAACCCATGTCTTTGAAAAAAATGGGGGGCCTTAGGCCCCTTTTAGCCCAATGGCTGCGCAGTCCCTGCTGTTAGGTCTTCTCCACTTCTGAGATTCCAACGCTGAGCACCACTAAAAAAAGCTGCAACATCGCCTTCCAACGGATACGAAATAGACAGTCCTGTGATGATAGGACATGACATTTTACACTTGCTCTCATAAACAAGACAAGTAATTGAAATGATATTTTTGCTTTCTTTAGGGCTTCCAGTTTGTCTCCGTCACAGTGACCTCCTACGCAGCAGCATTCATTTTGGCTATTGGCTTAGAGTATCCAATTCTGCATTTGGACAAGAAGATATTTGGACGTTGAAGCATGAAGGCTGGGATTTCATCACTTTTACGATCATAGGGAAGTTTTGATTTTTATTCAATACAGTAAATCCTCGCATATAAGAGCCTGCCAAAATAAGAACCAAGAAGCGGTTTTTCCTAAATCATGAACCTTGTAATTAAGAGCCTGTGTCAGTTTGGTTCTTATTGCGAGTTATTATTGCAGGGGTAGCAAAGTTGATTTTGATTGTTGTTATTAAGTTCATTTTGGTCCCAGTTTAGTTGTTAAAGTTTTGTTCTCCTCCCCAGTTAGCTGTTAGGTCCATAGGAACTCTTCAAAACAAATGATAGGACTGAATATCTTCTGTAAGACTCTGAAAGGGCCTCCACAAGGCACCTTTAAAATAAGAACCTCAGACGTTGAAATTTGTCATAGCGCTTTTGAATTAAGAACCTAGTTCAGCGAGGCTATTAAGAAAGTAGGTACTTATATGCGGGGATTTACTTTACTACTGACTGTCTTGTTAGATAAATGGTCCGTTACTGTTGTCAACAGAATTCATGAAATAGTTCATAAATGAACGGTTATACAATATAGATGTAAGCACTTATGATCACAGAATATTAGAACTGCTTAATTTGTGTATATATGTCTCACGCCCGCTCGCCCTTTTAATGAAGAACATTTTGTAACAAAGTTTGCTAAACATTTATGATTTGACTAACATTATTGTCCCTAGACCCTTTGCTAATCATGATCGTATGCGACTGCGAAGTTGATTGTCATATGATATGAAGTGACCGCTGGCCTATGTTCTCTTTGTTAGTATAGGGTTTAAATCTTTAATAAGGTGTCTGTAAAAGTCTCTAACAGTTTTCTTGGAGTGACGTTCAAAGCCGAAAAAGTGTACCATCTGACATCATGTCATGGATTACGTCATAAATTTTTCTTGAATTTCTTCAAAATGCAAAAAGTTATACATCATTCGAAAGCTCTTCAAATGCTCTCTTCAACTATGCAAATTTCATGTCGATACATCTGACCTGTCAAAAGTTATTGAGGTATTTAGGAACATTTGGCCCTTCCCTGACGTCATCCATCATGTGACATTCGAAAATTTTTCAAAGTGGCACATTGTCTTAAATAATCACAATGGTCCCTTCTAACGATACAAACCTTAAAAACTGAAGTTGGGCACTTGGTTAGATGGTTAGCCTATTTCCCCCGTCTAAGAATCGTATCTTCATTGGACTTTGTTTTCCTGCATGGAGAATTCATTGAACATCCTTGTACATTGTGGTTTCCAAAGGACGGAACTCCTATTGTAATCCTTCATATCTCCGCCCAACGGAAATAATATTCGAATAGAACGGCAGCAAATAATAAAGCTATATTCGAATAGTCATCGAATTACGAAAGCTACGCTTCTTCCTCTTTGACTGTAAATGGCTTCAAAGGAATTTAGCATACTTTGCTGTCAATCTGCCATGGAAATTTTATGATGACTTATTTAGTTTCAAAATTGGCAGCATTTATTTCATTTAAGGAGTTGAAACCAAAAGAGCGACGGGTTTTTGCTTACCATCTCATTGCAGATCTTCATGAACCTTGGTTTTCTTGAAGATTGTATCAAATGATTTTAATTTTTCACAATTTTTCACAATTAAAGATGCCACCCTTTTGAAAGTATTCAAGATACCAAAAAAGTCTGCGGAAGATTTACAGCCAAGTACCTTCAATTCACTTCGAGGAATTCAGTTCCAAGAAAAATGTAAAAGAAATTGACTTTTAGCACTATGCTCTCTTTTTGCGTTTTATTCGGCTCGCAAAGGATAATGGATAGCAATGGGTCTTAAATGACTGTAAAGTTATCTTTTGTGCGTTAACAATATTTGCTAGGAGTCATGGAGCATCTTAGCTTGTTTCACTTTGTTCTGTGAAATTTTCCCCCGTAGCACGGCTCCGTCAGTCCATGAGAACTGCTTTTCAGGGGCGGAGCGTGGATTTCAGGGGTCCTTAAATCTATCGCTGCAGAAAATGAACAACTATTTACCTGAATGCTCCAAACAGTGGTGGGGCCACCGGGGAGAATGGAGTGACAAGTCCCCCATTTTTCTCTGAGGTCACTTTTCCAATACGTCTAAATCCATTGAGATAATGTCTAAGGAGGAGTTAGGAATCTTTAGAGTTTGACTGACAAATAAGATTGTTTTCTGAGGTTAAAAAAGGCGGTCCCTTACCATAAAAGGGTTTTGTCCTGAATATTTTCCCTGGTAGCAGAGCCCCCAGACCCCCATCTTCCTCTGTCTCCTCCACTTTTTTTAGGCTGGTGCTGCCGTGGGCTCTAAACGCTTGGGAGGCATCGTGATTTGCTGTAATTGTTTTTAATCTGAAAAGATTTTAAAGTCTATATATGTATTCCTTGTTTTTTCTCGTAAATATATATCTATGTGTTGTATGAATATTTGATTCGGAATTTTAGATTTGTATGATTTCATATTTCCCTTGATATTCATAAATTTAATTTCGACTGAGATAGTAATTTTAAATGATTTGTATTATGAAAGATATAAAGTAATATACGGAACATCTAGGCGAAAGAAAATATGTTTGCACGCTTGCTGTGAAACTTGTGTTGTTTATTTGTACTTTTTACTGTTACTGTTAAGAGAAATATCAGGCATAGAAGGAAGAAGTTTTCGTTGCAGATAGCTCAAATAAGGTTTGTAGTTTTTACGGCCCCCCTTTTCAGGGTAAATATGTTTAGTCGCCCCCCTTTCACAGCCCAAAACTAGATATTTCCAGCCCCCTACCCGACATTGTTAACTGGTCCCTAACACTTGCCCACTTGTACACTGAACCATTGCTAACTCATTTTGTGCAAAGGAGTCGATAATAAACTGAAATCCAAAGCATCTCCTTGCTGCAGCAAGTTGAGTTTCTGATGAGAACGGGGTCATGCTTATGTTTTTTCTTCCAAACTTTACCAGATTTAGAAGCTCAATCCAAGCCTCTTTTTTAAGAAGTAAAAAGGTCCACTGTGTTCGTGTGATTATATGAGCGGTACAATTTGCCACAAACTTAGATATTAGCAGTCGTTTAGAGAAAATATAGATAAATATTTATGATACAATTTACATGACAAATTTGATAAATACAAGTTAAAAAATACCCCTAATTGTAGTGGCAGGAATAGCATTAAAAGATCGAGTTGACGTTATTTCCATAATGGTCGCCTTAGAGGTGGTTGCAAAAAATTCTTGACATTATATTTTTGTGCTTTTGGATAACACATAGTGTAGTAAGGCCCGGGTGGAGAGGAACTTCAATAAGCGATAACATTGCTTTGGAGTCGATTTGTCCTTGCTTAAAAAGTTCATTTCAGAGATTTACTTTGTAAGTTACTATTCCATATAAAGGAATCCTTCTTTTCAAAATATATACCCTGAATAATAAACTGATTTGAGGAAGACTTTGATCACGGGCAGTAATGCACCGTGTTTGTTGATTAAAAATTGAAGTTTGTTACCTCGATAATGCTGCTTTTCTTGGTTGTTTTCTCTTCGGCCTACCATCGACACGAAGCCGCCATTGCAAGAAATCAAATTCAAATAGCGCCTGTGCACTTGAGCGAAGTGATATCTCCTTCACAGTGTGTCCCTCGTTTCAAAGACACACTGTGAATGAGCTATCGCTTGGCTCAAGTGCGCTATTTGATTTCTTGCAATGGTGGCTTCGTGTCGATGGTAGGCCGAAGAGAAAACAACCAAGAAAAGCAGCATTATCGAGGTAACAAACTTCAATTTTTAATCAACAAACACGGTGCATTACTGCCCGTGCTTCGATCTTAATACTGTTCTGTATTTAACTGGTTTGGAGATGGCCACCCATCTGACCTCACGTAAACCAAGCAATGTATTGTTTCTTGTACATTGGATTACACATCATCCTCCAAACAGTTAAATGAAGTTGAAAGCAAGGAGGTAGAAGCTTATTTTCTCTAATCTAAGGATTTCTGTCGTGAAAAATAACCGTGGGGAAGGCGATTTATTGTGTTTATCAAAACAAGACGTTGGTGAAAGAGGAGCATTAACTCTGTTGAAATAAGGGTCCGCTGCGTTTATTTTTGTTACCCGAACAGTTCTCTATTACGAGTGGAAATAACAGAGTCGCGATTTGGCTAAATATTGAGTAAGAAATTGGTGAAAATAAAGTCTAGATAAAGATGATTAACGATAGCAAAATAAAAACAAAAATATATATATGATCTTTGATTCTTTATGTAAACAAGTAAAACAGAATATTGTCATGTATTGGTTACGGATTTAGGGTTGCGAGGTGTGGATTGGCTATTTTTTGCTTGCTTTTTCTTGCCTCATTTCTCCCCACTGAGTATCTTCGAATATCCCTGCTTTCTGGCCAGAAACTAAGACTATACCCGTGCCTTTTTCGCAAAATCTAATGTTTTAGAAAATCCCTATGTTGGCAAAAAACTGAGCTAAAAAGCAAAGCCTATGGTCTTACATTTTGGCCGTAAATATGTCATTGTAAATAGGTCAAAATATGGCTATTTTAGCGACAAAGCGAGTTCAATAGTGTTACACTTTCTTGCCAAAACTGGAGTTTCAAAATTGGACAATCTTACCGAAAAAGCGCAGCCAATAGCCTTACTTTTTAGCTAAAAAGAGGGATTTTCAAAACTGGCCTTTCATACCGAAAAAGCGCAGCCGATAGCCTTACTTTTTAGCTAAAAATAGAGATTTTCAACATCGGTCATTTCTACTGAAAACCGAAAAGCAAAGCGTATACTTTTGGGCCAAAAACATGGATTTTCGAAATCAGTATCTGTTTCAGAATAGGCAAAGCCTATAGCCTTACTTATTAGCTAAAACAGCGATGTTCAAAATCGACATTGTTTTGGAAAAGAAAGCCTGTAGACTTATGTTACCGACTCGTGTTTAGAAATCCCCTTTTTTGCTAAAAATTAGGCCACGTGTGTTTCTGGATTGATACAAAAGATAAGACAGAAAAGAATCCAAATTTAATTCCTATTTGTTTTGATACTTTATTACATTTTATTACCAATCAACTTGTTTCTATTAATGATTCCAATCAGTTTGATAAAAACAAAAATCTCAAATACTCAATCCTCTATATCTAAAGGAAAGTGTATTTTCGTCCAAAGTCTCTATTTATAATTCTTATGTACCCAGGTAGTCACATTATCGTACAGGTCAGTGAAAATTTGTACATTTCTTTAAGTAATACACATCTCGAAATAAACAACTGAGTTGAATGACGCGCAGACAAGTACCTAATGGACCATTTAACTATCCTACAAAAGAATCCAAATCAAACGACATTCTGACACATTTTTTAGGATTTCGAATGTGCACAAAAGAGGTCGTACAACATTCAACTGAACCACAAGCACTGAACCACAAGAACTTCAACGTCTCCAAAACAGAGCCCTATCAATTATAGAGAGCGCAAGATTTAAGGACCCGTGGCCTAAAAAATGGCTAAGCGTTGTGAATCTTATTCGCTTTGATCGCTGTGTTATGGTATATAAGATTGTAAACAAACAATGCCCTGAAAGCCTGTGGAATACGTTCCAACAGAGATGCTCTATATCACATCATATTACGAGGAATTATAGAGATCTCGATATTCCCAAGCTAAACCTTGAATTAACCAAACAATGATTTCATTACTCGGGCATTAACAGGCTTGGAACGATATTCCAGTTAACATCAGAGAACTGCCATCACTGCGCCTGTTTAAAACACATCTAAAAAGGCATTTGATGACTGATGAGCCTTGATAATTAACTCAAGCCCCATCAAGAACGACTCCCTGGAAGATCAGATTAATCAATTAACTATTCTATATTCTTAGTTTTAGATTTTGTAAGTTTTATTTTACTGAAGGGATATCGTTGTTTAAATGAATTATATATAATAACCTTAAGGCCGGATCTCCACTAGGCGGAAAAATGTCGAGCCGCGAAAAGTAGAACGTATTCCTACTATTCGTGGCTCGACATTTTTCCGCGATGCCGGAAATTTTTCCGCCTCGACATTTTTCCGCATTTAAGCCGGATCTCCACCAGGCGGAAAAATGTCGCACCGCGAAAAGTAGAACGTATTCCTACTATTCGAGGCTCGACATTTTTGCGCGGCGACAATTCGATCAGCCAATCAGATTGCCAGAAATGTTTCCGCGGCGACATTTTTCCGCTAGTGGAGATCTGGCCGTGCGGCGACAATTCGATTAGCCAATTAGATTGCCGGAAATTTTTCCGCCTCGAAATTTTTCCGCCTAGTGGAGATCCAGCTTTAAAGGCCAATCTCCAGTCAGCGGGATTTTCCGAGCGGGCGGATTTTAGACAATAAAAAGTTGCTCAGCCGTAACTATCCATTCAATTTCAGAGCGACATTTTCTCTCGCAAACAATAGGATTTCCACCCGCTCGGAAAATTCCACTAACTGGAAATCAGCCTTGAAAGTGTATAAAGATATCGCGCTCGATCCAGACTCTTTGCAGAATGGCTGTAAGGGTCTATTGATCTCAACATTTGATTTGAACGAGGTAACGTCCTCCGCATGGAAATTCGAAGCGAATCACAGGGGAAGGGAACAAAGTGAAAAACGAAGGGGAGAGAGAAGAAAGGAATTCTTTAGTTTTATTATTGTTTCCCTGTGATAACACAGCCCTTTGCGAAGAACTATGCGCAGGCGGTTAAAGTGGTAGTCATTCAAGATCATATTGTGAGACAAATTAAATGTTTCTTACTGCGAGTGAGTCAAGACAGAAACAAGGCATTTTACCGAAATCATTTGCGTCATATCATACAAATGTCTGCCAAGGCTCATACTTGGCTTTTGTCGAATTTCTACAAAATTTCTACGAATCGTTTTACCGAAATCTGTTAGATCCTATCTTATGAATTTTCACCACAGGTTTGACCCAATTTTTACGACCTTTTATGGAATTTTTACCATTTTCGGCACGTCATAAATGACCAATTAAATCAAAATCTATGAGACGCAAAGGGTTATTTATCCTGGGTACCAGAGTCTCACTAACAGAGAGAGTCTAGTACCCAGGGTAAGGGTTATTTTATTACGGTAGAAAGCTGCCTGCAGCATCTTCTGAACAGTTGCTTGTTACATTAAATATTTTTGTCGCCATTACAGCAAGTAAAACTAACGCAAGACCATTTGTAAATAATGTAATGCAATAAGATAAGGAGAGGTGGATTTTAAAACTGGGGTCACTTCACAATTGGATCATATGGGGTTGTGCTCCAAGAATTTCTGTTATGACCAAATCCCAGTATTTTGGCGGGATTTTGAGACCTAATCGCAGAACATGGATGTGGTTTCTGACCAGTGTTTACACAACAAAACAATAGGGAAATTGTTAATTATCCAAAACCTTGGCATTCCCAGACTTTCAGCAAAAAGTAGACCCTAATCCCAGAATTTTTCTGTAAAAAGTGCAGTCCAATCCCAGAATTTTCGCGCCAAAACCACTCAAAAATGGCGCACATCCCCGTATGATCAGATGGTGAAATACCCCCTTCCCCCTCCAAGATTTTAAAAGGAATCGACAATATAGGTATATTGAGTGGCCACCATAAATAAGCCAAATAGAATTTACCCATTGTATATTTAGACCATGTTTGCACTACACCAGTACAGTTTTGATCCGTTACAAATACGGTTCAAAAGCCTTTACGCAGCACCAAAACAAAATTTTATACCGGCAAAACGAAAAAAAGTGATGCGAATTAGCTTTTAAACGACTGGCTGATACCTGACACTATATACATTTACGTCGTTTCGTTTCTTGTGCTACCAACAATTTACGACGTTACGTCTTTAACGATTTGTTTCTGCATTTGTACTTGGCGGATTGTTTTGAAATAGTCTTTAACGATGTCATCAGTATAGCAATTTAGGTTGACACCGCTTTCTAACAGCAATGCTGCACACTGAAAATGTCCTTTACCAATAGCATAATGAAGGGCAGGCCAACCTTTGCTGTCTCTCTCGTTCAGGTCTACTCCTACCCCAATCAGTGTCTTTAGAAGTTCAATGTCCCCATCGGCTGCAGCAACGTGTAGAAGGGGTACTGATGTACCGTTTTGCTCGGTCCCAGGCGTAAACTCCATGCCCAGCGCCTCACATCTAAAGGAAAATATAAGTTTCAATGACATCTGATGATTCTAAACATAGACTTATCACACAAGGCCAGCAAAATTCTTCTCCGAAGACACCGATGTAGGAGGCAGTCTGGTCAGTGGCGTGGCCAGGGGAGGGTATGAGTGGCCGATTGCACCCCCCTACGTTAAAAAATGTCAACAATTGCAATTGAAACGTGCAATAAAAATATCTGAGTGTGCCATTTTGCCCCCCCCCCTCCAAGTCTGACATTTGCTTGGTTTCATTCCCACAAATTTTTGTCTGGCCCCGTCATTGGCACTGTCAATTTCATCGTCAAAATCATCAGCACTTTCCATTTCACATTTAATGTCTACTTTGTTTCTATCTATGTCATGAATATTTATTGCTTTAAAAATCTGTGGAACTTGATTAGAAACAACGCTAGGAACAGCACTTACATAACTGCGTTAACAGCTAGTAGAATGGCTAAAAGTCCTCTTTTCTATTATTACAGTGACTAATTAGGCAGGGAAATAGTTACAACAATCTTGCTAAATACTAATCCTCGTGTCTCAAAAAGCTGGGGCTTTGCTGGAAATTGTCTCAATTTTTTCCAATTTCTATGTTTATTAAAGAGTATTTTGAAGCATATAAAGGGATTTTCTGTTCGTTGGCTAGACAAGCTGGATCATCTTTGTCTAAAGCTTGCAAAAATTACTCTCATGCGAAGTAAAGGAAAAGTTTTCCAGGCAACCGCAAGTTTCAGCGAACTTAGGCAGACTGTTATGAAGGAGACCCACAGGAAATGGTTTAGTTATAAAGCTTAAAATGGAATACGATGACGTAATCATGTAAGAGCATGCAACATCGTTCCCAAGGTCCAGCATTGTCTTTCTATACAGGTCATCTAATTGCAGTATTGTGCAGTGTGTCCCAAGAAGCTGTGTCCCGTTGGTGTGGCTGCTGTGGGGGAGCCGGTTTGTACCAAGGAGATATAGACCACATCTCCCTTGTAGCATAGGTTTCAAATCTTTAAAAAGCTGGGTGTAAAATTCTATGACCTATTTCTTTGAACTGAAGGGTTCAAAGAAACTTGAACTATTTTACAGTAACTCTGCCGTTGGACTTTTTTGATCTCTTCAATATTTTCATCATTACAGTGTTTTTCTTCTTTTTTAAGAATTCTAAAAAATATTTGAAAAAACCTTGAAACTATCGTAATTTCTAAACCTGCTGACGAAAGATCAAATAATTTTCAAGAAAACCATAGTTTATGGATGCCTACAATATGGTATCAAGCAAAGCTCTTTCACTCTTCTGGTTTGCGATTTAGAAATTTGATGACGTCACATCATAAATTTGGCTCAAATATGAAATAGGCTGTAATTTGGACAAATACTCAAGATTTCTGAACAGTCCAACGGAAGATTCATAGAAAATTGGCTAAAGTTTCTTTCATTCAATTTAAAGACATAGGACATAGGTCATTGAATTCTACACCCACCTTTTTTCGTAGATTTAAAGATTTGGAACCTGTGCTGTCCCTTGTTGTTAATAAGTTGTATAGGCCAAGCTTCTAGAGTTTGAGACATTGTTTAAGTCAATCTGACAAGTGGTTGCTGATTTATGGGAGAGGAAAAGCAACATAATGTGGTTTCTTCAAAAACAGCAGTTCTGTTGTTCTCCAGTAATGTCAAAATAAAGTAAGTTTTCAAAGAAAGGGTTCTGGCATCGTATTTTTTCATTACATTTTCTAAAAGGTAGAAAGTGCACTCTCATGAATAGACAACCCGTCAAAAGATTTAGCAACAATTCTAATACGTCACTAGAAAACTTGCTTTATTTTGACATTGCTGGAAAACAACAGAAGTGCTGTTTTTGAAGCAACAACTTATTTTGCCTTTTCTCTGCGATAAATCAGCAACCGCTTGTCAGATTGTCTCAAACTAGGTCTCAAAACCTAAGTTGAAGCCTGGCCAATGCAACTGTTTAAGAACCGAGACGATTGAATCTACAGCTCCTCCACAGCAGCCACACAACTGGAGCACAATATTTCTGGGACATCCTGTACATTTCTAAAAGGGTTGACAGTGTTGTTCCAAACAGCACCCTATCGCCGCTAAAATCGGACAACAAATGCGATAAAATCCTATCTATTGTTTGATTTGTTTGAAAATGTTCTACAAACTGAATTAATCTTAGAAAATGATAACTATTACCCCTGATCCCTAAGGTTCTATCGAAAGAACGTACATGGAGGAAAAGTTCGTTTGAATGGGAAACTACTTAACTTTCCCAGGACTTCTTTCTGATTGATTTCATCAAAAAGACAGCAAAACAGATTATAAACTTATTTTTAAAGCCTCCTTCTGCAGCTATTTCACAGCCTTTTCTGATGATAACAAGCATATGGTGAAATATTTCTTTGAGAACAGAAAACGTGGGTTTGAACAGTAATCGTTAGTTTGTCAGTAGTCTTTACTTTAAAAAATAAACATCACAGTTTTTCATCAGTTGATTATCAAAATTCCAAAATAAGCACACATGGATTTGTTTGATTGAATCAGTGTTATGAAAAGAAACTGTTTTCTAGACAAAATGGATTAAAAATCGAGCAAACAGTATAACATTATGTCCAAAGAGATGCTGCTTTTCTGCACAAAATCATACATCAACTCATCAAGAATTTATTTGCTGTGATGCCAATCATTTTCCCAGGGGGGGACTTGATGAACTCTCATACAGGGGTGTTCTTTGAGCTAGTTTTACTCTTATACCAAAAAATGACATAAAAATCACGCACCAAAGACAATTACAAATCAGTTTTTCAGAGCCTCTAAAAACAGATGGCAACTTTCGAAAACCAGAACAAATTACACGATTTCATCGAAATTACCAAAAAATAACAACAAATTTATCAACATCCAAAAACATTACTCAAACTCTCAGGAACCCAATAAACAATACGAGCATCCCTGTCCAAATATTTACGAATGCCACACCGGGGATCTTTTCACCTTGTGTGGCAGTATTAGAAAAACATTTCGCATTTAAAGAGATGCTTGTGCAAACCCTGGCTGCAAGTTTTAATCTTAGTCGAGAAACGAGGACAAAATAACACGGATCAAGTCTTTAAATGTCTCTTTGATTAAAAGATAACATGATCCATAAGAAAATATTGGTTGATAATGTCTCCTAACACTTTGTTTCTGACGATCAAGGAGCATGATTCCAATACGAAAGGAAGAACCCGAAAAACAGCGACCACTTTTTAAGATACCCACGACCGATTTTGTTGTGAAAAGGTACAAAGGGCTAGACAGCATCATCATCATCATCATCATCATCATCATCATCATCATCATCATCATCATCATCATCATCATCATCATCATCATCATCATCATCATCATCATCATCTCATCATCATCATCATCATTCGATGACTGCTTCAAATAGGAGATTCGTCGTTACTCCTCTCCAATGGTCATGATCTTTAGCTCCTGATATATATTGCTCAAAGTTTTGCTTTGTCCATTCTATGATGTTCTTCATCCATGATTTACCGGGACGTCCCCTAGATATTTTCACACATACTGTTCCTTCCAACAATGATTTTGGCATTTTTTCTTTCTTGCTAAATGTCCGACGTATTGCGTCCTTCTTATTTGTATGCTCCCAATCCTTTCTAGTGACAGATCATTTTTCATCTTCACCTTTTACTGTATACTTGGTCGTAAATTCACCCCCAAAATAGCTTTAAACTTGGTAGGTTTGAATTCTTAAGAGACATAAATTCTTACCATCCTCCTTCAAAGTTGGGAAAAGAATCTAAACATACCATATGCTTAATCCTATATTTTTCCAAGCTGGTACCACCCTTCCCTTGGACTTTGGGTGGAATGAACAGGCAATTTCAAATTAGATCTTGACTCCAGACTCCTTCTGTAACTACAATAGCTCCTTCAGGAACCTTCTGTAAGATTACTGAAAACAGGCTCGTAGCAGCAGTACGTGTTTTGAAAAATAATGTCAATTTCATTCTTTTCTATCAGAAATATATTTGTGTGAAGCGATTCTCTAAGACAATAATAAACCATGCAAGCAAAGCATTGGGCTCGAAACTTTGCGAAGCCTTTAAAATGAATTGTGCAAAATGTTATTGCCTGATTCTTACAACAGAATAGATGGAAGGGAACACTAGGTCATTCGTCAAAATTTCAGAATGAGATATTTCGATATCTTTATCAAAATTAGTTACTGCATGTTCACAATTTCTGCCACTTTGGAAGCTGTGACGTCATAAAATTGCTAATTGTAAACCATTTTATTTGACAACAGGGTATTTCGGGGTATTTCTTGTTTTTGTCAGTTTAACATTCCTCTATCAATAGACTAAGTATAAAGCTAAAGAACGCTGCATTTCCACAGATAACCATGCTATCAAAATGCTCTTTTTGGAATTATGGCAAACCATCTCAATAAGTTCCCCTCAATCTATTCAGTTACAAGGATGAGGCAACAATATTTTACACATTTAACTTCATAGTTTTGCAAAGATTCAACCGTTAGCAGCAAGGAAAGGAGAAACCTTACCTGGAATTTCTTGCACATGCAGTTGAGCACTGATCTTTGGTTGACTGTTCCTCCTCAATCCCATTTGATCCCACTTTTTTCCTGGTCTTTACAACCGGAAGAAGCACGTTGAATTCCCGAACCGACTCTAAAGAAATTGTTGTATCTGTTGGTTTCTTGGTTGTGCTTGTCTCCGGTCCTTTGCAATCTTTATCGGTTTGTTTTTCGATCTTTGCAAGTCGTTTGTTCTCATTAGCTCCAAAATCGACCATCGTTTGTTTTATTTTGAATTTCTTTATCACATAACGCCAATTCTTTTTTGGTTCACTCTTGCTTCTTGGCCGTGCAGGTTCGGCCGGAAGTGGCGGAGGATCGGACATTGTGCGTTGAGTTTTTAGGTCACGAACATCTTCATCCGAGTTGCTCAGATCAAAACGAACTCGATAGGAATTTCCATTTTGCTCGGACGTTTGCCGGGATTTCAATGCACTTTTTAATGAAACGGACCTGCTTCTGCTTTGATTTTCGATGTGCAGCTTGTTCAGTCGGTCTTGGTCTTCGGGTTTCATCTGAAGCAATGTTGGTGCTGAGAAAAGTCTTCGCGTCCGGGCATGGGGTGTAGTGCTAGTCTGAGGAACATTTTCATCGGAAAGAGAACGTCCTTTCACGCTATATCTTTGGTTTGACTTCTTTTTACTGTTGACTGAAGAAAGCTTCTTTCCTAGCAGCACATCGAGAACTTTTCCCTCAAAATGGATTTGTCTAGTGACTGACTTCGCTTCAAATTTATCAACATGATTCTGAGACATCCCCTTTGTTGTAAAATCATTATGAGACATGTTCTTTGCTATACAATCAGTTTCAGATGTGTTCTTTGCTCTGCAATCATTTTTAGACAGTTTCTTTGCTATAGAATGATTCTGAGATATATTCTTCGCAGTGGACTCATATCTCACCATTGATTCATCCACATCACATATCCTACGTATTTCGAGATCTAAGTTCGCGGTTATGCCCTTTAATAAGGCTGATTCCGGGTCAGATTTACGGATAAACATTTCACCATCTGCTTCAGCAACACAGTTGCCTTTATTACTTTCTCGTCCATCGACTTCGCTTTCCTCTAAGATATTACTAATTGCTCCATCTGGCGGATCTTCAAACGAACATTCCGAATCATTTCCAACCAAGATTTCTCGAAACTGGGACTCGATTGGTTTTTGTTTGAATGTGACTCCATTTTGCGCTACGCTGTTTAGACTATCAGCTCTCGGGCAGCCATCTGTTTCAAGATATTCTTTCCCGCCAAATTCATCCAAATGATTAATTTTGTGTGTAGGAGATCGGTCATTTTGTTGATGTCCCGTAACGAATACTTCTCGAGAGTTCTCCAGGCCACTCTCGTCGCATATTCCTTGTTTCCTTTGAGGAGTCGAAGAAACCGCGTTTTGGGTCTCCTTACTGTGATCCCTGTCGTAAGAATTAGGCAGATGGTTGCTTGAAAATTCCTTTGTTTTTGTCATTTCATTCAACTTTCTGTTATCTTCTCCAAAAACATTTGTACTGGTGGTTCTATTTGCAAGGAATTCTTTTGTAGGAACACAGTCCTGATCTTTCTGAACTTCCATTAAATTTCCTCGCTGTTCTTCATAAAAAGAACATGAACTGCTTTTATTTACTGTTTGTTTTTTCTGATCAAATTTTCCAACAACATTTTCATCATTAATAATTTTCTTCATCTTTCTTCGATCAATAAAATTATTACCAAGATCACAAGATTGCATTTCAGCCTTACAAGATTGCATTTCTATACCATTGTCATCAATTTCCTTGCAAGAAAAATCAAGTTCTGCTTGAAATTCGGAAGCATCGCTAACTAGATGAGAACTCGTGAAGTCTTTTGTTTTTTCTGCAATCCCATTGGCGAATGATTGCTTATGATTTGGACTTTTCGTGATAATTAATTGGCTTCCATTTTTCTTCTTTCTTAACTGATTACAAGATTGTTGATTTTCAAAACATTTCTCCACGTCTGTGCAATCTCCTGTCGATGATTTAATAAGTTGAGAAGTCCATGAACTTGTTGTATTTTTACTCAAAGTTACTCGATCAGCTTTCACAGGCTCTCTCTGTCTGCTTTCTCGAACACTTGCAAATTTGCGGTTGAAGAGCTCCCCCTCGCTGTCGCTACTCGCTCTAGAGCTAGAATCGTCACTCAGTGATGTCATACAATTATACATAACAAAACCATCGTCTACTGCAGCATTGCTAGTTACTGAACTTCGTAGGCCATCATCAAATCCAAGCGTTGATACATCTCTTTCAGACTGTGAGAAACGACGTCTTAGTTTATCAAACATTCCTGTTTTATGATTTATTCCGTTCAAATCGATATAACTTTGATTTAATCTTTTCTTTGTCTTACCAAGCGGATTTAATCGCAAACTTAAGTCTGTAAGGCGAACCATTTCTGCAATATTCTAACTCACTTTACAATCCTAACTCTTATCTGCTGGCTTGTTTCACCAGAAGTTTGCTTAAAATCGTCGTCCATGTGATGACCAAACTTATATTTCTTCAATATTTGTTTTCCATCAATTGTTCCCGCTTCTTTTGTTCCGTTGGGTCCTGTTTTGCAATAGGCAGGTCGTTGTGTGTAGAGTTCAGGCCACCCCGTCTTCAAGATTATGCAGCACCGTTATCTAATAAAGAGGAACATTGCTAATGAAATATGAAATGTCACATGAGTTATGATATATTCAATAAAAACATGTTATTGTGTTTATTTGAGTATATTAACTCCTTTGTTGTGAGTTAATCTTTGTATGTGGAGGATGAACCATGGAACCATGAGATGAGCAAACCCTAAACAAAGAGAGCACCGTTATGTTTGTTATGATGAACAGGAACTGGGCATGGCAATTCGTCATAAGGCATTGCGCGGCAGTTTAAGAAATTCATAAGCTAAATAAATCTGCAGGGGTTAAAGAGCACCAGGCGCGGTTAGGAAGGAGGAAACATCGGTTTTTAGTGAATCGTCGGTAAACAATCGTAGAAATATGATAAAAGAATCTCGTTATAAATGGATACAAGACCAACGGGATCATGGCGGAAGAATCTAAATATCGGTGCTCCACTTGTTATATCCGATTTTGAAATAATGGAATAATTTAGACTGTTCTGTTCCAACAAATATAAAAACACAATAACTGGCTTTTAACTCCCTGTTGCCAATGCTAAATTTTAGCGTGAAACTACCTCGTCCCAGACCTCTCTCCAATTTCCAAAGTAACCCAACCAACCAAATTACACGTCAACCAACGATGCTTCCAGTATCGAAACTCCTCGAAATGTTTCCCAATTTAGATCTGGTTTGTCTAGGCCCTATTTCATTCCAAAGGTAATCGACACATTTAAAGGTGGCGTAAGCTGAATTGGAATGTACTCTGTCATATCTGGCAACTTTCACAAGTGCCAGTTCTTCATGTAGAATAAGAAACATTGGGGATGTGAGTATTTCTTTATCCTTGTTATACCCACTTTAACTCCAGGTAACTTAATCTCGAAATCTTTCGTCTGCCTCGTGAGCCATTGAGGTTCAACCATGGTCCAACCATTGACCTGAACTTGATAATTCAATCCTTTGACGTGACTGAAAAATTATTCTTGTGGCTATCCTTTGACGTTTATATTAGTGTACATTGGTTTGGCAATCTATCGGAGTTTGAATCTGGTAGAAGGAAATTTGTTTCCAAAAAAATGATGTATCTTTGCCAGTTTTTTTAAAGGACTTTCAAAAATTTCCCAAAAGTGAACCTCAATGCAAAGATCAGGGAGAAAACATACCGATACCTCGTTGAAACAGCTTCAGCGACTTTTTACGCAACATGGATTCATTTTTCAAGTACTCCCAAGCATGCAAAGCTCAAGGGGTAGCGTATTTCTATTACACTTCAACGATTTTTATAGCACCATTTGACATTCGCTTCAAGTTCTCTTGCAAAGTACAAAAACATTGGCTAGTATCTTGAAAAACCCCATGCTTCTGATAAACGAAAGCCTCTTTGAATCAAAGGCAATGATTTTTTTACGTCTGCAGCTCAAGGACTTCTTAGTGACTTGAACAGTCAAGTCGTAGATAATAGAAAATCTATGTCCATAGCAAACAGGCCAATGAATTCACACGACTAAGGGTCTCTCTAGGACAGTTTCTATCATAAGTTTGAACATTTTTGATAAATGATTGATAATCTGTTTGTGATTTTAAGGATCAACGGAGATAAATCGAGAGTATCACCCATTTTACGAACACATCTCAAGAAATGATCTATGATCATGGCGAGTTTGTACAACATCCTTGAAGATTATGCTGATTTGAATTTTAGGCCAGACAACTTAGCAGCTGTTGTTTTTCAGAAAACGTTTGAAGCGATCACATTTGATAGACAACCAGCTTGTGCTGGGTTAAAACCATGGGCTGAGGCGAGGGCTGAGGAAGTTTTTTACAATTAACGAACTACCGTAAAAGCGCGTTTATAGCCCCCGGGGGCTTATTTAATTCCGGACCTTCCAGAGGGGTGCTTAATAGAGAGGGTGCTAATTAGAGAGAGGGGGCTTATTCACAAAATCAAGTAAGGGAACGTTCATTATCTACAGCGGGGTTGGTTGGTATTGAAGAGAAATGTTTTCTAGTTTAAAAAATCGTCTTACCCAACTGAATAGGTGACTGAAAAAACATCTATAAAACAATTTTCAGGTTGAAAAAAATTTTACCCAATCTCTATGTCTATAAACATTATTTTAGTGTCAAAAATGTAAAGTGGAAATGTGAAATACTGTGATTATTGTAAATATTCACGACAAAGATGAAAGCAAAGTAGACACTAAAAGTGAAATGGGAAATGCCGATGATTTTGATGATGACATTGACAATTTGGGACAATAAAAATTTAGCATTTATTGGTGGGAAAATTTTGTCTACCCTACCTTGAAACTGCATGAAGAAATATTCGTGTCATGTCAGAAAATTTCTTGAACCTAATCAATTTCTCTTCGGTACCAATCCCTCTGTAAATAATTAACGGGTAGCTTTTCAGTCCTTTTATCCCATATTTTGTGGTATCAACATACAACTTTACGGCTCAAATACATAAATTCAACACAATTTTTATCCCAAACCATGCCAAACTTAACATGCAAAGTTCTGTAGCTAAATAAATGGAAAAAATCTGGTAAATTCTAGAATTTGTATAAGTGGGGGGGGCTTAATAGAGAGGGGGGCTTAATACAGCCTTTACGGTATATTTCTTCTTGCATACACGTACTTTATTTCATAAGTAACTAACAGCTTAAAAGAAACAGTAGGCTCAATTTTCCAAAAGTTAAGAAACAACCATTTCTAAATTTAAGAAGCTAAGAAACTTTCGGGGGAGGTTGCAAAAGAAGTTCACGCGATTCATTTATCAGGAGGTTGGAAAATTGAAATTAGTCATTTTCTTGATTAAATATGTATCTCTCTTCATATTTATTCAAGTATTATGTTCACTATCTTCTCGATTTTTCAAGAATTAATAAAAGGGGGTTGGAAGAAAAGTGAGGGGGGGGGGTTAGAAAGTTGTTCAAAAAGTAATAAGCGGGGGAAATTATTATTCGATACTCGAGAGTAGTACTAGGGTATCTTAAAATCTTTGGCTACCCTAGTACTAAAATAGTTTCTTACAAATCAGTTTCCCATAAGATATGTGTGCATACATGTTCAAGGGCCCTGCCCTGAAGGACACTCTCTTCTCACCAAAAGTTTCTTATCAAATGAAAAGCACTGAAAACAATGAGAAACAAACAAGTTGAAAGAAGTTGGCAAGAAATTAACTTGTAAACAAACAATTTCCAACTTCAATGCCGCATTTTCGCTTTAATACCATTATGATAAATATTAAAACATTTCCTTGCAGGATTTAGTAAACAAATTCGACGTTTGATGGATAATCGAAAATAAACTGACGAAAATCGCAAAATGGTGAATCATATTTCAATGACGTAAGCGAGGCTGTTTGTGCCATTTGGTTGAACCGCCACCGTTCTCATACTGAGGGTCACGCAAATTGAATTATTTCCCTCCTACTTGAGAATTTGATTAAATTTCTTTTAAAAATATTGATTAAACCGCTTCACTTTCGTGAGTAAATTAAACTTTGCGTGGATCTTACAGTGTATTACATCTGTAATCTGGTACACGAATATTTATAAAGATTGGCCTTGAAAATGTCCGGTTACTTCATGAAGCAATGTAGCTAGACATCTTTATTTTGAATGAAATTCTTATTCAATATTTCCAGCTTGCTTTTATTTGTGACTACCTTTGATATAAACAAACTCATTTTTGAGAAAATCTTGGAGCAAAAGTGCCCTAGAATTTAAGAAACTACCTACCGGCCCAAACATCAGTTTCTATGGTTTCTTACAACAACTATGAGTGTTCTGTTATGAAAGTCGAAATAAAATTAGTTGATTTGAATGGCCTTGAAGTGAATTGATCTGATCTGATTCAATCATTCAACGCACACTTCTGCAAAATTCCATCACCTTCACAAAGGAATCAAGACACTATTTCGCATTGATGAAAATCTTACCACATAAGATGCGGTTTTACATACAACGACAATTCATTGATTCAAATTATATTTGGATTAGAGGCATCTTTTAAGGATTTCCTGTAAAATGAGAATTTTAATTGTTTATAAAAGATATGCATTATTTATGTGGAAATTCGGTGATATGTATCTAATAGGCTGAAGTTTACTGAGAAGAAGAGAATAATGCTATAGTGTTCTTCAACAGATTTCGTGCGATCAAAGACGTCCAAGCTTAATGTGCACTACACTTAATTTTTTGCAAGATGTGCACTACAATTAGTTGGGTCAATTTTTTTAGCAGTTAAAAAATCTTGCTGCAAAGAAACTTTTGTAATTATTGGTGTATAGGCTTTCAAGGCCCAATTCTCATTGTAAAGTTTTGGCGCGAAAATGCCTCGGCCCATGCCCCTTCATTAAGGCCGCCTCCAAATGAGATCTGTGATATGATGCAGCGGCCTGCAGACACTTGGGGTGCAAGGGGGTGCGATCGCTCCCAATGTTGGCTTCAACAAAGATCTTTTGTTGGGAAACAATCAAAATAAACAATGGTTTTCAACTGAAACAATAGCTTTACCTCCAATCTCTGGGGGTACAGGACTCTCAAAATATGTGGTACACAAGGGGAGGATTGTCTGTGACATCTGATTTGAGAGTCGAGACGATATCACAGTGATTAGAAATGCACTTTTGCGTCATTGAAGAAATTCATTCCGTGAATTAAAGATAGTTTCGAATCAAACGGGAAAATTCTCTCTTGGTGCAAATCTGTGAAATGATTTATTTAGGCGTTGTAACTTCCACACATAATTACTTAGAGGGTGAGAACTGAAACAAACCAGATATTATTGTTGACAAATGACGCAAATTCTACTTGCAGGGGCCAGTCAATAGCTGTGATTTTAGGTGTTAGACCTGGTAAGATCACCCGAAATTTTTTAGATCCTTATAAAGCGCCCTTGTCACCTAGGGTCCTTTGCAGTCCAGGCTCAGTTTCGACACATTTTGGTCGAGAGGACATGTCACTCATACTAAAAACAACCTTCCCGGACCCTTTCCCAAATTTTCCGAATACATGTTGTCGACTACATATCAGTTTCTAAAAATGGCCTATCTATCTGTTCTTTATACCAAACAAAGTCGCAAAAATGAATCCTGTTCCTTCATTGTAAAATCATGGAAAAACACCCTTCCCAAATGGACTTCGCCAATACCCATAATTTACATATAGTGCCCATGGCTTTTGATGTACCCTGGGTACCAGCCCGGGGGGGGGGGGTACTCCCATACTTGACTTGACGGGATGTGCCGCTCAACAGGGTGTCCTTTTACGGTAAAAATTATGCGACAGGGTGTCCTTTTTTGATAAAAATTGTACGACAGGGTATTACAATTGATAAGAAAATTATGCGACAGGGTATCACGTGGAAGCACACCTTTTAGAGTTATCATGAAACAATGGAATTTGGTAAAATGTTTATGCGACAGGGTATACTTTTGGGCAATTTTTTATGCGACAGGGTATAGGGTGTTGAGCGGTTTGCCACACACCCCCGTCACTTCCCTAGTCAAGTACCCCCCCGGGGGTACCAGAGCCTAACAAAAAAGAGAACAGTTGGGCTGCAAACCAGTGATTCATTTAATGCTGTTAAATTCACTGTGAGATTATCGTGTAAACTGTAAACACAAACACAGGCTAAATAGTGATAGTTATTTCAGCTTACCTTTCAGTTCAGTGATGAAAACTATCTTGAACATGGCCTCAATGAACAGTCTTCACTCTTCAAGAAAATAGACAGCAACGACGAACGAAAAAGCATTTGATTAGCACTGTTATGGTGAAAAACCGTCCTTTGGCCTCAACCGTCGTTTCTCTTCTAGGCAATGGGTTGGGAAAACATCTGATCAGTGCTTAGATGAGAGCATGTGTGTCTCGATGGTCGAAATCGATGCATCCTCCACAAACGCCTGACACTCTTAAACAACGTAATTATGTCTGGCGTCTTCTTTCGTGACGCATAAACGAACAGAACGTTGCCAATTTGATGGGATCAGCGTATCCAATATTAATAGTGGTAACTTTTAATCACTTGGTGTGAGCAGCTTTGCACTGCAGGATCTTGCTGCTTAACAAACGAATCGACGTTATTTGCGGAAATAAATGGTCATAGATCTTGCTGTGCTTGTGAACATCGTTTCAATATCCTGTGACAAAATACTACTGAATCAGTTCATACCACGTTTTCCTCACTTGCGATATTGATGCGTTTGATAATACCGTTATCTCGGCTGGAATTTTAACTCCTCCTTGAATAACAAATTTCCACTCTACACAGGTGTCCAAAACTCCAGCAGATTTTAAAATTATTTTGGAAACAAATGTATGACACATTTGGCACCTTCTGTTTTAACCAGGACACTTGGTGCCGTAAACCCCCTAGGAAAAGGATGTCACGAGAGGGGTAGCTCTGTTGGAGCAACGGTTCTGCACCTTAAAGGCCAAAAATAGTGTTTCTTTGTTTGTTTGTTTTCATACCAACTTCTTCCTTACTTGATTGAGAGTGTTATAAAAGTCCTACCGCCTGAGCCACAAAATTTTTACACTTGCCTGATTTACATATGTGATACAGTAGCTTCAAATCAAATAATTTACAAGTCAACTGCATAAACCTTAAAGGGTCTGTTTCATCCAGCATGCCTTGCACGCGTCGTCCCTTGGTTTGCCTTTGTTGTCGCTATTTTCATGGGCCATGAAAATGGCGACAAACAAAGGCTAGCCAAAAGACGACACGTGCAAGGAATGCTGGATGAAACAGACCCTAACATTTTTAAGTAAACTTCTCACCTATTATAAGAAATCGCTGTCAAGGAATTGAAGAGGCCTCTTCCAGAAAATTAAGAAATTTTACCTGCCTACCAGAAGCAAATTAGGAGTCAATTCAACGTTAAGAAAATTTCCCAATTTCTACTAAATTTCTACTAAATCAATTTTTGTTTATGCTTTAGTTCATCTTTTGGACTGAAAACGTTACACTATGATTATCTGTGAAAACCAGCTTTATCAAAACTAAGAAACTGCACAAGAAACTTTTACATCGAAAGTTAAGAAACACTACTACAAAGTTAACAGCTAAGTGTCTTGTAACAACATAAGTACATTCTATAAGCACTGGGCTTTCAAGGAACCAAATAATTTTCTCTCAAACTCAGTGCTCATTTCCCTGCTCTGAAGGCTTCTGGGTAAACACATTTCCGTAAAAATTTCTCATGAAATTCAACCACGTGCATACACAGAAAATAATTTTCCCACATTGCATTACGCTATGTGAGAAAGGTTACACCCGTATTTGATCGCATGTAAGACAGTTATCAAAACATTTTCAGCTTTCACCTCAAAATTCATTTTTTGTTTACAAATAGATTCAATTTCAAACTATATTTTGTAATCTATAACTTTCAAAGTAGTCTTTGTCTTAATATCAAATTTTACCCCGTGACACCATAACATTACCCTGGGTACCAGTCTGGTACCCAGGGTACCAAAACCCCTTCTTTCGGAAGAACGTTCATAGAGCTGCAAAAATTACACATTTTCTACATAAGAAATTTACATCATGCTTTGATGGTAAAAGTTTCTCAACTCAAGAATAAATGTTCAACGACATATTTGCCATCGCATCAGATCTTTTAATTTGGCATTCAAAAGTTTCTTTTGTTCTTTTAGAAACTAGTGCCAGGGTTTCTTAAATTTTCAGCCATCTACGTTGTAAAAAAAAACTAGTAGGTGTCTGTCACCTTCAACTCAGCAGTAACGCAGTAGGTGCCTGTCACTTTTTGTGAGCCTGGTAGAAGAATTTTGGTACGATCTACTAATCCGATTGCTATGATTTTCTTTGATTAAGATGGTTGATGCATAACAATCATCGATCTTTCATCTGAGAATCGCTGCCTACTCTCTATCATCTGACCGCTGTTGCAGGCCTGTCGGAACAAAATTCATATTGGGGGGGGGGGGTTGAAAAAAGATGTGAGCGAAGCGAGCAAAAACGGAGGTCCGAGGGCTTGCCCCCCGGGAAATTGGTCATGACCTCGCCCCTTAAATCGTTGGAAAACGTCCCATTTTTGAAATATCTGCTATTGAAAGAAGCAAAGGATCATGACTGATAGGAGTCACTACAGGAAAATTTTGAAATTTTTGAGAAGTATGACATAAAAGAAGTTGTATTTTGATAGACTCCGGTAGCTTCCTCGAATATATATGAGTTTGAATCTTCATTCCCACGACCGTGGCTTTCACAGCATTTTCACTTACAAAATGAAAAAACTTCAGCAAATCATTGGGGGAGCTGAAGCCCTCCCCCAGCCCCCGCTCTTCCAAAAGGTTTGTGTTGTTTACAGTAAAGCCCTGCATTCAAGGAACCATCTGCAAGAAATTTTCAGGCTACTGAAGAATAATTAGCCCCTTAAGAAACTCCTGAGGCCAACATCTTAAATAAAGTTTCTTGTATTGTGAGTGATACTACTGGTCTGATAGAGAGAGAGAGCATTACACTTCAAGCAAGATATCGTGGATTTAACAGATGACAACTTACACATACGGCTAAGTATGGCTGATACATCTATGGACGAACCCATTTTGGTACCTTATTGCCTAGAACTTTCCAGAAAAGAAATAAGAAACTTAAGAAACTTCAGCCTAAAACATGAGAAGTATCATAGATATAGGAAACAGTTTAGGCTGCGGTGTGAGAACGTGGTTTCTTAAATGAGGGACCTTTCTGTAATATAATCTGCAATCTGCAATCTGCAAACAAATGATAATCTACATGCTATCAATGATATTCAACCCATAACCTCTGATCCATAAACTTTGACCTATGGCCTACGATCTATTGACTGTATCTATAAACCCTAAATATTACTTTATAAACTCTTATCTACAATGTAGCAATTATGATTTATGATCTATGGTTGTAATTAACCTATGACCAATGAATGTAGATGTGTGTGTATGGATTGGCGTGTGTGTTTGTTCAACTTCTTCTTTATATTACTGAAATATAAGTTACCTGTATTTGTGTGATATTTTGCCATCATAAGCACCCTTCACACAAAGCAGTCTGTCCTTTGATAAACGTCCTACATGGGCAAAGTCTTCTTACAGATTTGTCTTCTTTAACACAACTAAAGTAGAGTTGATGATCTTGAATATAGCATGCCCCATCTGCTTCATGGTATGATGGAGCATGGAGTGTTCTTTTTTTAACTGCTGACTTGCATTTGATACCAGACCTATGGAAAGATGGGAAATATCAAAATAAAACAGATAATGATTTATTGAGAAAGGACCCCCATCAACGCCCTGCCGCATTGCAACTGCTAGGTGTTCCAGGAAAAAGTATTTAACAGAATTGGAATCAACCCTCCGTTTCAATAAACGGTAAGTCACTGCACAAAGGAAAGGAAGGCTATGTAAAAGAGCAAAATTACTGTGTAATAAAATGAAAATCTAAGGCAAATCATCAATACCTTTACGACGGTTGCGGTACCAATTTTCGTGAAAGAAATTTTCTTGTCTAGATCATTTTTCCACTATTAAATGTTATTGTTTGTTAAAGGGGCAAGGTCACGTAACCGTAAACAAACCTGTTATCTGTATAATCTACATTGTTGCCCACACGTGGCCATTGTGTTCTGTACAAACCCTAACCCTAACCCTAACCCTAACCCAATTCTAGCTACTGAAATCTAATTTAGGCCCACTGTGCGTGCCGCATCCAGGCATGGGACCCTAGTTTAACGTCCCTTCAGAAGGACGACGAGGTGAGTTGTGAAGTCAGGCCTCCACGGTCACCCATCCGGACTTTGACCACACTCGACCGAGCTTAATTTCAGTTACCTGACGAAAAATGTTTACGCCACTCGGCAACTCACCATAAACTGTTTAACCCTATAGTGGTTGGGCTATTTGATAGTACTATTTTGGTTGGGGGGGGGGGCAAAAAAGCCCCCCTACCTAACTCTTGACTGGTAATAGGTAGAGCGACCAAATTTGGTGTGCTAAAAGCCTCACGCATGTACTTTCTGTAAATATAGAAATTAACCTAAAAATAGCCACCATTTTGCTTACGTCAGCATTTTCCTTTGTGTGGTCAAGAAAAGTGGCAAAATTGGCCAAAATCAGGAAAACCGAGATAAAATTAAATTTGGAGCATATTTTCCATCCAAACGTGATATTTATGATAGAATGCATCAAATAACACAACATTACAAAAGAAATTTGCAAAATATTCCACTTCTGCTCCTTTTTTCGCGATAATTGAGATTTGAGAATTTGCGATTTTTCTTGGGTCCAGTCCCAGAAAATTTTCTCCCGCCCCCTCATTTTCAAAATATTTCAATGAAACTTTTTGAGAAGTTGCAAAATAAGTAGTTGCAAACAGTCAAGAAGTTTCATGGCTATAAAATTCTTCTTCGCAGAGTTATTCAAAAAAATCTACTAGGGGGGCAAATTTCCCCCCCCCAACCAAAATAGGGTTAAGCATTTCATTTCATTTTCATTCATTTTATATTCTTTAAACACGGCCACTCGGCCACTCACCCACTTTTACTACTTTAATTTAAAACTACTTTAATTCTAGTTTTAAATTTCGATCTGCTTCAGGATTCTGCTTACTTAGGCCAAAAGACTTTAGCTCTGGTTGGGTGTGCATATTTTGGTAAACATTGAACGATGTTCTTGGGAAAAGCTAGTCAGGTAGTAAAGGATATTGCTTGATTAAAATTATACTCACTGCTTAAATGACTTTGCGCTGTTGATGTCGTTAAAGAAAGTTGGTTCACATATGAGACCTGTTCATGCAAAGAAAAATATTTAAATCATTGAAAAAGATTAGAATAAAGCAAAAAAGGAAAAATTAATGTCTATTCTGTCACACTTCTTGATAACAAATTGTTGTGTGAATTCTTGTTTGCTAAAGTCACTCATCACTCAAGTTACCCCTTGCCTTTGCCGTAAATAGGTGCATCTTGAATCAGGAATCCTTAAAACACTAATGACTTAATATACCATGAACGACTCTCCTCTTGCTAGGAGGATACAATGCCAACAACTTTCCTATGATTTCTACCTCGAAAGAAATTTTAGTGTTTAGGATGAAGTGCCAATACCAATACGGGCATAGTCTGCTCTGTCTCGATAGTGAACTAGTGGAGGCTCTTAAAAATAAATAGACTAACAAATGATTGTTGTATTTAAAGATCCTGATTCTTACGACACGTAGGTGTGGGTGAACAACTAAAAAGTCAGTATTCAAGAAAGTGTGGCAGGCAGTGACAGGAATAATACCTCTTCTATGACATTCATCTTTACAAGAACGACCAGGTTCCGCTATGAATTTGTACAATCCATCAATTGGTGGCCAACGGGGTGCATTTACATCACAAAGATTCTGTCAAAGAAAGTTATGCTTAAATTTACTTTTGAGTCACAAGTAAAGTATGTAATGAAGTTAGACTGTACCAGAACTGTCGTTTGAAGATATGGAAAATCAAATCTTCTTTTTAATACTCAACGCATTGAAGGAGCATCAAACAACGCAGCATAATACAATACCATACAATACAATACAATATGACACAACACGACAAAACAACACAACATGACACAACATGGCACAACATGACATAACACAACACAACACAACACAACATAACACAACACAGCACAACACAACACAACACAGTGCAAGTTTGAAGTTGTAGGAATGAACTATTCTCGACAATACCAAACACAATAAAGGAACATCAAAAACTGTAATACAGCACAACACAGCACAACACTACACTACACAATACAACACAGTATGATCTATGATAAAATAACTAAACATAACTGACGACAATAAAAAAGCGTGATATCAAAATAAGAGAATGATTATTATCAGTACCTGATGCTGAATAATTCCATGCACACGTTCAAGCATACCAATGTAAGTAAACTCTCTTGGGAGGTAAGGAGTGGATGTCTGTAACAAAAAAGAACTGCCATTCAAGGACTTTTAGATAAAGCATGTTTACAAAATCGCTAGTAATATGAGAACTATATGACCAAATTCAACAAACTAAATTTCTTACTTAGCTTGAGATATTAGCTCGTAATTACATGAGTATTGTAGTTAATATGAACAAGATTAATGGACTGAGAGCTACCGGAAGTCAAAAAAGTTCTGGCATTTGAGCAATGCATAAAAGCAATGATATTTTGCAACATCTTATTGAATAGTTAACTTGTTCAATTATCTTCAGAATTTTTCCTGGCCGAAATCTGTCACTCCGCTCAGATTTTGCAAGGGATTTTCTAAAAAACTTCCTTCGAGAAATTTCAAGAAAATGCTGAAATTACAAGCAAGTTTCCTTAATATGTTTACCTCACAGCGATGACTTGAGCACTCTCTAGCACGTGACACCGTCTTGGGGGAATGAAAAGTCTCCCCCCCCCCCCCCGTCATGAATAACTTTGACAGGTGGATTTCATTCTCCAAAGGGGACAAATACATGAACACATCCAAATGTCATCATTGCTAGGAAGGAAAACAAAGGGAAGTCTTGCTTGTTGTTTTCACTCGTATCAGGAACAAAACAGGACACTTCTTAATATCATTGCTTTGATATTTTGGAAGTGGCATTTTTATCAAACGCCGTGCTTTTTCATTGACTCACCCGGTATAGTCTTTCAAAAAAGATACATTTCTGCAAACCCAGTATGATAAAAATCTGTGTATTTTCTCCGTCACTATTATGAACGTAAGCGAAGATCACTTTCGTCATATGGAAAATGTTCGACCTAGATGTTACCTTGGATTCTTTAATTTTTCGTAAAATGTCTCTCAGTTTTTCTTTATCATTTACGTCAAATGTGTGTACGAATGGTTCACCAACGAAATCTTCTAAATATTGATTTTGTGAAGTTATCTGAAGGAAAGATATCATAACGTATCAAAAAGTGATTTAATAGGTGTTTAAACAAGTAGATGTTACCGGCGAGTCAGAGAAGTGTATCAGTTGCTTGAAAAATCGCACGGTAAAGGCTATTCTGTTTTCACAATACCTGGCCTATATGTTCCTAAATGAATAAAAGTATTTTTCTACCTTGTTTGTCTTCAATTTATTGCTTATCTTCTCGTTCTTGCTGGAGAGCTGATGGTTTTGCTTTCAACAGTTTGATATGGGCCTAAATTTCGAACTGTCGAAAGTCGTTGGAAGGCCGCATCGATCTGGGAACCAGTTCTCAGGTCTTTATTTTCAGAGTGCGGTACAGCTCGAAATTTAGGCCAATATCAAACAGTCGAAAACAAAAACATCAGCTCCCAAGTAAGAAAGGGAAGATAAGCGAAGACACGCAAGGCAACGAAATAAATTTATTCATTTAGGATTTTGTGTCCATATTATTCATTTAGGAACATATAGGCCAGGTACTGTGAATATGATTGATACACAAATCATGTCCTCAATACCCAAGCTCTCAGTCAGACAACGGAGCTGTATGTTTCAAATCAGTTTCATGCTCTTTGTAAACAATGCATTTTCCGATACACCCGGTACAATTAACAGTGACTGATGTGTGAACTCAAAGACATTGTAATATTAAACTCACCCCACTTGAAAAAAGTCACAAAATTCGAAGCAAAATGAATCAGTCGCAAGCAAAATGATTTAAAACACAAAACGTAAATTTTGCTAATCATACCTTTCTTAGATTCGGTTTGCCATCAAAAAATTTATCGTTGAATTTGCTCTTTGGAATATCGTACTGCAAAGAGAGAAGAACAAAGTTAAGTTCTGTTATGTTACCTTTAAATTTGCATTCTTCTTTGAGACAAAAGTTAGTAAATCGCACAGGTTTTATCAAACTATGATTCCAAAAAGCCACGGGCGAGTCAGAGCTTCTGCTTTGGTCCAATAGAGGATTATGCTAAAGATGGTGGCGAGGAACTTTTTACCAAGATGAATTGCGTTCTTTGATCAAAATTCCTACAGAATCGTTATAGAATCGCAATTCGAGCGCAATGCATCTTGGTAAAAAAGTTCCTCGCCACCATCTTTAGCCTAATCATATGATTATGAGTTATGGAAAATTTTAATGAATAATAGATTATTCATAGGTGAAAATTTGTTTCACTAAGTCAGTTATATTGTCCTGCAATTATTGAAAATCTTGCTTGGAAATATTTTGCTATATACATAGTCAACACCAGTAAACATCGCTCAGATATTAATAAATGTTACATGTTGAACTTGGTATGCACAGTGCAGACGCTGGATAAACTGGGCCACATCTCCTTCAAATTTCATATGTAATAAAATCATCTCTTACCTTTGGATTTAAAAAAACTGCCCCATATGAGATAGCTTCAAGTGGACCAGGTCCTTCAAATGGAAATCCCAGCCCAATGAATACCTGGAAAAAGATTTAATTTCATTTCAATCAAAATTCCATGACTATCAAGAATTATTTTTCTTTGTCACCAATGCAGGACCTTTTCTGTTCTTGGCCACTATTTTCAGTGCAATTGAAATCTAAATCTATAATTTCAAAGACAACCATGAATTTAATGATCTGAGAGTTGAAGTTCTTATCAAGAATTTTTTGTAAAAATTACTTGCGCAGAAAGATCATGAAAATAGCAATCAAAAGTTAAACTGACGACGTGATTCCTTGTATTCATTCAACATTTATAATCTGATGTTTTAATTTCACTCATACAAAGGACTCACGACCAAACGGATTCTAAACAGGGACTGAAATCTTACAAAAAATCAAAAGAAACTTCAACCTCGTCCCCATGCCCCAAGAGGAGTCTACGCCAACCTATTTGCAGTACTGACGTAGGAAACTGGCCCTCGGAACCTGGTTGAAGAAACTTAGAACATCTTCCATCCTACAAACGTCGAAAGAAATTCGAACGTCCCTGCGAAGGTCATTTCGTGCGTCGCTTCGCTTCGAGAAGTCGAACTTTGAACCAATGAGCCAATCAAACGCTACAAATAGGCACGTGGGTTGACCATTTTAAGAAAGTAGCGATCTGATTGGATGCGCCGTGAACGCGGCGGACTTGGCCTAATTAGTCCCTGTATTGAAGCGTAAGGATATAAGTCCCTCAACTGAAGCGATAACAACAACAACAACGAGCGTAAGTTAGAGGGACTTATGTAATGTAGTCTAATCAAAAGTAAGAAACTAAGGCCAAATCGATGTAAACAAACCTTAGATTCTGCTAATAATTCATTCAATTTTTTTGCATCTAGAATACCATGATTTTTCACATACGAAGGTATGGATCCCTGAAATAAAAAAATCTTATCAAGAAGAACACAAAATCAATCTCAAATACAAAACAATTATTTCAACCTTTTAAGTGCTAGTTTTAACAGCGTTGAACTTTTCTATGCATATTACAGGAATGCTCGATCACTGAAATTTTTGTTTCTCTACACATCTAACTCTCTTGAAAATCAAGAAAACTTATTGGAAAATCAAAAAGAGGCAATACATAGGGGAAGGCAAGAATAATGAAATAAAGAAAAATGATTAACTTACCCCTGCAAATGTTGCATGAATTTCAAAGTATTCAAAAATGGTGTTCAGATATTCTGTTTGGTTCTAAAAAGAAGCGAAGTAAATAGCTGACAACTAGCTTTAATATGAAGACAGAAAATAGATGAAAAACGGCTGAATGACAATTCTAAGTATAAAGTCTTAACTTGGAAAGATTGCAGCTACTTTTTTAGCGTCGAACTTTCTATCGTTTTCAAATTGTGCCGGTATCGTGTGAACGCTAGCTCAACCTTAGCTACCGTCACATTTTCCACCGTTTTCAAAATGTGCCTGCACCGTGCTGGTATCGTGATTTTAATCTCATTCGATTTAGATTAGTTAACTTTGCATGTAGCTATGTAAAATGTCGAATTGAAATAAATTAACAACAACAACAACAACAGTCGTGACAATCGAATCTACAGCTCCTCCACAGTAGCCAAACACACGGGGCAACAACTTTTTCAGGACAACCTGTAAGAACTATGATTTTTCAAACGCTGGAAAGTTTTCTGACTCACCCGCTACATAGCATAAAAAAGCATACCTTGAGATAAGCGGCTGATTTCCCATAGATCAAAGCCTGATTTTTCTTTGGAGATTTCAATTTGAATTTTCCACTTCCAGCAGCGATTCCAAGAAAAGTGTTATCAGGACTGTGAGCTGAAAACAATCGAGGTTAAAAGATTTGAGGAGCACCCTTATTTCAGCTCCAAATATGTGAGAATTGCAATGCCTTCAGTTAGGTGGGTTAGGTTACTTTGTCGAGTAAATCAATTCCGCCAAGCATATCTTTGCATTTATCCTTCTCTTTTCGTTACAAACTCATGGCATCTCTAAAATCCACCTTTGGCATGCACAAGGCGATAATGAGCTTTGTTGGTTTCAGGGTAACATTTTGGGTTTCGCTTGTTTGAATTCCTGGTTGAGAGAATTCCTTCGTCTGCATTCACTAATAATTTTAAGTCAGGTGTCTATCAGAAATGGCTGGGCTATCATGTTACAAAATCTGTCCTTATTACGTGAAACCATACAGAACATCTAAAATAAACTTCATTCACCTACATGTTACTTAAAGGGGCAGGGTCACTTGATGTAAACAAACTTCTTTCGAAACGACGATTTTGCGGTGTTTTTGATAGGCCATATCACAGAGATTTCCCATTACTTTTCTGAAAATGAAAGTGTTATTTTGAAGATGGACTCTGGTACTTCGAAGAGAATCAAACGAAGCACTCTTATATTGTACGATTACAGAGATATCGGTGGATTTTTAGAAGCAACTTTAGTGTGGATTCCCCCCATCCACCATAATCTGTGCAGAACACAATGGCCACGTGTTGGCAATAATGTAGATTCTAGAGATAACCGGTTGGTTTGCGGTTACGTGACCCTGCCCCTTTAAGCACGAATCGATTTTAGAGTTCAAAACTTACGAAAATATGTTAGAAATTGTGGCAGCAGGAAATTTCCTCCACCCCAGCCTCCTTTTCCTAAAGGAATTGGCTCGTGATATTTATCATAGTTGAACTCAGCCTCGGTTCCAAACGAATCAAGCAGTCGCAATTTGCACCTGAAATATGAAGAAAGAGGTTAAGTACTGCGTACAAAATGGAGGACATTTTCTAAGGGATCGGTCAATATTTCCTCCCGGGAAGAAGGTTGACAACGTCTTGGAGCGGGACCATACCCCTGTCTTCTCAAAGAGAGGGGGGACAAAAAGTACACTTTAAGGAGAGGTTATGAAAATAATTGATTTAAATCTTGCTAATTTCTAGAAAGCAGTAAAGAAAATTTTCCTCCGCAAAAGCATAAAGCTGCTGCAATGTAAAATAACTGCATCGTCCAAACAACCACACGTGCTATAAGAAAACACTAATTCCAAATTTATTACACACGTTTACACACGTAAGGATTCAGTAGATCTCCCAGATTGTAAAGCTCTACGGAGTTAATAGTTGCATTTGCCTAGGGGCTAGGTAATCTGAATAGTACCGTATTTGGCTTGGCCATGGGTTAAAGCTATATCCACATTTGATGTGATTTTGTTTGTTCGATGCAATACGTGCAGCATTAAATCATGGGTGGTTAGACGCTGCAGTTGTGCTTCATTGCCACTTTTTTCTTTTGCGGAGGATGAAATTATTTGCTACTACGGAGGAGTTAGCGTAAAAGACTGAGGACGAACGAAAAGGAACGGAATGAAAAGGCAAGCTCCAGTGTCTTCTTGTTGCGAATTCCATCTGTGGATGGAGGTTGCTTATGTGTGTGTATTAAAATTGAATTAGACTAAGTTCACACGATACCAGCACAATTTGCGGTAAGAAATTTGACAGTTAGAGGCTCATTACAGTCCCTCGAAGAATTTTATGCTAAAGAAATGTAACTACACCTTAAGAATTGATCAGCCACGGTTTGAAAACGTCGAAAATATTCTGTTTTCATCGTTTTCGAGTGTTAGCACTATGCCGTTTCCAAATTCGTTTTCAAAATCTACCGTTTTCAAAATCTACCGTTTTCAAAATCTAGCGGCAAAAATATGCCGTTTTCTTGTGAACGGAGGCCTATCCGTCACATTTGTCACCGTTTTCGAAATGTGTCGGCATCGTGTAAGCGCAGTCTTAATCAAATTTTGTCGCACAGCGGCGCTTCGTATTGTATTGAATTATCAGGAATGCGTCAAGAACCATGCCTCAAGATTAAATTAAAATTTCAAAGAAAACACATTCCATTCTTTAAGGTCCTTTATGCTAGGAAACATATTCAAACAAACAACACATGTTCTACGTTAATTGTGTTCTGAAAGCGGCAGATCATAAACACGTCCATTTTGTATCCTTTTTTTTAATCAACTTTATCAAGGATAGAAATAGAGGGAAAAGTATCCCTGCGATCTTACTTACCTTGATTTTGGATATAACCCTGAAAAAGTCGCATAAAACAAAGCTCTGTTCACACTATGATTTATTTTACAGTATTTGCTTGTTTATAAAGAAACCGAATATGGCATAAAGATAGAAAGATACCTTCGAAAACAAGAACACATGTTTCTATCTGGCGAGTGTGCAAAATCGTGGGGCGTTTGCGAATTTTTTATGCATCTTACTCTTGCAAGGTCCTTTCTTTAACAATCCTTGCGTAAAAAACGCTAACTTAGATGTTAAAACTTGTTTGATCGAGATTGATCTTTTTCGAAATATTGGTAAAAGGCCAGCTTATCCTAACCTGATCTGCCTTTTTTGAGGCACCCTCTTGAGATTAAATTGGGGGCACCATCGAATAGACTCATGACATTGTCCCAGTTATCGCAACGACAGCAACGAAAACAATAACAAAAACAAAAACATAATTTTCCATCAGTCTATCAATAGCTAGACTCATTCCAAAAGTCTCTTGATTCACTCCCCTTGCAGACTTCTCGCTACAACAGAAGCGATAACAACAACAAGCGTAAAGTTTCCATCAACAAAAAACAAAACTCAACAAATTCAAAATTCAACAAAAACAAAAACATAATTTTCCATCAGTCTATCAATAGCTAGACTCATTCCAAAAGTCTCTTGATTCACTCCCCTTGCAGACTTCTCGCTACAACAGAAGCGATAACAACAACAAGCGTAAAGTTAGAGGGACTTATGTAATGAGTCTACGAATACATGATCAGACTAATCATCGAGGCTAGAAATGAAAATGAGAATTACCTGTTCCGTGACGTTGATTTGCCTAAGTATTTCCAATCCATTAAACGTTGCCCAAGAATATCAGTGAATATGATGTCGTATTGTGGATACTCAGATGATATTTTTGCAGCACAGCCATTTACATCTTTCTGCAAAACTCTGTAACGAAGAAATTGAATCACCATCAATACCTAGACTTATGACATGGTACCAGTTATCGCAACCACAACAACATCAACAACGACATCATGTTTTACCTCTTTTATAATTGAATTGAGTGTTTTCTCAAACTGGAAGTTTGAGAGTTTGAGCGTCCATCAGTTTATCAATAAAGGTGACTACGATTATGTAATCAGTCAAACAGTTGCAAGTTAAGTCACGTGATTTAGGCCCCGATTACACGAGAACGTTTTCATTTCATTTCATTCCGTAATTCTCTTGCTTCGCTCCCCCTGCAGACATGTCGCTCAACTGAAGCGATAACAACAACAACAACAACAACAAGCGACAATTGGGGGACGTACATCATGAGTCCAGCCCTAGATATGGTTCCAAACGAAGCAAAAGTGCTTACTTTGACAAGTTGGTATGCTCCAAAATAACAGTCACATCATGTCCAAGAATATAAGCAGATGCTATTGTATCAGTCCACTGCACAACTTCGCCAAGGAAACTGCCCTTTCCAGCATTTTGAAGAAGCCATCTTGAATAACTTAATGCTCCGGGGAAGAAAAGGATCTGCAAAGAAATAAAGGTGGTTAATGAGTCATTTTACGTTACGTTACGTTACGTTACGTTTCGTTAAATTACGTTACATAACGCTACGTTACATTACATTACATTACATTACGTTACATTACGCTATGTTAAGTTATGCTACATTATGTTACGTTACATTACCTTGATTACGTTAAGTTATGTTGTGTTACATCAAGTTATTTGCTGTTATGCTACGTTATTACGTCATATGACGCTATGTTCTGTTATATTACAGTACGTTAAGTAATTTTATGTTATGTTACGTTCGATTACGCTATGTAAAGTTAAGTTATGTAAAGTTAAGTTATGTAAAGTTTTGTTATGTTATGTTATGTTATGTTATGTTATGTTATGTTATGTTATGTTATGTTATGTTATGTTATGTTATGTTATGTTATGTTATGTTATGTTATAATGAGTTGTAGAATGAAGCTTTCATGTCACCTTTTTGCGATCCCGAGTTGCAAATACTTCTGAATTCAAATTTCGTGCAGCATCGGTCCATTCTGGCCAAAAAGCTGTCGCTCTTTTCCTCATCCAATCAAAATCTTTATGTGAAAGAAGTGACAGGAATCCTCTAAGGTCAGTTTTTAATGTAGCCTGCAAATGAAAAAATGCAACTGGTCAAAACAAGCACAGGTTGTCTCGAAGAAAATGCAAACAAACTATAACTGACAATTTCAGACAACTGTGCAGGGTGGCCAAAAAAATGTTGCCCCGTGTATGTGGCTGCTGTGGAGGAGCTGTAACTTCCATTGTGCCCTTTTTAAGAAGTTGTATAGGATAGACGTTATAACTTAGAGTTTGAGACCTTGTTTGAGTCAATCGGACAAGTGGTTGTTGATTTTGGCCCAGGAAAGGCATTATTTGAGGTGACTGGCTGTCCGTAGGAATACAAGGAAGCTAGCTTCGAATACATGAGAGCAGTTAGGCCTAAACCACGTTCTGTTCAGACACCAAATTGAGGATGAAACAGAGAAGAGAACTAGCATCACAACGAGGTAAATAAATATCATATCAAGTTATCCATGTCCTAACACCGTTGCCTGTACAATTGAATGACCAATACAGGATTTAGCATATACTTCCTTTGGGAATTTTAGCTTGTTGTCTCGCACTGAAAAATATCAATAAAAATGTCTATTGTTATAAAACATATCTCATACTTACCACAGATTTCCTTCGACCAACTCGCTCAGTCTCTCGTTTCGTAGGATTCTCATAAGGGCAGAACGTATCGATCTAAAATTCAATTAATATGCAATCAATATAATTTTCGCAATCTTGCATTTCGCAATCTTGCAATCTTGCAAGTTGATTGGTTGGATAAAACAAGGGGAGATTTTGTGCAAATTTATCAACATTCCCATTAAACCCGAAGTAAAGACCGGGCTAAGCAACGAGAGACGTAAAACAAAAGATTTCTACGACCGATCAGTTAAGAAATGAAAGTAAGGTGGTTCATCTTTTGAACTAGATAAATGGAATTAAGGCGGCATATGTTCCAATATATCCATTTACTTCGATACAAATATCGGCAGCTTGTTGCAAGATATCTTCACGACTTCGCGTATATTTCCAAGCATTGTACCGCGACATGATAAACAAAAACAACAGATGTTACCGTTGCTTGAACGTAGTCTTAGTCCATAAGACCCTCAACATTCGCTCATCTCATTGAATTGAATTGATATCGTTGTCGCTTCACAAAGGGGCTAGCCTGCACGCAGACTGGCTAGCGAGGGCCTTGTTTCCCTAGAGATGTAAAACCGTACAAACATCTCACTCAGTGAGTCTGGCAACAGAAAAATCCCAGTTGATTTAGGTCATATTGAATCAGTACGAGGCTAAAAAGTTTCTGGAAGTTGAGTCATAGTTGTAGAGGTATGCAGGTATCAATTCAGTTCAAAAGTGAGTTACAACAGTACTGAGTCTAGGTTGGAAAACAACGTTTTAAAAAACGATGGATGAATACCTTTTGAAGATATGATAAAATAGAGCAATTTGTACCATCAATACCGTGATAATCTTTGTAGCATTTTTCTTTCCATTTCTTTTTCAATTCCTGTTAACAAAATAGAATTCAGAGCTGAGACTTTCCAATTTTTACAGACTTTTTGCAATGGCGATATCTTCAACGAAAGTGATTAATCAGTCATTGATAAGTGACTTATCAACAAAAATGGTCGCTAAACGAACACAGGTGCAAATTACGCGTGTCCATCGGCCATTGATTAATTGATTCATCAACTGAGACCTGCATAATCGATTGCTATTTGGTCTGATAACCAGTGTAAACGACAGACAGTTTCATTTTTAATGCTCAATTCAGTTTCTGACCACAGGATAGAAAAAAGACAAGGCCATTGAAATGATAATTATAAATCATATTGATGAATTGAGCGACAAATCAAATGATAAAGGTAAAGGTAAGTCGATGTTCGACAAGTCCATTATTAATAAATCAAATAAAGAAATTTAGTATTAAATCATACATCAAGATAATCATGAAACTGTTCTTCATTACACTTGTTATCAAATCTAAATTCTGGCTGCGTTTCCTAAACATGCTCTGACTGATTAATCGGTTAACGAATTTGTAATCAGTCTATTCGGCCAACAGAGACTCACATCACTACTCTCAAAAACCTGACCATATTTAGGCCCAAATTCTGAGCTTCCTAGAGTGCCAATCAGATTGCGAGATTTACGGTAAATGTGATAGAATTTTGATTCGATTGAAGAACTGAAAACATTCCCACGCGATTCAAGGTTCGGAGCCATGATTCCATCATAATTCCATTGTTGATTGCAGAAAATAGCGTCAGCTTTTCACTGTTTCATTATGAGTCCCTGTTGAGCAAGGTTTCCCACAGCGATATATGGGGCTCATTGTCATAAGCCTAGTGCAAATGCTTGAAAGGTATTTCATTATAGTTCTCACGTCAGCCTACCTCGATAAATTCATATCCAGTCTCGTACGTTTGAAAATTTGGATCCTGAAGATGAAGCAAAGTATTGCTTCGAAACGTCAATGACAATAAAAAGCCATTTTCTAATCCTCCATTATTTCCTGAACATTGGATGTGTCTTTCCAGAATGTATTGTCCCGAAAATGTCACTAGCTTGGATTTGTCCACTAGATATGGAATGGAACGAATATTAATTCCAATAACATGATAATTTGTGATAACTGACAACATGATAAGAAAAGTAAGTTGTAAAAATTAAAAAAATATTAATCACCTCAAACTTTTCTTCACATAATGGATGTAAACGATCATTTTGTGGCTGGCACGTGTTTGGTGTGATTCCTGCAGGATGTCTTCTGCTGCTCTTATCTCCATTAGTTGCTGCGTTCAGTTCTTTCCTCTGTCTGCTTTGCTCAGCACTTTGTCGAGATATTGCCTTCTTCAAGAATTTTCCGTAATCTCCCTTTGGTTCATAGTTTTCACCTGAAAAGAGATTAAGTGTTGCTAACATGTATCAACGTCTTCCCGAATTATAGAATAATATAATGATGCTGAAAGAAACCTTACATAATTCTCAGTATCGCTTATTGAATTGGATAGTTATTGTTAGAAATAAACAATATGGTCAGTAAAACGGAAATAAATACCCTGGGTGAGTAGATAAGTGACAACGTTTGATGGGTTGCGTAATATAATAGCGTACGTGACCGATATTAGGAACTGAGATGTCGGTCTTTCAGGGAAAGGCTAACTTAAATGTGAAAATTTTGTATGGTAAAATCACTCATATAGTCCTTTTGTCAACCATGAATGATATATTTAAAAAAGATCTAAAATCGAAGACAAATAATTCCTTACGGCTATTTTATTTTATTTCAAATGAAGTTATATTCAGCAATAAAGTTCGACATGACAGCAGATCTTTTTCGTTACCTTGGAAATAAACGGAATTGAAGATAGAAAATGAAATCATTCTAACGTGACAAAAGTCCGTGTTTTCATGCATCACAACTGCGAAAATGCAAATCAGAATCTTTTCATCACTACTTATGTGTGTTGAGCAATGTGTGTTGAGCAATTCAGTAGGTAGGGCAACTTTCTTACAGCAAAGGACACATTCACACCTACAATTTACATTATTGACCATCCAATCTTTTGATAATAGTTTTCAAAAATTTACATGTTTCACTAGGTCAAGGAAAGTAGTTCAAGTAGTTCTAACTTCAGGAAAACTTAAAGATTTGCCAAAATTTTATCCATACTTTTCACCCTACCCATCTTACCCTAGACTTCCCATTTTACCCCCAGTAGACCCTGTTCTATTATTAGTCTATTGTATTTCATGATTTCCGCACGCATGTGGTTATTGGGACTTGTTGTTTAGCTAGAGAAACAATGATAAGCGTGACCCAGGGTAGAGAGTGCCTTGACTTATCTCCGTTCATTTACTTTTATTCAGGAAGGGCTATGTGCATTCTTTTGGAATTTTAAGTTCTCTTTCAACTCACAAAAGAGAATTGTGCATAACCGAACTTTCCTGAAATTATCTTTTGTCTAAGTATGAATGAAAAAGACAGAAAATTGCATACAGTAGCACCTTTTCCCGTGCTAAGTAATAGTTAATCCGACCGTGCACTGAAATTTTGCACGAGTTAAGTAAACAAACTGTACTCATATAGGCCTAACAGAATTTTAATACACTTACCTATTTTTATAAGAAGCAGCTTATAAGAAAAAGTAGGCTCAATTTATCGAAATTTAGGAAACTACCCTACCTGAATAAAAACTCGTCTAATTTGCACTCAAAAATATTTTGACACTATAGTAATGGCAGCTGTTCTCACAATCCTTTGGAACTTCTAGCAAAACGAAATCAAGTCTACACTTTCGACCTAAAAAATGAGAAACTCATTAGAAACTTTTGGTAGTAAAAGTGCCCTAAAATTTAAGAAACTACCTACCAGCCCCTAACCTAGTTTCTGAGAAAAATAAAACGAGTGCAACTGATTAAATTCTTACATTATCATTGATTAAACCAAAAATCTAAATGTAACTTGATAGCGAAAACATACCATTATCACCATATTTGCCTCCGCTTGAAAATTCAAATAAGGTCTTGTCTTCCTCTTTTCTGCTGAAATGCTCGAGAATAAAAAACTGCAACAAAACAATATTACTGATGAGGCATGCCAAAAATAAGATTCTGCATCGAGAGCCTGTGAAATAACTCCTACTAGATTTGCTCTTCATCGCGAAAATGGGTTTCGTCCTGCACTGCAAATTCAGTAACGCCAGAATGAAAATAGCTTTAGATTGTGCCAATGATTCTATCGTTATCACATCCTTTGAAAATGGTTATAACTCAAAGCGATGTCCATCAACCAGAATTCTTCATCTCCATTAGATATCACCTAAGTAACGCTTCTTTTATTCTGATTTGCTGACTTTCAAAATTTAAACCACTGGGAGGCCTGTCTGGTAGCTCATGAGAGAGAAAGACATCCAGTGCTAAAAAACTGCAGCAAACAACAGCTTCCAAATAGGTTCATCCTCTTTCCAAATTGTGTCTTTTTCGTATCAATATCTTGCATATTTCATCTCAACGAAACCAGTGTCAAATTCGGGTGAATCTTTTATCAATTTTGCGACCAGATAAACACAAGCCGCGACCAATAGCCTTTGCAAATGAAATAACTCGAAATTCTCCACATGTTATAGATCTGTTGAAATTGTGCCCAATTTCAATGCAAGGATAAAACCTTCCCTTAAATAAACGCAAGATCCAGTAAGTCGCCTACGCAAATAAACTTTCTTCCAGTAAAATTCTAGCTTTTATTTCAAACAAAGTATATTTTGTCTGACACTGTTATTGTATCATGTTGTTAGCTGTTGGCATATTATTTTACAGCCTCAAAGCGCCACCGCAGTTAGGTAAGGATCAGTGGTAAGGGTCCCAGCCTCCGCTAAACCGCTTATCCACTGTTATCAATTGTTATTTTCAACTTATGCAATCTCATCCCAAGAGCCGTTTTGCCATACTGGGACGGAGACCAAGAGCTTCCTCGTCTCCGTCCCAATAAGAAACTAGTCCGTCGTGGAGACGTGGTTGCTATTTTTTACCACTAAATATGAAATCGATTGACCACGAAATGCGAGTGGCTTCAGATGAGGTTAGACATTTCCTTGCTAACATGGGCTCCACTTACAGGATCAAGTTATGAAAAGATGGCAGATAAAATAGTCATGTTAAACCACGTAAAATTGCGCTTGTCGAGTCCAATGGACAGGAAATGTAAATGAATCTCTTATGAGCCTCTGAGAAAATGAAGAAACTTTGACCACTTTAAAAAATGGGAATTTCACGAAATTTTCAGTCTTGCATCAAAGTTTAAAGGGGATTGACACTGGATTTATGATGATGAGTCCCTTGTATAAACTTTGCTCCACTGGGATTCATAACGAAACAGTGAAAAAGCTGACCCTATTTCCTGCAATCATCAATGATGTTATCACAGCTTTGAATCTCGAATCCCCTGGGGAGTGGGAATGTTATCAGGTCTTCAATTGAACCAAAAATTTTATCACATTTACCGTAAATCTCGCAATCTGATTGGTTCTCTAGGAAGCTCAGAGTTTGGGCCTAAATAGTGTCAGATTTTTAAGAGTAATGTCATGAGTCTCTGTTCACCGAATCTATTTTTATCAATCCAATGAGATGGCGAGTTGACAACAACTTCCAATCAGATGGCGAATACTCTATTTCTAACTGGCGTATCTTAACAGTCTTGACTATTTTTACGTTGTTTATCAAAAAAGATACGTATAGATTGTCTATTGACTCACGAAGTAGTCCCAGTTATCGAGACAACGCCAGCAACACTGTTTACGGAGTTTGCTTTACATTTTTCGAATTGAGTAGGATTTTTCTGCTCAAACTGGGCCTTGTGGACACAGATTTATCAGTGCCCCCACAAGCGAGGCTAAGGCATATTTGTTGCAGCCTTTGACAGTGGGAAATGCTCATTGCTGCGGTGCAGCTCAAGGAAGGTAATTGGCCTTCAAAATGAGGAACTCCTGGTTCAAAGTGAAAGATTTGTTGTTTCTCGGATTGAGGAGACATTCATCTGGAAACTTGTGGCTTTTGCTCATGGCTAATATCACTAAAAACTTCGGAAGTTCGAACTGGCAACTTAGGCCCATTCAGGCACACTCAGCTTTGGGTAAACTGTTGCTATGGTTTTTCATAACCAGACATGAAATCGAGGGAAAACGCTCTCATCCTAATTTTCAAAAGTCATAGTTTCAACGTTCATCAGTCCGTCAATAGCGAAATATGCGAATATGCACTTAGCCTACATTGTCTTGCCAAAGTTGAAAGCTGCAAACCGTGAAGTTAACGAACTTAACTTAGTTTTCATGAACTTAACCTAGAAAAGACCTTCTAACTATTATCCAAATACATAAAACCAAACCTTTGAAAGATAAAGAGTAAATTATAATAAAAAGCAAATAAAGACAGTTAGTAGAGACATTTGCGCAATTTTCACCATTTGACTTTGAATCGAAAGGATTACATTAGCGGGTGCCATATTGTGAAACAAAATCAATTCCAATGTACTTATCGTCTGATTTAGGTCTTTCAGGATTAAATTTAATTTTTCAACAATATTTGGCCAATAACGCACTAAATAATTTGTCAGATATTTTGTCTGATCTTGGTTGACAACAGCAAATTATCAGAGAAACCTGTCAAAAAATGCAGGAAATTCTGAAACTTTGCTGTTGTTCAATCAGTTGTTCCTTATATTATGGCTGTAATTTGCTTATATTCCAGTCGTGAATTTTGCTTATGCTAATCCAATAAGCAAGGCCAAATTTGTAAACAAAAGGATACACGCGAATACACGTGCGATAAAGATAAAAGAATTTGGCAGCCTCAAGGACAGATTTCACACCTTCTGTGAACTGAGAGGAGTGAAATCCAGCATAGGTTTCAAATCTTTAAAACGCTGGGTGTAAAATTCTATGACCTATTTCTTTGAACTGAAGGGCTTCAAAGAAACTTGAACTATTTTACAGTAACTCTGCCGTTGGACTTTTTTTAAATTTTCAATATTTTCAGCATTACAGTGTTTTTCTTCTTTTTTAAGAATTCTAGAAAATATTCGAAAAAAACTTGAAACTATCGTAATTTCTAAACCTGTTGACGAAAGATCAAATAATTTTCAAGAAAACCATAGTTTATGGATGCCTACAATATGGTATCAAGCAAAACTCTTTGACTTTTCTGGTTTGTGATTTAGAAATTTGATGACGTTACATCATAAAATTGGCTGAAATATGAAATAGGCTGTAATTTAGACAAATACTCAAGATTTCTGAAAAGTCCAACGGTAGATTCATAGAAAAGTGGCTAAAGTTTCTTTCAAGTCATTCAATTTAAAGACATAGGACATAGGTCATTGAATTTTACACACGTCTTTTTTCGCAGATTAAAGATTTGGAACCTATGCTGTGAAATCCATTATTCTGAGAGACAAATCGCTTTCTCTTCTCGAAACCCTGAAGCTTTTGCTTTACGAAATTGATCAGAACTCCAGCTCTGTTAAAGACCCCGAATGTTCTGCAAAATTCACCCTTGCCGAGAATGTCAGATGAACATGAGCTAAAAGTAAATGGGGTAAGTTGTAACAGAAGGCATTTCTCTGCCGCTATTAAAGCTATATGCTCACCAGCTTTTGTGAGAATGAACAGTGGTTCTTATCCTTCTTGTCGACGGCTATTATTTTGGCAATGCCATCCCCATTTTTTGGCCTAAAAGTGAATTTTTGGATCTCAGAACTGTCCGTGAACTGTCCGTTCTTCAGCGTTCTGTTGTTGTGAATTCCTAATCCCCATTTGGTATTGGAGTAAGATATGTATTGTTTCGCATGAAATCAACATTGAATGCTATATTCAAGTGCATTTTTCCAGCACAGTGTATTTTCACACCTAGTCGGTCTGAAGCAAGTTGTAACAAAACAAAAATTCAACCAAAAAACAACAAGCAAGTTCTTTCTGAAAGCAATTCGGCCAAATTTTCTCTATTCGTAATCAATGTTTGATAAGCTTGAAAAACAATAAGAGTTTACTGAGAGTGAAATCAAATAAACTGGCACAGTCAGTAGAAGATTTTCAAGATTTTAAGATGAGCAAGCAGCTAAGACATCTGGTGTGCAAATCATGAAAAAATACTGAATGAAATATATTTGATCGAATTTTATGTCTATTTGATTATACCTTTACATGATTTTGAATTTATTTGATGTAAAAGTAGGATCACATCAGCAGACAGACATCATTCACTGCTTACTCTGTTCTGTTACAACTTGCACCGGTAGCTGCAACAACTTGCCCAATTTTGGGGCAATTTGTAACACTCCGACCTTGATTTTCATTTGCAATCTACCGAAAATCTAAAAGCATCATATCTGTGAAACAACATATGTTCAATAGCCAATGGTCAAACACAACTCATGGTGGTATAAGACAGGTCTGCGTTTTGCTGATAAGGAGAAAATTTCATTTTTCTGAAAAGTACTGGTTACAACTAGCCCAAGTCTCCCTATACAAATGCTAATCTAAATTTATCAATCATCATGCAGCATTTGAAATTGACTTGAAAGAACAAACGTTTTACATGAAATATTGAATAAATTATCAGTCTGTATCACAAATCTAAATTATCATCTAATAACACAAGGATAAATTATCAATTCATATCAATTTCTTGTTTATCAAAGTATCTCAAATCTATGATTTAATTTGCAATAAAAATCTAATTGTGTTAATCTGGAATCGCCTTCTTACACAGAAAATATCAATTTTCTCTTAATGAACCCTACCCTACCAGCAACCCTGGCAAAAGATGTAGACCGGCTCCAAAAATTCAAAAATCACGACCATACATACTGCAAACGTACAACACTCAGAAACCAACAAGATCTGGAAAATTAAGAGCGATAGAAGCAAGCCGGAAAGAGTGGAAGAAATTTAGAAACCAAGTACTGATGGCAGCTGAGGCAGAGGGAGCCTTTGTTCCTCCCGCAAAGCAGCAGTAAAGTAACAGTAAAGTCTTCATGAACGAAAGCAGAATTTTCCTTACGAAACTGCATTTTCTTGTTTACTGACGCACAGGTTCGTTCCAAATATTTGAAAAGGTTGATGTAAAATTCTATGTGTTATTTCTTTGAAGTGAATGGCTTCAAAGAAACTGCCGTTGAATTTGTTCTAAAGGAGATAGTGCTGAGCGACCATTGAGACTGAGACTCCGCACTCTTTCCTCTGAAGGAGCTTGAATAACACAACAACTTATGGCGCATTGTGAAAGTGAAGTCGATTTGGGAAAGCAGCCATTTGAACATTCAAAATCAAGACGAGGGAATATATCATCGATATACGAATCATGCACAAAGGTAGGCCTAACGCTTCTGATGATTCCACGTTTCCTAATATCAATGGATTGAATGGGATGAGAGATTTAGCAGCTATTGGGCATATTCGAAAACTCTACAAAATGAAACAGAATATCGTTCGATTCAGATAGCTATGTAGAAGGTCTATCTCTATCAAGTAACATTCATCATTAAACATTTCAATGTTCTGAACATTTATCTTAATTTAAAAAATTCTCTATCATTCTGTGATTCTACAAACAACTTTTACAAAGTGCAGTTTGTCCTTCAATAAAATCTCTGCAAGGACAAAGTCGTTTAAAGCCCGATTCTTCGGCAACGCAACTAAAATACAAACTAAAGTTTTGTAAATAACAAATTTCAGTCAATGGGTTATAAGAAGGATATGGAAGTTTATTTTGTTTTACCACATCTTTGCAAGTTATTCCAACACTGAAATAAAAATAAAATAATGGATATTTACTATTCTAACTTGATTTTATTCACGATATAGAATGTCGCCATTTAGTTAAGGTTTGTTTGGGTTAGGTTTAGGGTTTGGGTTAGAATTAGTATCGATATGCTTTCAATCTATTTAGGTTTTATAAAGCACAGGGCTGAAATCTTTCAAATATTTTAAAAGGTAGGTGTAAAATTGTATCATACTTTTCTGTGAATTGAATGACTTGACAGGATTTGTGGTTAATTTGCTGGAAATCTCCCGTGGCAATTTCTTGATATCTTGATTACTTTCAAATGGCGGAATTTTGATTATTTTTTGTCAAATTTAATCGAAAATTTTGAAAAACATTAAATCATTGTAAATCTTACATTACTTGAAGAAAATTGATACTATCTTCAAGAAAACCATAGTTCATAAAGGTCTACAATATGGTAGCAAGCAAAAATCTGTAACTCTTCTAGTTGAGGATTTAGAAATTTGATGACATCACAGCCTCAAGATTAATAAATGCCGCCATTTTTAAACTAATGAAGATATCGAAAAACTGCCACAGCTGATTTACAGCAAATTACCCAGAGTTCCTTTCAAGAATTTGAATGCAAAGAAATATATACTAGAATTTTACTTCCATCCTTTTAAAGATTTGAACCCTATGCTAATTCATAATTCAAAATTCACCGTGAGTCGCAAAAAGTATAAATGTTTGAACACTTGCTGCGGAGGAGTATCATTTCTAAAAACTGATATTTGAACGTGTTGATATGGATGCGATC